>OZ001355.1:23765326-24432371 GCA_963924055.1 Drosophila limbata | reverse complement strand
GTGTGTATGTTAATGTCACGCCCAACGCCCACTTTTAAATGATGCGAGACCTTTTCCTCCAGAACATGCAAATTATAAACAAAATTGAGTTTTAATTTTATTATTGAATATGATTTGTAAGTGCTTTTTTTTATTGTTTTATTATTCTTGTTATCGATTTCGTCAAAGTCCAGTCGACGTCGCTGCCGACGTCGCTGTCGCCGTCTTCGGGGGCGTTGACTGCCAACAAGTGATCGAGTGGAGGGGGGCGGAAAGGGGAAATGCCATGTTTTAAATCAAGTTTTGACTTTTGTTATTGTCGTCGAGCTTTGACTTTGTTATCATTATATGAGTATGAGTTTAAAGCCCCAATTAAATAAAATGCAACAAAATTATTGATGTGATATATATGTATGTATATCGATTTTACATCACCCAAAATTAAAGTCGCAGTTGGCGGCTTTTTTATTTATTTCTTGTTTTTGTAAATGTCACAAAATTGTTATTGTAAATTTTTAGTGCATTTATCAAATGGCAGTTGAAGCGAGTTTTCTGTAGAAACGTGCTGGTATTTCACAATATCATCATAAAAGCACATTGTAAGCCTGGGAGTGGGAGGAAACAACAACAAGAACAGCGACGCTGGCAGCGACAACAATAACAACAACAGCGGAGAGACAGTTGACAGCAGCGTCGACTGCGACGTTAGCAGCATAATTTTCATATATGTACGTGACGATGTTAAAGCGCAGCTTAAGTCACGTTTACATTTCACGCTTTTTTGATTGACTGTTGGTGTTGCTGCTGCCGCTTATCGCAAACTGTTGCTGTAATCACTCACTCAATGGTCAGCCATGAGCAGCCTTTCAACGTTAATTGATGCAGTTGTTGTTGGTTTTGCAAATTTTTGATTACTTTTTTTTATTTACAATACAGTCGCAGTTGTCGAATTTGTTTTGGTCTCTGTAGTTTTTGTTTATTTTTTTTTGCATTTTTCATGAAATATGCAAATGAGACCAGGCCCAGGCTTATCTCGTTAAAACCGCCTCTGGCTTTGGGTTCTCTTATCAGCACGCTTTTGAGCTCTGAACGCCCCTTGAATAATCACATCACACACACACACACACACACACACACATGTTTGTTTGACTATGCGAGTAATTCAATTATTTTGTATATTATTTTCAATGTGCAACAAAAGCGACAATAAAATAACAATCCCAACAACAACAACAATAAATAACAGCAGCGACAACGACACAGATAAGTGTTGTCATTGTAGTTGTAGTTGTTGTTGTTGTAGCGGTTGCTGTTGTTTCTGTTGTTGTAATTGTCGTTGTATCTGTTGTTGTTGTTGGCGCTATGGCACCGACTGGCACAGCAATTATTCTGTATTCGCTTGGTCGCCGTTGAGATAGTGTGAGACTTCCGTCGAGCACTGTGTTGTTACAGGGGGTGGGAGAGGGAGAGACGCGGGGAAACTTAAAACGGCGAAAGTTTTGTTTTACAAGGAAAATAATTATTAAAGGTTTTTATTGCTTTATTTTTTTATTGTATTCCACACAGCATATGTCACGATAAGCAGTTCTCATTAAATTAAAACAAAATTGTGACAAGGTCATGAATACATTTGAAATACGATACAAATATTCAAATTAGGCGCTCAGCTGCTTATTGACGATATGGCAGCCTTGGCCTAACAGATGTCAATACTCACACCAGTGTGCAGCAGCGTAGCATGGAAACAATCGATACGTCGATAAGTATCAGTCGACCACCACGATTATCGCCATAGTTCTTGATTGACTGAATAAGTTCATTCGTTCATCTTAATGACCCGTTCATTTGAACTTTTTCAGAACGACACCACACAACTCTATAAATCAGCTGTTTGCTCACAGTCCGTGGATAAAGTCGGGGGGACGGGCGTCAAAAAAAATTGAAAAATTGATATTTTGGTCGGTATTTTGTTGCATTTTGCATTAAACAGAACACTATTAAACTGCAATTAAAATAACGAGAGAAACGTACGCGCGTCACACCAAATACGGGCCGCAGCTTGTGAAAAGTTTTGTTTACCTTTTTTCCACATCGCGTATCGAGAAATATTCGTTTTGCTGCCAAACACATATGTGCAAGTGTATATGTATATATGTATGTAAATAGATTTATTTGTATATATGTAAATGTGTGTGCTATTTTGTGAGTTTGTGCGTTGAAAATTGGAAAATGGCATTAAACAACAGCGAACGCAGTTAAAAGATGCAGCTGCATTCGACAGCCAGGTGTTTATTTTAAGAGAGTGGCTGCTGCCAGGTGAAAGGAGAAGGGGAAGGGGCAAGGGGAGCCAGGCACATGGAAAACGAGCCTAAACAAATTGCGTTTCCCGCTTTTCCGCTGCCCGCGCGTCGTAGCTGCCGCCGTTGTTGTTGTTGGTCATGAATCTAAATCTCAATCTGAATTTGCAGCAAAGTAAGTAAAAACATAAAAAAAATAGCAAAACTGACACACATACAGTAGGTCAGTAATTGTTTTGACAGCGCAAATTAAAAATGTTAATTAAATACAAACACTTTTAAAATGAATTAAAAAAATCATTAACCAAGAAAAACACCTTTTTCGGTCAAAACATTAACATTGAGGCACTGTACGCATAAAGTACATAACATAATTATCGATGAGTTTTGCGTTATCTCTGTGGTACCGTTAGTGGCTGATAAGTGCGCTTCTTCGATTACCGTTGCTCGGTATTGGTTTTCCAATTAGTTTTTTTTTTGTTTTTGTTTTCTTTGCTTTTGTTTTGACTTCTTCCAAGGGCACTTTTCCTATGCCATTTCTTTGGAAATTTACTTAATCTTTAAATTTACAATTTTTGTTTTACTTATTAGTTATTAGTTATTTGACTTGTTGTTTTATTCGCGCTCCTTGTTGTTGTTGTTGTTGTATATTTGTCTTATTTAGCCAACTTCCTTTTCGCACTTGCTCTATTTGCTTTGCTGTCCTTTTTGGGCAAAGTGCTGCTTTTGATTTATGCTTCTAATAAAATTTCAATAGACTTGCAATTTGTCGTGTTGCACAGACAGAGATAGAGAGAGAGTTGCGCCCTTGTCATGCTTCATGCCACGTGCGTTCGACCCCGCACAGTGGTTTCAAATCAAGAAAAATGTAAACAATTCAAATGCCGTCAAGATAATGATGGAAATAAAAGCATAAATTATATAATTTCATAGTTCAGTTCAGGTTTGTCAAATAGTTAACAAACTCCCTAAGTTCACATTTATTGGACGATAAATAAAATATAATACAAACTCCAAGCCGACGAACGCGGACTTGTTAAAAACCCTAAATTTCGCCCTGAAGACGACAGCCGACGGCAGTCGAAATATATCGGCAAATTTAAAAAATAAAAAATAAATCTCCAGACCTCAAGCCAACCAAAAAATCAACTTGTAAAATATAATAAAATATAAAATAATTATAATAACTAGATGAAATAAATAATGCCTGCTCCACGGTGTCGCCAGTTTCGTTGCCTTTGCACATCAAAAGCCGCGACGAACGCAAAAATATGCGAAACTTCAGCAAGCTCCTTCTTTCCCCTCCCCCGTTCCCGTTTGCCTATCTGCTCCCAGCTGTACCCTTTGCCCCCTTGAGCTGTGTTTTATGTGTTACGCGGACATTGTCAGGAATCTCTTTCTCCATCTCCCTCTCCCTCTCTCTCTTTTACTGTTGTTACTTAGCTCTTGTTGTTGTGGCTGTTAGGCCTACGTATGCATGTGTTGTATGTCTGTGTGTGTGTGTGCTGCCATACATTACAATGAAGTATGTGAGTTTGAATGAATGGTCTCTCCACTCTCCACTCTCCCCATCTCTTACTCTCACTCTGACTCTCGTGTCCTTTGCTGCCTGATTGTTTTGCTTTGACGACCTTTTCGCACACACACACACACACGCATACATATGTATGTACATACATACATATATCTATTTATCCACATGGTCACAGACGGCCAGCAGAAGTAGCAGAAGAAGAAGAAGAAGCAGAAGCAGTGGCTAATTATGACCCGCACACGTTTTCAAAACAAACAGAACACAAGTGCTGAAAGGCTACACAGTCTAGCGTACCCGACTCTGAGAGACCCTGTATTTATTTAAAAAGAAAGAATTGTGCTTAGAATCAGCGACTGCATTGATAATACTGATAAAAATATTAAAAACTTAACAAAAAAACAAATGACTAATAAATATAATAAGTTAAACGAAATATATTTAAGTTAAATAAAATTAAAGTTATATAAAATATTAATTAACATAAAACGTAATAGTATAAATAATAATTGTAATATGAATTATAAGTAAAAACTCATACTGATGAATTTTTTTTAGATAAATCAAATTTAAATAAATATAAGAATACATTAATAGTTTGCCACGCCTCCTTTTGCCTTTGACGCACATTTTTTTTTTACTACAACTTGAATATACCCTTTGATATTTGAGGTGCAGGGTTTTACATGCACACACTGTTGGCTTGAGGGCGTTAGAGGGTGGGGTTAAAGAGGAGGTAACTGTAGAAGGAGCAGGGAGGGAGGAGGAAGGGACGAAAAGGGGAGGAGACACTTGCCGGACAAGTGTTTAGCTACGTTTAAATGTTTCCGGCGCTCACTTTTGTGTTGTTGTCTTCGTGTCGCCTTTTTAGCCTTGGAGTCTATATTTGGCAACGCATGCAGCCTGACACTACTTTTCCCCCCTCCTACCCTCCGCTCTCTTCCCCTCACGCCTCTCTACACTCTCTTTGCCACCTTCCCATCTTCTGTTTGTTTGTTGCACTTTTATTGCGTTTTTTGGAGCTCCCCAAGCTAAGTGGTTCTAGTTGTGTGAACGCGTCTGTGTCTGTGTCTCTGTGTGTATGTGTGTGTGTGACGCCATAAACATGTCGTCTTTCGCTTGATTTAGCGCCTGTTGTTGCCATTGTTGGCCAACAAAATGGGGCTCCGTCTAAGCCACTGACCGCTGGCCATTTTTAGCGTACGTCCAACGCTCAACGTGGCGTATACGTAACGTAACATTTTCAAAGCTTTCAGAGATCATCTTGCCAAACACACAATGGGGCAAACACTGTGTTTTGTCATATCTATCAACTCTATCAATTTCTAATGCCAATAACGTGTTGACAATGCCTGTTACCAACTCCACTTTTAGCCATAAATCTTTGGCCCGCTTTCGCATCAGATACAAAAGTATCTTGCGCTTGCCCAATTCGCATCTTTTTGTACTCGTTACTTTAGCGACTGAATGAGCTTACAGTTTGTCAATGCTTTGACAACTATTCACAACTATTTTCCTACTAATTTAAATCAGGGACTGTTATCATTATAAGTTTTATTAAACAATTTTGAAATAGTGATTAATTACAAGTTTTATAGATTTTCTCACAAAATAATGATTAAATTTAAGTTATACTTTACTTCTCAACCAATAATCAATGTTTTTAAGCAAATAAATAAAACTTAACGAATAATCATTATTTCATGAGTTTTATTTTTTTGCTCAAAATAAAACTCAAGATTTAATTTCGACAAAGCTCAATTTGATACTCTCCACAAGACATTTCATTTTTAAATGGATTATTATGGGTTGTCTTACCTTTAACTTTGCCTTTTACCTAAGAAAAAGTCGATATTACAACAAAGTTTTTGAGTAAAACATAAAACTCATGACAAAACATTGCTCAAAAATAATGATTATTGGTTGAGAAGTAAAGTGTTACTTAAATTTTATTATTATTTTGTGTGCAAATCTATAAAACTTGATAAGTTTATGATTATAGTGAAAATGCATAAATGAGCCATAAATATGAATATTGGTATTTTTCTCGGTGTCTTAAAGTTATTATAAGTTAATGAGTTTTTGATTAAAAAAAAAAAATCCTTATTTGCAGTCCCTGATTTAAATCTTATTTGACACTTTTCTTTTATTTTATCTGCGCTGAAACAATTAGACATTTTGTAATAATATAAAAATTAATGAAAAAATATTAAATAAATATACAGTGAAGAAAAAAATAATAGAAAAGATTTTGTTTAATTGCTACGGAAAATATTAGTTTAAAATAATTTTATGAATTGAATGCATTATTTAAATTTAAATTTGTATACTTTTGCTTGTGAAAAATCTTGTTTTTTGTCAAATAAATTTCGATTATTACACAATTATTTAATAAACAATTCTCTATCTTTGTTGTGTTTTGCAGCCAACACAAAGAATGGCCTGAGCCGTGTTAGCCTGGTCAAATCGCAGAGCAGCGGCAAACTGAGCCTCAGCAATGAGGTCGACGCTGCAACAGCAGCAACAGCAGCAACAACAACAGCACCAAAAACGACGACAACAAGTTTACGTGCTGCCAAACTCAAGATCGAGGCCATGCAACAACAGCAGCAACAACAACAACAGAAACAGAGCAACATTATTTTGTTGCGTGGCACTCGCAATGAAAATGGCCAGATCATTATACAGAATAAACAGGACATTCTCAGTCTGCTTAACGAGCAACAGCAACAACAACAACAGCAACAGGATAAAGCCACGGCCCTAACCCTAAATCAATTGCCAACAACAACAACTGTGGCACGTAAAACTATCGTGCAAACATCGGCAACCAACGGCAACAATTCATCGGGCAGCATTTCGATAGTTTCCAGCAGTGGCAAAGAATCGAATACGATACTTTTGCAAACGCCGATTAATGCCAGCCAGCTGGAGAGTGTGCTCAAGGCTCAAAACACGGCAGCAACAAAGCAACAACTCAACAACAGCAACAACAGCAACAACAACAACACCAAAGTGATCGAGCGTCCTTTTATGCTTAAACATGTAAGATAAATTCTTATGATCTAAATTTATTCTGCGTTTACATTTTATTAGTTTCGTTAAAATTTTTTGATTGATTTAAATAAATCGATTGATAGTCGACAAATCGCACTTGAAAATTGCTAAAATATCGAGTTATCGATTTTTGCATTGCTTTTTTACATCACTACTCATCGTGTTAGTTTTTTACAATCCTTCGTCCGATCCTAGAGTTACTACAGATTGTTGCTTAAAATTTAGTATAAATACTTAGAATTTTGATCAACTTTTTTTCTTTAATGTTCGGTATTTTATCGACATTTTAAGAACACTTCTATCGATACATTTCGGTATTTGAAATTTTGTTTATATTTCTAAATATTTAAAATGTTGATAAGCCCATTTTCTTAAAAAATCGATAATTATTAATATTTTTACAACTCTTAAATCGGTATATTTCGATATTTGAAATTTTGTTTATATTTCTAAATATTGAGAATTTTAATAAACACATGCTCTTAAAAAATCGATAATTATCGATATTTGTACAAGACTACAATCGCTATATTTCGATATTTACAATTTGTTGCTCCTCCTCTTTTTTCAGGCCTCTCGTAGTCTCAGCTCGGAGAGCAACTGTGAGAGCAAATCTCCGTTTGTGCTGCAGACGCTCAAGCGACTGGAGAAATCGCAATCGATACTCGTCATTCGCAACTCGACATCGACGACTGATCGAACGATGGATAACAAGAGTCACAATGTTGCAGCATCACAACAGCAACAACAACATCATGTGTTGAGCGTCACACGCACTGCCAAAGCGTCCAAATCTGTGGCTGCCACACTGCAGAAACTGAAGGCGCCAACAAGTAACGTGGCAGCAACTGCAACTGCAACATCGGCAACAACGATTTTGAGACTTAGCAAGAGCGTCAACAAGCAGGTGACAACAACAACAGCGGCAACAACAGCAGCAACAACAACTGCGACGCCTGTGGCAGCATCTAATAAACTTGCCACAACAGCCATGGAGCAGCAAACGACGAATGTGCCACTTGGGAGCGGTAAGTCTAAGAGCCAACAATACAATGCCTTGAATTTTACGTGAATTTCAAATGCACCACATGAATTTACAACCATTTGGGGCAGGTGGCAAGTCTGAGACAGACTTTTCTTTAGCACTGATGAACAGCAGAACAGTTTATCAACTTAAATTAGAGACCTTGGAAATTAAAACATTTTTTTAGCAAAAAATGTATTAATAAATCTTATTTTATATTTTAATAAATAATGACAAGAGGTAATTTTTTTATGTTTTTTGATTCTCATGTTGGTTTTTTTTTTAAGCCCAACTCCTTTTTGCGATCCGTAAAATTTTGTGTTGTCTACTTTGAGGCGTTGCTTTAAGTCTCTTGCCACAGATTGAAGCTGCCACATTGAGTTGCCACCTTGACGTGCCACCGTGAGCGACTGCTGCTGCTTCTTCTTCTCCTTGAAGCGAGTCGCGTACGTGGCCAGCCTCACAATTATTCAATTAAATCCGAATAAACTTGCCCCAGGGCATATGTATGTGTGAGTCTGTGTTGTCTGTTGTCTGTTGCCTGTTTTACAGGGCATTCGTCCAGCTGTGAACGCTCATTGATTTTCACACTAGCCAGCATTTGTAATATACCCTGTAAATTCAAAGCATTCATAGGGTATGCAATAACACAGGCGCGTTAATATAAAGAATCGATATATTTATAAAATTTTTTTAGGAAAGTTATAAAATACAAATACTTTAAATGGTAACTTTTTTATTAGAAATGATAATAAAAAGGATATTTTTCAAATGAGTTCTAAAAACTATTTTTTTTCAATTTTTTAACACAAATTACAATTTTACGATATATTTTTAAATATGTATAATATTTAACGTGAACAAAAAAGTTTATTTACTTGCGTGTTATAGGGTATTAAACGGCTCATCACTTGCCATATTTTCACATTAGTAGTCGTTATTGTTCTGTTTGTATCGTTAAAGTCTCTGGGGTGAGTTTCGCGGCTCAATTGGTTGCTCTTTTCTTTTGGCCTTCGATGATTGTTGCAAGCTAACAAAAATGTATTTCTTGTTGCCTCTGTGTCTTGTTCTTGTTCATTAGTAAGTGTTGTGGAACGTTCTTTTGCAAGTTGGCCGAATTCGAATTCCTCAGCCATTTCATTGAGTACAAAAAAGCAAATTAGTCCATTTAGGCGTAAAGTGCTCAAGACTTTCAATATACTCGTAATATCTGATCCAATTCAAACTTGAACTGAAACTTTTTTAAGTGCTCTCTTTGAGTTTCTCTTTGGGCTAAGAAAAGATCAAAATGTGGAACGGTTGATTAGAAAATCTATTATACAAATTTCTTTAATGTTATTATTATTACTATTGAAAATAAATGAATAAAAACTAATTAAATAGGCATGCAAATTTTAGTAACGGTTCTTAGCTTGCAGCCAAAACGGGAGAAGCCAGAAGGCTGTAAAATTCACAATAACTCTAAAGTGCAAGTGACGAACCAATTCATCGGGTTAAGACCTTTTCAATTAAATTCCTTACAAACTTTAATGCCTTGTCCTCCAGGGTCACTTTTTTACCCTTCTCTTAATACTTGGCTCGATTATTTAAACTGTGAATTTAGCTTCTCTTGATTTATGAAATGCCCACGCATTTGCCAAGGTTTATTATCAAGTGTCGTCCATTGTGTCTTAAGGTCCGTGGAGATTGTCGCTGTAGATTAGCCAAGTGGCAACTTGAGTTTAGTTCAAATAAAAGTTGCACGTAGTCAGAGCTTGCCTCAAGCGGCAGGAATTGCTGATGTCTACAGAAATGCACAATCGGGTTCTATTATTATGCTTGTTGTTGTTGTTATTCGGGTTGTTGTTGTTGTCACAGTTGTCATAGATAAAATGTGCGACAACAAGAGTTATTCGTCTGTCTGTCTAAATGTCTGAAAATCTGTGTGAGGTGTTGATTATTGCACTCCTTGGCGACATTGAGCAAGAGTAAGAGCGCACAGTGGGAATTAAATCAAATTTTGATACCTCGATTTAAGTTATTTTTCCAATCTATTTTTAATCAACAATACTTTAATCGCCCTTTCGATATTTTTTTCTTAATATTAATATCAATATTTGTGCTTAACTTTAAAGCATGACTTTCTGCTACCTTTTTTTTTAAATTAATGTCTAATTTTTGGTTGAAAATTGGAATTTTTTTAAAAAGTGCACATGAAAAATGTTCTGCTTTAATTCTGCAATTGGAATGTATTTGGATGTAATTTGTTTTCTTTGCTACTGTTTTAGATATATGTATTTATATTATTTTAAAAATATTTTTTTTATAAAAAATTTATTAATATAAAATAATTCAGGCATTTATTCCACTGTGCATCTTTGTCTTTTAGCGCCTCTTGTTTTTTGGCCACATATTTTTTTTCTGCTGACATGCTTTTTTTTGGGGGGTAGACCAAACCGACAGTGCTAAGTGATTTTTAAGCCTGATTTAAGTTATGGCCAAGACGAAGCTCTCTCCCTCTCTCTCTCTCTCTCTGTGTGTGGGTGTCAAGTGGCCAAAAATTGTCGAGCTGTCGAGCTGTCGGCAATATTGCAATGTCGAGTATTGCTGATGTTTCAATTGCTCTCTCAAGGCATTTATTGCTTTATTTTTCACATACATATGCATATGTATATTATATAAAGTATGTGTGTGTGTGTGTGAGCGTGTGTAGAATGCAGACATCCAAAGATACTTATCTAACTTGCAGCTAACAAAATGCCAAACAGACTTTTGCACGCTTGCATTTTATTGATAAAACTTTGGCTAAAATTTTAAAATATTTTAATTTAGTTGTAGTTTTAGTTGTGCTCTGACTGATGCTTTTGTTATTTCTCTCTTAATGCTTTTTCTTGTTTTCCGTGCCGTTGCCTGTTTGTTGCTTTTATCAGAGTCAGCGAAGCCATTAGCTAAAAGGCGGCGAATGCCAACCTTCAAAAAATATATATATAAAAAAAAAGGAAATTTCTATTTCTTTGAATGCCTGCACTTTAAAGGGTATAAAGGGTAGATTGACATTAGCGCATGTCTGTGACTGCCGTTATAGAATATTGCTAGATTTTTTTTGTTTTGTTAGTCTTCAAATAAATAATGCGACTTAAAGATTAATTATAAATTTGTGTTGTATATGTTAAAAAATTAAAATCTTATAAAAAAACAAATGAAAATTAAAAATTGATTTAAAAACTGCTTGTTAATAATAGTTTTTAAATTTGTATTTAAAATCATAGTATTTTTTTTACCAACTGAATCTTAAAGACTTGTCTATAAATATTGTGTAGGGTATTTCATACCTTATTTTATAAATTTCTAATAAAATTTAGCAGATTTAACAGCTCATCCTTCTAATCCAATCCCCAATAATTGTTTATAAATTTTTAAAAGGGTTCTTTGAAATCAGAAAAATTTTATTGATATTTTTTCATTTTTAGAAGGGTATTTTATAGTCGTATTCATGTTAACTATACCATTCTTAAGAATTAATTGTTTAGCAATTGTTACAGGGTATTTCACAGTCAGTCAGCTCAACTGTTGCATATTTTATTTATTTTTTTTGTTGAAGGTAAGCAAATTAAACAAATTACCAAACAGCGGCACAGGTACGACCCCCACAACACACACACACACACTCACACACACATCGTTTTGGAGTTGGAGTCAGAGTCGTCGACCAAATAGTATCTCATAGATACTTTTGCATGCATGTGCCGTCATGTGAGCAAAAAAAAAGAGTAAAAAATAAAAAAATGAATGGCGAAACTTTTTTACATTTGTTTTCTATTTTTTCATATAGTATTTTTTTGATTTTTCTTCAAAATCCTTTGGCTCGCTTCATTATCATTATTTCGGGCCGTGATTTTTTTTTTTTTTTTTTTTTTTTTTGATTTGAGCACATAATTGCCAAGAGAGAAAAGTTTGCGCTTTGTTTTTCGGCCGTTGTGCAAAAAACTTTTGCATTTCCGTTGTTGTGAAACTTGAGCTCAGTGTGCTCAAAAAAGAAATGAAAAAAGAAAGAATAGGAAAATGGGCAAAAGAAAAAATGGCAAAAGGAAAGGGCCGAAAGTGTAATCTTCTTTTTAGACCAGTATCAAAAAGGGTAGAGAGACTTTTCAGTTTCTAGCAATATCTAAGAGACTATAGGGAGCAACCAAATTTGGTGATAATAGTTCTATCACAACTTTTACAATGTTATTTTTTTGTTTTAACTATTGTTTATCAAAATTTGATTAATATTTTTCTGTTATTTATTACATTTTTATTGTTTTTCTTTTAAATAAATAAATTAATTTATTGTTAATAAAAAATTTCTGTTTTTTTTTAAATTATTTTTAATACCGTTTTCTCTACCTTTTTTTTTTATACGTGTACTGGGTATCCAACAGTCGAGCGCTTGTTGTGCTTGTACTTTTTCTTGTTAGTTTTCTTTTTTTAGTTGCTGTGAGTTAAATTGCAAAATATGATGGGCCGGCGCCTGGCACCACTTCACACACACACACACACATCTACACACACACACATACCGGGACACACTGAACTACAAAGAGAGTTTGCACTGTAGGTGGCTAATTAGATAACACAGTGCCTAATTGTCAGTGCCACGCCCACCTCAACCCACATTGATTTGTGTCCTCCCATTTTTTTTCAGCACATTTCACATTTTGATTTTTGTGCCGCAATTTCTTTGCTTTAGTTTCTTTAGGTATTTGCATCGTTTTGTTGCATGACAATATTTGCCCTGCCCTGATTTGGACTCCCTCCACTCCCAAATGAGTGCACTCAAAGCTGTGAATCAACAACGAATAAATTCACAATGCGCAAAGCAAACATTGCTTTTAATCTGAAGTAAATTCTATTTGCAAATAGAATTAGATTACAAACAAGCGGAAAAGGCTTTAATCGAGTTCCTGACTACGGAATAGCCGTGACGTACATGTAAAAAATATTTTATTGCATACTTTTAGGCAGTTACATTGCTTGAAACTTATATAAGCCATTACTACCGTTCTGTTTGCCCGATCTTGTTGCGATTAAATTGCATGATAACTTATAATAATAGATAACATTAATTACTGAAAAAAATATACATTTTTTTTTTTATTAAATTCAAATGGGTATTTCTGCTTGGAAGGCTGTTTTTTACCTTTTTAAAAAGAAAACGGAAATAGTAATTTTTATTCTGGTTTTTTATTGTATTAAAAACATGTTGAACTAAATAAAAAATATTTTTTTTCCTTTGTTCGAGGGCTGTTCAAAAAGTTGTTGGTCTTTAAAGTTGGACGTCGAAAAAAAGGTATGCTGCTGGCGGCACGGAAAACTCCACTTCGGTTCATTTGAAATGGAAAAAGTAAACGGTGTTATATTCAGTACAGATGTAATTCGGGCCCCTACCTCAATCATAATTTTGCGATTTCTTTTTTTCAAAATGGCGGCCATTCAAAAATGAAAAACCTATTTTGGGCTATTTTTCTTGTATTTTAGTGTAAAAAAAATTTAATAAATTTTTAAAATTATGGCCCCTATAATGGTGACAATTCTGCGTCGATTGCACTTTGTTTCATCAAAATCGGTTCAGAACTACGGGCGCAATCAGTGCAGCCAGCTCGAAAAAAGTAGTTTCGAGAAAAAATCGTTTAAAATTTTGATTCCAATTGCATTAACATTAACATTGCTGGACAAAAAAGGGCATACCTCCTAAAGTGTTTCAAATTTCAAAAAACCCCTTTAGGACGATATTCTCAAATATCCAAACTATAAAAAAATGCAAAAAAAAAAGTTGAAAAAAAAAAAAATGTTTGCTAAGCAGCAATATCCCCTTGAACGAAATATATTTTGAAGCAAATCTATAAACTATTTTTTAAATGTCTACTGATCCTTATAGTTGAAATGATAAATTGAACCGTTGACTGAAAATTTCAAAATTTTGTTTAAATACAGGGAAAATTGTAAAGCATATTCTCCATTGTCAATGGGAAAACGCGATCGTAATTCATCCACATTTAGGTCAAAGTTCTTCACAATTAGCGTGCTGCCTGCCTTGAATTATAATGAAATTTGAGTTCAATCAAGTTGGTATATGATAAATGTTTACCATACCTTAAAGGGGCAAGTGTGATTGATGTTTGTGAAGGGTTTCAAATATTCGAATGCCAGCAAACCAATCAAATGATTGGGTTTCCTCAAGAACTTGCACGCATCGAAGGTAAAGTTGTAGAGAAAAGGACGCCAGCCATTGGCGCGTTTAAACATTTCCACTTGAGCCTAAATTGATTAATATGTAAAATTATATTCTTTTAAAACTAAGTTTGTTTTTTATTTAATTTACCTGCAAACCATTTTCAACAGTTTGAAACAAATCAAAGATGATGTTAATGAGATTTTTGGTGCGACTGACGGCCTTGATTTTGCACATTCTTATGTTGCCAACGTCCTTGTCAAAGAGTTGGCAATTCAGGCTCTTGAATTTCGCCTGTGCCTGTCGAAACAGTTGAGGTCAAAAGGTTAGATACAGGTTACTAATAATGTTAAATATTCGCTGTCTGCCGTTTCTATTATTGTTTCCAAGCAAAAAGAAAGATATTTAATTTAAACTTACCCCAAGCGAGAATAAACCTATCCAGAGCAGCAATATGAGCACTTTATCCATTTTGGGCGAATTTTCAGCAGCATCTAAAGCTCATTATAAATTGTAGGTGCCATTTATAGAAAAGTTAATTACTTTAGCAGTTAAATTCTAAGCAAATTAATTGTATATCTTTTTATGATTTCTATCATTGTTCAAATGTGTTTTTAATAAGTTTGTTGAATGTTTATGCTTAAGTACCTTTAGCTATAAATCAATTTAAATCGAACTATCAGGGGTGCCACAGAAACGGCTTTCGCTTGAAAAATGAATAAATTTCAAAAAAATTTTAAGTCAAGTTCGTTATAAATCGATTAATATACTACATAAATTTACACGCATTACGAATTGAACGCAATCTGTTCACATTTGTATTTGCATAAGGATTAAATAATAATTATTTTTGAATTATTATTTATTTACTTCATTTAAATTTTAATTTACAGTTGAACTTCCATAATTCGAATTTCTCTCTAACTTGAGCTAAATGAGTGGCAGTAAAATTAATAAACTTAAGAAAAAGAACTCTTTAAGTCGAAAATCTCCATAGCTCGAACCTGTTCTTTGGATAGTGTTGATTCGAGTAAGGAAAGTTCGACTGTATTTGGATTAAAAAATCTTTATAGTCTTTACATTTAAAACTTGTATTTAACCTTGTAATTGTAATTTATTTAAAGTTTATAGTCAAAATTAAATCATATAAAATTCCAACCCAATATTAATTTTTTTTAATATTTTAATTTTAATTTTGAGTTAGTTATGTGCTATCATATTTTTATCTTATCATATTCTCACTTTTTAATACCATTAGAGCATTGGAAAAATGTATACCAAATATTGACATATTTTCAAACATTTTGTAACTAATAATCGAAATGTTATCAATTGATATTAAAATGTGTGTTAAATTAAATGCTTGTACCACATGGCGTATACATATTTGCGCGTTGGCGTCGCGAGCATTTGATTAAAAAATTCCATTGTTGCAAGTTGCAAGCAAGGTGTGTGTGCAACTTTTGTAGGTGCATGCCACGCATAGCTGTGCACCTGCCACGTGCCACGGAATCCGCTGAATTGTCTACGTCTTTTTTTTGTGTTTGTGTTTTTGGGGTAGGACCTATATTGTTTCTCCCCTCGTTTTAGGCGCGCGTTTAATGCGCAGGTCCTCGTTGAGGCTCCTCTAACGGCCAGGAACATCCCCTAACTGCTGTCACACTTTTCTTGTGCAATAGAAATACAGTACTATAAGTGTGTGTAGGTGTATGTGTGTGTGTGTGGGTGTGTGTGTGTGTGTAGGTGCTGTCGACCAACCCACACAATCGTGTTGCCATCAAGACGGAATTAGGCTAATTGTGTGAAACATAACGTATACGCTCTGTATGCCGGCAATTCTAGCTAGTGATGTACAAATATATCGAATCATCGATTTATCGATACCAAAAAAGTAATAGAAACGACAGTCATTTTGTTATTTGAATGCTATTATTTAATATTATGATTAAAAGCAGCGGATGAATCAAGAATCCCGTTGTTTTCTTAAATGAATCAAGTAAAATAGAGTGATAAATATAAAATTGCCTTTATTAATGTTTTGTTGACTGCCCTCTTCTATGGCAAATGAAGAAAAAATCGATACTTCCATATAAATAATATCCATAAAACACTCTACTAATTTCATAATTTGTGTGTAAAATCCATAAATCAATGAATTTGTCTAATTTTTCGCGATGAATCGATGTTTCGATGTTTTTTATTGGTGATGCTTAAATCATTGCATCACTAATTCCAAATAACTTGAGAGCATCTGCTTGTTTACAGGCATTCAAACACTCGCACTTGCACTCACACTAACTCACACTCACTCACTCTAACTCACACTCTCATCCGCATTCACATTCACATTTATATTTCACATCGACATTCATCATCGTTGTCTCATGCTGCTGGCATCTCGCTCGCACTCGCTGCGACTGCCGGCAAAGGCAACCGACGAATCGTGGCTGAATGCACAGCGTCAAAGCCGAAGTCGCTTCGTGTCGCAGCCGCGGCAGCCGCAGCCGAAGCCGAAGTCGAGCCGAGGACGATTTCAGCCGAAGGACGTCGCTGCCTGCTTTGAATTTTGTGTTGTGTGCTTTCAGTTTTCAGACCTTGGGCAAACGTGTCGGACGTTTCTCGTTAACGTTAATCGTAATCGTTGCCTTGATTACGTTACGTCTTACGTGTCTGTGTAACGTTACGCGACGCGTGCAACGCGTCAATATTTATTGTCAATATCAACAGCAATCGCAGCATTAAATCCCCACTCAGGCTCTAGTTTAATCCTGAACTTCGAGTCAACAAGGTTCTTCCTCTCGTTAAATTACAGTACTTCTCATATGTAATTTGCCATTTATTATTATTTACTATTTACTTGTAACTTCACCTCTCGTTGCGTTTGTTTGTTTGTATTTCCTTGCTGTTGTGTCAATGTTGTCAATCATCTGTAATTGGTGTGTTCTGCTTTTTATTTCAACCTTAAATCAAGCCACCAACTACTTAATACAACTCTTAATGTCACTAGTAAAATACACTCTTCAACTATAGTATATTTTTATATTATAATCAACTCGATGTTGTAATTTAATGTTCTTGTTGTCGATGTGAAAGTTCTATAAAACTAACATTTAAATTATGCATAGAAATATTTATTCATGTGTCTAAATTATTGTTGTTCGTGTTGTTTTTAAGAAAGATTTACTACAAGAAAGGTTTTCTAAATAATCCTGAAAAGTTTATAGACCTAATTCCTAAATGTAAGCAATGAAATATAGAGACAATTTTTAAGTGTAATTAGATAAGATTTTATTGAATATTAAATGTCGAAGATTGTTTTAAAATTGTTGTACTTTTTGTTATTATTTTGAAATTAAATAAAAACACATCAAGTGTATGTTCAATGAATTTATTTGTTGTCAGAATTTTTGTTATTAATAATGATGTTGTTAAAATTTAAAACAGCTCACTTATGTGACTCTGAACATTTCAATTACTTTAAATCAGGGATTAAAACCGAAACGAATATCGGTTTCAGTTACGGTTTCGGTTATATTCGCATTTAGGTTTTCGGTTATCGGTTATGCAAAATCTTTTAATAAAGGTTTCGTAACGGTGAACCGGTTTTTGTATGTTTCTGTTTTGAAATTCCGTTATGGTTTCGGTTCACAAATAAGTTATTTTTTTTCGCAAAAATATAGTTATATTAATATTATAATAATAATAATTAAAAAAGCATTACTTTGTTAAATTTTCATGCACACATTTATTTCACATATTCTTCAGTTTCTTGTAGTTTAGTTACATTTTAACAATTTTCATATTTCATTTAACAAATGTATTTTATTTGCGCCTATTCAGTGCTATGAAAATTCGATCATCATATCACAAATAACAATTCAAAAATTAAACAAAAGAAAAAAAAATAAAAAATCAAAATAGAATATGAGACATAATTTTTTTTGGATGTATGAAAAACCGAAATAAACCCTTATAAATAAAACGGTTACTAAATGGTTTTTTCGGTTTACAGAGTATCGGTTTTAAGGTTTCGGTCAAATGAAATTTTTTTTTTCGGTTACGGTTTCAGTTACGGTTTTAAATTTCAATCGGCTTTTACCGGTTAAAGGTTACGGTATCGGTTAGGGTTTTAATCCCTGCTTTAAATTAATTTCTTCCTTGAAAATCAGAGTATAAATAGTGATAAAAAACATTTTAAATTTGTTTGTTAGTTCCATAAAATATACCAATAAATAAACATTTCTTGAGAAAATACAAGTCAAGTCAATAACATTCAGTAATAATAATCTCAAGTGACTTTTATCAGAGACAAGTTGACAGTTTTAGATAAGTGCAAATAATTTGTAAGTTGAGAAATTTCAACTAAAACTTGAACAACTAAATGTGAGTTGAACTTATGGTTCAAGGTTGAGAAATAGAATAGAAAAATACATATTTGTTGATCAAAATCATGTAAGGCAAATATTTATAAAGTTTATTATTTATTTATGAACTTAAGACTTAAGATAAGAAGACTTTTGTAAATTCTCAGACCATAAATGTTGAAATTAGTTGTAAGTTCTAAAATTTAACAATGTGATGTGAGAACTACGTTTAAAATTGTGGAAGAGCAACAAGACAGCGAAATTTGAAAATTGTGTTGACACACGACTCGTGCGTCAAGATAAGCGATGGATAAGGACTTATCAGGGAGCCGCAAGAGTGACATTATCAAACTCAACTAAGCCTAAAATCTACGATGCTCCAACTGCTTAATAATATATTGTTGAGAAGCAACAATATTTAAATTCGTAATTTGAATTTTTGTAGGAAATACATAAGCAAAACGGGAATTAGTTACCAAACTCATTGCAACGCGATAAGACGACAAAAGGCGGAGCAAATAGGCAATAAAATCAAGTGAACAAGTTAAGAATTAGTCAGAAAGATAGATTATTGTGGGACAAAAAAAAAAAATGCATAAATGCAGGGAAAAAACAAAAAACTAATGAAGATTAATCAAAAAGATATTTTAAAGTAAAGTACAATAAAAATAAAACAATTAATCAGATGATTTGCAGAGTGACGATTTGAGCGATGATTTATGGCAAAAAAATAAATAAATAAAATAAATAATTTAAATAAAAACAGTGACAACAGAATTTGGAATTTGCAAATAAAAGAAACGTTCAATCAAGTGAAGAAACAATATAATAAAAATTAATTTGGTGACGATCCGAGTGAGGATCGGATAAACGATCTTTGCAAAAAAAAAAAAAAAAACCAATTCATCAAGTGAGGAGACAATATAATAATATATTGAAATGGAATTTTAATCAGGTGTAATGGAGTTGGAATCTAATTGAGCTCTAAACTTCATTTTATGAAGAACTAATCGAACTCTAATAATTCATCATTCAATTCATCAAATTCGAAATTATATGAGTTCTTAGCGAGTGGTAATCCAGCTGAGCTCTAACCTAGCGATCCGACTGACGACTCCATGGCCGGTTATCGAGCCCTGCCCTTGGCGCCCGTCTCGGCCAGCAGCATGGCCACAACGGCGGCCGTGCAGCCGAGCAGCGGCGCTCATGCCGGGCCCGGGCCAACAGCAATGGCGTATGCCCATCATCACCATCAGTCGATGACGGCGATGTCGAACAATGGTATTATCTATCAGTCGGCGGTGCACGCCTCGATACACAGTTTGAATACAGTACAAAGCCAGCATCGTTCATCATCCACAACGCATCATCATATTTTAGCCACGGCAACAGCAACAGCGACGGCAACGGCGACGGCAGCAGCAGCGGCAGCAACAGCAGCAGCGGCCACGGCAGCAGCAGCAGTTGCCGTTGCACTTCCCACACCAGCAGCAGCAGCAGCAATACAGCCGACTGACGTACGGACAGCAGCAACTTATGGCCAGCAGCAGCAGCATATGCAACAGCAACAGTTGCAGCTGCAATCCACACATCAACAGCATCAACAGCAGCAGCAACAACAACAATTGCTGTTGCATCAGCAACATCAACAGCAGCAACAGCAATTGCTGCCACATGTACAGCAGCAACATCACCTGCAACATCAGCAACAGCAACAACAGCAGCAGCAGCTCCAACAGCAGCAGCAACAACAATTGCACCACCACCACCATCATCACCACCACCACCAACAGTTGTCGCTGCACCAGAACCACCTGTACTTCAATGGCCTGGGCCATCATCATCATCACCATCGACAGATCTTTAGTCACCTGCAGAGCGCCCTCTTGCCGCTCAGTGTCAGTAAGTATGGCAGCCCCCTTTCTTTGTGGGCGTGGCAGTTGAACAACATAATACCAAGCAACAACTAACAAAACAGTTTGTAAGCTACAAATTTAACTACAATATCTATTGGTGTTGTTATATAAGAATAAAACAGAATAATAATTGGTGTTGCATGTTTGTCTAACTGTGAAATCAACTAACTAACTGTCCATGCACA
Organism: Drosophila limbata; assembly: GCA_963924055.1. NCBI lineage: Eukaryota > Metazoa > Arthropoda > Insecta > Diptera > Drosophilidae > Drosophila > Drosophila limbata. The sequence goes on along the minus strand of OZ001355.1, from coordinate 24,411,828 downwards.
GTGATGGCAAAAATAATAGAAACAGTAATTTTGAAAGTTGCTTCGGATTTCATAATTTTTACTAACTATTTACATATTTCAAAATTTGTCAAATAAAATGGACTTTGTATCATATTATTAAATAGTTGGTTTGAAATATCAAATTGACTCGCGTTTCTATTATTTTTTCCATCACTGTATTCATTTATATAACTGTGTGTTTATCGATGTTGTTGCTGTTTTTCTATGTGAGTTTTGACAGCTTTTTAAATGGCTTAAGTGAATTCTGATTTTTTGTTGTGGAAAAACAAGAGAAGGGGCAACAAAATTAGGAATGCAATTTAAAGAAATTAAAATAGAAAAGGAAACCGAAAAATATTTAAAGCACTACAAATAAGCGAATTTGCGAATGTTGCTAAAAAGTTGCCTTGATTTGTCGGACTTTAGGACTAGAAAACTTGGTAATGTAAAATTTTAGTGTGAATTCTTTTCGATAATATTTGTGTTCCCAAAATTAAAATTTAAGTAATATCGAAAGGGCATACAATAAATATTTATTTGATTATAGTTGACTCTTAGTAGTTTTAATTATTTTTCTATCTGATTTTCATGTGATTCTTACACATTTTTTTTAATTACAGAACTTTTTAATTGTTTCGTAATTTAAATTTCGTTTATACATTTTCCAATTTCTAGTCTTCTAGTCTAGGTGGTTTGCATTGGTTATCGAAAATGCTTAGTGGGGTCTCTCGCTTAAAGTTGTTAAAGGACTTCGTTGCATTGTGTCCTCAACTCATTTTCATTTTATAAACATTTCATTAAATTTTATTTCATATCTTCCTGTGCAATAATTCGCACGCCATTCCACAAAACGCGTGCGGAGCGTCGCGCATATGTTTTGCCAGTAGTCGCCTTATTGTTGTTGTTGTTGTTTATTCCCCACAAAGGACATTCACATACATTTACACAGGTGCATGTATGTCCTTAACGAGTGCGAGCCTAAACCTAAACTACAAACAATTGAAACAAAAGGCTCTTCAACTGAAAGACACAAAACCTTCGCTTCGGCCAGGTGATTGTGTCTGTATCTGTCTGTGTGTGAGTGTGTGTGTGTGTGTGTGAGTGCGTATGTGTGTGTGTGCGATTTTATGTCGCTAACAATGCAAAATATGCCCAACATTTGGTTTTCTTCTGTCTTTTTATTTTCTTGCCACATTACATTCGCCGTTTGGTTTAGTTTTTGTGTTGTGTGTTTTGTGGCATGCCCCCGATTGTTGCAGCACGCCCTCGTCTCATTTATGTCTCTTCCTTGTCTTTTGTTGCACATTGAAATATGTCAGCAATTGTGCAACGTTTTTTAGCCCTGTACCCCAAAAGTATGCAGTGGGGCTTATAAATTTGTGAGACTGTCTCTTTGTCTGTATTTATAAATACGTAAAACTCAATGACTTTAATGATTAAAGTTAACAAATTGTATGGCAAAACTCACATATAGTTAATAATGCTAGTTTAATGCCATTATTATTAAGATTATCATTAGATAATCAGTTTATTTTGCAGCGTAGTTTAGTTTATTTAACATATATTTTTATAGAATTTTTTTTTTTCTATTTTATTTATTTATGCAAATGTTTTTTAGCTTTTATTTCATTTATGGTTGATATTTAGTACATATTTCATTTTATTTTATTTAGTTCCATTTTACTTTATAGCTTATATTTCTTAAAATATTTTTTTATTACTGCTTTATTTTATCTTATAAAAAATAACTTCTTTACGAGGTAAAAATCTAGTGACGAAAACAGTTTCATGCTTGTTTTTTATTTTTATTTTTTTCTGTTCTTTTGTTTTTATTTTCAATATATGCTTGATTTATGATGATTGACCTTGCGGGTACTGGGCATCTAACAGTCGATCACTTTGTGCTCTTAGTGTTCTTTTTTGTTTTGTTTGTGTATGTGTGTGTGTGTGTGTGGGGCAAGCATTGTCACATTAGATTTTGTTGCTGCCTCGCGGCAGCTTAACTTTATTATTTTAACTTAACGGCATTTTAAGTGTTTTTTATGCCAGAACAATGGGTGTAAGTGTGTGTGTGTGTGTGTGTTTTGTAGGTGCGAGTTAACATTTCATGCGACTGAGAAACGGTTATGTGTTCACAACAACAACAATAACAACAGCAACAGGACAACAATAACAAAAGACGAGCTTCGTTTATGAGCAGCTTCATTATGCGCGTTTTGTAGCATATTTTTTAGCGGGTTCCCAGCTCCCGTGCTCTCTCGCTCGCTCTCCCCATCTCGCTCGCCCGCTACTCCCTCATTTTCAGTCCACTTTTCACCCCGTTGTCACCCCATTCGGCCTTCTTATTCTTCTCTTGTCACTTGGGCACGCTAAAAACTTTGTAACCAAAGTGCGTCAATGAAAAACCAACAAGTGTGCAAAGTGTGTGTGTGTGTGTGTGTGTGTGAGTGTGTGTGTGTGTCTGGTAGTTGTCTTTGGCTGCCACTGTTGCTTAGTGTTGTTGGTTATGCCAGTCAATTTTATTGTCTTTGGCATGTCATTGTTGTGACTTTTGTCCACTTCTCTTTCTATGAAATCTCTGATTTTTTTTGACTTTAATGTTGTGTATAAAAAACAGACTTGATAAGTCATCTTCAATGTGTAAAACAACACAAGAATTACATTTAAAGATTTCCAATTGAAAAAACATTAGCAAACGTACATTAATAATTTTAAAATTTCCTGGCTCTCATAACTTTGTCAAGACTCAACCGATTTTTACATAGAATGTCTTTCTGATCACTGTTTGACCCGTAAATTAATTCTGCATAACTATTTCGAACATGTTTTGGCCGCTAAAATTACTCTGCATTTTTTATTCATTTTGCTAAAACATATATTTTTCTAAATATGATTTTGATGGTACCTCCTACGAAATCCGAAACTTTTTTAAGAGATTTTAAAAAGAAGCAAAAAAAACCAAGAATAAAATTTTTGGTATCCAAAAATTGGGTAGAAAAAAATTAGGAATCATAGGAACTAAGATCTCAGACAAATATTCAGAGTATAAAAATTAGAAAAAAATAAATTGGGAAAAGTATCTTTGGTTCGAATAGTTATATACATTATTCATTATTCAAATAGCTCTGTGCCAGAACGGTAGTGGTTTTTTGTTTAAAAACAATCAAAATATGAAAGTGTAGACAACCGTCTTAAATCGCAACTCAATTCATACGACCAACACAAAGGTAAAAAAATTGCTGATTTTTTATATAGCACACAATATAAACATGTAGATTTTAAAATAAATGGTTCGAATAAACAGCACATCAAAGTCTTGATTTTGAAACAAATGGTTCGACAAATGTTGTCTTTTTGCTTATATGAAAGAGCAGATTTTTAATAAAATATTTTTGATTTCGGCTCTTTCCTAATTTTTGTTTTCCTTATTTTTGATTTCCAAATTTTTGTTTTCACAATTTTTGTTTTCCCAGTTTTTGCCTTCCTAATTTTGGATTCCTAATAACTGTATTCCTAATTTCAGATTCGTAATTATTCGATTCGTCATTTTGGATTCCTAATTTTTTTTCCCCGAATTTTCGTATTCTGAGTAATATTTTTCGACATTCGTATATAGAATCGATTTTGATACCAGAATGAAATTCGAAAATCTTAAGTTTATAAGCTTAAAGTTGAAATGCATCAGAAGTGCAGTTGTCAGTTGGAGATCAGGGAACTGGGCGAGTTCAAGTTTTGGGCAGTTTATAAATGTATAAGTCACAATGTCAGGGGACCAAAGAGTTAACCAAACTGTGTAAATCTCAAGTCGAAGGAAAAGTGTGAAAAGGCAATAAAAAAATCGAAAAGAAAAAGAGAAAAAAAAACTGAAAGTCGCAAGTTGACAAAATTTTAATAAGGCACTTTGCTGGCCGCCTTTTGCATGCCAAACGAGTCGGTTGCCAGCTGCCACAAGGACTCGGCCTGAAAGACAGAGAGAGGGAGAGGGGGAGAGAGAGTTAGGGAGTGAGAGAGCAAGTCACATACTGACCATCGTTGGAAGCGCAATAAAAAATTCAAAACGCTCACATTCGGATTTGCCAAAGATCACGTACTCAATAAATATTGCCCATGAGTTGAGTTTCTTTTTTTTTAGGGCCAGGCCAACACACACTTGGTTGGCTACACATTTGGAATTGAGACACAAGCTCTTTTTGTGGCCTTTAATTTTGGCTCAGTTATTGCCTTGAACAGCTGTGGGCGTTGGCGATTTTGATGTGCGCCTATTAATTTGCAGTTTGCAGCGGCAATTCAATTAGTTGCCCCAACTTGTCCTCATCTCTGGCCCCATCCTTGTCCTTCGCACTGCCAGCATTGTATCCTGCTGATCCTGTCTCTGTGCACTTTGCCTGGTTTAACCGTGGCACGTAATATATTTGCTCATATTACTAAAAGCTACATAAATCGTGCGGGCTTTAAGCGATGCAATTTATAGACCAATCGAGCCGAGCGTACACTTTAAAAAATCATGCACTTAATTCAATCCAATAATGTTAATTTTCATTTTTAAAATTAAAAATTTAAAATATTATTATGTAAAAAATGAGAAAGAATATTGCAATACTATTGTCTTAGTTTTGGGACGACTGAAATTTCTCTCAGATTAAATAATGTTCTTGTGATTTTCAAAGTGGTGCGCATTAATTATGTTTTTATCATAAAAAATTGAGAAATGTGGTACAAAATGTCTATGAAAATTATGCAATTTAAAAATACTTAAAACTGTCGAATTTCACATTTAAATTATTATTTTTTTTTTAATTTTTATAATATTTTGCACATTATTAAAATTAATCATGCATTTTTTCTTACTAATAGGAAACCTAAAATCTTTTGCTTAAATTGCCCTAAAAAATTACCAATTTTTACATTTAAATTAATAAGATATTTAAACAACAATTTTTTCTTTTAATTTTAAAAATATTTTGCATGTAATTAAAATTTTTCATGCATTTTCTCTTAATAAGAGGAGATACTAAAAATCTTTGGCTTGAATCGCCCTTAAAAATGACTATTTTCACATGTAAAGCAATAAGATATTTAACCCAATTTTTCGTTTAAATTTTATAATATTTACAAATTATGAATGCACTTTTTTTCACTTAAAAATATATAAAACAATTTTCTGAACGTAGAACAAACGCTGCATGCAACCAACAATTTTAAAGTTGACCTTAAGCAATGCCAGAAAAGCTGTGAGGTGGAATGACAGGTGGATGCAAGGGGAGGGGAGGAGAGGGGAGGAGAGGAAGGGGGTAGAATTTGGCAGTCGCCTTGTTGTTTAGCCTGATCGATGGGCAAATGGTGACAAAATGCAAGGCCTAAACCGTTGCATGTTTACAAGCCAACTATGTATGCAACGTGCCACACACCAAGTGGCAGATAAACTCCACTCACATGTGTCCTCTCCTCTGTCCTCTCCTCATCAGCGGGCTCTCAATGTGTTGTCCTTGCTCCTGCTACTATTTCTACTCCTATTTCTGTTGCCAGCAAAAGTCCTGAAAAGTGTTTGCCAACGCAAAATTCCAAGCAATTAAATCACTTTGATGCTAATTTGGATTAATATGTTGTTGTCTCTCGGCAATTTGTTGCCGTTCTTCCCTTGCTCTCTCTCTCTCTTTATGCCTTTCTCTGTTGGTTTTGGGCCTGGCTCACATGCTTTTTGGCCAGGTGTTTCGATTAGAGTGCACGCAAATAGATTTATTGAACAATGCGCTACTAAACGAGGCCCACATTGCAACCTTTATGCATCTACACACTTACAGTGTTGGCAAAATTAATAGAAACGGGAGTCATTTTGACATTTTAAATCAATTATTTAATAAAATAAAAAGCTGCGCATGAATATACAATCCCGCTGTTTATTTAAATTAAAAAAAATATATTAAGTAAAAATTATGAAACTAAAAAAAAAGTATTTTTTAATAGCAATTAAAAAAAAAAACCAATATTGTTTCTATTATGTTTTCCATCACTGTGTCTATATATTTTTGTTGCATGGCCAGCCGGAGGCTGTGTATGTGTGTGTGCGTGAGTTATTTATTTGGCTTATCGGCTGCAACGCCTAAAATTGTGCTACATTTGTCGTTTGTCGGTTAGACAAACACTTTTTGTTGTATGTTGTCCATGCGTGGATAACTCTTTCAATATTCCCTCCCCACTCCTTTTCATCTGCCAATACCATTTACAATTTTCTACGCCCAACTCCACTTTTAGTCCATGTCTTTATTAGCTTACAACCATATTAATTTTGTTAGATAAATATTAGTTTTAATACCCGTGCTGTAATGAGCTTAAAGGGTCTATGCAGATCTGCTGGAATTTACTACATAGTTTTTGCTACTTATTATCTACAGTATAAACATTATTATTGCATAAGGACGTATACTTTAGGGATTTGCATAATTTGATGGAATTTACTACACATTCTCTACGACAGATATACGACAGCAAAATGTTCTACTACTCATTATTTTCTACATAGTTTTTACAACATTATTTACAACAACTACTAAGTGGAGTTATCTATTCTATATGAATACTTTATTTATTTATTTACTTATTTTCTCCCATAAATTAGTAAAACAATTAATTGTGATCAAGCCCAATTTTAGTTTTTTTTCCTTTTTTATTTTTGATAACTTTGCAGTGCAGGTATGTTATAGTCAGTCAGGGCAAAAGCAGCTAGTATAGCTTATTAGTTTTTGGGCATTTAGATTAATTTGCTTTCGTGCCGGGCAATTTGGGTTTTTATGCATTTTTAATGGAGAACAGTTTAGTCAGTTTCCATGTGTTTTACTCTCGCGCTAATTTTATGGCACTTTAAATGTTTAATTTACAATTTATGTAAAGCACACACAACTAACACACGCACACACTCAGTTTTAGCTGTCGGGCAAATATTCGTAACGTATTTATGAGGACTTGATAAATACTAGCATTAAAATAAATTACTGCTTTCGCTGCTAAACCACCGAAAAGATATATATATATACATATGAAAAAATGTATTTTAAATATACAACGAGGCGTGGCACAAAGGGTGAGAGGTCAACCTGCGGCGGCAGCTTATTCAAACTTCTCATGCAAAGGTGCCCCAAAAAAAAAAGTATGTGAAAAAAATGTGCATGCATGTTTCTATTTTTTGTGGTGAAAAAGGGTACGAGACTCTGAAATTCAGCGGCTGCATATTAATATAATTTGCAGGCCAAAAACAAAAACTGCCCGGCCCAGCCCAAAAACTTGTCAAACTCCCCGCGAACTGACCCGCCACATGGGAAGGACTGAGAATCGCAAGACAGCTAAGTAAAAGTTTCCAAAGTGCATTAGTAGTTTTCTTTTTTAGATTTTTGGATCGTATGCCAAAGGTTTTCAGTCAGATGAATTTTTATTTGTATTTCACTTGTACCCTGTACATTATGGAAAGGAAGAGTATGCCGAGGTAGCTTTAAAATTGACATAAAACCTGAAGAGTATTTCTGTAACAGAGTTAGAAAAAAGTCTAAATGCCGAAAGCAAATATTATTTAAAATTTTAATGTCATTATTACTTTTAAATATTTTTTGTATTTTGTATTTTACATGTAAGTTGTTAATTAACTATTTTTTATTAAAATTTTTCTTATTTGATATTAATAAAACATTTTCAATACACTTTTTTTTATCATATTTTAATTTTTTTTAGTAATATTTGTCAAAATTATTGAAGTGGAATAATTTTAGTCTATGCATTTCTTCTTTTTTTGTGTATATGAAAATCATTTAGCAAATGTAAAATTTTGCACTGATTTACAACATTTTGTTCCCAAAAGCAAAAGCGAAAAGCAAATGAAATTCGCACGTAATTGCATTTGTGCCCATAGACAATGTCAGAAGAAAGAGATAGAAAGAGAAACAGACTTGAAGCCGTCTTTGTCTACGTTGCCGACTTGAGCTTTATTTCTCGGCACGTTGCTCATACGCCACGTTGACAACGTTTCGTTTCGTCATAAATGTGAATAATTTATTACATTTGAGCAGCATTTTGCTTTTGTTTTGCTTTCTTTCTGGCCAGGTCTTTGTTCTATGCCCTTTTTGGTTAGAAATTCATTAATAGCACTTTTATGACTTGGGAGACGTTCAAGTCGCAATGAACTTTGTTGTTTCTGTTGTTGTTCTTGTTGCATTTTTATGTTAATCGTTCTAGGTCTGCCCTTTGGTGTGACTTGTGTTGTTCCTTTTAGCCACATTGCCCTTACGTCCTTTTGGCCAGGCCAAATGGTGCTGCACAATATTTTTACAAAAATTGCATAGCCATTGTCGTTTGTTGTTACAATTGTTGTTGTTGTTGCTGTTATTACTAATTATTGTTTGGCTTAGTTGCTGACACGCTTATTTGTTGTTATGTGTCTTTTAATTGCTGTTTCTGCCACACACAAAATATGCAAAAATTTCCCGAGTGAGAAATGGTTCCTTGTAATGCAAAGCAAACACAACTTGCAGTCAGCAGAAAGAGAACGAAAGAGCAGCAAGAAAAGAGACAGACAGAGAGCAAAACTTCTTTCTTCCTTTTGCCAAAAAATCATGACTAAAAGAAAACCAACTGACAGTCGTCTACATGATTTTTATCAACCGCAACTGCGGCGTCTCCACAGATCTATAAATATATACATATGTTTCTGTATGTGTGTGTGTGTATATATACTATATAATAAATCAAGTCGCGTACATCTGTCATAAGTAGTTGCTAGTAAATTTATAGAGAAGTTTACTTTGTGATTTTTAAGATAAACCGAATGCGATGTGAACTTCAGCTGCGATTAACTGTGTGAGCATTTTATTACAGGCGAAATTCGCTATAGTGAAGTTTAATGCAGTGAAACTGAAAAAGAGTACCTAAAGCCTTAAAGCATTTTTGTTTAAGAAACAAAAAAAACCAACAGCATTTAAATTTTCATTTATTCATTTTATTTAGTGTCTATAACACTAAAAAAAGTCCCTAGATTTTCAGCAGTTTTTTGTTTTTGTAGTAAAACTAACGCTACAACATTTTAGAAATCGTCTAATCACAAGTAGGAATAGTTTCAATATTTTATTTAATAATGAAATGTAGTAGTCATAATACTCTACCTGTTTTTCTAACTTTCTTATTTAAAGAACTGTTTACAATTCGAACAAATATTTATATTCGAACAAATATATTATAATGATTTATAGTATATTATTGTATCTTTATATTTATATTTATCTTTATTGTGTCATTAAATCTAAAATTACATACTATAAAACTAACATGTTATTAAGTAAAATAACTATTGCTATGATTATAATTATTTTTATTTCTTCTTATATCCGAATTACTCATAAAAACTTTATACAAATTCACATATTATTATTCGCATTTATTATCGCTTGTAGAATATTTTGCTGTTATTTCAACAATGACGTCTGTTCTTTATCGTTAAAGTTTTGTTTATTTATTGGGCTTTTGTTTTCGCAACGTTTTTTCGCTTAGGACGTCATTGTCTTTATCTTAACTTGGCCATCTTATTAGCCTTAGTCTTACAACTAGTTTGGCTGTTGTTTTCGGCGACGTCATGAAATAAACTTCTTCAAGGTGTTGCTGTTTATTAGCTGTTTCTGTTTCTTACTTCAACTGCAGTTTGTATAATTTTTTCTTTATTTTTCTTTGACTATTTTAGCCAGGTTTGAGTTGCGTTTGGACCACAGATATTGTGCATTTCAAGTGTTTTTCGGCCTCAATCGCAGACAGTTTAGGTTTTAATGGCTTTTAATTGTGCAGGCACAAGAGACAGAGAGGGGGGAGCAGAGAGAAACAGAGAGAGAGAGAGAGCTGCTGTGACAATCCCCTAAACAAAAGTAATTTCACACTCGCTGACTTTCGGCGGCCCAAAGTCGCGTTTCCAAAAGTGCAAACAATTTTTGTCTTTTGTATATTTTATACCAGGGCCAAAAAAGAGTTGATGTTCCACCTGTTTCCCCTCTCTCACTCTCCCGACACCTGGCGTAGTTCATGCGTTTTTTATAGCCAGTGTCAGATATTTATTAGCCACAATTTGGCAGCCACAAATTGGCAGCTCAAACAGCGCGTCGCGTTACACGACCAAAAATCGTAAAACGACAAATTTATTATTTATGTTTCGACTCTTTTGTGCTATTTGCAATGTCAATGCAATTCTACCTGGCCAACTGGTCACTGTCCCTCCTCCCCCCCTTTCCCTCTCCCTAGGGGGAGGGGGGCAAGTCAAGCTCTCTCTTAAAGCGCCCAAATTATGCGAGTCTTGTGCAAATTTTTGTGCCAAAGCGCATTTGTCACAATTAAGCAAAGACTGAAAATTATGAGAAGCTGAGGTAAAAAATCCTTGCCACATGGAGGCAAGGTATTTCATGACTCCCACCCCCCTTGCCCCTTGAAACGGTTTTGGGGCACGTTGACGTCAACGTCGACATGGCGCGCCTGGGACCTCATGGATGATGGCACCTGAGTTGGACTCTGGTTTTTATACCCATTACTCGTAGTGCACAGGGGTATATTATTGTTGTTGCAGTGTATGCAACAGCAGGATAACGTAAAAATTATTTATGATAATTATAGCGAGAGTTACGACCCTTTTCACTCCCTGCATTAAATAAAAACCATCTAGCATTAACACTAAAAGAGCTAGACACTCTAAAAATAGTGGATTGACGCGTATTATTTCCAAGAACATCAGAATTTCCTCTAAATGTTTTTAAACGCCCTTTTTGACCCTTCAGTTAAATAGACCGTGAATAAAATCCGTCTCATAGTTACACTATAAGAGCTAGATGCACTAAAATTGTGTATACTTTATTACAAGTATTTACACTTAATCGCAACAAGATCGATTAAATTTAACGCTAGATCTAGCTATTTTAAGCTCGATTCAGTTAGAGTTTAATATGAAAAATTACAATTTATTTAGTTTAATTAATTAATTTATTTTTAAGTAGATTAACGGGTATCTTGCGAGTCGGGAACTCAACTCCAATGTACTTAGTTGATATTTTGGCAGTGTTTCAGTTATGCCACGCCCAGGTAGCGCCCCCAGGGCAGTCAGTCTATTATATGACGTCGACGTCGACGTCAGTTTTGAGCGTCTGCCATGAAATATGCAAAGCGCAGTTAAAAACTTTTTATTTGTATTAATCAAACAGAGTTTTTCTTGCTTTTTCCATTCATTCTTTCAGTTCGCTTTAGCCGCTTCTGTCTCACAGACTTTTTGACATTTTTAACACACAACAATGGCAGCGACTGCATAATAAAATTCTCAACTGTAAACTCGAATGTTGGGGTTCGGTTTCTGATTGTTTCGGTATTTTTTTTTTTGTTATTTCATGACAATTATCGCAAAAGGATTTTACGATATTTTAAAGTTGAAAACTTAAGGCGATTTTCTTTCGGCTCTCACATGACAAATTAGTTGAGCAATAAAACTTGAGTGTGCTATCAAACTAAAAATATCGCCATTAATTACAAAACTATATACCACACAGCTGTGTGTGTGTGTGTGTGTGTAAAGTGTGTGTGCGCTATATAAAAAGGCCATAAAGAACGCGAACGACAACGACAACTACGTCTAGGACAACGACAACGACAACGACGACAACACATTTGCCCTGGGCAACTTTATCCAGTGCTGCCAGCTTTCGACAAGCAAAAATACCTATTTTCAGTGGGAAAAAGTTAAAAAATATAGCTAAATTAAATAAAAAAATTGTCGGAAAAAGCCAGGAATCTATACTCTTATAAGTTTTATGATACAAGTTATTAAATAAGAGTTATTTTCTGATTTTTATAAAAAAAGTTTAAAAATAACTCTTATTTTAAATTTTTATAATAAAAATAATAATTAAGAGTTTTTTAACAATTTTTTTTAAAGTTAAATGATAACTCTTATTTGCAATTTTCATAATAAAAGTTTTTTTTTTTAATTTTCATTAAGTGCTTGTCACTTTTTTCTGTGCTTGATTTTTTTCCGGCTCAAGTCTTATTTGCAATCCCTCGAAAAAGCTGATATTTTTCAATGTTCTAGAATTCTAAAATCAATTGCATTTGACTTTGTTCCTGTAATCAGAAGTCCTATACATTTTCCATTTATCATAATTGATTAATGAAATATAATTGCTGACATAATTCTTATTGCTCGCTCTTTGTGATTTTTTCTTGTAATTGAACTTTAAGGACAGATTTGACGGAAAAAAGCTGCTCTGCCAACACTGGCTACATCATCAATGATGATGTTGTTGATGATGACGATGATGATGATCAGTCAGGCAGCCACCTCAATACACGTTCCCCACGCACTGTCTGTGTTACCAAAACCCTTCGTTTTCTTGGCCCCCTGTGCCATTTGCAATTTGGCAACACTTTTGGTTACGCGGCGTTTGTTTGGACTCAGTTCTCATGTTGAGGGAAGGGAAAAAACAGTTTGAGCACTTTATATAAATTGTACAATACGTTTTTTTTATGGCCCTTAAGAGTGCATTCTATTTACCAGTTACCAGTTACCCGTTACAAACGTATCGGCCTTTTGATATATTCATTTAGTTTAGCTGTGAGTTGTTTTGAGTACTCGACGAGTGAATGTGTCGCCTTTCGATGTTGACTTTATTACACATTTTTGCTAAATTACTCTTTGGTCGCTAGTTTATTTCGATAGCACAATTGTCGAGTTGGAGTTGTATACTCTGGGCATTTTAAGAGGTAAAGTGTATGCTCGGTTTCATAGTTGTTCAAATTGATGACTGTGAAGCTACGAGAAAAGAGTTTGGTAATTTTATTAGAAATTAATTAGGTAAATTTAAATTTTATTGATATTTTATCGAAGTGTTTATTATATTATTTAATAAACTATAAGAAATTGTGTTCTATTATTGGGGGAGTTTACTTCAAATATTCTAATCACCGTGTGCATGCTTTGCTCCTTTCCCGAGTATTTGTTTTTTAAGTTTTATTTTATTTATGCAAAAAGCTTTGATATTTTATATTTTGTGTGTTCTTTGTGTTCTTTTTATTCTCGATTATACTGACTTTGTTAAAATTATGGTTCATTCATTGGCTTTTTGATATAAAAACTAAATATAAACTCACTTTTCTTATATATCGAAATAAAGTAAATTTTCTATAGATCTAGCTCTTGCTAACTTTGTCGAAATGTTCTTTGTTCTTGCATAAAGCTTTCTTATCTAAAATATAAATGTAAAATCAGTATTTTTTTAAATTTTATAATCTAATAATCGTGTATATAGAAAAAAAAGAATATATCTAGCTCTTGTTGATTTCGTCGAAATGACAAAGACAATCTTGCCATGGACTTTTTCATCTAGAATTCTAGTGTTTACTTTGTTACAGGGTTTGTTATAGTTTAACTACAAGTTTTGCTTGATTATTGTTGCAGTTGCGTGGCATTTTAAAGTTAAAGCCAAGTTCGATGGGTTTTGTCGTTACAGTTGCAAGCGTCATTAAGTGCGAGCAAAGTTTGGGATTTGGGGCGTGGCTGGCAACACGCATTTGGCCAGAATGCATTTATTTTTGTATTTTTTTCCTCAAAGCAGCAGAAAGACATATGCCAAAAGTTGTACGGTGATAAATGATATGCCGACGAGAAGTCGACAAGTCTTGGGATCGTTATTAAGTTGACATTTAAATTCTATAAATCATTTTAGCTGATTTACATTTTTGTCGCATTTACGTTAGCCACGACAGCTGCACCTGTTGGCCAGCAGCAGCGACAGCAACGGGCCAACTTAGTAAGGGGAGTTGGTCAAAACGGGTAAAGAGGGGCGGGCTATATGCAAAATTGATGGTGCAATTACATTATGCAACAGGGTCTTAGCAACTACAGTACTTCGATTTCAACTACAATATTTGTACTTACACTTTCGTTGCATTTCGCTGCGTTTTCCATTTTCTTTCTTTTTTTTCCAGACGGCGAACCTATCAAACTGCCCGACAATTTGGAGAGCCTGCCAAGAGCCGACAGTTTTCCATCGCAGCGGCATCGTTGGAATACAAATGAGGTCAGTTTTGCATACATTCTTTATCCATACATAAATTTACACTCTAAAAAATCATAGTCTATTCTATTTTTGCCATAAATTTGTGATAAAAAAAAATTAAAATTATTAAAATTATAAGGTTAAAGACAATTTTTCTCAAATTAGAATTTATAATCCTAGAAGAACTGATTTTGCTTCAAAAGTTTTAATACACATATATTTAGGGTTTAGTTTAGTTTAGGTTATGAAAGACTTTCTGATTCTATGGCAGGCAAAAAAAAATACTGTTTTCATATATTTTGAGGGAATTTTCATAATTTTAGAAAGTTTTACCAAAAAAAATGGGAAATATAAAGGATATTACATATGTGTGACTAATTTTCTCCTTATTTTAGATAATCTCAATCTAATCTACAATATTTGTTAGATTTTGGAGTATTTTTTGATTGAAACATCTTATCTAGAAGAATCTAATTTCAAATTACGTTTTGACATATTAAAACTAAATTTTGTCACGATTTTCTAAAATTTAGAAAACAATTTTTTTGAGTGTACTTCTTTATATCTGTTACTTTTGTTGTTTGCTGTTTGTGTTTGTTGTTTGTCTATTTGCATTTGATTGCACATAAAAATGTCGAAAATGAAAGCTCCAAAGAAATGTGACTTCAAAGGGGGTAGATATAGCAAAACTGGGCGGTGACAGTAGAGGAGTGGGGAAGGGGGCTCAACGATTTAGAGTCCTGGGCAGGCGGAGTCTTGGGCACTTGACAGGCGGATGAGCCTGCCAGTCGTAGGCTGGACTCTTTGACAGTTGCAAGCAGCTGTCCTGTTTTTTGCTTTTCCTCCTCTATTTATATATTTTTTTTTTATTTAGCAGATTAATAAGATTGGGCCGGGTTTATTAGGAATGGTCGCGACTTGTGAGTTTTTATGCGTCACAAACTATAATACAAATACAAATACAAATAGTTGACTTTACTCTCTACTCCTTTCCCCTTTCTCTTTTATTCTTAGTTGGGCTTAAAGGACATGGCCAGCGCACGTACGCGACCCGCCAAAGTTCAGTTTTGTATTTACAATAAAACTTTTCGCTTAAAAAAATAACAACAACAACAAAAATAACAATACAACAGCAAATGCCCTTTGTGGCCAACTCGACTGTTTGTTAGCTGTTGTTGTTGTTGTTGTTGCTGTTTTACTTGTGAATTAAGCGCAACCGCAAATATTCATTTGGACAGTTGTAAAGTTTTTCCAACGGAGGCTGGGAAACTTCTACTGGGCGGGGGCAAGGAGTAAAAGGGGGGGGGGGCGTGGCATTCAGTAAGCAACATTTTACACATTCGCGCGACAAGTTGACTAAATTAAAAGCAAGCGAAATATGCACAAGAAACAAATGTTGCCTTTAAATTCAAGTAATGCAAACAAAGTTTAAATACTCTTACTATAGGAAACAATAAACATATAAATAAGTTATTTTTAATAAAGTAGCCAAAATTAATTTATATATTATTTTGATTATAGTTTATTTATTTTATTATTTTTTGCTTAATTTTAATATTGTTTTGATTATATTTTTATATTATTTTATATTGAAGATTATTGGGAAATTTTATGTAATTTTTAGGCAGCAGTTTTTGAGCCAAATTCTCTCTAAAAAGCCAAAAGTAATTGATAACATATAGTAATTATTTTCAATGTATTATTTTTATTATTATTTTTGTTTAATTTTCGTTCTGTTTATTATAATATTTAAAATTTTAGATTATTCAAATGTTTTTCAAACCATTTAAAACTGCTCTCATCTGAGGTAATATCAAGGCTTAATCTTATAGATACGAATTCTGATCAAGATGTAGAGTATATTGCCAGTTTTCTTAAATTTTTCCCTCCCCACTTTCCCTGTATTCCCATTTCTCACTTCCCTCTTTCCCTGCTCCTTCTTTATGAGCTCGTATAGTTGTACTTACATCGTCTCTACAGGAGTATAATCACAGTATGAAGCACCGTGCCACAGTTTATTAATATAAAGTTTAACAAGTAAAACAGGGAGGTGGCGAGGAGGTGAAGAGAGGTGAGGATGACACCAGGGGGCGAACGGGGAATGGACACTGCATCAGCATGGCAAAAATTACAAAATGTAACCGTGTTCGGGGCATAAATAAAATTACGTACGCT
This sequence comes from Drosophila limbata, assembly GCA_963924055.1. NCBI lineage: Eukaryota > Metazoa > Arthropoda > Insecta > Diptera > Drosophilidae > Drosophila > Drosophila limbata. Next base: position 24,395,599 of record OZ001355.1, on the reverse strand, counting down.
TATTTTAGTCTGCTTACAGAACGATAGCCTCAGGGAACAGCAGAGGGGCACAGAGGGAGAAGGGTGGCAACGCTGGGCACTGAATACTGGACACTGGCCGTTAAATGGCCGCTTGACTGTGGCTTTAACCACACAGTTTTAATTTGGCATTTAAGCAGCATCCCGAGGTTGGCACCCCAAATAAAAAGCATAAAGCAACTGCAAAATTATGTGTGGAGTTACAGAATTCCTCACTCTCCCAGTCCCCCCTCCCGCTCCTGGAGTGTGGTTAAAAGCGTTGCAGCTTAAAAATCAAAAAGTTAAATTGATAATGAGACGCAGCTCATTGCGGGCATTTGTTGAAGTTTTAAATTGCTTTGTTTGTGACTGAAATCTAATTGTTTCGTGGCAAGTTATTCACACTTAATTCAAATATGATTTTTAAAGATTCATAACATTTTAAATATTTTATTATGAGTTGCAAGAGATCCTTTCCTTATTTTATATTCTTTTTATTTATTATATTTTAGTTTAAAACATTTTTTTTTTTTTTGGCAATAAGTCTCAGAAATAATTTTAGTCAGTCTCTTAAATTCTGCCGCGCTTCTTCTTGTCTTTATTTAAGCGCCCAATTGATTTTCAAATGTATTTCTTGCTATAATTTCAAATATTTCCGGGCTCATACGCGCATTTGTGGCAAATGTGAAATGCGCTGAGGTGCGCATAAATTTTTAATGCGCCTTTCGCGCAGCTTCTCGACGAATGTGCCTAGAATTCATCATAAAAAACGAGTTGTGGCAAATGCTTGGGGCATGCATAAATAACCGAAAAGCAATGCCCAACGAAAGTCAAAGGCAATTTGGTCCAAAATGCAAACGTTTGCCACTTGACAAACACGCGCCTGTGATTTCAGACCGTCTACTCCAACTCCATCCCACTTCTAGGACTTCTAGCTCCCATCTACAACCTCAACTTGAACTGGAAGTGTGCATACAATTTTTATGACACTCGCAAATGTTGCGATTTTTCTAACATATGAAATTGTTGCTGCACATCTCGCCAATGGCCTTTTGGGTCGAGTCTATAGGCACTGTGGGAAAAATAGCTCGGTTTGCGTATATTAATTAAAATCTTTGAAATTAGCAAAGATGTCATCTGTGTGTTTTTTACATGCGAAAATAAAATATTGATTTTGTTATGTTCATAAAATACAAATTTATTTAAGAAAACTGAATAAAAAAAAGTTTTTTTAAATAGCTCTTTTTGCGTATATCAATTAAAGTCTTGGAAATTAGCAAAGATGTCATCTGTGTGTTTTTTACATAAGAAAATAAAATATTGATTTTTTTCTTTTCATAAAATAATAATTTATTTAAGAAAACTGTACATAAAGTTTTTTAAAGGGTTTTTTTAAAGTAAATTTCTAGTGCCAAAAATAAAACCATAAATTGTTTGAAAATAAAAATAAGTTCGCATTATTTAAATGTAAATTTTTGTTAACAAAGGTTATTAACAAGCTAATCTAGCCATTTGTCCCACTGTGCGTTGGGGTCTATTTGGGGTCTTAGGGGCGTCGCCAGCTGTGTTGACGGCACAGATGAATGGCTGCTGCTTTGAGTTAAGCATTGAATGCTGCACGAGTACTCGTCAGTGTATGAGTGTGAGTGTGAGTGCATGTGAGTGTGTGGCCACTTACATTATTCATGCAACGTCAAGGCTGGCAAAACAAATTGATAACTTTATCGGCAAAACATGCAATGAAAATGCCAAATGGGCATCCAGCAGAGTTGCTGTCTTTCTTGCCCTCTCTCTTCTTCCCACTCCAACTCTCAATCTCCCTCTCTCTCTCTCCCTTTCTTGAGACTTGCTTGTTATGTGTCTTGCATTTGAATTTGTCTCTTAGTTTCACTCACTACTTAGTCACACTCACCCAAGTCTCTTCGTTGTGCAAACGCATTTCAAATATGCACACAAAATGTTCCCCTTTCCCATTTCCCCTCCTCCCCGGGATGTTTTCAGGTTCAGGTGTCAACTGGCGACACCTGTAAATTGTGGTCCGGCTTTTGCTTCCTGCCGCTGCTGCGGTCAAATGAAAATTTCTCAAATATTTTCCCCTTTTGTTTTATGCGCCAAAAAAAAAGAAGAAGTAAAGGAGAGGAAAAATAAACGCTACAATTTGCCGGACACTGTGCAGGAAATGCCGCGAGTGTTTTGACCAGAGAAAAATGTGCCCAAGTCGGAAATTGTTAGCACGTTAGTTAAGTTGGTTAACGGTTTGTTGTCGTCGCTTTAAAATTGGTAAACACCCGTGACTTGCTGATTAGACAAAAGTGAAGGACGCTCACAGATTAATGCACAATTTTCATTTGAAATTATAAAGAAGATTGTGGAGATTGAATACACTTCTATTTAAACAGTTGATATGCAAAGTGGATCCGTTTGCTTTCATAATTTAAATGTAAGAATTCTTTCTTTGGAGATTTAAGAATAGAAAGTTTTCACAACCGAATAAAAAGCTACAAAAGAATATTCCTACAATAATCTTTGATTGTCTTTTTTACCCATTTATTCCTAAAAATTTATACTCGTTTAAATAAAGTTTATAAAATTCGGATCTCTGGGCATAAATAATATTTCTTAAATGTTAGTCGATTTCCAGAACTAAATTGTTATTATAGAAGGCATCTAAGCTATAAAGACCAGCTCAGTTCAATTAAGAATACCTAGGGTATATACCTAGAGTAAATGAAAATACTTGAATATAAATATTTATTTTATGAAATATTTCAGGAAATCGCGGCGATTCTTATCAGCTTTGATAAGCACTGCGAATGGCAATCAAAGGAAGTCAAAACAAGGTGAGTCACTTGAATTGCCTGAGACAGATTTAAATATATTTGCATTTATATACACTTAATAATTAAACAGCGGTTGAGAAAATATTAATAAAAATAAAAAACTAAAAAAATAAAAAAATACCAATCAAAAGTTAAAATTAAAAAAAGAAAGATAAACAACATTTGTTTCTTTGTGTTAATTAACATCTTTTATCTATATATATAAAATTCTTTGTCCTGACTGACTGACTGACTGACTGACTGACTGACTGACTGACTCACTGACTGACTGACTGAGAATCAACGTGCAGCCCAAACGGTAAAAGATAGAGAGCTGAAATTTGCACACAACATAGATGAGATAATTTCATCGTGCAATAAGACGGCGTTTTGCGAAATTCGACCTCTAAGTGGGTCAAATCGGGGTCAAAGGTCACGGAATTGCTTAGTATGAAAAACTTTTTTGTTACTTAAGATATCTCAACCAAACTCACGGATTATATGTTTGGTACTGTCTCTTACATTCTGACCAAATTTGGTCAAAGTAGAATGACTATATCTTATAGCAGCCATAGGAACAATCCGATGAAAAACACCTTTAGTATGAAAAACTTTTTTGTTTCTTAAGATATCTCAACCAAACTCACAGATTGCATGATTGGGGCTGTCTCTTACATTCTGACCAAATTTGGTCAAAGTCGGATGACTATAACATATAGCTGCCATAGGAACAATCCGATGAAAAACACATTTAGTATGAAAAACTTTTTTGTTTCTTAAGATATCTTAACCAAACTCACAGATTACATGTTTGGTACTGTCTCTTACATTCTGACCAAATTTGGTGAAAGTGGAATGACTATATCTTATAGCTGCCATAGGAACAATCCGATGAAAAAACCTTTAGTATGAAAAACTTATTTGTTTCTTAAGATATCTCAACCAAACTCACAGATTGTATGATTGGGGCTGTCTCTTACATTCTGACCAAATTTGGTCAAAGTCGGATGACTATATCATATAGCTGCCATAGGAACAATCGGATGCAATCGCAGATATCCTAACAAAACTTTTAGATTAACTCTTCTTGCCAAATTTTGACAAATTCTCTTAATTTAGCTTTTTCCCGCCAAATTTAGCTTTTTCCCGCCAAATTTAGCTTTTTCCCGCTAAATCACCAAATCCGACTTTTTAGCCAAAGTTCAATTGCAAGGAAAAAAATTAAGGCAGCGGACAGCGGAAGCTAAATATTTCCGTTTTTTTTTAAAGAAAAAATGTTATATTATATAAATTTGTTAAAACGGGCAACTAAATACAATGCTGCGAGCGTAGCGAGCTGCGGGTTGGCGAGCGAAGCGAGCAGGGGGCGAATATTATGTAAATTTGTTAAGCCGGACAACTAAAGACAATGTTGCGAGCGAAGCGAGCTGGGGGTTGGCGAGCGAAGCGAGCAGGGGGCGTAGCCCCCTAGTGTTATATAAATTTGTTAAAACGGGCAACTAAATACAATGCTGCGAGCGTAGCGAGCTGCGGGTTGGCGAGCGAAGCGAGCAGGGGGCGAATATTATGTAAATTTGTTAAGCCGGACAACTAAAGACAATGTTGCGAGCGAAGCGAGCTGGGGGTTGGCGAGCGAAGCGAGCAGGGGGCGTAGCCCCCTAGTCATCTATAAACACTCTTGTCTCTCCCTTCTCTCTCTTCTCCTCTCTTCTCTAGACCCAAGAGCGGTTCCTTGCTGCTCTATTCGCGAAAGAAGGTGCGATACAGACGCGATGGCTACTGCTGGAAGAAGCGCAAGGATGGCAAGACAACTCGCGAGGATCACATGAAATTAAAAGTACAAGGCACTGAGGTGAGTTTCTTTCCCTTTCTCCCGCTCTCTTCTTCTCTGCCAGCCCCTTGAAAAATGTTGTCGCCTGCTGGGCAATTAGTCAATTAGGCGGCTACTTCAATTGGTCAAAAGGCGTCATTGCATATTAGCCAAAAGGGAAACTGGACATTTACGGAAGTCAAAGCTTAAGTTAAGCAGCTTTTTTGCTCTCTTCTTCTCAAGGGTTGCTCAGTCACGATTATTTTCTACCCCTGCCTTTACTTGCCATTGTGAGTTATGATTTTCCGCCGGATATAAACGGAAACTAAGTTTTCTTTTTTGTTCTTTTTATTTCTTTTTTTTTTTTTGCCTTCTGAGTGTTTGTTTGTCTGCTAATGAAATAAGCTGTGCCAAGGGTTAAGCGTATTTATAATGTCTGTTGTATGTCCGTCCGTCAACCGTTCCTCGTTCTCCGTGTTCCCCTCCTTAAATCCCCTTTAGTTTGATTCTCTGTTGCCATTACAGAAGCATAAAAACAGTTGGCAATTTCACGCCAAATTTTTCTGTTTTGCTCCTGGGGCAATTTCTATATGATATGCTCTTTATTTATGATTTAAAAAGGGAGTTTTAAATTTGGGCAAATTTTGAGAGACACAAATTTTTTGAATATTTGAAATTGAAATTTACTAATTTTTGTTTCTTTATTTTATTGTTTATCTATATACAAAATTTAAATTTTTTGTTAACTTATTGATAAAAATCCACAAATACTGGAAAATTTACGGAGCTTTTACTATAAGTAAATTAATTAAAACTCTTATTTTTGGTGCAAAAACAAAGGAAATTTAAACTCTTTAACATAAAATCATCCCATAACTCTTATTACATAATATTTATTTTTATTTACAAATAAAATTATTTATTAAATTAAATAGATAATAAAATAAATTCACTCTAAATTTCTTGAACATTACTCTTTTTTTTCAATTTTTACTAAACTTTCTTTTCAACTAGTTTTTCAAAACATTGAAAGCTGTTTTAAAATTGATATGAATATTTTTAGTTATTTATTAAATACAGGGCCAAAAATCAAGAAGTCATTTTTATTTTAAATATATTAATCACCAAAGTCCTTGCACACAGGGTATTTCACAGTCGAGTGCTCACAAAAGGAAGCTCTCTCGCACATGTTTTAATTTTTATTTTAATACGCTGCTTGCATTTCTTTCCCGAGTAACTCGTATCCATGAATGTTTCTTTGTTTTTTCTTTCACTTCGCACCAAAGACAAAAGACAAGTAGCTCGTCGAGATTTATGCACTTGGCATACACAGCAAGGAGTTTCCTTGCTGTCTGTCCGACTGTCCGACTGTCCTGTCTCCCTACACGATAACTAATATTTATAAACGTTAAAACACTTCAACGTCGAAAGAAAAATACCGAAAACAACAAAAAATCAGCGGCATATCGCCCAAAGACGGCGGCCAACAAATTTATCAGCGAAACCGGCAAAAGAAATGCGCAGCAACAACAAAAAAAACAACAAAAAATAAAAAAACAACAAGAAAATATGTTGCATAACTCAAACTTACAGTGGCAACATAAGAAAAGGGTTCGATTTTTGGCACTTGCCTTAAGAGTTTTTTTCGTCTCCTGTTTTTTTTTCGTCTTTTTGCTTTCCGCTGGTGGCTGGTGGCGCCCCCTGGCGTGGGCGACTCGTAATTTAATTTAAGCTTTGACTCGTTGCCTTTTTTATGTCTTCCAATTAAATGAAAGCGCGTTCCCTTATCTATATATATCTATATATCTATTCCTATAAATCTACATGTATTTTTTATGATCTTGTTTGTGTTTTTTTTGTTTGCTCCACAGTGCATCTATGGTTGTTATGTACACTCGGCCATATTGCCCACATTTCATCGCAGATGTTACTGGCTTTTACAGGTAGGTGTTTCCAGGGGCGAGGGAAAAGTCAGTTGGTTTTTCTGTAACTGTAAATACTCTCACGCCTAGAATCCGGATATTGTTTTGGTGCATTATCTGAATGTGCCATATCCGGACGATAATAAAATGGCCGTCATTGCGCCGAGCATAACACTTTGGGGCGACAAGAAGGAGTGGACCAAGGAGGAGCTGGTCAGCCAACTGAAGCCCATGTGTAAGTAAATCTTTCTACTAACTTTAATATATTTATACATTATTAACATTTATAAAAATATTTCCCTTTTAATAAATGTCTATTCCAAAATTTCTCTAAATATTGATTATTAATTAATGTCAATTTTATTTTAATTACTTTATTGGTGTCTTGTTTTATTTTTTAATAATTTATTAACTTTGATTCAATTAAATTAATATTTTTTGTGTATTCTTTCTCTGTCTAAAACCTTATATAGTATCCACAGTGAATTCGGATGAAGACTCGGACTCGGGCAATGATATTGAAATTTCGGTAAGTATTGTTAAGTGAATACTTCACTGGCAATCTCGTATTCAATGTTAAAAAAATATTATTTGTCATTAAAATAAACTCAGAAATATTTCTGTGGTAATTTTGTGTTTAATGTGTTTGATAACTATTAAAAAAAATATATTTTGAAGTAAAATGTATAGAAATTACTCTCAAATTTTAAATTATATAATATCTTAGATTCAGTTTATATGTACATTTATGTGTAAGACAATGCAATGATAATATCTTATTTACTATACTTGCAGACTGCTGAGACAGTGGAGTCGATTGTCTGTCAGCTGATGGAGAAGCAGCGTCTGTCGCGTCAGGCGGCGTTGGTGAAGCAACTCGACTGCGGTTGTGGGGATGCAACATGTGCCGATGGCAAGACTTGCACACACCCTGTAATGCGACGCACGGGCATATTGAAGTCGGTGTCGGAGAAGCGGGGAAGTGCGGGGGATGCCTACAACGGACAGAACGGCACGCCCAATGTTGTCGTGGCCAGCAAGGTGAGTTGCGTGTTCCTAAGAGCAACAACAATTGTTTTCATATAGATATACCGATAAATAGGAACATTTTTATATACACATGTTAACAAAAAGTTATAAAAAATAAATAAAGTCATTAAATATTTTAATCCTTTAAATTATACAAATAAAAATTGTAATCAAGAATATTTGTTGTTAGTTTTATTATTTTATGCAATTTTTTAAATTAAAAATGTATTTAGTGTATGATTTTCAAATACATATTGAGCAATTATTGTTGCGTTATCATTATTTTATATACTTTTTATTTTATTGATTAAATCAAAATATAATATGTTTTAATTTTTTATATTTTCAGCTCTATTCTCGTTGGTCGGAGCGTCACAGGCAGCGGGAGGCGGCATTGCATTTGGATAATCCGCACTCGCAGTTCCACAATGCCACGCAACAGTTGCCACAAGAGTCGGCGATCAAATTCCAAATCATTCCGCAGCAGCAGCAGCAGCAACAGCAGCAGCAGCAGCAGCAGCAACAACAGGCAGATGGCAGCAACTATCAGCAGCAATATCGTGGTGCCAATCAAATGTTGGCCACAAGAAGCAATCTGATAATACAACAACAGCAGCAGCAGCAGCAACAGCAACATCAACAATATCAGCAACAGCAGCAACAACAACAGCAGCAACACTTGAACTTGCAACGCTTTGTGGCCAGTCACAATCAGAGCAATCAAAGTCATAATCATAATAACAATAACAGCAACAACAACAATACAGCACATTTAAATCATCGCCTGCAAATTGCCAATACAACAATAACAGCAACAACAAGAGAGGCAGCAGCAGCGGCAACAACAACAACAGTTGCCTCAAATGTCATGGATACAGAACTAATTGAAAATCAAGCCACAAAAATTAGCCACAATAGCAATAACAGCAGTAAGCAATTAACAGCTGCAACAACAACAGCAGCAGCAGCAACAACAACAACAAGAGAGACTGCAACAGCAACGCAAACAAACAACGAATTAAATATCGTAAATAATAATGGAAGCAGCAATAACTTTATATACAATCAACAGCAACAACAGCAAGCAAACAGCAGCCAGCAGCAACATTATTATAAATTGCAACAGACAACAACAACAACAGCAGCAGCAACAACAACAACAGCAACCCCCAACAATAGTCAACCCCCAGTTGAAGCCATGTGCATGTCACCGGAGCATCAACTGAGCAACGGGGGCAGCAACAACAACAGCAATAACAATCTATTAAGAGCAGCAACAACAACGTCTTCCGCTGGCAACACTCCTTCCACGTCGGCAACAACATCCACCTCGAGTTCCTTACAGTCGATTATCGATGGCAATCAGCAGCAACAAATTTCAACGACACCAGCAACAACAACAACAGCAGCAGCAACAGCAGCAAATTGTGATAATTTAATGAGCGCCAATGTGCTCGCTGAGGTGAGTGCTTTGAGTGTTTCGAGTGTGAATAAGTGAGTGTGAGTGCGAATTGTGTGTCTTGTGGTCAGACCGCAAGTCAACTGCATTTATTGTCCAAATTTATGTTGATTAAATTTTGCACAGATAGTAACGATTGCAAGTTTTTAAATAAACAATTATTTTATTGTTTTTGTTTATAAAATAATATTTTTATTTAATTTTATTTTTATTTAAATATTGCAAAATTATAAGACAAACTTCAATATTTATTTAAAAACTATTTACAATATTAATTCATACAAAAATACCACTTTTTTCAAAAATTTTGTATGACGATTTATAAATTAACGGATACCAATTTACAAAATTTTACTTTAATTTCTAATATTATAGTAATTACAATTTTTTTTTTATTTTAAAAATTTCAATTTTAATACTATGATTTCTAAATAAATGTAAATAAAGTGTTATTACACAGTATTTGAACGTAGTGTTGAAAGGTATTTAATTTTTATTATTTTAATAAAAAACATATTTTTTTAAACTTTTACTTAACTTTATTAATATTTAAATGAAAAATCCAAATTTTAAAATCCTTTTTTTTATTTGGACAGCTGGAGTTGGGCGAGCAGAAGCAACAGCAGCAGCAGACAGCCAGGAGTTACAGCAGTAATAACGGCAACAACAGCAGCAACAACAACAACAGCGTTAACAATCAGGCCACGGCCAACATACATAACGGTTGTGCAAACTACAGTGCTTCCAGTGATAACAGCAGCCAAATTAGCGCCAGCGATGACAGCAACTTTGGCGCCACCAGCAACAACAATCAGAGCAACAACAGCAACAACAACGATGAGGAACCACAAACGGAAACGTTGAGTTTCTTTAATGAAACGTTGGATTTGTCACATGAAGATATACAACGTACACTAATTGCCAACATGCCGTACAGCAACAACAGCAACAATACAACGACAGCAGCAGCAGAGGCAACAACCACAGCAGCAACAGCAACAACAGCAACTGAGCAACAACAACAGCAACAACAGCAGGCAATCAATGTAGAGTCTCCACAGGCTGAAGATGAAGACACCGCCGATGTCTTTGCCAATTTGGATGCCTTTGATATGTTGGTCGAGTTCCCAGAGCTCGACTTGGACGATAAACAGGCATTGAACAACACAGCCTTGGTGCAGGAGCAACAACAACAGCAACAACAACATCATCATCATGGTCAACAACATTTGCCGTCCTCATATTTAGACTCAACTCAATCGCATTCACAATCACAACGAAAGTTGCTCAACATTTGTGACTTTAGTCCCGAATGGTCGTACACTGAGGGCGGTGTTAAGGTCCTTGTGGCCGGTCCTTGGACAAGTGATGGCGGTTGTTATACGGTCCTATTTGATGCTCAGCCCGTGCCCACAATTCTGGTCCAAGAGGGCGTTCTCCGCTGTTACTGCCCCGCCCATGAGGCGGGCTTGGTCACATTGCAAGTGGCGTGCGGCGGCTTTCTCGTCTCCAACTCAGCCATGTTCGAGTATAAGCTCTCCCTGCTCGCCGATGCGCCCTTCGATGCCAGCAGCTCCAACGATTGCCTCTACAAATTCACGCTTCTCAATCGCCTCTCCACCATCGATGAGAAACTGCAGCTGAAAGTGGAGAACGAACTGGCGGTAAGTGTTGTCGAAGATCAAAAAATAATTAAATTAGAAACTTTTGAACTCACCATTTAATTCAAAGCATACCTGTTAAATAATGATTAGTAATCATAATCATTAGAAATTAGATTGTTTTTGTTTAAAAGTCGAACTAATTTACGATTATTTAAAAAAAAATCAGCAAAAATCAAAAATAACCAAAAATTATCGTTCCGATTATTTCGGATTTTTTTTTTATTTTTTCTGATTATTTTGGCTTCTTTGATTGTGAAAATTTAGAATAATTTGATTTTTACTAAATAGTCATAAATAATCAGAAAAAAATCAAAAATATTCAAAAATTATTTCGGATTTTTTTACCTTTTCTGATTATTTGTAATTTTTTCTAAATAAGAATTAAATTTGATTTACATCTTATAAATTGAAAATATAAGTTTTTGGCTAATATCGATCATTCCGACTGAAGTAGGAATTTTGGTGTTTACCATTTTACTGTAGAATATTTCCTTCGCATTGATTTTTTTAGTTGAAATTAGCATTCACAAACTCTTATGAGCATTCCCTGCTTTTTATTTAAGTATATTTTGAAGTATAATTAAGGGGAATTCCTTTAGAATTATACTCCCCAAATCTCCACCTGATCCTTGATGTCATAACCAGGTTGCGAGGTGAACTCAATGGTGACTTCCATTGCGCCAATTCCGCCAGCTACAAGAGCAGCACGGGCTCCATTTTCATCCTTGTGGTCAGTCACCCAAATGGCCGTAATGGTCAAATTATCAGGATTTTTCTGTACATAAAATGATGGAAAATGAATGAAATATGAAAAAGTGAAATAAATCACTGCGGACGGCAGTCCGCGCTAGTGACGAAAGCAGCACGAAGGGTGCGAAAGGCGACTAGCATATATACACAGGAAGAATGGAAGATTTGCTATGACTGTCCGATCAGGTCGAGTTATATACCGATCGAAAGGTATTAATTAAACTTACAAGTGTGCATACTAAGACTTTTGAAAACTCACCTGGTTCGTGAGATAAACAGGTGTAAGTGGGAGGGGCAAAATTTACATTATTGGAGCTAATGGGGCCGTTGGAGCCTTTTTGAATTTTCGTTGAATTTTTTACAATTCTCATCAAAAATACGCGTCGAATGACACCTCGATCATCAAAATCGGACAACTGGTTCAAAAAATAATTAATTTTGAAATTTTGAGTCGCCTTCCGAAAATGAGATGAAAAGTCAGTATGTTTGTTTGTTTGTTTGTTTGTTTGTTTGTTTGTTTGTATCAAAGCGATGATTTAGCTTAAAAGTTTGAATGAGGACTTGTTCCCGCTCAAAAATCTAGAAACGTTTGTTCTACGACTTTTTCGAAAAATCGCTAGTTTAGCGGGAAATCGCTAAAAACCGCTAAAACTAAAAACCCCCATAGTGTCCAAACTATGAAAGCTACAGATATGATCTATATGTCGTTGGAAAGGTACTTTGAAGGGCTCTTAAGCATATGTTCAAACTTTTTTTCTAAAGTACACAGGTAAAAAGCTACAGGTGAAAAAAGGTAATTTTTTCCACATTTTGGCGGTTTTCGAGAAAACGCCGCTAGCGATTTTTTTTAATTTTGAATATGTTTGAGCTTTTAATATTTCGCGTTTTTTGATACATCATGCATAAATTTTTGTTGATTGGTTTGGAAGATATAACCTATTAACTAAATATATACGTTTTACTTTGAATTGGAAAAGGACAGCAGCAACAAAGTGTCATAGCAGCCAGAGTTTGAGAGTGCTGATAAATTTTGCGCTTGGCATGTTGGCATGTGTGTTAGTAAAGAGAAACAGTGTTGCCAGACAGTTTCTTTTTGCTTGTACAAACAATAAACACCGATTGACAAAGTTACACTGTAAAAAAATATTTCAATTGTCAAAACTTCCTATGTCTTATTAAAAAATTTCTGATATCTTATAAAAAAACCTCTTTACGAGGTAAAAGTCTAGTGACGAAAACATTTTCATGCCCCAAAATTTCTGATATCCAATTTTGTGACGAAAAATATTACATTTTACACATGAATTATTAAAAAAAAAATTTTGTCACTGGCTCTGCGCAAAAAAGTACTACTAGTATATACTGGTATTTATTAGTTATGAAAAATTTAGCGCCATGTGTCCAGTGACAAAAATTTTTTTTTAATAATTCATGTGTAAAATGTAATATTTTTCGTCACAAAATTGGATATCAGAAATTTTGGGGCATGAAAATGTTTTCGTCACTAGACTTTTACCTCGTAAAGAGGTTTTTTTATAAGATATTTTACACACAGATTGCTTGAAAATGTATTTCTCATGCTGAACCAAGTCCACAACAGCGGGTTTCGAGAAGGTTTCGTTGACCAGTTTGTAATCGTTGTCTCCAATTGCACCCCACAGATAATTTAGGCCACCATTGACCGTGGTCAAAAAGACACAGCAGAGCAGAAGGCCAAAAAACGTAGTTGATGCTCCCATACTTTCAATATATGAACAACAAAAGTCTTCAACAAATTGGATCAATGCAATTTGGCGTTTGCCCTTTTATTGTGGAATTGACAAGTTGATAACTCGAGTCACTCGGGAAAGCCTCGAAGTAACACTCGTGTGTCAGTATTTGATTTGATTTGCTTTTATCAGCACATTTCCTACCACTTTCATTAATTATTTGAACCAAGTATTGTACAAACATGTTGTGTCATTTGCTGCCATTTTATCAAACTCGTTTTATCTACTTAAATTCCGTAAAAGGCCAAAAGAAACATTCCTACTTCTTATAAATACCTCAAATTGCAATGGTTGAGCAGAGGGAAGAAAACTCTGCACAACTCAAGAATTATTATCTCAGAGCTATCGAGTAAATAATATTGGATTTTTGTTTTAATTAAAAATACCATTAATTATAAATTAATAATAATCAACCTAGAGTCTAAACGGTAAGAGGTAGAAATCGTTTTTTTATACCTTGTGTTTATTGAAAGTTTACAAAAAATAATGTTGCTAGGTCGTAATATCGGATAAACTTCAGACTTTCATAACTTTTCCAAAACTAATCCGATTTCCAAGAAGAATGTCATTTTCTACATGGTTTGCTTTCCAAATTTATCCGGCATACATTTTTTTTTAACCTAATTGTGCTTTTCATAAAATCCAAATTAAAAATCTCAAGTTTCCACTTTAAAACAAGTAAAATATTAATTGTAAGCAAATTGTAAATTTGATTTATTCATCGTTATCAATTAATGTCCAATTGGTTTTCGTAGACCGACCAGTCGGCGCTTTATCTGGAGCCCAATTTCGAGGACAAGCTCGTGGCCTACTGCCACCGGCTGATGAAGCACGCCTGGAACACGCCGAGCACCGTCGCCGTCTCCACATGGAGTGTTGGGCTTCGTGGGATGACATTGCTGCACTTGGCAGCTGCACTCGGGTATGCCAAGCTAGTGGGCGCCATGCTCAACTGGCGTGCCGAGAATCCACATATCATTCTCGAAACGGAGCTGGATGCGCTCAGCCAGGATGTGCACGGATTCACGCCCCTGGCCTGGGCCTGTGTGCGTGGCCACTTGGAGTGCACGCTGTTGCTGTACAAGTGGAATCACAATGCGCTGAAGATCAAGACGCAGGCTCAGCAGACGCCTCTGGACTTGGCCAGTCTCAAGGGGCACAAGCAGCTGTTGTCCCAACTCTGTCGATTGGAGAAGGAGCGTTGCCGCAAGCCACATCCACGCGGCGGCCTGGCCAATCTGTCCATGAACCTGGCCATTGAGTCGACCTCCGCCGAGGAGCCGAGCTACAGTGTCTACGAGCTGGAGTTGCAACGCAGGCACGACGGCGTCTTTCTGCGTCCCGTTGCCTTGCACAGGTGAGCAATTTTACAGCACAAAAAAAATATATTAAAGAATATTTTAAAAATATTTTAAGTTGCTAAAAAGACTCGGGAAAGCTTTATGAATTTTTGCTTTTAATAAGAAATATTTTAAAATATACTGTTTAAATGATAAATAGCAAATTTTACAGGAAGTGTTTTTGTAATTTTCAAAATATAAAAATAAAGTAAATTAGGGGTAAAATTTAACAGAGAAGTCGATTTTTTTATTTTTAAATTGTGCAACATATTTTAATTAACATATTTTAAGTAACATATTTTAAATTGGACTTAGCTATAATTCAATAAATACAATTTGGCTTTTTTGAGTTGAATTTTAACACCTTTGTGCTTGCAGCAATCAAAGTCCGCCCAATAACAGCAACAACTCAAGTCGCTACTCGAAGCGCTCCTCGATTGACAGTGGCATCAACATGGACATGCGCAGCAAATCCGGCAAACCTTTAGCTCGACTCCATGGGTAGGTTTTTTATTTACTTTTAATTTGTTGTGATTTATTTACTAATTATTGCAATATTACACTAATTTATTTTACTTGCGCTTATTCAGTGCTATGAAAATTCGATCATGAAGATCACAAATAAAAATTCAAAATTAAACACAAGAAAATTAAAATAAAAATAATATAATTAAAAATAATTTTTTTTTTATGTATGAAAAACCGAATTAACCCTTATAAATGAAACGGTTACTTAAAGGTTACTTCGGTTTACAGAGTTTCGGTTTTAAGGTTTCGGTCAAATGAAAAAATTTTTTTTTTCGGCTACGGTTTCAGTTACGATTTTCAATTTCATTCGGTTTTTACCGGTTAAAGGTTCCGGTTTCGGTTAGGGTTTTAATCCCTGGTATTATCTATATTTACCGTATTTTAATTCTTTTAATTGTTGGTTTTTAATTTTATTTATATTTTTACTCTTGAATATCGGAATTTCATGAACTTATATTTAAATTTATTGAATCTCTTAATCCAGCAACTTTGATGGCCATGATAATTATGCTCTGGGCGTGGACTCGCCATTGGATTCGCTCTCGGGAAATAACTGCTCGGGTCTGTTGTCCCCTCTGCGCAAAATGGACTTTGCTCTGTGTAAGTATTAAAGCAATAAACAAAACAAAACAAAAAAAAAAGAAAAGAAGAAAATATTGTTATTTGCTGCCGGCAAGTGCTTAAACACCTCTCGCTCACACATTCACAACCAGGCGAGGTATCCACAGGCGAGTCGAGTCCCATACAAGCAATCGATTGCAAAGATATCGATTGCATCGATGACAATTCGACGAGTGCAACCGATGTCATCACCATTAGCAATGAGCTCAACGATGCCGTCGTTGTAGGTCAGTGAAGGCCAACTTAATTCTCCTGTATATCGTAAATCGTATATCGTCTATCGTATATCGTAACTGTGCACTCGTTTATCGAGTCCCCCATCAAATCTAATGCATATTTGTATAGCCAACAAACATAAAAATAAACTTAACTAAACCAAACTAAACTACGTTATGGCTGTCTGTCAATGTTGTTGTTCGTTGCTCGCTGTTGTTGTCATTGTTGTTGTTGTTGTTGCATACTTGTATTATACACACACCACGACACACAACACAAACACAAACATAAACACTAACACACACATTGTAAATACATACATATGTACATGTCAATAAGTCTAAAAACCAGGGAACGCATTTTTAAAATATGTATAAAAGAAACTTTTATTTTTATATTTTTCTCAAGTTATTAAATATTAATTAATTTGAAATTTCTATTTAAAAATTATGGTATCATTTTGATTTCACAAAATTTAATTAAAAAACTAATTAAACTAAAATACAAAATACCAAAAAAAACTTAAAAATGTATTTTTGAATATTTGGAATATAATATTTCAAAAATATGAGTTGAACTCTTATTTCTCTAAAACGAATTTTATTCAATTATTATTTTAAATGTCTTTTATTTAGATTAAAGTGCTGAGTTGCCAAATATTTTATTTTTTTTTTATAAAACTCGTAATTATTAATTGCGCTCCCTGCTAATAACTAATTTCTATGTAAATGTTCCTGTTTCATGTTGATTTCTGTTTCTATAAATGTGTATGTGTGTGTAAGTTACAGTGTGTTTGCGTGTGTGAGTGTATGAATATATTCATGAACATATTCATATTCTCGTCTAATACTTAAACGTATGATTAGAAACTAATCGTAAATGTGCGAGTTTCTATCGATGTACTATACAACGCCACCGATTAAACTAATAACTAACTAAGCTAAACTACATACTAATTAACCAACTAACAAGTCGTAAAGCCAAAACACATGCCGCATAATGCTGTAAATATGTATGTCCAAAATCTACTCTACTTATTGTAAATACTACCACAAATATCAAGTGTGTCGGGTACTCAAAACAGGCACAACAACAAAACGCAAACCACACTGAGCGAGGGCAGCTTGATAGGTTGAATTTTAAAGAAAATAATATGTAAAACTAATTCAATTATAAAATAAAATGATCTTGCATATTTAATTATATATTTAATTTAATTTTGTATTTTATAATTTAAATAACTTGTGGAGCTGCCCTCGCTACCTGTTCCAAGTGCTGTGCTTGTCTCGATGTATATGTATTTGTGCTGCTAATGCGAATACTAACCACAGATCAGCATTCTGTAGAGTCGTTATTGTCATTGTAGTAATTATTTTTGGATTTCGAGAATTTTCATTTGTTTTTTGGCCTATTTACAGGGGATTCGGATGCCAAAGTTCTGACGCTGGCCGAGCACATAATTGCCGCGATGCCCGAGAGGATTAAGGTGAGTTGAGTTTCATAGTGACTTTATAAATATTCAAATGTATTATTATTCACTTTCCAGAATGAGGCCGATGAGATGATGGTCTTGGGCAGTCCTCTGACTGAACCGCTCACCTCGGAGTCATCGGCTTTGACTGACAGCTTCATGGATCCTCTGCTGGACTCGCTGCCGAACACGCACTTCGATAGCGACTTTAGCTTTGATTTCCATGATCACAGCTATCGCTATCACGATGTCAGCACGCCCTGTTCCAGTCTAAGTCCGGCTAGCTCCGGACCGTTGCAATCCCCGGCCAGTTATTCCATACTGGGCACAGATCCCTCTGTGAGTTCGCCAAGTCCGCCGCCATCGACGAAGCAGCTGACGGAATTCCTGCATGCCTCGAGCATATCACAATATCCCTTCGAGGCGGACTTCTCCAAGCTCACGTTGACCGACACCGAGCAAAGGGAACTGTACGAGGCGGCCAAGTGCATACAGAAGGCTTATAGATCCTACAAGGGACGCCAGAAGATGGAGGAGCAGAACAAGGAGCGCACAGCTGCCATTGTCATCCAGAATTATTACCGGCGGTACAAGCAGTACGCCTACTACAGGCAGATGACAAATGCCGCTCTGGTCATCCAACATGGCTATCGCTCGTATCGTCGAAATAAGCGCTTCAAGAAGTCGCAGCATTGTCCTGGACTGGGACTGGGACTGGGAACTGGCAGTGATCATGGCAGCGTCAACTCGCAGTGCCTGTCCAGCTTCTACGATCACTACAAGCAGGATCAGCAGCAGCAGCAGCTGAACGAGCTGAGCTCACAGCCCAGCACGCCCAAGGAGACGAGTCCGTCAGGTCCCTTGAAGTAAGTACACTTTAAGAGAGTCAGACCCTAGAAAACTGAATAGGAAAAGCTCAGAAAACAATTATCTTTTATTTTCAATTATATTCTACTTAATTTCTAAATACAACTTTAATTGAAATGACAATTATTTAGAAATTAAAATGTATCTCTTCATTTATATTTAGAATACAAAATATAACTCTTGCTTTTTTTTATTTCAAACTTTATAATTTGAGTTGACAAAATCACAGAAAAGAATAATTTTACATTTTTAACTCTATTTTAATTTTGAACTCTAATTATTTTTTAAGTAAAACTGAAATTGAAATAATAATTATTTTGAAATTTAATTGTCACTCTTTTAATTTCGAATTTTACTGATAACTCAATTATTTTAATCTAAATATGAAATTGATAATATTACTTAAATATCAGTTTTCGTTTAGAAACCAAATTAATACTCTTGTTTTTTCATTTATTGTAATTTATATCTTCCGACATAAATGTAGAAAAATGTTTACACAAATGTAATTTTTTTCACTACTTAGAAGTCAAATAATAAATTTTTGACTTCACATTTTTATTTTAAATTATTTAATTCCAACATTTTCAAGTTATAAATAATCATTATGGTTAATAAATTTATTTAAACAATTGGAGCTCATTTATATTTCTAATATTTTCTAGGCGCACCTATTCGCAGTCTACACAGAATCAGGCAGCACGTAAAATTCAACAGTTCATGAGACAATCACGCATCAAGTAAGTGAATTTAATCAAGTCGAAGTTGGGCATTAAGAATATATAAAAATTAGTTATGTGAGCATAATATAAATGTGAATTGATTTCTTAATGCTAGCATTTGGGATAGCAACTTGACGAGCTTGGTAAGACGACAGCTGCGAGTGTAGTTAACCAATTAATAGTTTTTATTAATTTAAATGAAAATAAGCCAACTAAATAAAATACTTATTAATGCAAACTTTATTTAAACACAGACTACAGAGAGAGCGAGCCGAAAAAGAGAAGCTGGTGCACCAACGCAGGGCGGAATACCTTCAAAACTTGCAGTTTCAAGGGCAGCAGGAAATGTCAATTTGCCATAATGAAAATGGGTAAATTTCAATAATAATTTAAGTAATTAATTTGGAATTTTAATGAAAGTACGTTGTCATTTTTGTAGCAATCAAAATCTGCTGGAACAGATGCAACCCAAACAATGAGCGCAACTTGCAACTGAGTGAACTTTAACTTGATTTTGAAATCTATGAATCGAGATAAAACTATGTTCAATAAGAATTTATTAATAGCTTTAACAACTGAGTGAAACTTTCTACTTTCATAATTAATTGTTTATTAAGACACACCCAGCACCTCTTGTAGTGGAACTTTGTTTCTTACTCCTTAATATAATAGAACCGTATAAATTTATATATTATATAGATACAGATATAGATATAGATGTAGTAGCAAGATATGCACTTTTATTCATTTGCATAACGAATTTTAACATTTAATATACTATTGCAAAACTGTTTCGACTCTTTTTTGAAAAATGAAAACGAATTCTGTAATTAAAATTGTAATTGTAGCATATGTTAGTTTATAGATTTTATATACTATATCTGAGAGAGAGCTCCAAGCAGTTAATGAACTAACTACTTTTCCATTTGTCAACTCAAAAGAACTTATTAACGAAGCCTTCGAAAATGAAAAAACAAACAAAAACAAAACTTTTTAACTCCAAGTGTAGTGAAATATACGATAAATATATATAAAAATATAACCAATATTACACGCTAGTTACATTTGTATATACTTAGTAATAATTGAACTTCTAACTATATACGGACTATAACTAAATGCTAGTCTATTTAAAAGGTATTATCAACTCAGCTCTGCGAACTAAGCTTGTTTCTAAAACAGCCCCTCAGCCTGTATCTATAATATATATAGGGTATCTAAAGCATTAACTCTCGATTTTATAATACACTATCGATATAGTACTATTAACTAACCTAAAGCTCAGCTCTATTGTCCAAATGTTGTTGTTGATTTCTAAAATCGGAGCAAGCGAAAGATACATATGTTTATCATGTTAAAAACTATTCAAGTTGACTCTTTTTTTATTAATTAATTCAAACTATACAAGTGCTATAAAAATACTATGCTTATTTGTTTAACACAAGTACTTAAATCCAAGTCTTGAACTTAATGTGACTTTGTAGTCTAGCAATAAATATAGATAAACAAAGAAAATCCCTATGCTCGCCAATATTGTTGCATGCAATTAGAAGAAAGCGTAAATTGATAAATCTAATTCAATATATATTTAACAATTGTTCACCTTTTAAACTGGCCCGCTAAATGTAATTAAACTAGTTAATCTAAAGCGCCAGCAGAACACGAAACATTTTTCGAAACTAAATGTAACAATACAAGAATTTTTGTAAATTATTTTTGTCCGTCCACATTGTTAGCTTTCGTAAAACATAACAAGTAAATAAACAAAGAAGGAAACAAACAAATATACATAAAATTATATACAATATAATTAAACAACATATACCAAAATAGTAAGACACATTTTAAGAAGTCATAAATAAGAATTATTGGCAAAACTTAAGGAATATTGCATATTTGGTTCTTGACATCATTGAGATAAAAGATAACTCGGAACCTCGGCATAAAAGTGCATACAATTTATATAGACATACCTCCAGCACGCCTCAGAAATCAGAGAAAAAAATTGGAATAGATTCTAGATTCTTATCGTAAAGATATAGAATTATAATCACTTACAGATTCTGACAGAAATACACTTTGAGTTCTTGAAAGTTGAATCAAATCGCATTCATTTTCAAGGCACACTTGTTGTTGGCTGAATTGAAAGCCAATTTTAGATCTATTCAATTGTTAACTACTCGTATTTAACTATTAACTATGTCTACTCTCTTAACTTAAATTGCATTTTTTCTATTCTCGTTTAGTTTTCTTTTCTTTTTTGTAAACTCTAATTAACTAATTATTATGTACTTATGTATAAAAATCGAAACTAATCTGAAATGAAGACTAAAAGATTTCTCTACTTAATGACTTAAAAACAAATTGCAATCAATTTTAGGACAAAGATAAAAAAATGTGACGCTCTTTTGTTACTCGTTAGTCAGAGTGTAAAAAGGGATTTGCAATATTTGCACATATATATATCTATACTTAATACTATTAAACTAACACACACACACACTTACACACACAGTCCTTGGCAACCACACAAGTGTTTAAACTCTATAGTCTAAAAAACATTAAGTAAATAAAGAAATTGGCCAAAAGGCAAAGAAAAACTTAAAGTACCTTAAGCCAATTGGCACTAAAACTAAAAACTAAAATCTAAAAAACAATTTAATTATAAATAAAATACAAATATAACTATATACTATCATTAAATTACAACTATTGTAAATTAGAAATTAAATATCTGAAGATTAACAATGAATTATGAAAGCCCTTGCTAGTTTTCTTAGAACTTCTTTTTCAACTGTTTTTAAGGCATGACTATAAACACTTTAAACTTTAAAACACAACACCAATTGTTGATATTCGATAAATTTGATACTTGCAATTTATATTATAACTAAACGTAACGTAAATATTTGGTAGTCACATATCTGTTTGGACAATTGGCAACTCTTGGAATACTGCAAAATGTTGTATTAACTTGTTGAAATGAGAAAACCAAACACCAAATACTAATAATTATGTTGTATTGTATGATTCGATATGAATTTCGCACCAGACTTAGAAGATGACACTGTTAACTCAACTCTTATGTCACCGTATAGCGTAACCTTTTTAAATATTATTATACTATATACAAAAGAGGAAAAAAATACCCTAACCAAAATATTTAATATCAACTATAAGTCTACATGCATACATACAACTATATAACTATATATATATACTTATACATATATATCTAAATTTAAATATACAACAAAAGCAACAACAACAAGATGGATGATTAACGTTGTTAAATAAACGTATTACGTATAATTATATGAACGCTATATTGTAAAACGACTTTCCAGTTTATGTAAAATTGTAATTACATTCAATAAAGTTTAATTCAACACTTTAGTTGAACTGAATGTCTCGTCCAAATACTTTATACTTTAAGCAGATAAGGTCCTTATTAAAAAAACATCAGCAACAGTACAAAATCTAAAATGAACATACCAAGACTTGGCATTTAGCTTGATTTCATTTTATTAAATTAAGGGCTATTCTAGTGTAGAGACATGAATTTCGCCCGGTTTTTGAAGCGCTGTACAAAAGAAACAAAAAATATGCGTACTATATATTTTTTTATCATTTGTTTATTGATGGCTTATTATTGTATAAAAAAATGAATAAAAAAAAAAAAAAATTAAAATTGACAAAGTTATAAGCAGTCAAAGTGGGGGGTCCAAAAAAAAAGGTTGTCCTGGCGTGCACAATTCTAACCCTCCTTGTGATCTGAAACATAAAAAACAGACGGATTCTTAATTATTATAGATGCCGCTATAGTATAGCCCTCGGATAAGTTAAAAATTTTTATTTTTTTACATTTTTTGACAGATTAAAAAAAAAAATTACTTTTTTGATATTTTTATTAACAATTCCGAATTTTATAAAAAAAAACTAAATGAGAATTTATAGTTTTGGGCAAGGTTCATGCGATGAAGAGATGTATAAAGAACATCCTTTCCAAATTTGAAGTAAATCTGTTCATTAGAACTCGAGATATCCTCGAAATCTTGAAAAATCCTTTTAATGGCATATTCTTGAATGTCTAAACTTTGGAAATATGATATTCGATTTTTTCAAAATTCTACACTAGAATAGAAATAGTTTTTTATTTAGTTATCAAAAATAATTTATTTTATTCCGTAATACATATTCATAATATGTTTACTGGAATTCCTTATAAAAAGTGATTCATCATTGCTGATACGACTCCAGATAGATTCTTAATTTACTTTCAGATCTTTCCGCTTCCTTCAGGGATTACAATAACATCTTGCGTCCTGTCACACCTGAAATTAAGTGAATTGAACAAACCAATTAGTAACAATTCGTCTACACTGGCGCCAGCTATTATCAATGAATCCTTTCTCTTAGCCCTCTCCTCTCTTGTCGTTTCCTTTCGTGTCTCTTTCTACCCCTAACATAGCTAGGTGAAAGTCAGAAACATGTGGCGATAAGATGTTTTACCTGAATCTGAACCTGAAACAGCTGCACCACAATTTGTCCGTTTCCACTTAGGGCTCAATTAACACTCGAACCTGGCTGGATGTCAGTGCTGTCAGTTTAGCTTATTAAAGGCTAGTTTGAGTATATTTTTAAATGTTTTACAGTTTACATGTTAGAAACAAGATGGTTACTTATTTTGTTATTTTGCAATATTTAGAAGATGCAAACTTTTTATAAAATTTTAGATTTATGTTTATTTTTTCTACGTTTCGTTGTATTTTTTTATTGATTTACTTCAAACTAGCTTTTTTTGACGGTAAAAATGCTGTCAACACTGTTGGATCTCTTTGTCAGTTGTCTGTGTCTGTGTCTGTCTGCGGGAGTTTGCCACGCCCCCTGACGTTGTTTCATAATTATGAATAGAATGCAAAATGCCAATGCAATGTTAATGAATGCTCAACCTTTGGCAAATATGTAATTGGATGCTGATGAGCTGACGCCCAAAGCCTTCCTGCCTGTCTCTGTCTCTATCTGCTTTTCCAGCTCAATTTACACCTGTTTTCCAGCAGGCAATCAGAGCTTAGCCCAATTTTCCAATGCAAACAGCTCATCAAATGCGTTGTGTGGTTGTTGTTGTTGTGTTGGACTGGAATCTGACCACTGCACAGTGGTCCGTTTTTGCATTTTTGCTTGCAAAATTTAAAGTCATAGTCAAGTTAGGATCGACTTTTATTCGCAAAACTAATTTGTGCTGAAAAAAAAAGTTTTTATACGTTATATTTTTAAAAAATGTATTTGTTTTCTTTTTTAAATACATGAATTTTTTTTTTGTCTTTTTTTTTTAATTCTCTAAAGTAAATTGTTTCAGTACGGTTTTAGCTATGAAACCATATAAATATGAGCAATACTCAAAAATCCAAAATGCTCGTAAATTAAGCAATATGACCACTGTGCCTAGGATCGCATTGTGCCCACAGTTCTTGCTTGACATTTGGCCCGTTGCGCAACGGAAGCCGCCAGAGAGGGAAATGTGAAACCAAGCGTTGCCCTTTGCCATTCCCATTTCCACTCAAATTCCCAAAAACAACAATACTTTTATGCCATGCCAAACAAATAAACAAAGTATTATAACTATAACCGTACTATGTTTATTATTTTATTTGTTATTTGTTTGTGCTCTTGTATTTCCACTACAAATTTTTATTAGCTGGAAATTCAGAGTTATTATTGTTTCACGCTGCTGATTTTTATGTGTCTCGGGCAGTTTTATCACTTTGCTTTGACTCTCCTATTATTACATTAATTATATAGTTCCACATGTTGATTTTATAACTTTAATATAACAAATATTCAACAAGTGTATCCTTAGTAAATATTTTATTTAATTTGAGCGAGTTTTCGAGATATTGAATATTAAATTGAAATATTTGGAATATCGTTAAGTGTTTTATAGATCATAAAATTTAATTTAAATTTTAATTATTTCCCCAGAAATTAGAATGTGTCAGTTAAGCCAGTTATTATTTTATATACAAACTACAGCCAACTAGTAACTAACTAACAAAGTTGTTAAAATACCTGCAGTTCCTAATGAGCAATCGATTGTCAGTCGTAAAGACGCCTCTGCTGTAAAACAATTAGGTTTTTTTAATTTAATAGTCTTGGCACATAATAAAATTCACAGCAGACAGTCTGGTATCTGGGTCACATAAGATCAGATCAGATCAGAGAACGGATTGAGGTCTAGATAGTTCCAGGTGTCACGATAATGAACTGTTAACTGCGAAGACAACAATTGGCCATTTGGTAGATAGATCGAGAGTGGGGCTAACAACTTGGCTAACAACTTGGCAGCAGCTTAGTCGACAGTTGCCGACAGTTAATAGCTATTGTTAATTTTATTTCCCTCATCTTTCCAGGTACCACATTAAATAAAAACTCAGCGCTTTGATGAGTCACGTTTTCCATCTAAAATCAAAATCAAAATCGAAAACTAAGCCAAAACACAATAGGGCATTCAATTGCATGACAAACACCTGTTGTTAGTCCAGTACACAAAAAGCTAAGAGGATTCATAAGTTTGTGACACTGTCTGTCCGTCCATATAAATAAACAAATAAAAAAATTAATAAAAAATAAATAAATAAATCAATAGAAAAATTAAATAAGTTAATTCAAAAAAAAAAAAAAAAAATAAATAAATAAATGAATACAAAAACATCTAAGAAACTTAATAATAAAAAAAAAAACTAAATAAATAAAAAAGTGAATAAATAAATGAATAAATAAATAAATTTATAAATAAATCAATTAATGACTATATAAATAAATGAAAAAACAACTTAATAAATAAAAAAGTGAATAAAATAAAGAAATAAATGAACAAATAAATACATTAATGAATAAATAAATTAATAAAGAAATAAATGAACAAATAATTAAATAAAAAACAACTAAATAAATAAATAAAAAAAATAAATAAATAAATTAGGTCGAACTTCCTAGCTCGAATCGCCATTATCCAAAAGTTATTTTTCTTAAGTTTATTAATTTAACTGCCACTCATTTAGCTCGAGTTAGAGAGAAATTTGAGTTATAGAAGTTCGAGCTATGAAAGTTCAACTGTAAATAAATAAATAAATAAATAAATAAATAAATAAATAAATAAGTGAATAAATAAATGAATAAATAAATAAATGAACAAATAAATGAGATAAATTATTTAATTAATTTATTAGAAAATAAATTAAACTGTTTATTCCCTAGAATATGTTCGTGAATTAAAAAACTAATTCTATTCATGTATTTATTTTTATTTTTATTTAATTTGAGTACTAGGCACCTGACAGTCGAGCACCTCGACGGCAGCTTTCTAACGTGTTGTTGTTGCTGCTGCTGTGATTTGTTGAGTTATTATAGCCCGTCGCAATTATCTATGAGTATATTAAGGTAATTGCATTTAATAAGCCTGTCAGCGCATCAAACGTTGCTTAAAATGTCATAAATTCTCAAAAACAAAAAAACATTTTGTATATTTTGTTAAGATCAAGATTAGGTTGACTATGTTAAGTCAACACTTAAGCCAAGTTAAGTTGCCCAGTCTTGAACATGGCAATCAACACAAGCACAAAATTAGCATAAATGGCATATCAATTAAGGCGAACACGGCACGGTATCCAAGAAGTGCATTAGACTTGGCCAAAAGGAGACACCAGATCCTCAGACTCGACTCGATGCCATGACCATTAATTGTACCCCCTCCCCCCTCAGGCCACTTCACAGAGTCAAGTGTCAAGCTGTTTTGTGACTGGCTAAAACAGCTACCGTAAATGGCGTTGGCAGAAGCGCCGAGCTGAGTTGGCCAGTTGAAACAAATTTCACAACTGGCCAGCGGGCAGTAAATAACCGACAATAAATCACTTTAAACAAATGCTTAAAAAAAACTAAAAAAAAATGGAAAAAAGTAAAACAAAAACCAACTGCAGAAATCGCAGTTGATGTTGATGCAATTGCAAATTTAAACAAGTTGTAAATTTGAGAGACAAAAAACAAAACCAAAAAGCACAAAATGTGACATGAAAAACACTTGTAGCAACACATTGATGAACATGATTTAAATCTGTGTGCATCTCTGTGTGTGTGTGAGAAGTGTGTGCTGACAAATCACCTGCAAGACAGTTGATAAATTTTCTAAAGTCCGTCCAACAAATTCTTGACATTAACCCACTGGCAAAGCCGTCAACACGACTTTTTTTCTAACCACTTTTGGGGTAAAATAATTGATTTGATTGCCTTTAAATTGAGGAAAGCGCTTTCCCAAGCCATTTTCATCATTATCATTCACATTCACAATAATGGAACTTAATGGCCACGAGAATGACGACTTCGGTCTGCTGAAGTTGTGAATACGAATGCATTCACAAGGATCAACAAATCAGCCAGCGATGATCATCGATCACTTGCAACATGTTGCAAGCCAAACCAGAATGCTAGCGAACGAGCAACAAGTTGCGAGGGTAGTTCGTAAAGGTACTCCAACCGAAGAGGAAGTTAGAGTTGCGACTGATTTTCTTAGCTGGGCAGTATTAAAAATTTTTGAGAGTAATATTTTATTATATAAGAGAATTACAATAATAGAAACAAAAAAAATTAAAGTGTTTAGCAAAACTCTTAAAGTAATCTAAAAATAAATAAAAATTAAATAATTAAAATCATATCAAAATAAAGAAAAAAATTTACTTGCCTTATTCTAAAATGTTAAAAAGTTTCTCCTGCTGTTTCATCATTTGTTCAACAATTATATAACAATTATTTCTGTCTATTCAAAAATATCATCTAAATCAAATAAATGTAAATACTGTTTATATTTGATATTATTTTTTCAACTGCCCTACAAGTGCGTAATGCTTTTCAGACTCTTTTCGAACCACCCTCGTAGTCTAAGATAAATTGTATTTATATAACAGTTATTTCTATCTATTCAAAAATGTAATCTAAATCAAGTAAATTTAAATACTGTTTATATTTGATATTATTATTTCAACTGCCCTACAAATGCGTAATGCTTTTCAGAGTCTTCTCGAACCACCCTCGTGAGCCCAGCTTCCTCGAACGCAGCTCAAACATGTTCGCTGCCTCAGCTGATTGAATGGTTTTTTGAATTTCGCTGCCAGTTCTTAAACGACATTCGCGCCCAACGGTTGACCCGGGTCCCAAAAAAATAAAAATAAAAATAATAATAAAAATACTCGAATACGAAACGAACCCGAAAACGAATTCGAATCCAAATACAAATCCAACTCCAAACGCTGCGTGTCGTGCTGTGAATCTTTGTGGGATTGTCGGCTCCGATCTTTAATTGTGTCACTAATGAGCCGCATTTATGTTAATCTCGGCACCCGGGCAGTAGAAAGAAAGAAGTCGAAGCCTTTCAAGCGAACACAACAAAAAAGCCGCCGTTGCCGACGAGGCTCCTCCAGCCGCCTCCTGTCCAGAGAGGGACAAGGGACGACGACGCATCTTTATCGCGCGCTGTGAATTAACATACAACATTCAAACACTCAAACAGTATTCAGTATTCACAAACGACTATTCACGTATTCAGTATTTTTTGTTTTTTTGTTTTTTTGGTAGTTTTCACCTGCTGCGACTTTTATGGTTATTGCCGCAATTTCGTTGTGACAGTCGGAGGCGCTTTATCATAAATTAAAAAGTCGTGTAGTCGCAACGAGGGGGGATCGAGGGGTTAGCGGGTAGAGGGAGACTGAAGAACGGTCATCGTGTGGATGCTGCTGCTGCTTCTTCTTTCTGGCGTTTGTGGTCAGTGCGTGTGTTCGGCTGTTTAGCTGATGAATGATGCTGAGATTCGAGTTTGAGCTGAGCTGAGTTGAGTTATTTGCATGAATGAAAACGGCGACTGGTGATAAACGAGCCAAGAGCCGAGGCAACCGTCTAATATTGGCCATTCAAGTAAGCCAACTGAAGATCTGGCGATGACTTAATTTCAAAAACGACGACGACGCTCCCAGAAGGTGTTAATTAGCATATGAGCAAATAAATAAATCCAATCGAATCGCATCAAATTGAATCGAACCGAATCGCGTGTTTATTTGGGCCCAGTGTTGTCCGAGTTTTGATAGTGAAAATGAAAACAGTGGAAAAAGGCAAATAATAATAAATTTACTAATTAAAAACCAAAGCTAACATTTGAAAAAGTTGAAGGAAAAGTTTAGAAAAACCAAAAATAAATTTGTTAAAAATGAACAAGCTGAGAATTGAAAATAAATAAATATAAGTAAAAATATAAATTAATATGGATAAAAATGAAAATTGTGGAAAAAGGCAAATAATAATAAATTTACTAATTAAAAACCATTAGAAAAAATAAAAATTAGTTTTTTAAAAACGAACAAGCTAAAAATTGAAAATAAATTAATATAGATACAAATAAAACAAATAAGAAATAAAACTAAATAAACACTTTAAATATTCATATGGTACTATTTTAATAAACAAATGTTTTTAAACACTTTAAAATCTGTAGATTTCTTATTATTTGATTTATTTATTTATTTCGATTATTTTATTTTAATTTATTTTTTTTTATTTATTTTTTTTTTGTATGTGTAAAATAACTTAAAAAAAAAAGGTTAAAAATGTTAAGTTCAGTTTAGTAAAGCTATAAATTTCTTTTGACTTTAATTTAAAAAGCTAAACTGGCAACTCTCAAATTCTCATCTCCAACTCAATCTCAGTTTCTCCGTCTCCGTCTAAACTTTATTGGCCTTATTTGCCGTCGTCTGCTCTTTCGGTTCATTAACAATAACACAAGCATTTCTATACGTTCAAATAGCTGCGACTTCTATTTCAATATCGGTGTCGAATTTGCACCAATTCATCAAAATAAATAATCACAGAAGTTTCAGTGAAACAAAAGAAAAACTATAAAAATAGCAAATAACAGAAAAATTATGCCTTTTGTAATTGCAAATGTGCAAAGCTCAGCAAAAAGTTTCAATGGCAAGTTTGAAAATTTGAAATCAACACTTTTAGTGTGAAATGAAATGAATATGATGATTCTCCGACGAATAACGATTCGTAGTACTCGTATTTGTGCCTGTGTCTGTGTTTGTGTCTGTGTCTGTGTCTGTGCAACGTAGCAACATGTGGAAAATACACAACAAACTCTTAATATATTTACTCTGGATTATGGAAATAAGGTATAGTAGCAATAAATGCTCTTTTCACAACTTTGTCAAATTTAAATAAATTGTTCAGTTGTTCAAGGTTGTTCAATTATATCTTTCTATATTCTAATATCAATTATAAAATTGAAGAAAACTTCGGAGTATAAATATAGATAGAGATTTTTGTTTTTCGTAACTTTTAATCAAAATGATAAATGGTTATTCCTTTTAAACCATTGAACTGCTCAATATTATATATTTATAAACTGTCTTGGATTATTCAAACGTTTTTTAAACTTTTTATTTTTTTTTAAATTTATGTTGTATGTATTTTTAGGCCTGTTGTTTCAATGGCTTAATAAGGTGTTTAAAACCTATTAAAAAAATTTTTTTACGTAAAATGTATAGAAATTACTGTCAAATTTTAAATTATATCTTAGATACAGTTAATATGTACATTGAAAAAACGGTCCTTAAAGTAGTGAAAATGTTGAAATTGTATCAGTTTATAGTTGAACTGGTGCTCAGAATTTTGAGAATATTATAGGGTATCTAAGGCATTGATACAGCATCGATCTTTACCGGCTCTTATCGTTTTACAGCATCTGCAACACAGTTGACAACTGTTTCCTCTGTCTCTGTCTTTCGCTTCCCCTCACTCTCTCTCTTTTGGCCAATTGAGGCGCAACACAAGACAACAGTTAAAATCGCTGCTATCGCTAATTTTCATCTGGGATACATCAAGTAGATGTGTGTTAAAAAATCGTTATCTTCAGTCGCCCAAACACAAAAAACGCCCAACCGACAATCGACAATCGGCAATCGAATCGGGATCGTTGCCATCGTTGATCGTGTATCGACCGACATTGGTGGATTCTGCTGGGAAAACAGGCGTTGCAATAAAAAGTCAAGACCGACAGACAGACAGAGAGACAGACAGACGGGGAAAACGTTGAAAAATCTCATTAAAATGGGCAATTAAATGACAGCAGCAGCAACTAAAACAAACTGACAGACGGACAGACTGATTGACTGAATGACTGACTGACGAACTGACGGATTGACGACGCTGCCTCATAACGAATGCCATTTTGCAAGGCGAACACAGTTTGCCAATCAAAGCCATGACATTACAAGACTTTGCCCAGCCAAAGGAGCAACAACAACAGCAGCAATAACAACAACGACAACTGGAAATCAATTTTTGCCATAAACTCATCAACTGTGTGTGTGTGTGTGTGAGTTTCAGCTGCTATCTAATTGCCTCTTGGTGCAAGTATCTCAAAGATACGCAGCAGCAGCAGCCAAAAGCAGAAGTTGAACTGGTGGGCTGGACCTGCCTGTTAGCCGCCTGCTTTTCTCTTGGCCCGGCCAACAACTGAACAACTGAACAACTTGCACACAATGCGCATCAACAGCCAACAGTCAACAGCAATGAGCCACGAGCCTGGCCATGTTAACAGGTTGGCCCTCACAGCTGGCCAAAAAGGGTTTTAACCCAGAAACAGAAACAGAATCAGAAACAGAAACAGAGACACAAACTCGCCTCTTTTTTTGTTGTCTTGTAATTGGGGTTGCTTCAATTTTAAAGCGACCAAATGACTTGTACTACACAACAGGAAACAACGAATCAGATCCAGATGCATACACTCAGAAAAATCATGCTTTTTATTGAAGAATGTCCACAAATTGTATATTTTTTGTTGGAAAATGATAGTAGCTTTTTTAATACTGAAAAAGTTTTTATTAAAGTTTAAAATGTTATTCTAAAAATAATATAAGTTTTCAAAAATATGATATTTATAGTTTTTCTAAAATTTAAAATTTTGTGAGATTTTATTAAAAATTAACATAAATTGAAAATTTTGTTTGATTTTAGAACACGACTTTTTTGAGTGTAGAAAGAGAGAGAGAGAGAGAGAGAGCGATAGAGAGAAAGAGAGTGAGAGAGATGTGCAACTAACTACTCGTAACATGCTTTGAACAATTGAACGTGCAGACAAACGCTCAAATTGCGATCAAGATCGTCCACGTCCAAGTGCTTCAAGTGCCTGTCTTGGCCAGGTTACAAGCCGTGGCCAAAAATGGACTTAAATGCGGTGCCTGTTCCCAGGCACAACACACAGTAACAGTCAGTGTTGCCAGAATATGCACCGTTAAAGTAAATGAAATTTTTTTAATTATTTATTTATATTGTAGCCTAAAATTAATTCTAAATTACAATGTTTTTATTTTCGTTTTTATTTATTATGAAAATTTGGTTGGATGACTTAATACATAGAAGTAAAATTAAAATTATTCTGTGATCGAGCTCTCGGACAATATTTAATCATAAGTGTAATCTTTCTTTTTAAATAAAAGTTGCACTAATAACTAAGTTTAGTGGCGAAAATTAAATCGCAACAAAAAATTTGCAATCGGCAGTAAATTAAAATGTGGTTTACAGCCAAAGCAGCGGAGGCCTTCAGGCTGAGAGAAATTAAAATAAAACGACATGGAATATGGTATAGCATAGTAAACAATATCATCCAAAAGGAAAAGCTTGCATGCATTCATTTTATTAATTTAAAAAACCTTTAAACATTTAAAAACATGCTTAAAAAATATGCTTAAAAAAGGACAAGCTCACACGTGTGTAAAAAAAAGCAAAAAATATGAAAATTTATTATATTTCAATTTATCATTTAAGAATTCCTTTAAAGTAAATTTATAGAAATAAATTATAAAATTAAATTTTAAAATTAGCTTATTAAATTCACATACTTATAAACAAGTAGAAAGGTCGCTAGAACAAAAACCATTAATAATGGTAATTTGAATCCTAAAATAAATAGTATTTAAACTTAAACTTATTTATTATAATAATATAATAAATAAAATTAATTTAATGTATTTAAAAAAGGCTAAAGATCTAGCTTAAAATAATCTAAAGTGGCAGCGCTGTCTGAGTCGCAGTTAAAGCCAAAGTCAATGCTGTGTTATTTGGCTGCAACCTGCGCGGGAGCCGTCGACGGTGGTTTGCGGTGGTTTGCGGTGGGTTTGGCGGTGGTTTCGACTGCTCGGTTGCTTGGCGGTGGTGCGGCGATCGTTTTGTACTTTGGATGAGTGATCGACTCGAGCACAAACAAAACTATCTGCTGTTGATCTGTGAGTCCGTTTGTCCGTTCGACTCAGTGGCCAGTTTAAGTTTGCCAGCTGGCCAGTTTTCTTGGCCAATTGTGCATGACGAACGATCCGTTTTGGCTTTTACCTGTTACAACGCCTAGGACCAGCTCGAGAGTCGCAGTCTTGGCTTTAACCATACATCTTTCTCTGGTCAATTACGTCGTCGTTTTTGTTGCCAGGATTGTTGGCTACAATTGTTGTTATTGTTGCCTGGCCACGTTTGTCTGTGTTGTGGCAGCGACATTTTTCTTACCATTGCCATTACCAAGGCCCTGGACTCTGGCTCAAACTCTGGCTCTGACTCTGGCTCTGAGTCGGATTCGGACACGCGCACAGACAAAAATATTTGTGTTTTTATTGATGGCATGTTGAACATGCCTTTATGGGTTTTCAGTCTTGAGTTTTCAGTCTTGACTTTTTTTCCTTTTCTGCCTTTTTTTGGAATTTGGTATTCGCCCACTTTACATGCAGCTGAAACTGAAGTTGGAGCTAACTTTCCAACTAAGCCCTGGCCAAAAGGCGCAAAGGCGCATTGTTTTTTCTCCTTCGTTTGAATTAATGTGGCTTTGTGGCTTCCGCCTCCAATTGGCGCTTTTATTTTGACTGCACACTCGTAAATTCGCTGGCCAGCAGGCAGAGCGCCATGAACATGTCAGCAAGCCATGTAATTACCACAGCATCTTGGCCATATCCACACTGCACTCATAAGTTTACAGTCTGATCTGAAGTTGGCCAACAGCAGCAGCTACCAAAAAGGAGACACAAGTCCAAGTCGAATGCCGACTATCCGAGTGCCGACTGCGTTCCTGGCCAATTGACACAGCGGTGGGTCTAAGTCTAAGCCTAGACCTGCGTATACACTGCCAAAAACTACACAGTAACTTAATGAAAAGGTCTAAAAAAAAAGTAAATATTTATTCAATTTAATTTATGAGTGTTTATTAAACTTTTTTTTAAAAAAGAGTATTACTAAATTTGTGTTTAATATTATTTTAATTTTAATGAAAAATAATGTAAGCTGTGAAAAATTACTTAGTCAGGCGTGTTCTCTAGAGATTCTTAAGACAGTTCTTTCTAAAATGTCATATTCTTAGAGTCATCCAAATTGTTAATTAAGGGTTAATTAGACAACTTATTAAAGATCCATGGAAAATTTTCCTTGAAAGAAATCTTAAGCAAATTTTGGTTTTTTTCCACAATTATTTAATAGAGTTTTTCGCATTTCATCAATCAGCAGGCAATTTTCCGCATACTTCAGATGTTCTTAAACAAATTGACATTTTTTGTAAATCTATTTCAGCTAATTTTACCCTGTCAGCAATTTATGAAATTTCTGATCAAATTTGAGTATTTTTTAGTCCCCTTTGTGATCAAAATAAGCACAATTGCGCTCTTTTTCTGATCATAAATGTTTCTGTTGTCGGGAGAAATCGGTAGGTTAACCGCGACTCCTCTTAAAGAGTCGTTTATATTTCGCCTTTCTGTTTTAAATTCGAGTCATATTTTTGATAATTTAAAAAAAGACATTGAGCTTACGAAAACCCTTCTGTTAAATTACAAATTTGAGTGAAACTATGCGATAATGCAATAAATAATGAATCACATTTCGAGCATATGCATCATTTTCGAGTCTTCTTTTGATCGCCAATGAGATTAATCTCATTGTAATCATCAAGGGAACTCGAAAAAGGCTCCCCAAGATGATTTTTGTAACAACGATCTTCCAAATGCTGGCAGGGCATTACTTGTCTCTCTGTCAGTGTAGTAATTGCTGATAGCTCGATTTAATGCAGCAAGGAGTACAGAGTTCCCTAAAGATATTGGCATCTTTTCCTTTGCACTGTAGTTGCAGAAAAACTTACAGATATTGGCAGTACTGCATACTCTTTTTCTCTTAATATTAATATTATTTTACTTCTTCTCTATATACTTTTCTTTGTCTCTTTTTATCAGTTGCGCAGTTGTTTCTTGCAGTGCATTGATTGCTGCCCTTTTGGGCTCAGACTGGACCATAGACTTGAGTCTGGTTGCGTTGTGTGTTGTGCGTTGTGTGTTTGGACTCCAGTTTTTGAGTTTGAGTCTGGCTGCAACGCCTGCGCGTGAAAATATTAAAGTCATATTTTTATGAGGCTCCAAAGTGCGCATTAAGCGACTGCTGGTTGTTGTTGTTGTTTGTGTTGTTGTTGCTGTTGCTGCTGCTGCTGTTTTTGGGCTGTTATTGACTCGCTGTGCATTTATGTTTATGCTGCTGTCGAGATGTATAAGTGGTTAAACGGCAGAAACTTCGTCTCTGCCTCGGTTTCAGTTTCAGCTCCAGTTTCAGCTGCGATTTGTGAGTTGCCTCCGCGTGTTGCTAATTGGAGCCAGCCTGCAAAATGCGGCTAAATTATGCGACTGGCCTAATCCATTTTTAATGATTCCTCCGAGTCTCCTCCAAGTTGACTTGGCCGTTTTTCAGCCCGACTTTTTTGATTTGCGCGTCAATTTCCAATGATTAGCCAATGCCCAATCGATGTTCAGCTCAATTTATTTCCACTGACCACCGAGTCATAAAAATTGTCAGTCAAAACGAGTTTCAATTTGTTAATGCTGCAGAAATATCATAATAATTATTTGTCGATATTTAGCGTCGATTTGTTCGATTTGTCGAGGCGGAAGATTCCCATTTAAATGGATCTCGCAAGCTACTGGAAAATGCGAAAAGCGCTTGGGAAAACTCGTATGGAAACTGCAACCGGCATGACGACATTTCAAAAATAGCTTTTATTGTTTTCCAACAATTTCAGCAATATTTATTATTTATCTTTATTTACTTTGCAGTATTTAAAATTAGCTTCGCTTTTTGGCTATAGTCGTAATTTAGTAGGGTAGTAAAAACGAGTTATTTGTTTTTTGGCTAACAGAAGAATTGACATCATACTCGTAGCATCGTTGAAGTGATTTATTATAGAGTTAAAGCATGCACTGCGAGAAATCTACAGTTAGGTCTTAACAATTTAACAGAGATGCGCTTATAAATAAAGTTAAAATCTGATCATTTTCATACGTGACACGTGATTTTAATATGTAAACAGAAAAATTTAAATGCACGTTGGCAACCCTGGCCAGAAATGTGTTACTTCAAAGTCCTTGCTTTCTCCCACAACCCACTTTCAATTGAAATTTCGAGCAGCATTGTTTTCAATTTCAATATGCAACTTAGCAGCCCTGGTTAATTGTTTGAGGTATATGAGGTATGAGTTCAATTGTATGACATTGCCTGACATTTGTTAAGTAAATTTGACATAATATTAACAATCTATATTTATGCACGTTGGCAACCCTGCTCATAAACAAGTGATCCCTGCTTGCTCATACATCTCCCCTTAAGCTGGCATTGCAAGAAGTTTTCACTTTAATTTGAGAGCACAGCAATTAATTTGCACGCTGGCAACCCTGGTCGACAATCTGCGGTATCAAGTTCACGACAGGTCCTTGCTCTCTCACGCATCGCACGATTCAACGAGGGCACAAGAATCTAAACTCTGAATCGGCCAAGTGAAAAAAGGGTCACGAAACGAAGGCGAGTCTCGTTCGCATTGCTTGGGATTTCTGCTTTTCTTTTTGATATAGAGCCAAAGATAAAAGAGCTGAGAACAGGAGGAAGCAAAGGGAATAGGGAAGTAGGACGAACAGGGGCAGAAAACAAAGCACAAATCAAGTACACGTGACTTGGACTTGGACTGTTGACGCTGCGTATGAAGTATGAAGTGAAGTGGGGATAGGATCAAATAATGGACTGGGCTGGAATGACGATGAGTTGCTGCTGTTGTTGTTGTTGCTGCTGCTTCTCTCAGTTCTTGATGATGATGAAATTGTCGGCGTTGACATGCAACAGGCAACAGGCAACGTTCAACGAGAGACAAATTAAATAAAGCACGAAAAGTATGTGGAACAAAAAACTAAACTGAAGCAACGGCTAAAAGCTAAAAAACAAAAGGTCTACAATGAAAAGAGATTGCTGCCCCTGATTGCTGCTGTTGTTGTTGTTGTTGCTGTTGTTGTTGTTGTTGGTATTGAGGTGGGCATGACGGTCACGCTGTGCGAACGCACGAAGAGCTATTGACTGACTGACTGACTGATTGACTGAACGTCAGTCGGATGCGGATGCGCTGACAGATCGATCAACAGAATTCAGCAGAGAGTTGAAGTTGAAGGTTGGTGCAACCACTGAAGCATTGAAAGCACTTTACATCACTTCCATTTAAGCCACAACCACAATTGTTGTTGTTGCAGTTGACCGAATCCGAATACGCATCCACATCCACATCCGCATCCTCATCCTCATTTTCATTCTGGCCCCGATCTCGGGTCGTGTCTGTTAAACGAGCCTAATTATTAGTTTGCTACCAATTTCGATGTTGCTGTTGCTCCAACTGCATGTTAACAGCATGTACAACAACTCATGAGCAACAACAACAACAACTTCGGAGGGAGAAAAGTTATCAGCGGCAATGCAGAGATTTGCTACCCTTCCAGACTGTGTATTTAAAAAAGTGTGTTAAAAAAAATAAACAAGTCTTTTTAGAAAATCTTTTTTATTTAATTTTGTTTAAATTTCGAAAATTCGATTTATCATTTCTGTTTTTCCCACTTTTGTTCAGGATGTATAAAATGTAAAATAATACTTTAATTCTTAATTTTATTGAGATGCATGAACTTTATTAAATCCCACTGAAATTTCACGTCAATTTCATTTCTCCGTGATACAGTCCAATCACCTGAGCAATTTTGAGAGAAACGAAATCATCGCTTAATCCACTGGCGTCCAATGCCATGAGAATAATGTCAAATTTATTAGAAGTTATAATTGTCGAGCCAATAATTTTTAAATTTATGTAAGCTATACAATATCAATTAATATATAAATAAATTATATTATATTAATTAAAAAAGAAAAAATAATAAGCGATATTCTATGAGAAATACCTCGTTTGCTGTAATGTACAACAAAGATAAAATACCCTGTGCCAAAGTAAGAGTATAAAAACGATCGAGGCGTCGATTGTCGACTGTCGATGGTCTTTTGCAGTTGCCCAGTTGAAGCTGAAGCTGAAGTTGAAGCAGAAATTGAAGGGTTAATTTGCGGCAATGCCGTAGGACATGAGTTTGCGATCATGTTGCTCCTTGTGGCATTTTTGCCTGTGCGCCTTTTAGTGTTGTAAGCAGTGTAATTTTTGTAAATTGATTTAATTGGGCCAATTAAAAGTGCGTTGTTGTAAACGAAACGAACTCACGATACATGGGCGAAAGCAGTTGGCAATTGTGCAAGTTGGACTGGCAACCAGTTGGAATTTGGAATTGTTTGGCCTGAGGATGTGGCACAACTTTGAATCCGTGTCCGACTTTGGGCAAAGCGCTAAACTCTAATGTGAGCTGGCATTTTTTTATTTTTGTTTTTGGAATTTGCAGCTGTTTGATTGGCTTTGCTGGCCAATCGACCAATCGACAGGTAGACAATTGGGCTCGTTATGCATCCAATGGAATGTTCTTTCAATGTGAGTGGGAAGTGGCTTCCAGTTCCATTCACTCTTCCTACGATTTCTCAAATTAATCACAGCTTGTGCCAGATGAAGAGATGCTAAAATTGAGTTGTATCATGTTGTTTTATGATGGAAATGATTTTTTAAGGCCTTCATCTCTTTATATTTTTCGCATGGCAATTTACAAGTCATTATGAAAGCACTTCATTAATCCACTTTAAGTGAGCTCTAAGCCAGCCAACTCTTAGCTCTTAACTCGACTCTAGATTGTAGACTGTAGACTGGCATTTAAGACCCGAAAGGGGCATGCAGTAAAATTTAAGAGCCTTGATTAGACATTCCATAAGCTTCTCCGTGATTAGACGGCCGGAGATGCATGTAATTATGGCTAATAATACAGCTGGCGGCATTATTTTGACTAAAACTGACAGTAAAACTGTCTACGCCCCCAATACACCCCACCACCTGCCCCCCTGTCCATACAGCAACAACAACAACTACAATAACAACTACAACAACCACAACAACAGGTTAAAAAACTACAGTAGAGCTGCTCGACTGCTAGATGCCCAGTATGTGTAACTTTGCAGCTTATCGTTTTCATTCCCAAATACTAAAAACAAACTTAAAAAAAAATAAATAAAATAAAAATAAGTAAAAAAAAAATTTAATTAAATTAACTGAGACTACAAAAATTAAAATCAAATTTTAGAAAATTAAAACAGAAATAAGTACTAATAAAATATAAAAAAATCAATAAAAGCTACAAATCTTTCTGTTTTTAATTTTTAAATAACTCGAACTTCTATAACTCGAATTTATCTCTAACTCGAGCTAAATGAGTGGCAGTAATATTAATAAACTTAAGAAAAAAACTCTATAAGTCGAATATCTCCATAACTCGAACCTTTTTTTTGATAATGTTAGGATCGAGTTAGGGAAGTTCGACTGTATCTTTTTTGTTAACTGATCAATATGTAATTTTCTACAATCGCAAAAAACATATTCATTGTGTCAAATATCAAGACTATAGCATTTAAATTGATTGATCAATTGTTATTTAATTTTAATACACACCTTATCTACCTTTAGTCTATAGACTTATTACTAAAAATGTAGTTACTTAAGACACTGCCACAAACTAATAAGTCTGTTTACCTTCTTGACTACTGGGCCAACAATAACAGTCGCGAGTCGCGAGTTGAACGCATTTATCTTTTGGCTTGAATGCGGCAAAAACTGCACACGACACATTCAGTTTTCTATTGGCCATTCATGGGGCATTCATTGGCTGTCTGGCCGGCCAGTTGGCCAACTTAGTTGGCTGTTAGCTTTTCCATGGCAATGGCAACGGCGGCAAACGAAATGGAAATGAATTGATCGCCGGCGGCGTTTATTGAGCACGACTTTTCAGCCATCGATCGATCCACATATGTTTGTGCATATTTCTTGCCATATTTTATTTATTTATTGTGTTTTTTTATTGTTGGCTTAATGCGATGGCGTTGCTGCAGTTGTTGTTGCTGTTGTTGTCATTGTTGTTGCTGGTGGTCTACAATTCGTGTCGAGACATTGCTATAAAGTGAGAGGAGAAAATTAAATAAAAATTTCAACTCACATGGGAAACCCTTTTTATTGCAATTGAACCTATCGACCAATCAGATTATTTATAAAGCATTAGATTAGGCCATTGACTTCTGATTGGTTGCGTTTAAAATTATCTACATTATACAGGGTGCCCTTTTTAATTTAAAATGTCAATATCACATAAAACTCTCAACGCAGTTGAGTCTATCAACTAATCCTATTGGTAAATTTGTATTCTTTATTATACAGGGTGTCCTTTCCATTAGAAATGCCAACTCACTTAAATTTCGTATTAACCAATCCTACTCTATATTCAATATTTTGGCAAGCATCTTTATTATACGGGGTGTCCTTTTTTAATGCCAACTCACGTAAAATTCATTATTATACAGGGTTTCTTGTTTATTCAAAAATGCTAACTCACAAAAATTTCCCACCGACAAATCCTACTTTTTATTCAATATTTTGCCACGCATCTCTTTAAAACAGGGTGTCCTTTTTATTAAAAATGCCAACTCAAGCACATTTTTCAACAACCAATACGATTTTATAAATAAATTCAATAATCTAGCAATTATACAGGGTGCCTCTTTTATTAAAATATCCCATCTCTCATCAATTTCCTATCGACCAATCCAATTCTAAATATTTAAGTATTTCAAAAACTAACTGAATAATACAGGGTGTCATTAATACGAGTATTCATGTTCTGCTTTCTCGTCAGATTAGTGTCCAGCTTTACGTCCGCGATGCTCTGTGGCCGCATTCCCGGCCTGACGCCGGCGCAGCGACAGTTCTGCAGCGAGATGCCGGACGTGCTGATCGCCCTGGGCGAGGGGCAACAGCTGGGAGCCCGCGAGTGCCAGCAGCAGTTTCGCGGCCATCGCTGGAACTGCTCTGAGGTGTGGCACAAGAATGTCCACATCATACCCATCGGTGAGTGACGACAGAGGGAGTACTCTTACTCCTAGTAAGAGAAAAGGCAGCAGTGTTTTCATGAGTTATTTCCTCTTCTCTTCCTGACAGCTTCCCGGGAGGCGGCCTACACTTATGCCATTGCGAGTGCCGGGGCCGCTTTTGGGGTGACTGCCGCCTGTGCCAGGGGCAACATCTCCAAGTGCGGCTGCGATCTGCGGCACAAGACGGCGCCACCGGAGTCCTGGAAGTGGGGCGGCTGCTCCGCGGATGTGGACTTTGGCATTCGACACACCAGCAAGTTCATGGATGCCCGCGAGCTGGAGCGCGACTCGAGATCGCTCATGAATCTGCACAACAATCGTGTGGGGCGCAGGGTGCGTATGCGTAATACTTCAATTGTTTAACTACAGTTGCACTTCCATAACTCGAACTTCTATTACTCCAATTTCTCTCTAACTCGAGCTAAATAAGTGGCAGTTAAATTAATAAATTTAAGAAAAAGAACTGTATAAGTCGAATATCTCCACAACTTGAACCTTTTCTTTGGATAATGGTGATTCAAGTTAGGGAAGTTCGACTGTATTTTTTTAAATTTAAAAATTTCCAATTTTGAATTAATAGTTTAATTTAAATTTAAATTTAAAAATCATCTAATTACCCGATTTCATATTTTTTAAATTTTTAATTAATAAATAACTTATTAATAAAAACATTTCTTTGGTAGATTATTAAAGTTTTTGTAAGAGATTCGTATAATACACATCTAAAAAATACCTATCCATTCAAAATTTGTTTATTTTTTAATTTTTTTTTTTTTTTAATTTAAATAAATAAATGACACCAATTAAATTTCCCTTCACAGATTGTAAAAAAGCTGCTGCGCACGGACTGCAAGTGTCACGGCGTCAGTGGGTCCTGTGTGATGAAGACGTGCTGGAAAAGCCTGCCGCCTTTTAGCCTGGTCGGTGACAAGTTGATGCAGAAATATCACAAAGCCAAAACCGTTCAAGCC
This sequence comes from Drosophila limbata, assembly GCA_963924055.1. Classification (NCBI taxonomy): domain Eukaryota; kingdom Metazoa; phylum Arthropoda; class Insecta; order Diptera; family Drosophilidae; genus Drosophila; species Drosophila limbata. The sequence continues at coordinate 24,353,234 of OZ001355.1, read as the reverse complement.
GTCAGAGGCAAACGTGGACTGAGATTAGCATTAAGCAGGTGCGACTCTATCTCACTCCTTTTAGATTTGCCTCAAATTCATGCCGCTTTCATTGCAGAAAGAAGCATGCCATTGCCGCAGGTCAGAAGCCAACTTGGGCTTGGCCCAAACGCATGGAACTCGTCTACTTGGAGGCTTCGCCCAACTATTGTGAGCGCAGCATCCAAACGGGGACACTGGGAACTGCGGGACGACTCTGCAATCGCACTGGCCACGGCCCCCAGAGCTGTGATCTCCTCTGCTGTGGGCGTGGCCACAATACCCAGCACATACACCGCAAGTCGCAGTGTCGCTGCCAATTCCAGTGGTGTTGCAACGTCGAGTGCGACGTGTGCGACGAGAGCTACGAGGAGTTCACCTGTAAATAGCTGTAGTTGTGGTAACAAATGCGAAAGTTGCTAGTATTACTTAGTTAACATAGCTCATAGTGCACATATTTTAGTATTATATAATATGTAATACACACACACACACACACACACACATGCTCGAATAAATGGCCACAGAAACGTTGAACGAATTGTTTGATTAAAATAATAAAATAATAAAAATAAAAATTTAAATCATACATTTTACATTCCGCAAAAAAGTCAGTTAAGTTTTGTCAAAGTTTTGAAAGTTTCAAGTTTTGAAAAAATGTCAAGTGGTAGGTATGAAAAAAAATATGAAATTTGGGAATAAAATAAAATTTTAGTACATAATCAATTTAGATGCGAAACAGTGATAAAATTGACATTCCGCAAAGAAATCGATGCCAAAGTTATGAGAGATCCAAGTATTTTAAAATATTTAAGGGGAAAAATTAAAATTAAAAAGAAAAATTCTAATACAAAAAAGTTAAATAATAATTTAGAATCAATTGTAAGGCCAAACAATGCAATGAACAAATTGACATTCCGCAAGGAAATCGGCTGAGCTTTGACAAAGTTATGACAGATCAAATTTTTTTTTAAATATTTAAAGGGAAAAATTAAATTAAATGAACAAATTGACATTCCGCAAGAAAATCGGTTCAGTCGAAAGCCTAGCTAAAGAAAAAAGATATTAATATAGATTATAATTAAAATTTTTTTTTATTTTTTTAATAATTTATTTGGATTTTTTTGCTTTAATATGTTTATTTTCAATTTTATTGTGGTCTTCACTTGTTTTCTATTTGATTTGATAAGCTCGCTTTGCCTGCGCCAGATAAAAAACTGTTGCATACTTTTAGGGCGGGAAATTAAATGACACTCGCCGCGTTGCCAGATCAAAACGTTGAACTAAAAGGCGCACAACGTGAATTGAGAACGTAACGTAAGCAAATCAGTAACGTTAAGTGAGGCGGCAGTTGTAAAGGAATTCTCAAGCGCATTTCGCACATTTCGGTATTGGAATTTTCATTAAGCTGCACAATAGAAATGAAACGGAGTGAGAGAAGACGAAGAGTGAAAGAGAGCGAGACAAAGGAGGGAGAGAGAGAGAGAGAGCGATAGGGAGAGAAGGGAAAACTGCGCGAGCGCGATGAAAATTCATTGATTGCAATGCGCTCTCAACTATTTGAAATGGGGAGCACTTTGGGGGGCTGATGCAGAGAAATTCACCACGGAGACTACGACTACGATATTGTCTATGGCGAGATATAGCGACTATAGCGACTGTTGGCAGACTGCAGACTATAACAGCAAGTGGCAGCAACGAACTGCGCTCAGTTCTCTGAGGGTAGTTAGACAACGGACAACGGCGTTGCCGCAAAACGTGTCCCCAAAAATAAAAGCTGCCGCACAACTACAATTTTTTGGGTTAGATTATACACACACACACACACACACACAGACATACACATGAAAAATACATATACATATACGCATACGCACACTGAGTACATGTGTATCTGTATCTGTGAAAAGTATCTTTTAACTGCTTCTGCTGCTGCTTCAGTTAGTAAAACAGCAGCAGCTAAAAAAAAGGGCCAACTTAATTGCTTGGCAAGACCAGAAAAAAGTAGTGAATGTGTGTGTGAGTGTGCGTAAAAGTTATAATAAAATTGTGTGTAAAATATGCTAAATAATCAACAGCAAAAATAAAGGAAAAATGTGCATATAAAAAAAACAACAAGGCGCAAAAGTTTAACTAAGTGAAAAGTTGGCCGAAAGAAAAAAAAGCCAGTGTGTGTGTATATATGTTGTGGTGTGTGTGTGTGTGTGCCGTGTATGTGTGTGTGCGTGTGTAGCAGCAATTGTGCTTTAGGCCGCGACTGCTCCCCAGATACAGAAAAGTGATTTCCTGCAAAATGTTCAACAAAAATATAAAACGAGACTTGGGCAAAAATAACTCGAACAGAAAAATGAAACAAATAATGAATAATGAATAATACTCATGAGCTCAATTGAATGTGCTTAGCTTACAAATATATAAGCGAGAAAAAGGGCATGAAAAGGGAAGTGAAGAGGATGGAGTGAGGGGGAAGTTGATGTATTTGCCTCACTTAACTTGACTGCATATCGATTGGTGAAAAAAATTATTATAAATTGCTTCAACCTACATATAAAGCGTGTGAGATACACACACGCATACACACACACAGACACACACTCACATACATTAAGTTTGAAAAGCTATAAGCTGTATAACAGCAGAAACACACAGACATACGGTACTGGAAAACATAATAGAAACGATATGTTTTTGGTATTTTTAAAATTGCTTCGCAAAATTAATTTTTTTAGTTTTTTAATTAAAACTTAATTCCTAATTAACAATATTTAAAAACTTCGTATTACTCATATGTATTATTAAAAATTTGTTATAAATGTCAAAATGGCTCGCGTTTCTATTATTTTTTCCATCACTGTAGCTGATGGGTTAGAGGGGGGACGAAACATAATGTTGTATAGGGCGGAGAGACTAAAAGAGATAGAGAGGCAGAGGGAGCGAACTTATGTCGTTAGCTTCGTTAGTGGTCGCTTCGTCGATACGTTATGTTACGTTACGTTACGTAGCGTCACTTCGTACTTTGTAATACGTTACGTAGCTCACACTCCGTTCAACTTCGCACTCGCTGACTTCACGCGTTCGCGTCTCTCACTTCCTCTCTCTTTCTCTTCTTTTCTTAAACCCTCACTCTCTCTCTCTCTCTCTCTCTCTTTCTGTCTCCGTCTCTGTCTCTGTGTGGGCGCTGCTTCGTGCCTCAACAAAATGTGTGTCAGTGGCTTCTCATCAAACTCCCCACTCTGACTCCTTCTCCTTCTCCCTCTCCATCTCCCTCTTCATCTCTCTCTCTCTCTTTCATCTCGCAGGCGTCAAGCAACTTTGCCTCTTATAAATCACTCGTTGAACACGAAGCACTCGAAACACAACAAGCTCAACAACACATAAAAGAAATAAATAATAAATAAATTAGAATAAAATGTGCTTTAATTAACTTGAGAGGACTTAAGGTTCAACCGTTGAACCAAATTCATTTACTCTTATGTACTTATTTCAAGTCAACTTAACAAAATTTACAAAGATGACCAAATTGAACTTCACAAAGTCCAAAATATATAAATAAATAATATAAAATAATAAATTTAATGCAGCAGTTAAAAAAGTTGCAAATTGAATGCTGAAAAGTTAAAAAAAACTTTGTGTAATTTTGAAAATTTAAAAAAATTAAAAATAAATTTGTAATTTAAGAAGCCCAACAAATAAATATTCATAATATAAAATTATGATTGTTATTAAAATCTTAAATAAAATAGAATTACAATTGACTGAAACTAACAAATAAAAATGTAAATAAGATAATGTCATAAATTGCAAAGAGAAAAGTGAAAAAGTGAAAAAGTGAATGTGTTGTGTTGGTTACGCGTTTCATCATTATCATTTATTAATTTTCTCTCTCCCTCTCTCTACACACACACACACACACAGCCATGTACATACATAAAAAGTGCATTAAATTAACAAGCGGCTATTAAAAAAATGCAATTAGTAAACAACAAGTGAAACTTATTAGAAAAAGAAATAAAAGCATAAAAAGGAAAGCAACGGAAAAAAAGCAACGGAAGCGGAAACGGAAATGCACATTGCGCCGCCTGACAACAGCAACAACAACAGCCATAACAACAACAAAAACAACAAATAGCAGCGGCAACAATTTTCACACGCCTCCCCCGACCACTTGCCCAACACACACACACACACACACACTTGCAAAGCAATGTAGTCGCCGCTGTGCGTGTCTGTGTCTGTGTTTGTGTCCGTGTCTGTGTGTCGAAGAAGAAGAAGCACTCAGAGAATTGCTGGAACAGAAAGTAAAGTAAAAAAAGGAGAGAAAAGTGGTGCGAGGAACTGCAGTTGGAACTGGAGCTAAAAAAACTGGAACTGGATCAGAAAGAGTAGCTAAAACTGGAGAAATAGAAATATAAATAAATAAATAAATTTCATACCCAGCGACGACACAAGGAAAATCATTCAAAATTCATCGTTTAAGCAAAGCGGGTGAGCATTTCTAAAATTTATCTATCAGAGATTTATTCAGCTAACAAGGCACACACACACACACACACACACACCCACACACACATTTACAGATTACAGATTACAGTTTGTATTTGTAACTTTTATGCGTATTGATTTCTGCGTATGTCTTTGAGTATTCGTTAAAGCGACCTACAAAAAACATTTAAATTATTCAAACTATTCAAACAAATCATGCTTGAGATACTTCTGAGTAATGTCCACTTTTCACTACAAAGCCTTTGTATATTTGCTCACGTTTTTACATTTATTTCGAAACTTAAAATAAAAAGTAAAAAAATGAAAATCAAATTGTCAACGCTTTGTTTCTAAATTTATTTGGAGCATTTAAAAAATAAATTTCTTTAATATTTAAAGTAAAATAGAAAATATAAATATTAACCTTTTATTTTCTAGCTTGATTTAAATTTTAAATATTTTTCAAGTCTATCGCTTAAATTTGCAGTTAAATAGTTAAACTAAACAAAAACATTTTTTTGTCTCTGAAAATTTTAAAAAACTTTAATTTTTGAATAAAAAACAAATGAAAAATATACAAACGATTTTGTAGTTTAAACAGGGTATACGAAATGCAGTCCCTTTTACTTTATTGTATGTATGTATGTATGTGTATGTGTATTGTGCATTAACTTTACTCTCTAAGCCAAACTATTATTATTTTAAAATTTAACTTTGCTTTAGTTTAGTGAGCAGATTTAACCCATTTTTTTGTGTCCTAGCATTAAATAATCTAAATAAATTAATAGTTAAAAATAAGTAGTTTTAGTTGTTAGTTAAAGAATATTACACATACGCCCCTTGTGATGAACTGAAACTTGGATTGGATTTACTGTGACAGACATGTCGATTATCTCAGTTGTCTTTCACATTTAATTGTTTGGCATTTCCATTTCCATTTTCATTTTCCATTTGTTTTTTGGCATATCATCATCATTGGGCTGCCTGGCAATTTATAGTTTATAATTAGACGCGGCTCAATAGAAAAACGCGCACGAAAGCAGCTCAAATAAGTGCCAGCAAATAAAGCTGCACTGAGAGAAAACAAACAATAAGAACCACTTCTGATGGTAACTGCAAAGTGTTGCACTTAAATCTTTATTTTTAAATGGGCAAATTGATATTTAGGTGAAATCATGTATCATTTAATACTCGGACCATATTAGAGAAAATTTTCTTCCAATATCATTAAATTAAGGTTTACTTTTAATTATTTACTAATTTAACATATTTAGATTCAACATTTACTTTTTTTTATATTTTATGCATATTAAAATTGACATTTAAGTATGTTTTTAGTAAAATAAAAGACTTGGGAAATTTAGAAAATTATCAAAATTGTATATAAACTCTTTTATCAGTGTAAATTTCCCGCCTGTCTCCCTCTCCTCTTGGTCTGCTGCTCGCATGATTTGTCATGCGAGTATACATACTGCAGCCACTGTCAATGCCTCCAAGTATTTTTCAAGCCGATACAAAGCGCTTTGCGTGTTTGTTTTTATTATTCTTATGACTTTGTTGCGGGACCCTTCTCCCCACCCCCTCCCCTCCCCACCCTTCCCCCTTTGCAATTGTTTGGCATTGCTTTGGTTTTAGTATTAGTATAGGTTACAGTTTCAGCTTCAGTTTCTTGACGGCATTCTTTTGCCTTGTCTGAGTCTTGTTCTAATTTTAGATGAGTGGCATAATTTTTATTGATTTCAAATTTTAACCTTATTTTACACGTTCACCGCGTGGGTGCTTCATATACCTTTGCTGCATGTATGTGTGTGTGTGTGTGTGTGTGTGCGTGTGTATGCGTGTGTCTCGCGACCACAAAGTGAAGAAAAAACGCCGCCACTGCAAACAACAAAATGCGGCAAATGCTTTACGATGACGCTATTGTTGAATCCGTCGTCATATGTGTGTGTGTGTGTGAGAGAGAGAGAGAGAGTGAGCATGTGTGTGTGAGTTTGCAACGCAACTGCGCAGAGTTCGTGTGGTGAATTGCTGTGGCAGTGACTGTGGCAGGCAGCAATTCAACATGTTTGTTTTGGGGTAGAAAGAGAGCAAAATAAAGTCAGAGAGGGAGGGAGATAGGGAAGAGAGAGCCAGAGATAACTCGACTGATAAGGCAACTGTCGACTTCTGTGAGTACAGACAACAATTGTACACGATTTCGTCATCAAGTGGCATTACGAGTGCCCCAAAGTGCCAAACCGGAAGAGGCGACCGGAAGTGCAAGCATCAACACCGCGCCACAAACTATGCAACGAGTGCTGAGCTCACTCTATGCCTGGAGATGACTAGAAAAATGCATTTTCAATTTTTCAACAATTTATACCCAGAAAAGCAGGAAAAATAATAAGAAACACAAAGCTGGAAATCTTATCAAAAACAATTACAAAATCAGAATATAAAATTGATATCTCGCTGTATTAAATTAAGAATTTAATTTATATACATATTTGGGACTATTTCATATTTTCTTATTTATTCCTTCCTTTTTCCATCCGTCTTATGGTCTCCCTATATTTTATTTATTCTTACTTTTATTTCATATTATTCTTACCAAGAAATTCATACGAGTTGAGAGATAAGTGCGACCGTGTGTGTGTGAGTGTGTGTTTGTGTGTGTGAGTGTGTGTGCGTGTTTTGTTTGGCCAGCAAAGTGCTGCGTTGCAATCGAATCTGGCCTCATATCGAGCATTATTATGAGCTGTCTCTTCTTGCTCTCCTGACCTCATCTTGATTGTGTTTAAGCCCAGCTGCACTTTGACCATATACACTAGCTGCTGGCTTGCTTGTCACGTAAATGGGCACTCAAGTGACACACACACACACACTCACACACATACTGAGACACACTTGGTCAGGCATGCAAGTAAACATTTGAATGGTCTTCCGGTCTGCTGATTCGTTTAGCTTTTATTTAGCCGCTGTCGTCGTCGTCGTCGTTTTTGTTTACTTGCTGTCCCTGCCTTATCCCCTCTCCCCCCTTTCCTCTTCTCCCTCTTGGGTTTTGCCTTTTGCACATTGCTTCGTCCATTCATAAAGGCAGCGCATTCAGTTGCCTGTTTTCTTTCCGTCTCTCTCTTTCTGCACTTCACTTTTGAGTCTTTCCTGGCTTAGAAAAAAAACAACGTGAGAACTGTCTTAACTGCACACGTGCCACACCTGCAACTTATATAGGGGTGCCTGTGTCTGTTGCAAGCGAGGGCAGTCTGTAAACTAGCCAGGACATTGAAAAAATCAGAAATATGTGTTATTTCTAAACTTTTACTGAAAAAAATGATTTTTAACAATAATTTTTGACTTTTTAAATAAAAATTAAGAATAATTGTTATTTCGTTACTTTAATATACAAATTGGAATATAATTGTTAATTTGCTATTTTTATTTAAAAACTTATAAAAGTTACGGTCCCTGAAAAAAACAAAAATTTCATAAAACAATAAAAAATATTCGAATTAATTTGACACATTTCCTTGAAATTTGTTTGAGTTCTATCCTTCAAATTTTCCAAATCCATTTGTATTATTTTCTACCAGTTTATTCAAAGTTAGGAGTTGTATCTTCCTTATTAATAAAGTTGTAAATTTGTACACTTCCCTAAAATAATATTCAAATTCCTTAGATACATATATTGCCACCCTCGTTGCAATTTGTGTGACTCACTTTCCAATGTTTGTCTGTGTCTGTGTGGAGAGAATTTATCTGAGTGCGACTCCTCTTAAGAGCGTCTGCTCGAGTGGCAATTTGCCTGCGATTTGTTTTGCTTAAATGGAGAAAAACCAAAGAAACAGAAGAGGAGAAGGAAATTTGCATATTCGTCGAGCTGCTCTCGACATTTTGCGATGCTTCTTCTTATTCCTACTCTTCATATTCAGCTGGTTATTTGCCCATGCGCTTACGGCTAAGCAGCTGGCTGAGATTTAGATTTAGATGTAGGTAAGAAGGTAAAAAGGTAAAAGGGTAAAAAGGTAAAAAGGTTAAGGATATGCAAGTTGGCGTAGTCTAATTTAAATGCAAAACGGGGCAAACAAACACACAAACAAACAGACGGAGAGCGGGGCGTATGTGTAATATATGAGTTATGTTTATGAGTATTATGATTTAAATATTACGTATACGTATTTGTAAGTTATTGTTTTGTACTCGTACTATGTTTGTTCTCTTCTCACTTCTTACACTTGCAGATGCAGAGCTACAAATAAAAAGAATTTAACAAGAAATAGCAACAAATTTCAATGAACAACAACAAAAGCCAATCAAAAAGTGCATATCAATAGATAAATAACAAATCAAACGTCGCATTTAAAGGACAGGAGAAAAGGAGAAGGAGAGAAAGAAGGAGAAGAAGAAGAAGTACGACTTTTTTGTGAATATCGCTGCATGCCGCGGATGAGCCGCGGATTATTATGTCACGTGACGATTATAATCCAGCTCTGGTGAATAGCTCTGGTGTTCGGAGTCCGGGACGCGTGCGTCGACTCCAGGAATTGCCCACAGTCGATCGATCACCATCCAGGGATTACGGCGCACGCGGAAGTCCTCTAGGTGACCACACACACACACACACACACAACTAACAATTTACTAACTATTATTGTACAAATAAATAACAACTTAACAATTAGTGTTAAAAAATGCTTTAACTAATCCAACTCTGGCTACACTCAAGTACGAGTAACTATCAAAGCACAAACGTAGGCGAGCACTAATCAAATGCATTCCAAATTGAAATAAATAATTACAATAAGAAGGAAGTCCTCTAATCAATTTTAAATTTAAACCACCAAATAAATATTCTACGAATAATCTTGAAACATAATTTAAACGAATCTTTAATACCCTCTGCTGGAGTAAAATAAAAATTATTTTAGCTTCTCGTTGAACCAAGTAAAATTCAAACTAGTGGAGTCCCAATCCCCAAAATCTCCGTAGGCTGCTAAATAAAATCAGATAAATGTATCTTTCAGATACGCGGCTCACGTTTGTGCAAAGTACTTTAGTTAAACTATTTATTTATACGCTCTCAATTAATTGACAACTTTAAAATAACAACAAACTTTCAAGTTTCTACAAATCCAGTTGCATGCATACAAATAATCAGAGATTTCTGTATGTTTGCACGGATAATTGGCTTAAAGACGGACATTGAACTGATTTTTTATTAAATTTAAGTACGATATAATTTTGTAAAAATTATAAAAATGCTTTTAGTTGTGTACTAACTGTAGTTATTGAAACTAATGCAAAATTGTAACTAAAATCTATAATTTCTAATTTCTGTCTAACATCACACGCATGCGCATGGTACATTTTCCGTTTTGGCTTAACTCATCTGCAAATCTGTAACAATTTTCTACTTTTTATTTTTCAACAACACAACAAATACACACACACAAACACACTCACACATATACAATTGATATTTAAAAATCAAATCGCATTTGCATACTGAACTGTGCGACTTGAAATTGAATTGCATTTAAAATTGTATTTCTCCTGTAATACAAAAGTCTGAGAGTTGACTTGAAAATTGCATTAACTTGGCTAGCAAAGATGGCTAGCAAGCAAATTTAATTACTGCTGAAGCGTTACAGAAAATCAAAGCCTCAAACTGGATTACAATTATGGTTAGCAGCAAGCAAAAACTTATTCACATTATTCACAACGAATACGTGTGCGAGTATTCACATCATCCGACAATGTTGGCAGTTGTGACCCAGTTGGTTAAAAGCCCTCTTTGATGGCCGTAAATTAAATGGAAAGCTGCTTAACTAAGCACACAAATTGACCATAATTCGCGGGTTGAGTTTCCTTTTTTTTCTCTCTCACTTTTTGTATGGGTTTGAGTTTGAGTTTACTCAGGACACATGCTCAAATAAAACTGTAACTAACAAACTAATTAGCGGGGTTTCAAACCGGAGTGAATATCGCTTTCAGTTACGGTTATCAATTTCAATCGGTTTATACCGGTTAACGGCTACGAGTATGGTTATGATATTAATTCCTGCTAATTAACGATCTCGTAGTAGGTAGTAGTAGGATGTATGGCCTTTTAAGATGACAAGTTATCCATGGCTTTTGAATTAAGAGCAGACTTATATCAGGTGTAAGACAGTCGCCAAAAAGTACTTGGCTTATAAAAGGCCTTTTCAAATGCCCAATAATCCCCAGAAACACAAATTGAAAACAATATTTCAGGCTAAAGAAAGTCTTAACAATTCGCGTTAATGTAGGCTCAAAGTATGGCCAAAATGGCAGCACTGACACGCAAGGACACGAACACGGACACAGCACAAAGAGCCACAAATTAAGTTTCATGCCAGTGGAAAGTTTAGTTTATGGCCCACACTTTTCCACAAATCACACACGAAGCGGCCCAAGATGAGGGCGATGGTGATGATGGGGAAGGAGAAAAGAGGCCAAAATAGGGCCAACAATGTAGCTAGTTTATGAGCCCTTTTTTTATACTCGGATGACAGCGGCAACACGACAAACATTTTTGCCGTGCTCTCCGATTTTTTTCAGTTGCGTCTCCTGGGTTCCTTTGCCATTTTTGGGTTTCAAGCTTAAGCATACAGTTAGACAAGTAATTGTTTTGACAAAAACTAAATATTCAAATAAAAAAAACATTTTGCTAATTTTTTTATTGATATCTGTTATTCTCTTGGTTTTTAGCATAACTTAAAAAAAAACCTTTTGAGATTTTTTAAATTAATTTTTTTCTTTTAATAATAATTTGACAAAAAAAATATTCACAAAATTTATTTTACCTTTTTTTTCTTGCTTTCTTTTATATTTATTGCTTTTTATTTAAATATAGTTGCTTATTATTCTCAAAATAAAATGAAAATGATGAAAAATTAGATATTTAAAATAAAATGCAAACAAGAATGTTTATTTTGTAGTCAGTCAAAACACTTACTTGCCCCACTTTACACTCGTATTACCTGCATATTTCAGTATGAAGATGCTCGACACAACAAATTAGAATTACCGCAACACGGAGGCCAGTTTCCAAATGAAACTCAAGGAGAGTTTCCACACTTCCACTTGCACTAGTTGCCACCTTAAAACTAGTTACAGCTCCTGATTTGATTTCTGTTTTCATTTCTTGACACACAATCAATACCAAAAAAAAAAAAAAAGAATTGACACAAAAAAAAAATGGAAAACCAGACCCTCAACCGTCATCCTCATTTGATCATCGTCATGAATTCTGTGTGAATTTCAGCAATGGGCAGTCCATACTACCGCGACATGGATGAGCCAACAAGTCCCGCTGGGGCGGGACACCATCGCAGCCGCAGTGCCAGCAGACCACCGATGTCACACGCCATGGATTACCCAAGTAATATTATTGCTTAAATTCTGTATCTTTCTTTTTTAATTTTTTTATTTGTATCTCCGCAATAAATAACTCTATTCTCTATCCATCTAATCAATAGGAACCCGCTATCAATCCCTCGATCGCGGTGGCCTCGTGGATCCACACGATCGCGAGTTTATTCCCATACGAGAGCCACGTGATCGCTCCCGGGACAGATCCTTGGAAAGGGGCCTCTACCTAGAGGACGAACTCTACGGTCGTTCAGCTCGACAAAGTCCCAATGCCATGGGAGGTAATTAAAAACAAAAATAAATAAAAAGTATTATCATTATTCAAAAATCTTTTCACAATGAATTCTTCTGGATTTATAGGAATTTCAGTTCAATTAAAACATTTCTATTATTTAACTAGTTTTTCAAACTTCTTTTAGCCTTAAGTATAGTTTATTAATTTACTTTTAAATCTTTAATACTAAAAAAACATCCTATCTTATCCTAGTAAAAATTCCATGTTGGATTTATTAAATAACTTTTCAATACTTTTAGAGCCTTTGACTTTTTAAATTAGAAAATAATGTTATTAAAATATCAATTTCATTAAGTAATTTATTTTTTGTCAACTGATTTCAGTTGATGATGAAAATGAATAAAAATTAAATAAACAATTCAATTTGAAAATATTTCCAAGGCTACAATACGGGAATGCCCACCTCAGATCGCGCTTATCTGGGAGATCTGCAGCACCAGAACACGGATCTGCAGAGGGAGCTGGGCAACCTGAAGCGTGAACTGGAGCTGACGAATCAAAAGCTGGGCAGCTCCATGCACAGCATCAAGACCTTCTGGTCCCCCGAGTTGAAGAAGGAGCGAGCATTGCGGAAGGAGGAGAGTGCGAAGTACAGCCTGATCAACGATCAGTTGAAGCTGCTCAGCACAGAGAATCAGGTGAGAAAACAACTTGAAATGGTTAAAGCCAAATCAATAATTTATTTAAATGGATTTCTATTTTAGAAACAAGCGATGCTCGTGCGTCAATTGGAGGAGGAGCTGCGTCTGCGAATGCGTCAACCGAACCTGGAGATGCAGCAACAAATGGAGGCCATTTACGCTGAGAACGATCATCTGCAGCGCGAGATTAGCATCTTAAGAGAGACCATCAAGGATCTCGAGTGCCGCGTGGAGACTCAAAAGCAGACGCTGATCGCACGCGACGAGAGCATCAAGAAGCTGCTGGAAATGCTGCAAGCCAAGGGCATGGGTAAGTTCATCACAAAATTAATATAAAATCAAAGTTATGGAAATAAATTTGAAAAGAATATATATATATCCATGTGAAGTAATTGTGCTACAGTTACTTGGATTAGATCATTAGATTAGTTTCCACTGATCTTTCTAATAATGAAATTTATACATAAATTTTATTTAATTATTTTGAAGTTTTTAATTTAAGTTACGGAATAACTGAATCATTTTTATTTGAAAATCAATAATATTTTTTATTTTATATCTTTCCTCTATATAACCCAAATTACTTTTATTATTAACCTTTTTTGAATTAAGAATAAAAATTAAAAGCACTAATTATTCTTTAAGCAATATAATAGTAGTTGATAAAACATATTATTAATTTATAAATATTATAAAACATATGACTAATTCTTAATTAAAAACTGTTTGCAGGCAAGGAGGAGGAGCGGCAAATGTTCCAGCAAATGCAAGCGATGGCACAAAAACAGGTAAGTCCACTATTTCCACTATCATTTTCCCATTTCCTTCTCTCTTTTTTTCCTTGTTCTTTTGCCACCTGAAACAGGCGGCCATAAAAAAAAACAGAAAAAAAATCGACTCTCTCTCTATATATAATTTTTCGTTTGCGGCAAACAATGCTCTAGAGACAATGATTTCGTACACTTGGGGGCAGGGGGCTACATCAATAACATTAACAACAACAATAACAACAACAAATGGCCCACTGCCCCCTCCTCTTTAACCAAAAAAAAACCAAACAACAAACCAAAGAAATACGTTAACAAAACTACAACCAAAAAAAACAAATACTTGTTAGTTATTTTTACTTTCTTATTTTTACAATATTAATTATTGGTTTATTTCTTAAATGCTAACAATATCACACTGTCAAATACAACACAAACTGCCCTCGTATACTCGATTTGTAGTGTGCCTAGCATCCAATTAAATACAAACAAATAAATAAAAAACTCACAACACTTTTGCTTCGTTTTGCCAAAGTCTTAAACTTAAAAATAAATTTGATTCTAGCATTTGCAGTTGCTCGTAGTGTTTTATTTAATTTAACTAAACACACACACATGCTCACACTCTCACATATACATATACACACACATACATACACGCCTGCTAAATGCTTTGTCGTTGTTTAATTAATTTGAAATGTTCCATTATTGTATTGCCTGCCCCAAAAAAGCGCTCGAAATGCAAATGAATCAGTTGCAAACACTTTACTATAATAGCTCACACACACACTCTCTTACACACACACATAGACAGCTTGTCACACACATTCCCATTGTTCGTCATTTGCATCGCCTTCTGTTCTTTCAGTTGTTGCATTGTTGCAACTTTGACTGGGAATATGGGGCAAGTACTTGTAATAAAATTCAATTTGTTGCATACATATTTCATAGACTGTCGTTGTCGCTGTCTTTGTTTTTGTTTTTATGCCCCAAGCTGTATGCTTTATTGCTTTTAGCCATGTTGTGCAACAAGGAAAAAGCATTTTCCGATTTGCATCATAACTCAAACTTATTGTCACTCGAACACTCAAGCAATGCCAAATGGCAGCTGCAGCATTAGCTGTGTATTTATTTTATTATGTACGACGAGTATATGAAGCTCTTGCCACATGCCGAGTTCCGAGTTCCAAGTTGCAAGTTGCGTCACTTTTGTGCCGAGTTCAATTATCCAGGGAAATCTGTTGAAAATTCGGTTTCTGACTCAGCTGTTTGGAGTCATCCCCAAGGACAACAAACAGCTTATTTGTCATGAGCATGTAGCTCATACAGTGTGACAAGTAATTGTTTTGACTAGGAAGCAAGATTCACACACAATTAACATAAATCGAAAATAATTTATTTTTATTAAAAGTTTTTTGCTTTTTAGGCTTGCTCTTAAAACCATAAGCAACTTTAATAGTATAAAATACATGTTTATCTTTGTCAAAACAATTACTTGACATTCTGTAAGCTGTACAGGAAAAGCTCTATAATTACGTATACGACGAGAGTGCCCGGCCATTGATAAAATGCGTATACAGACATACTTAATGCCATACATTAAGCCAGAATGTTCCCCTCTTTCCCCTGAACACAACAAAAGGCTGGTCAGTTTTAATGGCATGTCAACAAAAGCAACAAAAGCCCCGTTGCATGCCACATGGGGTGGCATAAATAACCTTGATGGCAACGGCAGAGATAGCTACCAATATTCTACTTATTTGAGGCGCCTTGGTTCTCAGCTTCGACTCTTGACTGATTTCCAGAGTACGAGTTGCTCGGTCAGCCAACTCACTGCCACTTTTGTCGTTTTGGCTCGCTGCCCACTTGCCAATTTACGAGTCTATTCGCATTTTATTCACGCATTCCATGAATAACGAGAACTGCGACAATTGTACAGTTGTAAAAATTGTCTAGGATTTCTTTTTCCCAATTTCTTTAAGTTGTTTATGATTCTCTGAATAACTGAAAAAAAATATGTATACGTCTATTTTATTGAACTATTTTTATAAAAAGTATATTTAGGCTTGTCAAAACAATTACATGACCAACTGTAAGTTTCTAAGGAAATGCCGCTGGGCGCTGCTCGAAATGAATTTGTCAGTCGCGACAGGACAAACAGGACTCTGTACGACCAGGGACATCAGTAATTAAAAATCGTCAGTTTAAAATGTGACGACAGCAACAACAACAAACACAACAATTTCACTTCAGTTGCTTTTTCCGATTTTCCGCTTTTCCTCCTGTATACACTTTTGACTCGCTTTCATTTCGAAGAGTGAGCGAGCAATTAAAAGTTGCGTATACGCCGCATGTGATAGGCCAAAAAAAGAAAAAAGAAGTCAAAAAGTGAGCAATCAGTGCCGTTTTGTTGTTTCGTTGTTGTTTTTACCATTGCTGCTGCTGTTTCGAGGTCAGCTCGTTGTTCCGACTCGTTCCGATTGCATTTCTCTCACGAGTTTAGATGCTGCTCCAAATGTTCATTTCAGTCTTTTCACGCTATAAACCCATATCAAAAGCAATTAATAGTCCCTATCGAGCCCAGTTATCCAGTTGTTGGTTGTTCCCCTTCATCTCCGACAAAAGTCTCCCAAGGCTGCTCTATTTAAATTAACTGCATTGTTCAGTGTGCTCTCGTTTATCTCACAATTATATTTAGCCAAGTAAATTAAACTTTGAAGGTAAACTTTGCGTTCCTTATGCAAATAGTTTTCCATTCATCTATTCTTTGAATTTAATTATTGTTTTTTAATCAAACGCTTGACTTGAACTTTATTGTAATTGCTCGTCAGTCAAATTGAAAGAGTTTTAAATAGGTAGCAAAAAATAAAAAGCTATTGAATCAAATTTTATATTATAAATCAATGGGAAGGAATTATGCCACAGTAATATATTTTACAAATTCGTCATAGCTATTTAAATCTGAGAAAAACCAGTAAAAATGAATATTAATTTTTATTTATAACCTCCAAAATATTGATTAAATTTATATTAATTTATATTTATTAATTAGAGTAAAATTTCATTTCTAAAGACATAATTTAGTAAAAATTCAAAAATTGCTTGGTAACATTTAATGATTTACTTAATACAAATTTCGACTTCTAGTTGAAGATTTTCGCATTTTTATTGACAACTTGACTTTGTCAAAGACTTCCCACTCCCATTCCCATTGCCAATTTCAGGGCTTATATAACGTTGAGCTTACGCATATTTTGGTTGTATGTGTGTCAATTTTTTATTAGCATTTTATATGGGCATTTATGTGGCGCCACTTGGTCTGCCCGCTAACTGAATGAGTGTGTGTGTGAGTGTGTATCTTTTGGGTATATGTATGTACACATTTGCCCTCTGAAACGTACGAAACTATATAAGAAACCTTCTCTCACACTTTTTAGCTTGATTTGGAGCGTGAAATCAAGAAATACGCTCAGGAGGAGCAGGGGGTGAGGGTGAGTTACAGTTTCTTCTTGTTGTTGTTTGACAAAAAATACATTTGCGCCTTTGCCGCTTTATCCCACATTTATCTCTTGACCATTTTCCATTAGACATTAGACATTGCTTCGAGTAGGCCACATGACCTGGACTTGGTCGAAACTAAAACTAAAACTAAACTCAACTCAACTGTCGATGAATGGCAGCCACATTCAAATATTCATGCTCTTTGACCCCCTCCACCCTGCCCCCTTCCCTTTCGCCGCCTTTCCCTTTGTTGGCCAGCACAAATTACCAAGCTATGCAAAACGGCGCCAATGCCTGAATTTTAATTAGCATGCAAAGCTCACAGAAAGAGAAAAAGAGAGAGGGAGACAGAGTCAGAAAGAGAGGGAGAGAAACGGAGAGGTGGAGCAGAAGAAAGGGATAAAGAGCGCAAGGATACGTCCATGCACACGCATAAATAACTAGTAGGTCATTCTACAAACGAGCGAACTCGACTGTGAAAGACCATGTACTTACTTTAAAATACAATATTATACAAATACAAAACTATAATAACAGTGAAGGATAAAATAATGGAAACGAAAATTATTTACACATTTCGAACCAATTATTTTATAATATGATACAAAGCTGGGCATAAATATAGAAACCCGTTGATTTTAAAAATTTTAAAAGCCGCTGAGTTTCAATTCCCATATGCCAAAAGTGAATGATTTAGCTCTTGATATCTTCACTTTATTTCTTTCAATTCGCGCAGGCAAATATTAAACATAAAAAAATACATTTTCTTGGAATGAATTGAGTTAAATAATTAAAAAAAACAAAAAATTAGTTTATATAAATACGTGAATCTTTTAACTGACAAAACAATTACTTGATTAACTGATTATACTTTATGAGATCGTCTCTATCGGACTTAAAAGACTCTTTTGTATTTTTTATTTAGTGCTGGGTCTTATAATGGCAGTGGGTGTAGCAGTAAGTAAGTGTGTGTGTGTGTGTGTGTGAGTGACTACTACTCGTTATTATACATGAAACTGGCTGGCAGCTCAACTCTTGATATATTGAGTAAGGACGAGACGCTTTGTTTGTTCAGCCGAGGGCATAAAATAATTACGCGGCTTGCCACAAAATTCATTTTACTGTCAAGCACTATTCACAAACACACTCACACACACACTCACACAGTCAGAGAGAGAGAGACACATGCAATCACAAGTTTATAAAGTTGTGTCCCAGGCTCCCTGTTCGTGTCCTTGTCGTGTCCTGGACAAACGCAATGCAATTACAAAGTGCGCTGATAGAATTCGTTTATTTAGAGTCGAGTTGAGTTGAGTGAATTGAAATGAAATGAAAACAATTAAGCCGGAAACGGAAATGCGCTGTGAAACTGCACTGAACTCTGGCACTGACCCAGCAGCGACCCAGCCCACGACACGCCCACACCACGCCCACTTGCCGCCCCTTCGCGCTTGCCTGACAGCAATGCAGTAAACTGAAACTGGCACAGAAGTAAATACATACAAAAAATGTAACTGAATTTTATAGACGAAAATTTTGTGTTTTGTGGGAAAAATAGAAATATTACTTTTAATTTTAAAAAGATATCTATTTATTTATAGAATTAAAAATTCCTTTAATAAGAATAAACAGCCCAATTGTGTTTTTCTGTTTTTCATCTTAAAGGCTTCTTATTAAAAATTATATTAATATAAATTAAAAAATAATTTTCAATTACATTTTAATTTGATTGACAGTATTTTTGTTTTTAAAGCACTGGTCATTATTTTTATCAGTGTACAGAGAGCACAGAGGAAGCAGCATCCTTTGTGCTGAATGTGAATGTGAATGTAAATCTCGCTGCCGCTGAGCTCATCATTGGTCATGCCATTTCCACTCAAAATGTCAGTTTCAATTGATTTATCGATTTCCATGCAATTGAATTTCAATTTTAAATGGCCAAGCACAAACATCTCTCTGCTATTCATTCGCCATTCATATTCAATTCGATGTTATGCAGTTGACCTGATGTTGTCCTACTACTGATTGCAGTTGTGGTTGCTGTGCCACCTCAACACACACACACACACACACACACAATCAGAAGTGCCTACTAAGCTAATAAGCTAAACTAGGACAAGAGCTACAAAGTGGGGGAGTAACAGGACAATGGATGGCTTATAAGTAAACAGCATTCTGAAAGAACTGTGCATTAAAGAGTAGCATACAAGTTGAAGTTTTCAAGTTGGAAAAAGTGTTGCCTACTTTTGTGGGCAGAACAGGCGGATAAGAAATGAGGCTGCGCTATGCTACATACAGTAAATGTGAGAAAATGAGGAAAAAACTAGGAGAGAAAAGTGGACAAAATCTTAAAATTAGTGCCACTAAAATTTAATTTGTTTAGAATTTCATTGCCTAATTTTTAAGAACAGAAAATCTAAGCTGCAGTCGAACTTCCCTAACTCGAATCACCATTAACCAAAAAAAAAGTTCGAGTTATGAAGATATTCGACTCAAATAGTTCTTTTTCTTAAGATTATGAATTTTACTGCCACTCATTTAGCTCCAGTTAGAGAGAATTTCGAGTTATAGAAGTTCGAGCTATGGAAGTTCAACTGTATATAAAAAAGGCACAAAGTCGTGAGTTTATATCCTAAATTACAGCTGTGTATTAAGTTTCTAAAGGGTATCACAAATTCGAGCAATGCGAAAAGTTTAAATTGTGCTGCCTACTTTTGAGGGCAAACAGATAATGAAGTTAATAAAATGCATTGTTGCTGTATGTGGTTGCACGGACTAATCGAAAGGCAGCCTCCATTACCATTTGAATTTCCACTTCCACTGCCACTTTGCATCCATGTTCACTTTCATTTTCATTTGCAACATTTGGAGGCGTCACTCGCATTAAAACAGCTGCTGTAAACGAGACTGCAAGCTGCATTTTGTGTGTCAGACGCACGCGCTGCGCTGCGGGCATCAAATGCAAAGCTGGCAATGCCAACGCAACAACAGCAACAACAGGAAAAGCAACAACAACAACAGTGGCAGCTGCAAGGATAACGATGCCAACGAGTAAATTCCAATGTTTGATGTTTAGCACTAACTAAAGGCCGCTAATTCGTGTGCAAGCAACACACACACACACACAGATAAGAGAGACAGAGAAAGAGAGAGAGAAGTTGGCGAGAGAGTCACGACTTTCACGAGTTGCTCACGACTCACGAAGCCAATCAATAGATGCAAAGGAAAAAGCTTTTGAGCGTAAAACGTAAAAGCTTTTTTAGCTCTTGCTTCGCAACGAGCTAAAGTTGTAAAGCTCTTAATGTGCAGCTGCTGCTGTCGTTTGCCGACTCCCGACTGCCAAATGCCGAGTGCCGATTGTCAAGAGGCGAAAGCCCCAAAGCCGAGTGCTAAGCAGTGTTGGCCCAACAGCTTTTTTTCCGCCGCTTTTCAATGCATATCGCCACGCTCTTATTTATTCCAACAAAGACATTGAAAAATTTTCACATAGAACATAAACTTATTAATGCCTTTCAAAACAATATTTAATCAATAGCCATGTTCACCAGAACAAATCGACGACAGAATATCGATAAAATTTATTTGATTATTCTGGTGAACTGTAGTGATGAGCAATCGTGATTTCAAAATTTGGTGATTATGATGACTGATTTTGACTTAAAATTTCATCAAAGCGTTCACCAAAAGCCCATTAACAATTTTTTGATTTCTGATACATGATTACTGATCGATTAGTTCTGGTGAACACGGCCAATGATAAGTTGAATAATCTAAATTTAGAAACATCATAAAAAAATTTGTAATTGATTTCCATGTTTTTCAAAAATGGTAATAAATAATAAAACCAAAAAATATCAACTTCCTCTCCGATTTTATTGCGGAAAATGTATGCAGAATATTATCCTTCTATTCACAAATAACACTCTATTTTTTATTTGCCAAACGTTGTGGCAAAATGTCAATTCTTCATAAGTCATGATGATCAAGATAAAGTTCAAGCATTTACACTTAAAATGTGTGCTATGAAAAATTACATTACTACTTTCAAAAATTGGACAACACTGTTGCTTAGTGTTGGGTGACGATTACCGAGTGCCGAATGCACCACATGACGCTTTTTGAGCTAAACCGAAGCCGAGTCGAGATGTTGCGCTCAAATCGGAAGCTTTGCAAAATGCCAAAGGGGCAGCTGCCTCTCCCCGATCCCCTCTCCCCGCTCTCTGTTCAAGACTTTGCTGCCAAACTGTCTCAATGGTCTCCATGGCCTCGTGGGCGCGAAAGCTTCGCAGTGTCGGACAGTTGTATACGCAACGTTTTAGCTAACGGGACACGAGAAACGAGACACGGACCGCAATTTAGTCGAGTCGAGCTGCCAATCGCAAAATCGCGACGCGTACGCATCGAAAGTGTGACTGCCAGTTAAATGTTTTAGAAAAAAGAAGCAAAAGAAATATATATAATATATCATATATAAATAATATCTACAGCAATTTTAATGTTCATGTAAATAGGTGCATACAATTGTTATGTCCACACAGATTTAGGCTAGATAATCGTTTGCTATTCGTTTGCTCCAAATTTCTGAGCCAATTGTGCCATAAATATACAAAAAAAAAAAGAATTCGAGAAACGAGAAACGAGAAAAAAACGTGGCGCGAACGTGTGTGCCAGAAAATCATTGAGAAAGAAATCCTTCAAAAGGATGTAAAGCATTTCAATTTGTGCCTTTACCTTGCAAAAATCTCTCACTTCCAAAAATTAATAAGAAAGTGCAGCTAAATAAAATAAAATAAAAGAAAACGCATGTGCAAAATTGCACTTTCAATTATAATAAAAAGCTAGCCACAGCAGCCGAGACAGCGCAGCAGCAGAGCCAGCGGCAGAGGCAGCGGCAGAGGCAGCGCATAAAATCAATAATTTTGTTTAAGCAGCCCAAAAATCTGCGACACAAGCAGCCAGCAACATTAACTGGCAACAACAACAACAAGAAACTGACAGCAGCAACAACAACAACAACATTAAGAACCTCTGCAATCACAAAAACAACAACAATAAAAACAACAACAACAGCTAAAAGAAATTCTTGCTGCCGCCGTAATCAACTTTTATTTAGCGCTGAGCGTCTTGGGGCTGTGTTTTTATAATATATACACACACACACGCAGACACACACTTGTATTGGTGTTGCCAACTGTGCATGTGTGTGTCTTGGCAGAAGGTTAAGCAGCAGGAAGAGGAAGAGAAAACAGCAGCAGCAGATAATAGACAGCAAGTAACGAGGAAGTTGCTGCTAGCGGTTTATTATTGTATTACTTAGAGACAAACACACACAGACACAGACACACGCATACATGCGCACAACAACTTGGAGGCAACTCAAATTACATAAATAGCAATAGGGCAATAAGTAACAGTACAACGAACTGCAGCTGCAACATTTGTAAATATACACATATATTTGCATAGCAGCAGCAGCAGCAACAATTGCAACAACCGCCGCAACAACAGCAGCAACAACAGCAGCAACAACAACAACGACAACAGTAACAGCAACATTTTAAAGTCAAACCTATGGACAATGCCTATGTCTACTATAAGGTATTGTAGTTAACAACAACAACAAACTGCATCTGAATGCAAAGTCTGTCAGTCAACCAATCAATCATCAGTTCTCATCAACAACTCTTCACGCAATCAACTCAACTCAAAAGCAACAACAATAAATAACCAAAACAACAACAACAACAACTTTAAACTAAAACCGTCACCTTCATCAAATAACAAAACACAGAAACAAAACCAGAAACACAATCATCATGAGTTCATCAAGTTCGATTGTCATTTCATTATTTTGTGCCAAAAACTTCACTTCTCTAATTTCATGTCTCGTCTATTTTAACTGCAAAATGTTACCCCCACCCCTCCACACCAGACAGAACAACAACAACAACAACAATACACATCGAATACCCTAACGCACAACACGAATAAAATTGCCCCTCAATCAAAGCAACGAGCAGAGACTGTGGCGAGTAGGGAAGAGAGGGAGACGGGGAGAGAGGGAATCGGGCTAACCACAACCCTTGCCAACAATGTTGTCTACTTTTGAGAAGCCCGTTTAAGCAGCTTTTAGTGGGAAACAGCTCGAAAAAAGCTAAAATACAACACCAAGACTTGTCATTAACATTTTTTCAATAATCACAAACATCATAAAATCGCTAAATTCTCCAACGAATACAAAAGTGTTATTCAAAGACATGACTACTCAAACTTATTGCTCAAACACTGACACTTTTGAGAGTTTGTGTTTTCTGCAAAAGCTTATAATTTTTGTCAAAAAACAAACACTATTTTTGGGTATAAATACATTAAACAAAATCAATTAACACTTAAGAAATATTTTCAAAATATTTAGAATACTTAATGTTTAAAAAATTGCAGATTTGATGCTAAAACAAGTGGGAAAGGCTACAGTCGAGCTCCCGACTATAGGATACACGTTACTTACCTTAATAAGTTTTAAATATTTTTTATGGCATGCTTAAAAGCGTTAATAAGCCATTAATACCTTTCTATTTGTCCGATCTTGTTACGATTTAGTAGGATGATTGGTAATAGCAGTAGCTAACAGTAATTAGTAAACTAATCCTAATATCTTGAAAACTGTGCGTGTGGTAGCTTTTCGCGTTTTACGGAGGCGGAAAAGGGCGTGGCAAAATTGTGAAACAAACTTGACCTACGTGGGGTTTATAGAAATCCGTGTGCCAAATTTGGTTGCTCTAGCTCTTATAGTCTCTGAGATCTAGGCGCTCACACGGACGGACATACGGAAAGACGGACAGACGGACAGACGGTCAGGGCTATATATACTCGGCTGTTGATGCTGATCAAGAATATATATACTTTATAGGGTCGGAGATGCTTCCTTCTCCCTGTTACATACATTGCAACGAATAGAATATCCCTTTTTACTTAATTTTTAAGCAACGGGTATAAAAAGGCTGTTCTGACAACACTGCTCGTTGTTCCTTGCCAAGCCAGCAAAAAAAACAGCTAGCAAGAACAAACCAAAAAGAGGAATAAATAAATCAGGCAATGTTTCCTGGTGGTTTTTGGTGGGGCAGGTCAGTAGTTTAGTTTTCTGGCTTGCCAATTATTTGCTGCCAGTTTTTGCTGCCACTGCATGTGGTGCATGGGCCAAGTTAATGTCCTGACACGTCAGGACACGACGCGACACGCAGAGCAATTCTTAGTATTCTTTATGCGCTCAGTGAGTGTGCACATTAAAAAGCATAGCACAATCTTATGCTAATCGAATCGTAAAACACACATTTTTAAAGGTCACCATGCGTAATTAGTGAAACTTGAGCGAGTTGAACGAATGAGCTCAAGTGCAAATTCAGCACTCACTCACACACACACACACACACACATACAAAGAGACGACAGTCTATTCAAAATGAGAAACGTGCAGACGTGCAGACATGCACAGTGCACAGTGCACAATGCAAGTATTCTCCCTGTGTTCGTGTCCGTGACGAACGACCATCCGCTCATTAGCAAAAAGCCCCCAACGCGTGCCGCATTTGTTCTAAATGCGACAGACAAAACTGACTGTGTATCTGTCTATGTGTGTGTGTTTGTGTGTGAAAATGAGCTTACAGTGAGCTTCTGAGACGCTAAGATACCCATTACTCAATTCGCATTGGCAAATTGTCAAGGATTTCATGTGTTATGCTGAAAAGTAGGCAATTCTAAATTTAACATATATTTTAGTCATTGCGCTGAAAAGTAGGCAATGGAAAATAAAGCAGCAATTAAAGTGTTGCGCTAAAAAGTATGCAATACAAAATCGGAATTCAGAGCAAAAGCCATTTACTGAATAGTTTTCGCAATGCAAATTACTTGACACCAAAAACTTTATTATTTATTACTGCAATATATAAGCTGAAATTGACATAAAACGAAGTTCCAAGTCTTAGCTCCCACTGCGGACAAAGAAATCGAGAATCGCAAAATATAAATCAATTTTTATGATAGTTTTTAATAGTCGCTTTCCATTAGGATTTAGGCAAAGCTAAAAACAAATTCTTGTAATGAAAAATGTTTCGAGAGCAACCAAACCAGACATATAAAATGACATGTTTTGCAGGGTATATTAAAAGACAAAAAGGGGGACAATGCCAGCAGACCAAACACTCGGCACTTCATGAATGTCACTTGAAATACATTTTTTGCTTAACCCTCTCTCAGCCCCTGTCCCTGTGTCGGGACACAGTTGCATCCGCACGTGCGTGAGATGAGACAATTGCCACAGAAATGTAATGATGACAGCCAGTGGGAAGGGAACGAAGAGGAGGGATAGGGGAGGAAGGGCTGATAGGGTGAGTAGGATGAAAGGGATCAGTTGGTTCGTCTGTCTGGCCTCGAAACGTGATGATTTGTCACAATTACAAGGCGCAAAGCTGTCAACTCCATTCCTACACTGATAAAAAACGCTAGCAATGTTTTTTGTTGAATATTTTAATATTAAAATAAATAAAAAAAACTTTAAGAGAAAAACACAAACAAGCAAAAATATCTAAATAGTGCAGCTAACAATCAAGATGTTTTCTATATTTTAAGGAATTTCATACTCCCGAAAAAACAATATTTTTTATTACTGTAAATCAACGGTTTCCCTTGCCAACAGCGCTGCTTTTTTTGTGCTCCTGAGTTTTGTTCAAGTCATAAAAAAACAACACATGTTTTCGACTTTATTTGACTGCGTGTTTTACAATATCTTTTTATGTGTTTTTATTTTTAATTTTATGACAAGCCAACGAAAATAGCAAGCGAATCAGACACACACACACACACACACACAGAAATATATTTATACACTCTACTACATGTGTACTTTTGCACTTAACACACTTATTGTTGGGCACTTTTTCTTTTTGTTTTTTTGTTTTTTTTTTGTTTTGTTTATTTGCTGCCTTTGGCTTTTGCTACTTGTTTATTTTCATTTGCTTTTGGATTTGCCTTTACTTCTTTCACTCCCTTCACCTTCTTCTTCTTCTCCATCTCCCTTTGGTTCATTTTCATTTGCTTTCTCTTTGTCTTTGTGTTTCATTTCATTTGAGTTCCTGTAACGAATCCCCCCTCATCTTGCCTTTCTCTCTCTCTCTCTCTGTCTAACATCCCCTTTGCTTTTACAAAAAGATGTCGTTATTGTGTGTACACATACACACACACACACCCACACAAAGAAACACACACAGTTAAGCACATACATACACATTGCGACACACATGACGTATACGTAATAACCTTGTAACCAAAATGTTGTTATTTCGGGCCGCATTCATTGAGTGCGACTGTGTGTATGTGTGTGTGTATGACGTTTTTTATTACGCTCTTTGTGTGTGTGTGTGTTGGCCAAAGTTCTTGGCATTATTTGAAGTGTGTGCGAGTCACTTTAACTGCTCACCTGCTCTCTCAGTCTCTCTTTCTCTCTCTTTATTACTTCTACTCTTCTTAGCTCTCTCTCTCTTTTACTCTCTGTCTTTCTCTTACTGTGCGTGGCTTGGCATAATTTCTATAATTATACTTTAAAGTTTAAACTCGTGCCTTAATTACAAATACTAAACTACATTTTTACTTACACTTACACATTTTCTTAACAGTTTGTCCTTAATTGTTGGCGTTAATTGTCGTGTGTTTCAAATTAAAATTTTTTATTATTATTTTTCACACATTCTATTCAAATACTTTTAACACTTGACTAATAACAACAAACGGTAGACTTTTATTTATTTAACCAAGCATTAAGAAAGATACTTAAATTTAAAAATTCCCAGAAGTTTTACAAAATGTTTTATTTGAAATTAAAAGGAAATTGGTATCAAGAATAGGTTTAAAATCAAACAATTATTTTAGATAATTTCCTCTTTCATTTTGGCCAGTATTTCTTTTTTGCTTATAGGAATAGTTCATTTTAATTCCTAGAATTTCAACCGCCTAATTTTTTACTACTAACAACTAGTGCTAAAAATTAGCAATGCATTTCTTGAGTTTATGTTTTCAGTTATAAATTTTTCTAATTTATTTAGCATTGTACGGAACGCTGTTTAAATTTTTTTCTTACCGTTACATAATCAAAAAGTAATATAAATACACAAAACACGAGAAACACAAAGCAAACAAAACAAAAATAAAGTATACAATGAAATTTTTTTAATTATTTAAAGCAATTAAATCGTTTAATAAAAAAAAAGAAACTATTAGTAAACTGTGATTTATTTAGCAAACAAGAATAATTCTTTTGTCATTTTATTGCCAAAAGATGCAGATTTTTTCACGAAACTTATCGATTGTAATGGCTCCAATAATTGGCTTTTTTTATATGCAAAAGATGAAACAAAACATAAAACTTAACTCCAAAAACCAAAAAAAAATAAGAGAAACAAATAAAACACTTTAAACGATGAAAGCGAGATACTTGTATTTGTTTCCAGAATTGATCATTTTCAATTTTTACATACACTTAAATCATATTTTGTTGTTGTTCTAAAAGCAAACACAAAACGAAGCAAAACATAGAATATGCAACGACCAAAAAGGTTCAACCAAAAGTTTTAAGCAAAAATCCCAAAAAAAAAAAAAATATTCAATTAAATTGAAAAAAACTGAAAAAAAATTTAAACCGTATGCAACTATTTACAATATGCTTTTGTAATATTTTCGCACCAATAAAAAACAAACAAAACAAAATCAAAATCAGAATACAGCTAAATCAAAAAAAGTCAAAAGTTAGACGGGCACTTGAAAAATAAATCCAAGAATAAAAAAGAGAAAGCAAATGAAACAAAATGTAGGCTGACAAATCTCTTTGACGATAAAATGATAAAACAATTATGACCTGTATATACATACTTACATACGTACCTCCTATACATCAAACCAACAAACTATCTATATAAATATGTATATACCTATGCATATATAGTATATGAATATATACTTTGCCACACATTCAATCTCACTTTCTCACTCTCTCTCCTCTCTCTCTGTCGCTCTATTCATACTTTAAAAAAAAGTTTAATATCTGTGTGTATTTCTAAAGTCGAAAATAAATAATCTATTGTCGATATACTCATAATACGGATCAATCAAGTTTAAAAAACAAATAAGCAAAACGTATTTTTAAAATTTAAAAATTCAGACGAGATCTTCACACTCTCATAACTTTGTCAAAACTGGATTGGCATACAAATTCATTCTGCATTCAAATTTATAAAATTTCGTACCTTTAATTTGTTCCCTAAAATTTGATTATCAAACAAAGTTTAGTTTTTCTTCATTGAGCTTTCGATTTTTCACAAAAATCGATTTATTCAAGTCGACTGATAGTCAAAAAGAACTTGAAAATCACTTCATGCTGTCGATTTTCCATGTATTTTTACATCAATAATCTTAAGATATACATATATGTATATACAATCTTCTAAAGTATGTTGTTTTTATTTGCTTACAATTACAACAAAAAAGACGAGGACGAGCCTTAATCTGAATTTTTCGCTATCAATCAGACAAACCCCTCCCCCCTCCCGCCACTCCCCCTTTAACTAAAATAGACTGGCCGCCTGTTGCAGATTTTTTAATCACTTAAAAAAAAATATATTACTTTTTGGTTTTGTAAATAAAATGAACGCGAATTCAAATCAAAATTTAATTGTAAATTTGAAATTAACGACGACCAAACAACCAACAAGTCACACACACACCCGGCACATTCACACACACACACAAACTCCATTTGAAAACTCAGACGCAATAAAATAAATTTGCGTTTAAATTCAATCAAACTCCCTCTCTAAATATATCTCTATCTGTGTCTCTCTCTGTCTGCCACAAAACTATTTACTGCTGTCTCTATCTATCTCTCTCTGTTATTCTAATTCTAACTCTATCTCTGTCTTTGTCACACTCACTGTCTGTCTAACTCTACTCAAATACTACTCAATAAATACTTTTAAATATATATATGTATGACAATATGTATATATATACACTACATATAATATATATATACCTATATATATTTTGTTTGTTTTTCACATAACACAACAACAACAACTACAACACAGAAACAATTGTTTACAATATACTTTTGCACGTTATTTCTATAATGCATCTGAACTATATATTGTTATAAGTAATTTATGTTTCTTTCCTGCGTACAAGCGAAATACCATATACCAAATACCACAAAAAAACAGAAAATACATGAAAAAAAACGAAATCAGAATCCAAGCGCATTTTTTGTATGCCTCGCTACACACGTCGTATACGCAATATTCACTTGACCAGAAAACCAAACAAAAATAAACTAACCAGAAAAACCAAAAAAAATATATGAACAGACACGCCCCCTCTGAATAGTAATGGGCGTACATGAGAGTGTGCCCCACACACACACACACAGACCAAACACACACACACACATAAACAGTGACCCCTTAAGTGACACACATTTCATATTGCAAAAGTCCCCCTCTCTTTCTCTCTCTCTCACACACACACACACCCACACACACACATACTCTACTCCAGTCACGCCCCCTTGTTGAACTTTTAGGTGCAGTTTGCCAACCACAAAAAAAATACTTATTAACAAAAATAAAACCGTAAAAAAGGAACATAAATAAACTAAATAAACAAAGCAAGAAAAACTCAAAAGAAAACCCAAAACATAATTAATGAGAGTTAAAAACAAGTATAAAAAATATTAATTTATTATTACAAAACCTTATTGTAAATTAAGCGCAATGAGAAAAGTGTTGAAACATTTGAATTAAGTTAAAACTTGTAGAAAAACAACAAAAGCAAACAAATGAAATTTTTACTTACAACAAAAATAAAAATAACAAAAAAATATGGGGCCAAAATAGTCCGTAAGTGTTCGGGCAAAAATCGCTTTGGTTATGTTTTAAAATGTACAAAACAGAAGAGAAAACTTGTTATTAAAAATAAAACACATACATATATATATTTTAGACATAAATATGTCGTGCATAATTGTAGTCAAATAATTAACTTATCATTTAGTACCAGCTCGAGTATAAGAGAAAGGACGCGAACGAAAACAAAACAAAAAGATACAAAACAACTAAAAGCCAAACTAAATACAACAGCTACAATTACACCAAGACAAACCAATACACTGATAAAAAAAATTGATTTCACTTTCGAAATTCTGTAACTCATATTTAAATCAACTATAAAACACTTTGATTAAGCTAAATACTTGAAATATTTCCAAATAAAGTAAAAATATAAAATTTATTTAAAAGACATAATATAAATCTAATTTTTAAAATTTATTATGTGTATTCAATTTAATTTGCTTATGATATTTTTTTATGCATTTACTTTTAAATATTTATTACAAAATAATTCATCATAAAAATTAATTAAATTTAAATTAATTAAAATTATTATTTGATTAATAAAGTCCATAGTTAAAACATAGCTGAATCAAAGTGTTATTAGTGAGATTTATATTTCTCTGTGTAACGATTAACAATTATTAAGTATTAATAAAATACAACAGCAGTGAACAAAGTAAAACAAAATGCCGCAGCGACAAAACTAAACTCGAACTCCAACTCCAACTCGAACTCGAAAACATTACAAGCACAACAAAAAACAACCCAAAAAAAACAACCAATTTGAAATCGCCCATTTCAGATGTACAATAACTTCACGGGTGCCGGAAGCGGAAGCCCACCACTGCCAGACATAATTGGACAATACTACGGCCCAGCCGGATACGGAGCACCATTAAACGGATCGGGATACGGAACGGGATTTGGATTAGGGGTGGGAGGCTATGGCAATGCCTATGATCTATATGGGCCCTCCACATCAACCGGTTACCTCTACGATCCAAATTCAGCGGCAGCCGCAGCAGCTGCTGCACAACTTTACGGCCAAACGTCGCCGATTCGCCGCAGACGTTACAGCATTGCCGGATTGCCCTCGGCGACAATGTACAACGATGTTTACGGTTATCCGGCACCGCCAATGCAACAAACGAGCTCCTCGAATATTGTGAATCTGTTGAATGAGGCGCACAAATCAATATCACGCTCATCGCAGATATTAAATCTGAGCCATCAGGCCAGACAGTTGGGTCAAACAACAGTTGTTGGTGGTCAGCCAGTTGGTGGCCTGTCTCCACTGTCCGGCCGTGTGGTTTCCAGTTATCCGACGCTTCACGGTGGCGACACATCGCCGCCATATTTGAACGATAACCTGCTGCAAATGTCGACGAGCTTCTCATCCCAGCCAAATATGTATTTTCAGCCAACGCCGGCTGCGACGGCGGCGGCGACAGCTGCTCGACTGCGTCCCGCCTATTCCGTATCGAATTTGTTAACCGGTTATCCGAGCAGTTGTAAATATGCCATGAATCCCTATCAAAGTGATGCTTATGGTTGCGGTTTGGGTCTGGGATCGGGAACGGTAACGGGTACGGGTACGGGTACCGGTCTGGGTTTGGGTCTCGGCTTACCCATGTCACAGCAGCGTCATCTCATGTCACATTCACTGCATGCCTCGAATCCCGCCATTTCGCAGTATTATCAGCAACAACAACAACAGCCAACAGCCTACAATTTACATCAACAGTTTGCGGGCGTTCAGCAGCAGCAACAGTTGGGACAACAACAACAACACCAACCACACTCTCATATTCAGGCCTCGGTGCAACAGCAGATGAATCCGCAGTATCAATATCATGTGCATTCGCACCAAAATCATCTGCAAACACATCCGCTGGCAGCGTTGGCCAACACAACTGGCCCATTTGGTGGCACGTTGGCGAGCAGTGCACGTGATACAGCAGCATTGGCCAGTGCTGGTACACTTGGCACTGCCTATGACGGACTGCATCATTCGCATTCGCAACTGCATTCGCATCCGCATTCGCATCCGCATCTGCATTCGCATCATTCGCATCCGCATTCGCATCATCATCATCCGGTTGGTCTGCATGCCTCGTCATATCCGCATACGTATACGCAACAACAACATCAACATCAGCAACAACTACAACAACACCATCAGCAGCAACTACAACAACACCAACAACATCATCATCATCACTTGCCATACTCGAAACTAGACTTAGATTATCCGAAACTGCCGCAAGAGCATAAGCGACAAGTAAGTTTTAAATTTGACGTAGACACGCTATCCCTAGATTCCTAGATCGATAACTAGCGATACTTAATCGATTCTATACTCGATACTCAACAACACTACCAATAAACAAAATTTAACTAATACTCGTAACGCATCATCATCAACAACAATTAGGAAAAAAAGAAACAAAACATAAAACAAATACGTAATCCGTAATCCGTAATCGAATCTGGAAATCCATTTCGAAACTATATGTCCTAATAACTATCGAATATATATTTTCAAATTGAAGAGATATATAAACATGCAAGTGATACAAATCTCTGACAAGCATTAGCAATTGTTGGTGTTTCTGAAATTTATTTAATCAAATTAATCAAATTTGAATTTCTCTCTTAAAATTCATAAAAATAAATAATACATTTATTTATTGATAAAAATATACAACATTTTAGGAATTGATTTAATTTTACTTAATGTAATAATAAAAATCAATTATATTTCAAGCAAAATTATTTGTTGTTTAGAATTTTATATATGTTTTCGGCAGTCGATTTTTGTGACAAAGAAAATATGTCAGACTAAATTAAATTTTTGAGATTTCAAAAACACCCACTATTCATTGGTCATCAAAATCTCTAGAGATTTGTGGAACTCGCCTGATAATGCATTTTACGCTTTCCTTTTTCCCCCACACACCTCGTAACGAAAGTTGTCAAAGGCCAGCGACATTTGCAGTGTGCGATTCTCGTACAGAACACCAAATATTATACATACTATATACATATATAAAGATATACCCGACTTATGTGGTATATCGACTAGGATTAGCCTAAGCAAACAACTATTGTTTCATGTGCCATTTTAAAGTAGCGACAAAAGGATAAAGAGAAAATAAAAAACATTTTTCTATTGTTTTTATTATAGTTTCTAACTTAGCTTGTTGTTAAATTATGTTTTTCTGGTCAAATATTTTGTTGTTGTTTTTTTGCATAGAGCACTCAGGGCAACTTTTCAGAGAAATTGTAAAAGAACTGTATAGAGAAAATTGATGAGAAATTCGATTAAAATTGAAATTTGAACAACTTTGCTCTTGACTCTCAAAAGTAAAAGACTGTAAATAACAACAAGAAAACAAAGTGAAACTAAATGATATTTACTCATAAATGTAAAACCATTTATATATATATATAGTTATACACATGACAAGAAATGAAAAATGTAATGAGATTTACTTAACTTTATTTGATATTTGAAATAAAAAAATATAAAAACAATGAAATTTTGAACTCGTATGTGTTAAGTTGAGCGAGAATGAGAAACAAAATGAAGCTTAAAGTTATTTTTAAATCAAAACCTATAAGAAAAGTAATCGATACTTAGATACTTAATACATAAATATATCAAAATTGTTAGTGCAACTCTCTAAAGATCAAGAATTACTAAAAAAAAAGAATATACCTAAAAACTACAAGTGTATGTTTCCCCGCTCTCACTTCCAATTTAGCCAAGCCTATGCAAGGACCTCTATACCCAATCAACCTACTAACTACCTATACCTATTACCTAGACCTATACCTATTACCTATACCTACATTAACCTAACTAGCTAAATTAAAACTACAATACTAACCTAGACTTCAATTTAGCAAGTACTCAATAATGTTTGTACTCGCATTTGCATAATAAATTAATTGTCTTTGGTTTGGAAAATTACTTTAATTAGACCCAGCCGCCATCTTGATTCGGTTAACTGTATTTTACGTTGCGTTTAACGGTCAAAACTCACTCAACACTTCCAGCGAAAAGTTATCGTGTGATTAGCAATGAAGGTCAATTAAGTATAATGTAAACATGATGAAATTTCTATGTAAAAATCATTCATAGATGGCAGAAATGGGAATGCAAAAAATCATTGATAATAAATGATAAATTTAAAATGAAACTGGGTAATTAAAACAACATCTGGCTGGTTGTATTAGACCTATTTCTTGAACTTCTGGCCAGTACTCGAAGGTGTGTGTGTCTAACACAACACTGGTTGCAATTTCAAAATATTAAGAGGAATCGAAAAGCAAGTAAACGAAGAAGCATTCAAAATGTGTCTATGCAAATATTATACAAAAATAATATAATATAAAAAAATGCAGCGAAAACAAATGTATTATCTATTGTACCATGTACTAATGTTCTTATTGTATTCATACTTATTACTTAGTATCCCAACTGAATATATTTATATAATTATACATCTATATACATACATACATAAATATATATATATATATACTCTATATACTTATATCTAGGTGCTTTTTCAACTTGATTCGTCTTCAAAACCAGATCTCTACTTTTATTTTTGTTGTTAATCTTAGTAGTTGTTCGGCTTCAAAATGCGTTCAAAAACTCTTTTCGAATATTTTTCTCAATGAAAGTAAACCCGTTTGTTATAGCTTAGTAAGTAGAAATCAAAAAAACAACTAGAGTTACTCTAATTTTGTCTTTTATAGATACGCATAGCATAGCAAAAACCAATTGTAGATCGATCAAAGTAAGATATCGTTTATAAGAAGAGCTAGACGTATGAAATACGATGGCCAAGCAATAATGAAAAAAGAACTATCGTTGTGTTCATAGACAACTCTAGCTAATCAACTAACTAACTACTAACAATTATTGTATTTTTATTGAATTTCCGATCTCATATTGATTTTTCCCTCAAGTGTAATCGCTCTCTAGACTTAAGGAAGGATAATAAGCTTAACACTAGCCAATTGAAAGCATTTATGTCAGTGTAAAGGACATACTTAGACATACATTCGCATATAAATACGTAGATAAATCTGATTTGCATACAGATACAGTGAGTCAAGTGGTTATTTTGACAAAGAAAAATTTAAACATTTGTTTAATAATTTTAAAAAATGATTAAACAACTTAAATCGCATTTTACCTTAATGAAATAAAAATAAAAATAATGTGCTTTTATTTTGTTTTAATTATTACTTGACACACTGTACTCATCTCAAATTCAGATAGTTTACTTTTCATTTTGTATTTTTTGTTTTTGTCCCAACTTTGGATGAACAGTGAGAACTTTGACAAGCAGATGGCATTTATAATAATAATATATTGAATGAATCTTGAATATTTATACTTAATATTATACTACGTATATTGAAAACAACAATAACAACAATATTGTACTTATAATTATAATTATTAACTACTCCAGCGATATTATATATACATATATAATATATAAATATACATTTATATTTATACACTGATTTGTATTTGTAAACTTAATTAAGATTACTTCAGACTTAATTCAACTTCTTTGAGTTCGAACTCGTAACTCGTAACACGAATTCGATATCGAATTATCTGTTAAACTTAATGTAATTCTTAAGCATTATAAATGAACATTTCGAAAGCAAACAATAAAATTTAACATGCGACAAACCGAATGGATAATAAGCCTAGTTCAGGTTATAACTACTGACCCCTTCTAACCCTTACACACACACACAGACAGCAACACACACACATTTATATATATACACACACACACACACAAGTCTTTCTATGGGGCAACGACTTTTGCAGCCATTTAACATTCTCACATTCGCCCCACAATTTCAAAGTGCTTTTGCTCGCTCTCTGACCACGCCCACACCTTAGCCCATTAAACATTGCTCATACGACATGTACAACCAAGCCACAACTACATTGTACACAATTGCGCCGCAATTCGCACCCCAAGCGAAACTTTACACAATAAAAAAAAAATCATAGGCAATTTGCAGTTGTGATGCAATTTTAAAATCTGGTCTGTCTTGTATCTTATCCTTTCCCCCATCCAATCGAAGTTGGACGAATTCCGTCTTGAAATACAAAGAAGGGATCAAGAGATTCTGGCGATGGCGGCCAAAATGAAAACGCTCGAGGAGCAGCATCAGGTAATTGCCGACAATCAGAATTGTACAAATTATGATCCCAAATGCACAGTAAACATAACATTCCGACTAGGACTATCAGCGGCACATAGCGGTGCTCAAGGAGTCGCTATGTGCCAAAGAGGAGCACTACAACATGCTGCAGACGGACGTCGAGGAGATGCGGGCCCGACTCGAGGAGAAGAATC
Organism: Drosophila limbata; assembly: GCA_963924055.1. Taxonomy (NCBI): domain Eukaryota; kingdom Metazoa; phylum Arthropoda; class Insecta; order Diptera; family Drosophilidae; genus Drosophila; species Drosophila limbata. Next base: position 24,316,820 of record OZ001355.1, on the reverse strand, counting down.
GACTCATCGAGAAGAAGACCCAGGGCACCCTGCACACGGTACAGGAGCGCAATCGGCTGACCAGCGAGCTGACCGAGCTCAAGGATCACATGGACATCAAGGATCGAAAGATCAGTGTGCTGCAGCGCAAGGTCAGAGCAATAACAACAGCAGCAACAACAACAAGTAACATGCGACAAACTCATTCTTCAAACTCACACAGATCGAGAACCTCGAGGACCTGCTGAAGGAGAAGGACAACCAGGTGGACATGGCGCGAGCTCGACTCTCCGCCATGCAGGCTCATCACAGCAGCTCCGAGGGCGCTCTGACCAGCCTTGAGGAGGCCATCGGCGACAAGGAGAAGCAAATGGCGCAGCTGCGGGAGCAACGCGATCGCGCCGAGCAGGACAAGCAGGAGGAGCGGGATCTGCACGAGCGCGAGGTGACCGACTACAAGATGAAGCTGCGTGCCGCTGAGAGCGATGTGGAGAAGCTGCAGACGCGCCTGGAGCGAGCCGTCAACGAGCGGGAGCGTCTCGAGATCAAGCTGGAGGCATCTCAGAGCGAACTGGGCAAGTCCAAGGCCGAGCTGGAGAAGGCCACCTGCGAAATGGGACGCAGCAGCGCCGACTGGGAGTCCACGAAGCAACGCATCGCCCGCCTCGAGCTGGAGAACGAAAGGCTCAAACACGATCTGGAGCGTTCGCAGGTACTCGTGCATTATTACCGGTTCCCCATTCGATAACATATCGATAAACTATCAATATACTCAGGGAGAGTTGTGAACTTATCAAAAGATAACTAAAATCCGAAAGAAATTATTTGGAATTATCAGGTTTTTTTTTGTATAGAAAATTTATATTTTTTTTTAAATTTTAAAGTTTTGAAGAAAAAATAAAATATATAATTTATTTCCATTTTTTATTATTCTTGAAAAACATTTATTTAAAAAATGTAAACTAAAATTTGAATTCTGAAAAATATATAAATTTAGTTAGATAATTTGTATTTTTTATTTGAATCAAACATGATATTATTCTTAATTTATTGATTTAAAATTTATTTAATAATTTTTTTTTTTCAAACTCTATTTTTAAAGTTTAAATCACAACGACCCCTGATTATATCCATAAAATATCTATCTATAATATCATATACCATAGCCATATACCTACTTACATATGTATGCGTTCCTCTGTGTGCAGTGTACATATAAGTAACTATCGAAAATGCTATTTTAATAATCGATAACGATAATGATATCATAACTATTACTATATATATGCCTCTATGTGTGCCTATTATATTTACATGTACACTTACAACTTCAACAACTACTGTAACAACAACAACAACAATAATAACATCTCGCATCCCAACAACAACTACTTATCACTCTACTTTATACAAAATAATCAAAACATTAATCAAATCAAACAAAATAAAAATAGATGCAGCTAGAAGAACAGACCACATTACACAAAGTAAGCCTAATGCCAAAACCTACCTACCAACTATCTATCTACCAAACTAATCGTAGTGCCTAAGTTGTGCATCTCGCATCTCGTAGTATCTCGTACTAACACCTCGTTCTCCTTCCCCTGCCCTCTCACTCGTATACAGTAGCTACACACTTTAGTTAACCACATAAAGCATATTTTTAGCATCTTGCATTTAGCGCCAGCAGGAATTTCATTTCAAAATTTAAATTGATAAAAATACATATAAAATAATAAAGCTTAAGAGCAATTCCTACAAGTTTCTGAGAATTTTATATTTTCTTCAATAAGTTACATACGGTGATGGAAAAAATAATAGAAACTAATAATTTAATTTTGTATTTTCAACACTGCTTCGGAAAATTCTTTTTTTTAGTTTCATAAATTTTACTTAACACCTATTTAGCAGGGACTAAAACCCTAACCGAAACCATAACCTTTAGCCGGTAATAACCGATTGTAATGTATGACCGTAACTTAAACCGATGTTCGTTTCGGTTTTACACCCTGCTGGAGTTTCATCACTGTATTTCATAACAAACTGAAAGTACCCTCTTTAAGAGTACAACCATCAAAGTGCTTAGTTAACATTTGACTTGATTTGTTGGGATCAAAACAGAAACTTTAAGGTCAGCTCGCTTAGCTCGTTAGCACCAATGACTAATCACCAGTTTCAGCCAAGACACACCCCCGTTTTTTCCATTGCACCATTTCAGCCTGGTCAGTAAATATCACAACAACAACATGAGCACAAAGTATTCGCACTTAGTATTCGTATTCGCCACATGAGGTTTTGATTTAATCTCAATTACACTTACACGATTACAAATTAAAGTGCATAATTCAAGTGGGGAGTATTCAAAGTAATGGAATATAATATATATAAAAAAAACCGTGATGAATAAAACTTCATCACCTTTCATTAAGTATGCCCATGCAATGTCTCAATTTGAATTTGGTTTTAATTGTCGCTGAACATGCATATCGTACTCTATATCGTGCTTTACAGAATGTACAAAAGTTAATGTTCGAAACGGGCAAAATATCGGTAAGTTGGCCAAACAGATAGCTTGGCCCAGTAGAATTAGTTAAAGCTGTACCAAAAAGAAACAAAAATCGCTCACTGCTAGTCAAAAATCTGACAACTGCCATTAATCAAATTGTCAAATTTAACGCTGAACATTAAGTATACGCCATGTAGACACTATATAAAAAATAGGCAATGGCAAGCAATGAGAATTGAATAGTTAAAGAATTGCAAATTAGTTTAGTTTTATAAAGGAAAGTCAAAAAAAGACAACAAACTGTGTTTTTAAATTTAAAGCGTTAAATGCACTCAAAAATGTTTAAACAAAATCCCAAATCAAACTCATGCTCATTAATTAATCAGAACCACTTCAAATAATACACAGAATCGAACTACACTATGTCATGTACTTGCTTTGACTAAGAAAATAATTCACATATTTAATTTAAAAATAAAATTCGAATCCCTTATATTAAATATGTTAAAATTAATTTAAACTTTTAAAAATTCATATAAAATATGTGAATTCATAGGTTGGTTGAAACAATTAATTGACTAAGTGTATGTCGAAGTTGTGTAATCTCAATGCACATTACGTATACGCAACATATGCCATTCTGTTGCTTTCCTGCTGGACATAAATTGCTAATGTTTTACTTGTGTAATTGTTAATGCTAATGCTTGGTAGTTGCACCTTTTGAAATGTTAAATTAACTATTCATTGTTTACTTAATACTAATTTAATTGTTTTACGTTTCGTCTACAATTAAATACAAATAAAAGACAACGTTCGGACGCACTACGATGACGACGTCCCAAGAGCTGGATCGGGCGCAGGAACGAGCCGACAAAGCAGCTGCCGAGCTGCGACGCACTCAGGCCGAGCTGAGAGTGACACAGGTACGACTCCCTAATCTCATTGTCATCCTAAAAACTTTTTATACACTGTGTACTCTACATATATACATATATATCTATGCATAAAGTGCTCTTTAGTTAAATGTCTGCGTGTTATGAGAATTCTCGCAAGATTTCATGTCTCTGTGTGCGTGTGCTAATTAAAAATACGTTCTTCTACTTCTACAACGCGATTTATATACACTCGTACATACACATATGTATACTACTTTCTACTGCATCAAATTCTATAAATATCTCTTCTGAAGTCTCACATTCAGCAGTCTAAACAACCACACACAACCACACACACAACCACACACAGCACACACTTTTGCACTTGCAAAACAATCACAATTTGAGTGTATATAAAATTCAATGAGCCAAAATTGTCTTACCTGATTTTAATAAAATCGTAAAAGAAAAGTTTAAAAATATATAGAATAACTGATGCTAGTTTAGAAACAAATATCAAATATTTATAACTGATATTGCTAGCTGATTCTTTATCTACAGATTAAATATTATTTGATCGTTGATAACATAGAAATTATTATTCAAAATACTTTTGATTTGATCAACGAGAAAAATCCTAAAATAACTTGTTATAGCTTTTGTAGAAAATTAGACAAAGTTTTCATTGCTATATATTTTATTACTCTTAATTCCTAGCTTTAACGTAAAAGTAAAAACCAAACTTAATATAATTACAACAAATTACCTTTAAATATCTTGTGTTTCTCTAAGCTGTTGAACAATGTATACTAAAACTTAAACTCTATCTAAACCGTTGTGCTTACATTCATTTTCTATATAGGGCGAAACTGAAAAACGTTTTGTGAGTAAATGCTTATAAAAAACAAACAAAAACCAATTGCAAAACACAAACAAGACTTTAGTAACAAGTGACAGCAACTAAAACATTTGAAAACAAAAAAAAGAAATTTAAATTACAATAACTATAAAAAATAGTTGCCATCTATATGTATGTACTTCCATATTTGTCATGTGTTTTGTTTACTGTACAGTTCTAACTACTCGTAAACTGCATTGTCTAACATACTTACCTACATAAAATACTCGATTCCATACACAATAATACATAACACATGCAGTAATGTCAAGTAATTGTTGCGACAGTTTAAAAAATGCTTATATTAATAATACAAAAATTGGAAAAGGTTTTTCTTTTCCAAAATAAAATTTGTGCATTTCTCATGTTTTCAAAACAATCACTTGACTTACTATTTATCCACTGTCATTGTAAAAAAGAACGCTTTGAGTCCGCCCATCTCTGCCTCAGCCTCAACCTCATCTCTCTGTTTCTCTCTGTCATTGATCCGAGCTTAAAGTGTGTCCCCAGCATGATTTGTGTGTAATTTTGTCGAGCCCCCAAAAGTCCCACACAAATTGCAAAGAAATATCCTTGTTACTAACAAAAGTTGAGGACCTCTACAGCCATTAGGTGGAATACAATCTAATATTTTAGATTTTTTTAAATGTTAAAAATATTTTTAGTTAACTTTATTTTAAATTTCAGCAAAACTTGTATTAATTCGTATATTTTGCACAGCAAATAAATTCACATACTTAGGTTAGTTTCCAGTTTAAAAATAAATTTAATTTAACTAAAAAAATTCAACTTTGACATTAGGATTTTCAGAGAGAGCATGAGTCCTATTCCTGACTCTCTTTTAAATAATAGAAATGACAGTCTTAAGCTAAAATAAACAAATCGTGCTGAAGTACGTTAGGTTTTACCTAACAAAACTTTGTCTTTGGAAACACACACACACACACACACACACACATGGAAACTCAGTCAAGACTCGAAGCCATTTACAACGTGACTTTGGCAACTGTTTTCCAAAGAGATTCTGCAAAAGTTATAAAACTAGGGCTTGATTTACCTAAGCTGTTAATTTCTTGTACACTCAGAAGCACACACACTGACACACATCTGTACATTATTCACACACATACAGTCGTGCAGTTTGCATTAAAAGTCTTTTCCTTACTTTGACTTAATACTTGTAGCTTTAGCTCAATTAACACACACACACACACATTCTTTGTCTGTCTCTGTCTCTGTCGCTCATCTTTTGCACCCAAGCGCCACCTGTCGTTGTCAGTTTGCCTGCTCCTCTCTCTTTCTCTGTCGCTCCCATTCGCTTCCATCTGTCATAAGTCATTGTCAAATCGCTTTTGTGCTCAACCTCGCAGCATTAATCGCTCGCTCTAGAAGTTATCGTAATCGTAATCGTTATCGTAATTATCTTTAAGAACTCGTTCTATTGTTGTTTACCTTTGTCAGACAGTCAGTCAGTCAGTCAATCAATCATTTAAGACCATCCTCACATGGTGCCTGTAAATAATATCCGTATCCATATCCAATTTGCCCCCCAATCAATAACAACCCAACAATCGAACAATCGATAACACACCCAACATCCGATAACGTGCAGTCGGATGCTGAGCGTGCACGTGAAGAAGCCGCCGCCCTGCAGGAGAAACTGGAAAAGAGCCAGGGCGAAGTGTATCGCCTCAAGGCGAAGCTGGAGAATGCCCAGGGAGAACAGGAGAGTCTGCGCCAGGAACTGGAGAAGGCCCAGAGCGGCGTCTCACGCATCCACGCTGATCGCGACCGGGTAGGCAATACTCACACTTACCCAAGGCTGCAAACCCAATCTAGAAACAAGACGAAAATTAACAGCTTTCCTAGTAAATAGCTTCCTCTCAAAAAAAGAAAAACAATCCGACTTTAATATCATAGTCGTTTTACTATTATATATCAGTTTGATTTTTGTATATTTGTAATTATTTTTGACTATAATTAAACAATTCTTTTAAGCAAGATTCACTAAAAAGTTAGAAATACTTTTAAAGCTTTAAAAATTAAGAAAAATAGGATACACATTCTTTTAATATTAGAAAATTGGCTTCAGTTCGGAAAAAATAAGTAATATAAATCTTATACTTTAACATAATTTTTTTAATTTATCCTATAGAAACTCTTTCTATTTTATACACATTTTATTTTAAAAAAGTCGTTATCTTAAGTAAGATACTTTATAAAGTAATAAATTTATCTAACAATTAATTTTCTTGATTTCAAAAATTGAGGAAAATAGGAAAACAATTGCCAATAAAGAATACTTTATTTTTATATACTTATAATTGAGTCCAACGATTTTGGAGGTTTGCAGCCTCGGTGAAACCCCCTCCAATTGCTACCCACTAAAATACAAACCTTCCCCCGCTTCACTTGATTCACTCGCTGTGCGCAGGCATTCTCCGAGGTGGAGAAGATCAAGGAGGAAATGGAGCGGACTCAGGCAACGCTCGGCAAATCGCAGTTGCAGCACGAGAAGCTGCAGAATTCGCTGGAACAGGCACAGAATGAGGTCGATCATCTGCAGGACAAATGGGACAAGGCCTGTGCCGAGAATCGTCGCCTGGTGATCGAGAAGGAGAAGTTGACCTACGAATTCGATGATCTGCAGTCGCAACTTGACAAGGCTCTTGGTCAGGCAGCTCGCATGCAGAAGGAGCGTGAGACTCTCACGCTGGACACGGATCGCATTCGTGACAAGTTGGAGAAGACGCAGGTATGCATGCAGGTTGTCCCCCACACTCCCCTCTCTCACTCTCTCTCACACACACTCACACACACATGCGTAGACCTTGTGAACTTGCCTAATCGATGTCTGTGAACTGTAACTGTAACTATATTGTGTTGTGTTTAACCCCGAGACTGCCTCAAAAAATACACTGATAAAAACCAGGCAACACTCAAGAGATCACGAATCTATTTGATTTAAACAAACCTATTTTCATAAATATTATTTAAAATTTTTTATTTAACGTTGCGATAAACAAAATATTCAAATTATTTCGTTATTCATATTGAATGCCTTAAATGCACAGATAAAAACAGGTGCAACATTAAAAAAAATACGCGAATTTATTTGTTTACAATTAAGATATATTAATTAAAACTTATTTTCATAATGTTATATTTAAATTGGTTTGTAAGATGATATTTTTGTACTACTTACTACCTTCATTATTTTTAATTTTAAAAGATCATTAAAACGTTGCTTGTTTTTCTCAGTGTATACACAAATATACATACTATGCATCATATTAATATAAGTATATACAAATATAAACATAAATGTACTTCCTACGCATACATATACCTATACGCATATCTATCTTTCAAACTGTCTGTGCTATGTGCCATGTGGTGTGTTCACCCATGAAACCATCCATGAATTTCGAATACAAACTCAACCTGAGAGTAGATGCAGCTAGCGCGCATTCAGAAGGAGCGAGATCAGTTCTCCGATGAACTGGATACGCTCAAGGAGCGATCGGAGTCATCGCAGACATTACTGATGAAGGCCGCTCGAGATCGGGAGGCGATGCAAACCGATTTGGAGGTGTTGAAGGAGCGTTACGAGAAATCGCATGCCATACAGCAGAAATTGCAGGTAATTTTTCACGATGATGACCCAAAACAAGACTCACTAAGAGGTATATGCTTACGAAATTGGCTTTCTATCAAAACTACTTCTAATTACTATCCAAAAATTGTACTTGCTACTCTAAACTAAACTAACTATATTAACGAAAAACGCATGAGAACTTAAAACGTGATACTAAAACCAATGAATTGGCTGTTTGTAAATTATATCGTAGCTTCGTTCCACACAAGAGTCACTGCTTTATAATACTTTATCATGCTTATAATCATACCTGTTAAATAATGATTAGTAATGATAATCATTAGTAATTAGATTATTTTTGTTTAAATGTCGATTAAATTACGATTATTTTCGGTTTTGCCCAATTATCTAATGATTACGATTACAAAAAATCAAAAATAATCTAAAATTATTACAATTATTAAAAAATTATAAGAAAAAATCAAAAATAATCAAAAATAATCTTTTGAGTATTTCGGATTATTTTCGATTTTTTCTGATTATTTATGACTATTTAGTAAAAATCTAATTATTTTAAATTTTCACAATCAAAGTAGAAAAAAAATGCAGAAAAAATCAGAACGATTATTTTTGATTATTTTTGACTTTTTCTGATTATTTTTGAATAACTGTAATAATTTTAGTTCTTTTTTTTATTTTTTGTAATCGCAATCATTAAATAATCACAAAATTTTCAACAGTGAATTATATAATCACTACGATTATTTCCAAAAATAATCTAATTGACTAGTTATTCTTTTCGAAATTTAAGAGGTATGTTTATAATATCACTTTACATTTAAATCTGTGTTTTCTTTCAGATGGAACGCGACGATGCCGTCACCGAGGTGGAGATACTCAAGGAGAAGCTGGACAAGGCGCTCTATGCCAGCCAAAAACTGATCGATGAGAAGGACACCTCGAACAAGGAGTTCGAGAAGATGCTCGACAAATACGATCGTGCTCAAACTGAAATCTATCGCTTGCAATCGCGTTGCGATAGCGCCGAGGCGGATCGTGCCCGGCTCGAAGTGGAGGCGGAGCGATCCGGCTTGGCTGCGTCCAAGGCGCGCGAGGATCTGCGCAAGCTGCAGGACGAGAGCACACGACTGCAGGAGGCCTGCGATCGGGCAGCTCTGCAACTGAGTCGGGCCAAGGAGTGCGAGGACAATGCACGCAGTGAACTCGAGCACAATCGCGATCGGTTTGACAAACTGCAGGCGGACATACGGCGCTCGCAGGGCGAGAAGGAGCACTTGCAGGGCGAACTGGAGCGAGTGGCCTACGAATTGGAGCGCGCGCATGCGGCGCAGACCAAGGCCGGAGCGAGTGTGGAGGCGGCCAAGGAGGAGGCCGCTCACTATGCCGTGGAACTGGAAAAAATGCGCGAACGCTACGAGAAGCAGCAGGTGGAGCTGCGCAAGCTGCAAGATACAGATACATTTGGACGCGAGACGCGACGCCTCAAGGAGGAGAACGAGCGACTGCGCGAGAAGTTGGACAAGACGCTGATGGAACTGGAAACGATACGCGGCAAGTCGCAATACGAGTCCGAGTCCTTTGAGAAGTACAAGGACAAGTACGAGAAGATCGAGAACGAAATACAGAACATGGAGTCGAAGCTGCACGAGACCAGTCTGCAGCTGGAGCTGAGCAAGGGCGAGGTGGCGAAACTGCTGGCGAATCAGGACAAACAGCGCAGCGAGCTGGAGCGGGCGCACATTGAGCGCGAGAAGGCGCGCGATAAGCACGAGAAGCTGCTGAAGGAGGTCGATCGTTTGCGCCTGCAACAGTCCTCGGTTAGCCCCGGCGAACCGGTTCGTGTCTCGTCCTCGTCCGCGTCCGCGTCGATCGCGTTGTCGGCGGGCGAGCGACAGGAGATCGATCGGCTGCGCGATCGCCTGGAGAAGGCGCTGCAGTCGCGCGATGCCACCGAACTGGAGGCCGGTCGCTTGGCCAAGGAACTGGAGAAGGCACAAATGCATTTGGCCAAACAGCAGGAGAACACGGAGTCCACGCGCATCGAATTCGAGCGCATGGGCGCCGAGCTGGGACGTCTCCACGATCGCCTCGAGAAATCCGAGTCGGAGAAGGAAACGTTGCGGCAAACGGCAAATCGCGGCCAAGTCGGCTCCCAGCTGGAGAAGCATGTCCAGAAGCTCGAGAGCGACATCAAGCAGCTGGCCATGGAGCGGGAACAGCTCGTGCTGCAGCTGGAGAAGAGCCAGGAGATTCTGATGAACTTCCAGAAGGAGCTGCAAAATGCCGAAACGGAATTGCAAAAGACGCGCGAGGAGAACCGCAAGCTGCGCAACGGACAACCCGTCGCTCCAGCCGCACCCGCCGAAATTCAGGCCATGCAGAAGGAGATTCAGGCGCTGCAGCAGAAGCTGCAGGAGTCCGAAAGAGCCCTGGCAGCCGTTGGACCCCAGCAACAGCAGCAGCAGCAGGCGGCGGCGGGCGCCAGTCGGGAGGAGATCGAGCAGTGGCGCAAGGTCATCGAGCAGGAGAAGAATCGCGCCGACATGGCCGACAAGGCGGCCCAGGAGATGCACAAGCGCATCCAGATAATGGACCAACACATCAAGGACCAGCACGCCCAGATGCAGAAGATGCAGCAGCAAATGTCGCAGATGACGCAGCAGCAGCAGCAACAACAGCAGCAAACGGCAGCAGCAGCCGCCGGCAGCGGCGTCGATGCCAAGGAGCTGGAGAAGGTCAAAGGTGAACTGCAGGCCGCTTGCACGGAACGCGATCGCTTCCAACAGCAGCTGGAGCTGCTCGTTCAGGAGCTCGAGAAGAGCCAGCTCTCCAATCAGGAGCAGGCGAAGCAGCTGCAGACGTCGCAGCAGCAGGTGCAACAGCTGCAGCAACAGGTGCAAACGCTGCAGCAGCAAATGCAGCAGCTGCAGCAGGCGGGCAGCGCGGGGGCAGCGGCAACGGACGTGCAGCGCCAGCAGCTAGAGCAGCAGCAGAAGCAGCTGGAGGAGGTGAGAAAGCAGATCGACAACCAGGCGAAGGCCACCGAAGGCGAGCGCAAGATCATCGACGAGCAGCGCAAGCAGATCGAGGCGAAGCGCAAGGACATCGAGGACAAGGAGAAGAAAATGTCCGAGTTCGATGTGCAGCTGCGCAAGCGAAAGGAGCAAATGGATCAGCTGGAGAAGTCGCTGCAGACCCAGGGAGGCGGCGCCGCGGCAGCGGGAGAACTCAACAAGAAGCTCATGGACACGCAACGGCAGCTCGAGGCGTAAGTTATGGCCCAAACAGCTGTTAACTGGGCCCAAACCAATCCATCTACCTATGTCTCTTACAGCTGCGTCAAGGAACTGCAAAACACAAAAGAGGAGCACAAGAAGGCGGCCACCGAAACGGAGCGACTGCTGCAGCTGGTACAAATGTCGCAGGAGGAGCAGAATGCCAAGGAGAAGACCATCATGGACTTGCAACAGTGAGTACCCACAACTAGTGGACGGTGGACTGATCGTTTCTTTGGCAGCTGTATGATATAGTGGTCCGATTTCAACCAAATTTGGTCAGGATGTGTTAGACCATCCCATATGCATATTCTGTTAGTTTGGTTCAGATTTCTCAAACAAAAAAAAAGTTGTTCATACTAAGACTTGATTTTCGATTAATCGTTCCTATGGCAGCTATATGATATAGTGGTCCGATTGAAAATCTAAAATAAACTCGATCTGCTTGTAATATAGACGAATCTACATACCAAGTTTGGAGTCTCTGAGATCAAGGCGCTTTTACAGACGGACAGACGGACATGGCTATATCGAGTCGACTGTTGATGCTGATCAAGAATATATATACTTTATGGAATCTGCCTGTTACGCACTTATTTTTGTGACAAAGTTAATAGACCGCTGTACTTTTTTTTTAATACGGGGTCTAAAAAGTCCACAAATATATTATATCATTAATAAAAATTCAAATAAATCTCTCCGCAGAGCCTTAAAGATCGCTCAAGCCAAAGTCAAACAAGCACAAACACAGCAACAACAGCAGCAAGATGTGAGTTGAAATGATGTCTAAAATATTCAATAAACACAATAACTTAAAAAATGTGCAATTTTAGGCTGGACCAGCTGGCTTCTTGAAGAGCTTCTTCTAAACGGAAACGCAAACAAAACCCACAAAAGAAGAAGAAGATTGAATATTTACAAAAGCAAAAAGAACAAACAAAAAAAAAAACGAAAAGAAAAAGAAAAAAAACAAGAAAAAAAAATAACAAACAGCACTGTCTACTATTTTGTATACTACCGATACCGATACCGACTATGCAGTATTTCTTCTACTACTATGTACCACACACACTTACACACACACACACACACACACAAACAACACACACATTTGTAAATGACATATGTAAATGCAAGAAAAATTATTTGATATTTATTGTATTGTAATTAGGTTGCCGCTATACTCAAATTATGGATGCATTTATGTAAATGTCAGTCAGAAAACGTAACACGTTACGTCACGTAACGTAAGGTCACGTAATTTAGTAACTCTCTCTCGAACTTCAACTAAAACTCAATGTATACTCTTAAATGCCACTCTTACGTATACTCTATCTCTCTCTAACCCTCTCTCACACACACACACCACCCTGACTCGCATATATATTTGTCTCACTCTTACACTCTCGATTTTCCGTCTTTCTCCCGCTGTCTCGCTGTCTAGTTAACTGTTGACTTGATCATTTTTGTAAATTTTCAATCGATGCGCTAAAAAGTAGACAACACTGCAAGTTTACACGTTGTGCGATTTCACGATATCACAATATCACGATATGTCTCGAAAGAATCAAATCCCATCATTAGTTTTGCATACGGCGCGAATGTGATTCACAACAAAACAAAAACCAAATAAAATATAAAACTAAAGCAAAATTAATAGTAAATCAATAATTATTTAATATACATTATAAATACCACATACGAGTATAATAATAAATTGTTAGGCGCTGATGACGTATACATAATTATTAAATTGCATAATACTTGTAGTTATCGATATGCTAGCCTCTGTTATAGTTAGTTAAAACTGAACGATTGATAAAGACAAAGACATTAAATCATGCAACATACAGAAAAACATACATACCTACATACACTGTACATACAGCATAGATGCATTTATCGTAATCGTAAAGGAAACAATATGAATACCAAAATATACAAATAAAAATATAAAATAATAATAAAAAGGTAGAGCAATAATTTATACTAAATATAATAAACGATACGATAATGATATGACGATAAACATATATATTTATATATATATATGATTATCTGTATATTATATATTATATTATATTATATTGCGTAGCCTTTAGCCGTGTACCAAAGAACAAGAAAAGCAAAACAGCAAAAATAACAAGAAATATGCCCATAAATTCAAATTATTCAAAATAAATAAAAACTATTGAAATTGAAATTCTATTTTAATTAGTTAAATATACATCTATCATACATCCTGCATACACCTTCTACATCTAGATTAATTTCTACTCTGGACACCCTACTCTCTATACACTGAGCGAAATGAGCTTTCAGTCGATAACTCTCACAAAGTGTTATTGTTATCGAGCATATATACATATATATTATACATTTAAAGGAATGATAACATTTTATAATTTTTTTTAACTATTATTTCTTCACAAAAACTAAATTTGTATCACTGCCAATTAGTCGAAAAAGTTCAATTTGCAAAACCAATAAGAATTATGCGTAGCTAAATTATGTTGTTGCTGCATTTCAATAGCGGTATTCCTGCTAAAATTATACGCATATTTGAAATTTACAAAACAAATATTGACATTTTGTTTCAGTTTGTTGTTACGCATTTAATTGTATAGAATTTAGTAGTTAGCTAGTTTAATAGGGGAATACCTCTAATATTTATTTGCTCCAATTCACGAAAAAGAATCAAAAAGCCCATGACATTCAGAAGAACACAACAACAAACACAATCATATCATCTTACTGAATATCACGGAATGCGACACATGACTTAATATGAATACACTCATGAATACATTTATTACAAAAAAGCGATAAATTAAATAAATTAGTTTTTGTGCGAAGAGAAAGAAGTTTTTATTTTAAATCCCACAGATAACTTTCGATTATGAAGTAAATAATAAAAAGTAAATCGATAATTTATCGATAAATAAATATATCTAAACGACCAATTAAACTCGATTAGTCGCTGCAATATTAGTTTGAGAAGATACCCTCATAAGCATTATTAGTCCAAACTAGATATCGTCTTATGCAAAAACAATTAATCGTTGTCGTTATCGCTATCGTTATCGTTATCGATACCGTTACCGTTATCATTACCGCATAGGCAATTAGGCAAAATATGAAGCATACCTTGTTATTCACACGTGTCTCAGTCAGTCAAGTACGTTAGAGTTAACGGGTACTCGAAAGTGTATTCAGACTACTAGAACGGGTACTCGTTCGTATTCACGTTATGTTGCTTAAATTTAACTTACGTATAGATCTGAGTTAGATCTAAGTGATCGTGATATCGAATGAATGGATGTATGAATGAGTGAATGAATGAATACATATATGAATACCAGCATTCGATTCACGTTCGCTATGTGTACATAACTAAGGGCCCCCTATAAAGTTCCTAAACTAGGAACGACGGGTAAAACGCATTAAAACACGAGTTGCAAGTCAAGTAATAAACGTAATTAACGGTTAACCGACAAGTGTGTACATACAACAAAAAAAGTATAAGATATATAATATAATATATCTATAATTATAAAAATACAAATATTTTAAAGAGTAAGCATAACAGCAGCTGTATTATATATAACAGAAAACACATACTACTACAACTTACAAATACTACTACTTATATATATATATATAAACATATATATTCTTAATCCATACCATTATCATGAACAACAACAACAACAAGACGAAAAAGTACAGTTTAATCCAGCAATTTAAGACAAATCAAACTAAATACACAACCAACAAATACACCAACAATTGACAATATATATATAGTATATATATATTACACACACACACTCATACACACACATAGTACCAGGGATTGCAAATAAGACTTATGAGATTTAAAAAAATCAAACCTGAAAATAATAATATGAATCTTATATGTACTTTGATGATGGAGTATCCTGAAAAAAGGATAATCTTCACAACCAAATTTAAAAAAAATCTATGCATAACTCTTTTCATTCTAATATAAATTCAACATAGAAGTTATTCTATGATTTTCAAATTAAAATTAATTTAATTACTATTTTATTAAAAACATTGTTTTTAGGATCAAATGAAAAGAGTTTTTTTTTAATTTTTTGATAAGAAATCCCATAAAATTCTTGTCCTATAATTTTTATTTAAAATTCGTCCCTGCAAAGTACACACACACAATACACACACAGATACTCACACATACTATGACAACTCGAAAGTTTAACAATAAAATCTGTTGGAAGCCAACATATCGGCGCTTAGAGCAAATGATTATATAGGTAAAATAAAATATTTAATAAACAAAAAAACTACATAGCATAGCACCAAAATTCGATTACTCGATTATTCAATAATATTCAAAAATATTATTCATTGATTTCACTCACTCTCGAGTTCTTTAAATAGAAATGAAACAACAACACTTGCCTTTCAACTATGAATATGAACAAAAAAAACTAAACTTATTATTAGCCTAGATAGTTTCAACAATAACAACAAAAGAAGAACAACTAATGGTACATTGTCTATACACATATATATACATAAATATAAAAAGAAAACACACTTTAATCATATTATCCCCGCCGTCGTGTACCCAAAACTACAAATTACAAACTAAATTTAAAAAAAAACAAGTAAATAATAAAAAATCGTACAAGAAAAGCTTCAACTTTTTCTATACAACAACAACAACAAAACTAGAAATTCTAATATGTAATTTAGCAAATTGTAAACTCAATATTAAACACACACACACACACACAGTAATAAATTGTATGCATTAACTGTAGTTTATAAAGTAAGGCCAATTATGAATTTATTAATTACAAGAGAGAGCATGTAATACACACACACACACAACAAATTAATTTAAATTTTTTATGTTATTATTCATAATTTTTTGTGATTGAAATTAGTCAAGTAATTGTTTTTATTTAAATTAAATAATTGCCAATTTCTTTCATTTTATCAAAACAATTACTTGATATACCAAATTCACGCATACGGTGATCGAAAAAATAATAGAAACGATTATTATTTTTCAATTTTTAAAAGTGTTTCATAATTTTTACTTAAACCTATTTAGCAGGGATTAAAACCCTAACCGAAGCCGTAACCTTTAATCGTTACTAACCGATTGAAATTTATAACCGTAACTGAAAACGATAATCGTTTCGGTTTAGCACCCTGCTATTTAGCAATGTTTCAAATTTGAACAAACATTAATTTATTTAATAAAGTTTTAAAAGTCAAATTGACTCTCGTTTCTACTATTTTTCCCCCTTTACTGTATAAACCTACAAATATGTACAAGATTATTTAAAGAGAATAGAAGAAAAATTTAACACAAAAAGCGCAAAGTATTTATTTATTTAAAAAAAAAAGATAAGAAAACGAGCAAAGAAAACTCAATGTCATCAGATAACGTAGGCCGAGATCATAACTTACGATAAAAAGCCACAGCAACAACAACATCAATTTGATTAGCGAGCAATGGGAAACAGAAAAAACTAGGAAAAATGAGGCAAAATAAGATTCGTGTAAACATTTTTTTAACAAGTTTGGTGATCTACGATATTGATTATTGATAAATAAATAAAAATACTTATATATATATTATATATATATAGATAAGCCATTATATATATACACACATACATATACATATACATATATATATATATATTATACATACATATATGAACTACATAAGTTTACAAGGTATATGCATTAAACAAACAAAAACAACAAAATCGCAACCGCAGCAACTATAAAAAACAACAACAACAAAAACCAAAAACAATATAAGTAATAAAATAACAAAAGATAAAATTTAATAAATAAATAAATAAATTTATTATATACATACATAGAAGAATATTAAAATCGAGATGAAATGCGAGGTATGAAAAAAATGGAAACGTTTATTTGAAACATGTTCATTATATATAAATGTCATTACAAATGTTCTTCAAAACTGCCTACCAATAAAATATATTTCAAATAATATGAAATTCACTGTGCAATCAATCTAAAAGCTCTTTAAAACGTAAGTATTATTAAGCATTTGTACTTTTCTCTCTATTCAGTTGTATTTAAACTCCCACGCGCATGCGTGCAATTTTTTACAACATTTTGCATTTTGCTGTTTTTTTTTTAATTGTTTCTCAATTTTTTTTTATTGATTTTTGAAAATTACATTTCAAATTTTGCACACAAATTAGAAATCAGCTGTTACTGTTATTTACAGACCGCAATCGGTTGTTACTGTTATTTACAGCGCAGCCAACTTAACTTAAAAGTGCACTAACATGAGAGTACACAGTAAGCAGTGCGTAAGCGAACACTGCAAAGCAATTTCGCATTTAGACGATTAAATATTACATATTGATATTTATTTAAGTAAGTATATACACATTCAAGGACACATAATTTACAAATTACATGTAAATGTTTTGCTGACCTTTTAAATTTCTGCAGTGTTATTTAAAGTATGGCGGGCTAGTCTGGAATCGCCGCCGGCTTCACGAATCTCAAATGTGCGCTGATTGCACTATTGCGTTAACATGATGAGCGTTGTGAGACAGCAAGCAGTTACAAGCAGTGCAAGCTATTGACACTACCAAGCAGTGCTATTTAAAATTACGTTTTAACGGCTGCCAGAGAAGCCACAGTTATATATATTTAAATAAGCATTCTTTGCACACATAAATAACTAATTCAATGGAATTGCAATCATCTTAACTGAAATAAAATCAGTCTTTTTTCCTGCGTTCTCCCCAAATACAACACATTCATTATGCGGCCTTATTTATTTGAAGCTCATGCAAACTGAATACAGAATTCCGAATTTTTTCCCGTTCTCATTTAATAGGGCCACAAATGGTAGGGTGTGGGTGGGAAAGAGGGGAAGTAGGAGGAGAAGTTACGGCAGCCAACGCAATTGGAATCGCTGTGCCAGCTGCCCTATAAAATATTAAAATTCACCCACACACACAATCACGCATTCATTCATACGTACATATACATACATACATATTAGCACGTACATGGCATGATGTAATCATAAGTATGTATGTAATTGTTAACGAGCATTTTGACTGGGGTCACAAGGAGCATGTACCGTTAGCACATACATACATACATACACATGTAACGCATACATACGTAGCTTATGTACAGTTAGTTATTACTGCCCAGCTACAATTGGATTACCGTCAAAAGTTCTGCGCAAGTTTTCGCCGCAGCAGCGACAGCGACAGTGACAGCAAAAAAGCTTCAACCCCCGCACAGTTGGCGCATGTGCCTGCAGTCGCTGTTGACGTCGACGCTGACGTCGCTGCTTTGCTAGTGTGCTGACTTTTATCGATTGACCCAATTTCTGTGCAGACACACACATGCACATGTATACATAGTTAGGGTTCTTTACGTTGTCGCTTTCCCGCTTACTCTTTTTCTCTCTCACTCTCTCACTATATACTTGGCAAATTCCAATGGCTTCGTCCTTTCAACGTCCTTTCCACAGGATGATATGAAAGCTTTTAGCTTTTTTTCGCAATTTAATGTCTAAATTCTTTGGGGGCAAATGCAAAAGCCTTGAAGCGTTTGTCCTCTTTATGCCCTTTTCTCTATCTCTTTCTCTCTCACTCTCTCTGTCACTCTCGCACTCCATATTGTGGTGTACATATTATTCTAGTTATGCATGCTGCATGTGGCATCCGGATTATTACCAGTTTCCACTTGCCGAAATATATGCTCATTATGTCATCAGCAAAGACTGCAACCACAGTGGAAAAGGGAGTGGGTTGGAGAGTAGGTTGGCTTAACGAGCTAAAAATTGCAATTTGGCAACCTAATCTTAAGCTAAAATAAATCTCTTCTACTTATTCTTCTTCAGTACCTTCAGACTTTTAGCTGCTAGTGTCGAAAATTTCTTTATAACTTAAACTTACAATTTAGTTTATCTTTTTTTAGATACATTTTTTCAATTATAGTAAAAATTACAGTAATTTGGTAAACAAATCTAATTTTGAAAAATACATCTCTTATATATAGACAAAAACTTCTTTACTAACTTTAACTAAAACCTATTCTTTTCTTAGTCTATTATAATATTACATTTAAGAATCTTAAGGTTCCTTTACAAAATAACTTTATGCAGAGATGCTAAAAAAAATCTACTACCAAAAATAAGACAAAAATCAGCTTAAACTAATTTTTAATTTATAGAATTTAAGAGTTAAAAACAAATTAAATCTATACGAGCTGAACAAGTCTGAAATAAATATTTTTAGGGGCTTAAAGCACTTAAGGACAGTAAAATTTTGTGCTTAAATGTACAGTAATAGGAAAAATTATCTACGTTTTTTTTTAATATTGCTAACCCAAAAATTATGGAACTTACAAAAAAATGCATTTCACGGAAACAACTTTAAGAAAGCGCCAAATAAAAAGGTCGTTTCTATTGTTTGTGCCATTACTGTTTGTGCTTATGTTTGTTATTTATTTAATCTTGTTGAGTTTTGGGCATAAACAAATGTTTATCCGGCCATGCGACCCAGAAACATATTTGTTCTCAAATAGCATAAGAAAAACCCGAAAGTCAAAAAACCGAAAAATGAACAGCAAAGCAATAAGTTTTTCTTTTTAAAGTAATGAGTTGAAGCAGCAACAACAACGACAACAACAACAATAATAATAACGATATGCTGCTCAAGCATAAAGTGTGTGCATACATACAGACATCAGTGTACATATGTACATACATATATGCATGTATGTACATTGTACAAGTACTTGTATATGACACGTGTAATTGACCTACTTTCCCTATGCGAAGAAGAAGAGGAAGAAGAAGCAGCAGCAATAGCAAATGTTTGTTTGCTGTGAAGCTGACATACAGACAGATGTACATGTGTGTGTGTTCCATTGCAGAGCCAGAAAAAGTGAGCGAGAGAGTGGAGTGGGAGGGAAGCTTGTTCATAGCTTGTGTTACGTATAACAGTGCAGTGTAACAGTGGTACTTAAAGAACATAATTTTATATTGACATGTTGATAGCCACAATTTGTTGATGAAAATTTATGCTCACACACATAAATACAATAAATACAAATCTATGTAACAGAAAAGCAAACAATTAATAAAAGCTAAGCCGAGAGAGAGCAAAGCAATAGCAAAAAGAGAGCCTATATATTGGCAGGAGCTTTTACAGCAGCAAAGCTCGCTCAGCACCAAGCAGTATATAAGCTTGTATGTATGTGAAAGCTTTGTGTGTAGCTATAGTTTGTGGCTGTGTTGCAGACGACAAATAGTTTTGTAGTCGACGACCTATTTATCTTGTAGCTGCGTTGTCTGCGTTGTATCCATTAGATACATGCACATAAAGTAAATGGAAAAAACACGCACACAGATACATACATAAGTAAATACATACAGTATGTCAAGAAATTGTGCTAACAAAGAAAAAAACAACTATTTCAATAATTTGAATTTTATTCTTAAAAATAAAAAAAAGATAGTTTTTTTTTGTCAAAACATACATACTTTTTGTGAGTTTTTTGCTTATCCAAACAATAACTTGACACACTGTATGCATGTTTAGACACGCCCCATTGTTTAATGCTAGAGCATAGTGAAAAACAGATAAAAAACCATATTTAAAAAATCAAAACTACTTATTAAAAAAGCTGAAAAAAGCAAACGAAGCGCAACGAAATGAAATGTAATGAAATGAATTTGGCTGTGTTATCACAAAAGCAGACAGATACAGATACATACACACAGATACAGATAGAGATACATATGTATCTGCAAGATAGTTTTGTTTGTTCACTGTCGCGACAATGAGATAAAGTCAATTAGCTGAAAACAAGCGACTCTCAAGTGCAAAATGCTGGCAACAGCTAAAAAAAAAAAAAACAGACGAAGCGCGTAATTAATTAGCTTGAGAATACAGAGATAGAGATACACACACACTTACACCCACACACATACACCCACATCTTCATTATCATTTTCATTATCAGCAGATGGTGACGTTCTGGCTGATTTAATTGCCAGACTGACAGTTGTCGTTTTTTGCTGACAAAAAACTTGAAAATTTTTATATTTCTTAATTAAGTTTACACAACATATACAGTGAAGGAAAAATAAATAGAAACTAAAGTAATTTTGAAATTTTAAACCAATTATTTAATAATTTTGAAACGTTGTTAAATATTAAAATTTAAGTAAAAATTATGAAACAAAAAAATGATCGTTTCTATTACTTTTTCCAGCACCGTTTGCGCTGCTGTAAGAGTATCTGCAAGATACTTTGCAGCAAGCGAATCGATCCAATTGTTAACACCGCTTTTGGCTCTATTTTTTGCTGCTGATGTAATCAGAAAATGCCAGAAGTCTGTCGCCTGCCAAATTGTCTGGCTGCTAGTGTACTTAATGGCAACAACAATAACAGCAACAGTCATAAAAATTGTATATGCACACATGTAATATTCTAGTGGATGGCGAACACGCGTTCTCTTCAGTTGTCGCTCGCTTTGTCTTCTGTTGACTTTGGCCAAAAAAAAGCATTCCTTGAATATGTGATCTCTCTACGTGACTTGGTCACCCCCCCCCCCCCTCCTCCTCCTGTCCCCACTCCCTCTTTCTCCTGCTGCCAACTGTCACCTCGTATCTCTCTAGATTTATTTCAGTACGTGATTCTGCTCAGTCCCAAGCAAGCGAGGCTTAAATACTCTTCTTTGAAGAGCTTTAAAACTATGCAGTTGTAAAAGCTTTAAGCTTTTACTTAATCATGTAAATAGAGCTTGAAGCTATACAAGCTCTCGTTAATCTAAAATGCCCTTTTTTGGCAAGAGCTTAAAAGATTTTTTCAAAACGGAAACAACAATATGAAAGTTCATTAATATATGAAAAATAGAAACTATACAAGTTTGATTTGCATAACATAGATTTAATAAATATAGTTACTATAAGCTTTAAGCTTGATGATCTTTATTAAAGGTCAATAATATTAAAGAAATCGTCAAGTTAGACAAGCTTACACTTGATAAACTTAAATTTGGATTATCTACTTTTTATGGAAAGCTCAACGGCTATTTAGGCAATTTATAAACACTTAAAAAGTTCATTAAAGTTAATTTAAAATCAATTTATAATTTTTTAATATTTAAAGAAGTTAAAAATACAATTTGCATGGCAGAATGTTTTTCGTATATATTTCTATATATTTATGTATATTAAAGTTATTTAAGGGGTATCTACTCGTCCATACGCGTATTATATTTAACGATTTAATATTAAAGATTATTTGAGGGACTTCCACTTAAGATTCAAAGGGCTTTAAAACAAATTCAAAATAATCTAATTAAAATATATATGTAAATGGAATACGATTCTGCTCAAGGAAAACACCTAGCGATATAATTGATGATATAGGAATAGTGAAGATACTCAATTAATTAACAAATAGGACTTAATAAATACACTTATAGATTATATGGGGGTATTACGCATAGAGCTGGCCAAACTATCGAGATATTGAATTTTAACGGACTGAAAAAGAAGTTTTCGTAAATTTTTGCGCATAATTATGAAGAAAGTGTTAATTCAAATTAAGTTTTCAATCAAAACTCAAAACTCGTAATCGATATTTTCTATTCTAAAACTATTGCAAATATTGGTCGCCAAACCATCGATATATCGAATTTTCACTTTTTTCCCCAACGATCGAGTTAGCAAATAGTTAGCCAGCTCTAATTACGAACTTAATGCTTATAGGTAGCATGTCTTGAAGAGATGCGGGTATTGCTTAGAAGCTAATTATACTATACTATCAATCTGATCTCTCGGGACTGGACATGGGATCGCCTCCAAAGGTCTCCTGCTTGGACACATAGGAGGAACTGGGCGGTGCCAGTTCCCGTGACTCTTCCCGCCGTCGCTTCTGATCCCGCTGATGCCCGAAGCGTTTGTTTCTCTTCATGTTCGTGAATCTCACGTAGATCTTGCCACGTCTTTCGGTGCGATAAAAGCAGAGTTGCTCCTTGGGGAACAACTGAAGAATCTCACGTTCCAGAAGATGACTTCGCTGCAGGGTCAAATGCAGTCGATTGTCCTCGTAGTAACTGCAGATGAGTTGAATCAACAGCAATCTCTGGACCGCATCCAACTGTTCGTTGTGGCCAAGACGTTCCAGCAATGATTGCGCCTTGATGGGCGATGCCTGTAATATGGCCAAAACGGTAACACCGCTCTCCACACTTCCATCCATCTCGGGCATCTCGGGCTTTATCAAATCCGCCGCAACGAGTTCCGTGTGCACCAATTCCGTGTGATCACTTAACGGCAATGGCACATTGAAGGCGGAGGATCCGTCGGCCTCCTCGTTCAGGGACACAAACGGCTCCGACGGCAGCTGCTTGGCGCATTCATCCAACAGATCGGGCTTGGAATGACACTTCGTCGGTATCTGGATTGCCGCATTCACCGACAACGCGCACTGACACCCGCCGCAGTGTCCGCCGTTGCCAGTGTTGCCAATGTTACTGTGACTGCTGCCACCACCAAATCCCCTCTCCGCGTCCAGGGCTGCGTCCTGCAGTGGCACATTCATCCAGCGGCGCCAACGCTCCAAGTGATGCTCGAATCGTATTCGAGTTCCGTATCGAAAGTTGCGCAGGAGTTCGTTGAGATGATGTCGCTTTAGCATCTGCAGCTCCTGTGTGTTGATGGCCTCCTCTATAAGTAGGCAGCAAAACATTTATCTCAGCGTTCATCACTCGTTAACGGACAGTTTCATCAGACATTCATCAGAGTTTTCCTCACTCGCTTACAGACAGTTTCATCAGACATTCATCAGAGTTTTCCTCACTCGCTTACAGACAGTTTCATCAGACATTCATCAGAGTTTTCCTCACTCGCTTACAGACAGTTTCATCAGAGTTTTCCTGACACATTTACAGACAGTCTTAGCAGTCATTTCATCAATTCAAGAATAAAAAAGGAATTTAAAAAAAAAAACAAAATAAAAACTAATCGAAATTTTACCGATTCCCTATATGTATCTCGAAAAATAATACTAAAAATACCAAAATTTAAAATCGAAAACTAGAAAAAAAAAATACAAAATAAAAACCTAATGAAATTTCACCGATTCCCTATAAGTATCTCGAAAAATAAAATAAAAAATCGGTATTTTCGAAATTAAACAATGCCCTTTAAATATTTGTGATCTGCAAATTTTTATTACTATTCGAAACAAACATTAAATCAAAAACTAAAAGATTAAAGTTATTTCTTTAAATATTAATTTACAAAATGTTTCCTACAATAATATTTATACTTTAAATAATTTTCCTTTTTGCCATTTCCTCAATCTATACCTTCAATATTAAGTATTATTTTTTGGCTTCCTTAAATTTTTTTTTAATTTCTTTAATTTTTTCAATTTCACAAAACTATTTGAAATTTCATTCATTTCATCAAACATTCAACAGACTTTTCAGCACACAATTACAGACAAATTCATCATACATTCATCGCACATTTCATCACCCATTCTCAGACACCAACGAACTCATCAGGAATTTCATCAGCTAACCGTTTGTTTACCTTGCAAATGCGGCAACAGCTCGCTGACGTTCCATGACTTCAAAAGCTGAGCGAGCTCATCGTATTCTTGGCTGCTGCTGCTGTTGGCCATGTTCATGCTGTTGTCGTTGTGCATTTAACTTGGTCTATAATACCTGTACACGCATGTATGTAGGTATGTATGTAGGTATGTACACGTTACATATGCTCTAGAAACCGGCGTACATCCTTTCGTCACGAACGAAACTGCGGCACTGAATTTTGCAACAGGCGCGAAGCGCGTACATACCCTCCGCCTATACCTGTCTCACACACACACACACACACAGGCACACGTATCATCCACTCACACACACACACACACACAATCTGTGTCGTCGTCGCTTTCGTGTCGTCGTCGTCGTCGCTGTTGTTGTTGTTGCTTGTTATTCGCTGTACATACACGTACATAGTACAGTCATGCCATCGTTTCATCGTTTCGTCGTTTCGTTATTTCGTCGTTTCGTTGGCTGCTTTTCTGCCGTTTCGTTGTTCGCTGTTCGCGTTTTCGTTTTCGTCGTCGTCGCCTTCATCGCTTTCATATGCCTCGACGTACTTATGTTCGTATGCATACCAGTGGCGTGCCCTAAAGGGGGCACAGTAGCATATGTCAACTAATTGTTTGCCAACTTTAACATTATTCTTTAGGTGAGGCACTTGTTTTTTATGTTCGGTTTTTCACAATATTTTTCATATATGGGCATTTCCACAGAAATGTCAACCGAGGCCAAAAACGTAAAATTGATCAAAAACTTACATGTTGTGAAATTTACTTCCAGAAATGTATTCAAGTTACACTCACTCGCATACTAAATCTCTGAGTACACCCTTCTTTTTGCTTTAACCCATTAGTACCCTTCGAAAATTTCCAATTTATGTAAAAGTCACTTTTCAAAACTTTTTTCGTCCATTTTTTACTTCGAAATATTTCTGCTAGTATTTTAAAAATGTTTTCTTTTTCTTTAATTGTCTTGTGTAGTTATCACATTTTAAATATTTTCCATTTGGTTCCCTCTGTACAGAGCATTGTCAAAGCAATTCTAATTAAACTTGATCCCTTTCAAATATTTTCCAAATACGCCTCTGTGCACACGTATGTAAGTATGTTTACATAATACTTACACATGTGCCATGTATGCATAATGCCTACGTATACAACACTGCATGTAAGTCTGTATGTACGCATGCATAATCGTTATTGTTATGTAAATACATTCGAGCATACATACATACATATTTACATACATACAATACCATCGCATGTTTGTTGATAAAAGCTGTTTAAATATTCGCACTTCCCATTTAAAAAAATAAAAAGAAATAAAATGAAATAAATCGAATGTTGCAAGTTGCATTTCGATCTCAGAGTGTGGACAGTGGTTTATTTTGTATCTTATAGGTACATATGTATATGTACATATGTCTCACAAGCATACATCCATTCATACATACTATGCACAATTTCCTTCAATTTCTTAAGGCGTCCACCTTTTCAGTTGACTTGAGTGTGCCACGCCTCTCGCCCTCCGCCCCTTTTTGTTGTCTAATGCACTCAGCGGCAGATGTGCAGCTGGGTTTCCCTAGCTCTCCCCCCTCCCCCTCTCTCCCCGCGCTCCATCTTCTCACTCTCTTCCCTCTCTCGTTTCACGCAACTCAAAAAATCAACTTGAAGACGTTGTTAGCCCAGCAACAAAAAGATACGAAGGCTTATAAGTTTGTGGGAACGTCTGTATAAACATGATACATAGATCTTAGAGACTAGGAATCAGAAAAGATAATTAGATCTCAGATTCAACGACGAAAAATTGCTGAAATACATACAGTGATGAAAAAAATAATAGAAACGCGCGTCATTTTGTCATTAAATACGTATTTCGTAAAAATTGTGAAACAAAAAGAAAATTATTGTTTTCGAATCAATTTTAAAAATACAATAAAAAAGATCTTTTCTATTATTTTTTCCATCACCGTGTACCGAAAAAAGTCGAGTTCGAACCCAAGAAAGTATTGTCCATTTAAGTTTTTTTATTAATAAATTCTTCTTTATTTGTACATATATTTTTCTTAATTATTATTATGTTTATTTATGCGGATACTGGGCATTTAACAGTAGAGCAGCTGTAGCTGAAGACGCACTCGGAGTTGGAGTTGAAGTCGGAGTCGGAGTCGGAGTAGGAGCTGATTGTTGTTGTTGCTGCTGTTGTAAAGTAGCCAACGCTACGCAGGTTCAATGAACTTCTTTAGTAAATGTTTTCCATTCTTCTTCAACTCCTCCTCCCATACAACATCATCTTTTTTGTATTTTTTGTTTATTTGGCCCGCTTTACTGTCGTCTTTGTTGTAGCTGTTGTTGTCGCTTTTTGGGCTACAACTTTCCGGAATTGCTTCACCCATGTATTTTTTTTTCATTTACTTTTTTTACTTCTTATGACAAAACCGCATCCAACGCCCGTTGTTCACTTTTAGTTCAGTTAAAATGCCTTCATTATCTCAGTATGTGAACAAACCCTCCCAGCTAAATGGAAATTCTTAAGTACGGATACGGATGCGACTTTCCCTTCCCCTTCCCCGTCCCCGCAACTCCCTGACTTTCCTTCCGTTTCAATTTTCAATCTTCAGGTTTTCTCTTTTTACCTGAATGCAAGGAACCTTTATTTTTTCTTTGCGCTAATGAGAAATCGTAAGCGAAATTCAAGAGTTTTCCATCTATAATTGAGTGCCTGTAATCATCTTTTTAGACGGCACTGTCTTTGGTTTCCAATTAAGTGCAAATTGTTTGACTTTTCTTTGGGCAAATTTAATCCAAAGACACAAATTAATAAGTGGATGGAAAACAAAGTGTTCATTAGACTGATGAGCAAAGTATTCATTCCATAGCCTTGGCAGCAGTAAATTTGAGTAGAATATTGATTAAAGTCCTGGATAGAAGATATCTAAGAATATAGTAATTGTAAACTAATTTAGATTCATTATTTTGTTGACCTTTGTGTCGCTTTCAATAATTATTCATCTGTCACTTCGTCACTCTTAATCTGTTCTATTTTTGAGTCTTCAGAGTTCTCAAAAATAGACAACATTTTTGTCGAGCAGACAGCACGGCATTTGGGTTTTCTGTTTAAAAATATCTTTTGGAGATATCAAATATTGAAGTGATTTTTAGATCTTATAAAAAAACCTCTTTACAAGGTAAAAGACTAGGGACGAAAACATTTTCATGCCCCAGAAATTTCAGATATCCAATTTTGTGACGAATAATATTAAGTTTTTCGTATAAATAATTAAATAAAAATAATTTTGGCAACTTCGCACCCTTCCTGCTGGTTTCGTCACTAGCGCGCAGTGATAAAAGTTAAAAACCTAACTTTGTTTTCAAAACTTGCTCACAATAGATCTCCGAAAGTGAAAGAAAATACCTTTATACCTAATTATAACAGGTGTCATATCGAAAATTTCTGATTATCCTCGTTTCAGGTAAGATCTATACTGAATCATCTCAATTTTATTTATCTTGTACTTTGTTTAAAAATTCTTTATGCTGGATTTATTCCTAAAATAAAATACGTTCTGAAAAATATCTGGAAAAGGATTATTGATGCTAAAACCGCCTTAATTATCTTTGATCTTACTTATTTATTTATTTAAAAGAAATCTTATAAATTAAGGCGCTAGTCGTACTTAAATTAAAGATTACATTCAAGTTTTGGAAAAGAAAATTACTCATGTTAAACAATGTAAATGAAAAATCAATTCTTATTATTATTATTACTGCTATCAACGATTCTATTGTTCAGTATGAATGATGCATTTTTTTTCTTTTTTTTTTAATAAAAAAGTTTGAATAAAAAAAGATGAATGAATAATTATCTTTGGTCTTCAAACTTATATTTTCTCTTAAAGATACTTCTCCAGAGAAACTAAAAGACCAAAAATATCGGAAATAAAGTTCAATATTGAAACTATTTTGATTAAATTATAAATATTATAAATTTTCTGCAAAATGCTTCATACTAAAGTTATCTCAACAGATTCTAAATAAATATTTGTAAAATATGGCAAATAAAATAAAAAAACAGGTTAGAATTGTCTCAATAGATTTTTCTTGTCAATTGGGTTCAGTGGGATGTAAAGGTAAAGTTACAGCTTTAATTAACTGGCCTTGTAATCAATTCCACGGAATTAAATGATCTAATAAGCTTGAATGTCTCAACTGAATTTGCGTAGAAATGGTCATGATAAATATCAAGTAACAATCAGAGCCAAGTATTTCTCCCTTCGCTTCATTAGCTCACAATACAAACTGGTTATCGGGCCTTATATACAAATTTTGTACCTTCCACCCTATAGAGATACAAGATACGCTCTATATAAGTATCTACATATGTATTTCACTTACAACGGATATTGCGATTGCATTCCGGAAAAGAAGTCTGGGGCGATAAGACGCAGTATTTTGTACATACATTTATTGTCACATTCTAATGAAAATTCCTTCAGGTAGCATCGGGGAAAAACACAAAGAAATTGCATACATACTGAAAATGTGACACGGGGCAAATGTGAAAAACATGCGCAGTAACAAAAAAATAAAACAAAATAATAATACAACTGGCGAGGGTGGCTTGGCGGGTTACCGCGAGGGGAGAAACGAGGGGAGGAAGCACTGGTTTAAACCAAAGTAAAGAAAATGATTCAAGAACTGGAGTTGCATTGCGTTGCACATGGGAAATCGGGTAATCGGGAGTCGGGAATCGGGACACTGTGTCAACGACGACGACGCTTGGCAACAACGAGATTCCGCAAAAACTCACTGCTGATAAGGTTGCTCCCTCGCCGCTCGCCGCTCTCCTCTCTCTAATCAATTTCATTGCGGAAATAAACCGTATGTATGTATGCATGTGTACATAAAGGAAACCAGTAAGTAAGAAAGATGTGGAAAGGGTGCTCGACTGTGGTGTGCCCAGCACTTCGATACATTAATTTTTTTCATTTTACGTCATCTAAATAAATAAATTTAAGTAATTTAAAGTTGAACAAAAATTGATAGAAAGATATAGTTGAGATGCTCAACTGTTAAATGTCCAGCACTTTGCATTTATTGGTGCAAAAGCCAATTATAATTATAATTTTATTTTTAATTTCCACAAACTTATAAGCCCCACTCTTCAAGGTACTGGGCCAACTACTTGAGCTTAGATACATTACAAAGACGCAAACTGCGCAGCTTTCTGTTTTCTTTGCCGCAGCAGCCGCGACGCAATTTTCACAATTTTTTGGTTACTCTTCTTCCAAAGAGCAACGACGACGCTTTCCATTGTATTGGAAACGACTTGGATTCGTCACATGTCTGCGCTGAGCTTGAAGCGTTACGCTTGCTGCGGCTTAGCTCCCATGAGCAGACATTTTGGGGGAGCTTTAAAAAGCTGCGCGACAAAGACAACAACAACAAAGCAGCGACTGCGACGCCAACGTCATCGACGACGCCACAAAGTATTCTGTTGTTGTTGTTGTCTCTCGTTGACCTACACTGGCTTCCCCTATAGCATACATACACAACTGCACATAGATATATGTATGTATGTATGTTCATGCATGTATGTACATATGCATGGGTCTGTTGTATATGGAACGCATTTTTGGTTGGAACTGGAGGCAAAGGCAAAGGCTGCGCACATTCGCCAATGATTATTCGCTGGCATTAGACGCGCATATTTCCACAGCTGGCAACGGACAGCGGACAGTGGTGGCAAAGTTCTCAACACACTCATTCGATAAGAAACAAAAACGCAACGGATCAAAAGTGTCGCCTAATCGTCAAGGGAAAAACAAAAAAAAATTAAGCTCAAGTCAAGCACATAATAAATTTATGCGAAGCTTCCTAATCGTGATAAGCAATTACAGTATGACAAGTAATTATTTGAATAGGGAAAAATTCCCATAATTTATTTTGCCAACAATTTATTCAATTATTAAAAAAATATAAACAACTTTGAGTGAGTTTAAATTGAAAAAAAATATGTAAAGTTAAATAATTTAAAATTTTGCAGTATAATAATTGGAAATAATAAATTTGCTTGGTTTTCATATAAACAAGTTAAATTAATAATTTTTAATACATATTAAAAGATAAAATCAATATAAATCTTTGATTTCTTTATCAAAACAATTACTTGACACGCTGTTTATGAGTTTTTATTAAAAATGCTACTTAACGTTATCACGATTAAGAAATTTCCCATGAATGTATTATGAATTGACCAGGAAACTATCAAATTGTAAGTATACGTCAGTAATTGTGGGATGAACCCGGAATTTTTCGTAGAGCTTGTTATTCCCATTGCACTAGGTTAGTCAGTTGTGAAGCTTTCGCTGTCATTATCATGAATACAATGTTAGAGGCAATTAAATCAATGGAATAATTGGAATTTGAACCTGAGTCGAGTTCTCAGTTCTCGGTTCGCAGTTTCAGCTTCATTGCTGGCAGTTGCCCCGTCTAATTAGTCACTCGTGCACATTTCAAGGTTTTCCAGTTGTTAAATAACTAGACTCTTTGTTATATACTCGTACTAGTTGTACATATACATATTCCAAGTTTATACGACGACCTTTGTCGCTTTAAATGAAGTCAGCATTTAGAAACAGTGTTTTATTTGAATTTTTCGAATGATACAAGTAACTTTTTATAGACAATTTTTGTATGCATTTTGAGTGAAAACACATTTTAAATTGTGTATTGTCGTATTTTGTATAAAAATATAAAAAGAACTCAATTAACTGACAGCTATAAGCACGGAAAAAAAAACTGTGATTATTAAAAATAAAAAATTGTTAAATCAGGCTTAGCTGCCGCATAAACTTGTTAATACATACACTCACATACGCATTGTGTATTTACAGTAGAATTCGTATTTAAAGTTCAAAATCGCAATGTACAACAAAAGCTGAGCTCAGCTTAGTTCCAACTTCTCAATCCACATACAGTCCACATACACATACAATTCACAAACACACACACACACGCATGCATATCTATTGGAGCTTGGAAACTAAAAAGAGCCTCAATTAAAACCAAACGGACGTGCACACAAACATGTTTTTATTTGTATTATTATTATGCCAATGGTTGTTGTTGTTGTTGCTACTGCTGTTGACTGATGACAGTTATCATTGGGGAAAACTCAACTGGGCAGCATTGACACACAGATACAGATAAATAGATACATTGTATCGGATGAAAATCATTAGTTTTTCTGCGCTGACTGCTGATGTGACAACCTAAATTAAAACAAAAAACAAGTAAACTTTCTAAAAACAAAACTTTGAATAGTTTAAAAACCGGAAATATCCACAAAAATTAACAAAAAAATTTAAGTATTGGCGGCTAGATCATCTCAAAGATAAATTACTGGGTCAGTGAGCTTTATACTTTAAAAAGTAGGGGAAGCAGAAAAATTCCAATCAGAGCAATCTTATGCCAAATGGAATTATTAGATTCCATTGTGAAGTAACTGCAGAGAGAGCGTCCAATCAAATCCATGGAAAGCTTTCACGCATAAACAAATTGTGGTCGCTGGTTGGTGGACGGACTGCGTGTGGATTGTAATTGAAAGATGCAAGAAAAATTGAGAATATAAATGCGATCGTGCTTGGAGCGCATTAACTTTTAACCCAATAAAAGATTTCTTCCATTTGTAAACATAAACAGAGAGGAGCAAGAGAGAGAAGAGAAGTAAATTGGAAAACTAAATGAAATCACATGCAACACACGTTTTGCTCGTAAAGAGGCGGCAAAAGACCAAAAAGAAGGCCACAAAATATACATAAAATATACAAATGTGCGTGTATGTGTGTGTGTGTAGAGAGGTGAGAGAGTGGAGAGTAAGAAGGGCAGCTTTCTTTCGTTTTACGAGTGCGTGGCTTTTAATTTTCAACATAAAACGCAATAAAACCAACAACAACAACGCAGCAGAGAGAACAAACGGAGCGGCAACACTAAGAAAAAGAAGAAACAACAACAACTGTGGCGTCATCGCCAAAAATTTGTGTGTCGCTTTTGAAACTCGTTCGGTTTCTCTTCATGTTTTTATGTGTTGATGTCGTCATCATGCAATTACAGTACGCCAACTAATTCTGTAGACAAAGAAGCAAATGTTAAAAACTATTTGTTCCATTTTTGAACCATAAGCAACTAAAGCAAAAAAAAAAGCCAGCAACTAAAATTTTGAATTGCAATTGAATTTTATAGCTCGTCAAAACAATTACTTAACAGACTGTGCACATACAAAATTAAAAAGCAAATAAGCAAAGAGCAATAAGCGATAGGCAATAGGCAACACAATGAAATTAGTCATTTGATGCAATTTCCGCCCGCTTGACGATGCCAGGCAACAACAACAACAGCAAGAAAATGCAGCTGCAGCTTTCGCATGACAAGTGCAAAAGCAACAACAACACTGCACACATACGCACACAAAGCTAGAGCGTGGTGAAGTTAACAAAGGTGGAGAGAGGGGGGACAGCAGGTTGGTCCCCAAGAAGAAAAAAAGGCGCGCACATTTGCACCAATAACCCAGTTTCAGTTTCTAGTTTGCACTTACATACACACATACACTCATTTAAAGCAAAGTCTCTGTGTGTGTGTGTAAGCATGTGCACAAGAAGTGCAAAGAAGAAGCAGAGAACTGCAATACACAGTGAGAGCGAAAAAACAGCAAAGCTGCTGTTATTCTTGTTGTCGTTCTTGCTATTGTAATAACAAGTTTTCTAGTTGTGCAAAGTGATGACACACTTTTACACACACACATACATATACACGCTGACTGGCAACTATTTACATACATACACTATGTACTTGCTTCCTGCGGTCACTATCCAACACTGCTCCTCCTGCCCCACCACCCACTTAACCAGCGTATCTCTCTCTCGGTGGCACACTTTCTACCACACACACACACAACAGCACATTTTCTAATTAGATTTGTTTTCATCAAGTATTTTGCATACGCCCACTGCCGTTATCTTTGCATTTTATCTAAACATAAAGTCAGCATTAATTTTTGTTGTTTATTTTTTTTTGTAATTTTTTTTTCACAACTTTGATATGCATCTTTTCATAGTGTTTCAATGGAAATATCGTGAACGGCGTCAAAGCTACAAAACTACAGCTACACACACAAAAAGAGCAGCAGCAGTCACAACCACAAATTGAATGTGTGTCAACGACAAAACTACATACATACACCACAAAATTCTCGCTTATGTGCTGCTGTAACTGGCAAAAAGCTTTCACGAAGCTTGGCAGCGCTGCTCTCGCACATATGTACATAACACACACACACAAATACATAGCTTATATTTACTGTACTTGCGCGCGGGCTTATATAAAACTGGTTTTGTCGCCGCGTTGCCGTCGCTGGCGCTGCTGTCGATTCATTCGTGCGTTGAACGTTGCACCGTGCGGTTCGTTGAGCGCTTGTAGCGCTTTAACCAAAATAAAATTCTACAATCAAGTGAATAAGAATATAAAAACCAAAAGGAGAGCAGCACACACACTAACACATTAAAAAAAAAAAACTACTCAACTCGAGCAAAAGAATCCGTTGTTGCTAACGTGGAAAATAGTTAAAATAGTGGCG
This sequence comes from Drosophila limbata, assembly GCA_963924055.1. Lineage (NCBI taxonomy): Eukaryota > Metazoa > Arthropoda > Insecta > Diptera > Drosophilidae > Drosophila > Drosophila limbata. Next base: position 24,282,382 of record OZ001355.1, on the reverse strand, counting down.
CGACGGTTGTTGTTGGTGGTGGTTGTGGCTTTGTTGCTGCTGCTACTGCTGGTGGTGGTTTTTTCTAATGAACTTTGCCTGGAGACTATACATGTGTATGCATATGTGTGTACTATTTTATATCATGTGTATCATGTGAGCAAAGCTATAAAAGAAACTTAAAATAATAAACTTTAAATCAAAACGTGCACAACGAAAACGAACAAAATTCCTGCAAAAGCGCGCGCATTACGTAAAATCAACAATAAAAAAAAAAATAAAGAAAATCTAAAGACAAAAGAGAAAAAAAAAGCTGCTGCCAAGAACCAGGAACTTGAATGACACATTTTTGAATCGACCGACAATTACGCAACTTGCAAATGGCGCTGAGTAAATGGAGGAAGAGTGTGTGAGCATTGCCATCTCGCTCGCGCTCGTTGATTAAACTGAACACACACACAGGCACATTTCGACAAGTTTGCATGTGGGTTTTTATTATCGGCTGAAGGCAAAAGTCTGAAAAATATATTTATATATATACATGTGTGTATGTGCTTGACTACATATTTCTTCACCTAAATTCGATAGAGGGAAAAAAGCTTCGCTCCGGGCAACGTCATAATTTATAAAACACACCAACACATACATACATACGCGAATTCTAACGAAACGCTCGCTCAACCGCTTTCTCGTTCGTGTTTGCTGCTCATTCGTTGAGTTGACTTTTTTCGTCAAGTTTGCTTTCGGCAGCGTTTGCTTTGTGTTTGCTCGCGCCATTTGCAGCTGCACAGCGAACAAAGTTGGCCGCGTTTTTCGTACCGCAAGCTTTTCGGGGAAGCAGCATTACACAAATCTAATGGAATTTTTTTTTACTTGCTGCTTTTGCCTCGCACTTTCGTGTATTTGTTTTACACGCTATCGATATATTGTGTAGCGTGTGTTAAATTGTGAAGGAGTCTCTCTTTTTTTTATCAACGCAACGTACTGCAACCTATGTGGGAGCGAGACGGGGACTTACTGTGCTTTTGAAGTAGTCAGTCTTTTTCTCTCTCCTATACAAATTGCGGGCGTATCAACATGTTTAAATTATCGTCCTGGAAATTGTGTTTTCGAATTATTAAATAGTGCTTAACTCTTAAGATATGGAATATGTTTGTAATTCTCAATTCATTTACATGAAATTTCAATAAAAATTGCTCTGCTATGAAACGTTTTCTTTTATTACACATTTTATCATTCCCTCACACACTCACGCATGCATATTTCTAGCTCTGTCGCACGTATACGCTTTATCAAACCAGAGAAGTGGCGACGCCAGCGACGAAACCGTTACGACTATGAACAGAACAAACGGCGGCAGAGTCTGTTTCTGTTTTTTGTTGTTGTCTTGTTGCTAAGTCAGTCACACAGAACTTGCGTACGTATGTATGTGTGTATGTATGAAGGAATGAAACTGTACTGTGGGTAGAAATACTTTTTTTCCTTCTAGTTTTGGAGAGAGCAACAAATAGGTCGCTCTCTAAACACACGCATACTTTTGTATGTGTACGCGTGATTTTATCTTGAAGAAAGTTGATTAAGAAATCAGTTTACATAGGGCCCACGAAAGCTTTTGCAGTTCGGACCTTAAGAAAAGAGTTTTAACACCTGACGTCTAACGCTTTGTCCAATTAGCAAACAAACACAAATTAATTCAAATTGGAAATTGAATCATTTGTATTTTCCATTGAATCTATCAATTTACAAAATAAACAAGTTCTACATGATGTCCACACACACATACTCACCGTGCTGACAGGTGAGAGTCTCTTGCTTGGAATTTTTGGGGTGCTTTACATATGAACATGAGTTACATGTGCGTGTGTGTGTGTGTGTACAGACAGTGGATGTTGCGGCCAACGGAGCGAACGGGAAGAGAGTGAGAGGGAGATCGTGTGGATCATGCGGCCAAGTGTGTTGCGTGTGTCATACAGAAAGACATACAGTATGTCAAGTTATTAGTTTAACAAATTAAAAATTTTCGAAAAAAAAATATTATATGATTTATTTGGCTTACGTTTTTTTATTTTAACAAAATATATACAATTATGTGAATTTTTTTCATATTGTCAAAACAACTTTTTGACTTACTGTATACACCGCATTATCATGGGACTTTCATGTGAACGTCAAAAATTTATTTTTTTCCCAAAACAATTAAAATGACTAAGAAAATTCAGTTTGTGTCAGGTTTTATAGTTGTTTTTGTTGTTGTTGCTTATATTATATTGTTGGTGATGCAATTTTGCCGTTCAAATTATTTAGAAAATTCTATGCACACATACGTATGTATGTAAATAAACGGGAAGACTCATTAAATGCAGCATTCAGTCGAGACGAATAAGAACAGTAAATTCTATTGCCAAACACAAAGGCAGCAAAACGTTTAAGTTTATTTAGTATTAATAATAATTTTATTACACAAAATTTTATTAAAAAAAATTGGATAAAATTTTATTGCAGTATTCTTTAAATGTTATTATTTTCATATCAAAACTAATATCTCTCAAATATTTTCATTTATTCAGATTGTTTTCAGCAGTTTTATGAAAATTGTAAACAGAACATAAAGTATATTTTTGCATCATTAAACCAAATAGTAAATGAGCAATATGTAAATTTACTTTAAAAATAATATATAGATATAGTAATTATAGTAATTAAAATATAAATTTACCTAAAATTAGAGTTATATTTAAGAGTAGTGGGTCAAATAAGCTGTGAGTCACTGTACTTAAGTACAATAAATTGATGTTTAGTTATTGTGCACCATGTATTTAAATTTGTATTGTTAGAGAGCTTTGCACTTGAGAGAGAGAGAGAGAGAGAGAGAGATAGAGAATAAGTTGGCATGAAATCACGTACGTTCGACAATTTCAATAGACTTTAGTCATGTATAATTAATAGTTATTGTCCGTATGATAGATGCATATGAATTTCGCATTTTGCATTCCAACTTGGAGTTTGCAACAAAGTCGGACAAAGCTAAAACCGCGGCTGGGAATCGATTCGAGTCTAGGGACTGAGATTGACATTGAGACTGAGTCTCACACTGGGGCCCTGACTATAGAGAAGTTAACCTTGAAGCAACTTTAGTTAGACGGACAAAATACAGGGACAGAAAGAGAGAGAGAGACAGACAGATCTGTCTATATACAGTGACTCCCAGCACATTTGGCTCACAACTCCAGGTTATTACAAGTTTTAAATTGGTTTATTTTTAAATGGAAAGATGAAATCAATATCAATAAAATGCAGATTTGTTAATAATTGCCTAAGAAAATAATCTAATTTTTTTTTTTTATAGTTTATTTTATATACAGTTGAATTTGCATAACTGAAACTTCCATAGCTCGAATTTCTCTCTAACTCGAGCTCAATGAGTGGCAGCTAAATTAATAAACTTAAGAAAAAGAAGTCTATAAGTCGAATATCGCCATAACTCGAACCTTTTCTTTGGATAATGATGATTCGAGTTATATTCGACTGTATATTTAAATCAGTCATTTGCAGAATTTTTTAAATTAATTTATTTATTTTTTGATATATTTTTATTAGGCAATTATATTAAAACCCAGTTAAAAATGTAAAGTGAGTACATAGAGAGGTGTGCGTGCTTTTGTGGAGAGACTGTTGCCACTCATTAGCAAAACGCGTTGCGACTCCAACTGAACATTCATTCTAAAAAAAAAGAATAAAAACAACTCATTCTAACAGATGACGCCATTTTTGTATCTGACGAATCTGTGGAGATAGTTTTACATATCGTCGTTCCAATGACGACAACTCCAATGAACCTTGAACTCCGCCCACACTCAAGACACCAAGCAAGTCCGAGTTTTGAAGGCCCAGTCTATGAGAAATCTTTTTTGCTCTCTCCGCAAATTTTTCTAATAAACTCAAGGCTTCAGTTTGATCTTTGATCATATAACGCGATGCTGTAATTATAATCATGCTCGCAATGTATCTTGTATCTTTGTATCTCGTAGCTGTAGCTGCGACTGTAGCTGTAGCTGTATCTTTGTAGTTTCTATTCCCAATACAAACGCTCACATTTTGGCATTTAATAAGAAGTTGGCCTTGAAGCGACGAGTTGTGTTGAGTTGAGAGCTTGTTGCTTGACTGGGGATTCATATAAGCGTATCTTTATGTACATACATATGTACATAGGCAGAATAAACACAGTCTAGACTATGATAAATGGCATTAGATGCCTGTAGAACTGTGGATTCTTCCAACCAGTTCTACTTAAATAACGGACTATCTTTGCCTTTGTCTTTATCTTAAAATACAATTCATGAATGTGGATTCCATTCAAGTGACTAAGCGATTAAGTTGCTGCTGTAAATTCAATTCAATTTGTAGATTAATCAGAAATTACAAGACTTTAAGCTAAACTCGATTAAATGGAAATTAAATAAGCTAATAAAAAAATAATAATTTTTTTCATCTACCACAACAATGTCTAAATCAAATGAACTTCATTTTGATCTTTGTTGCAAATTATTTCTCAAACTTTGTTTGAAATTGATTCTGTAGACGAATGTCGAAAAATATTACTCAGAATACGAAAGTTTAGACTAAAATAAGGAATCTAAAAATAGGAGTAAAATAATTAGTAATCCAAAATAACGAAACCGCAATTAGGAATACAGTAATTAAAATCGAGCTATTTTTAGTACAATATTTTTGACTTCGGCTCTTTCCTAATTTTTGTTTTCCCAATTTTTGTTTTCAAAATTTTTTTTTTATAATTCTTGTTTTTCTAATTCTTGTTTTTCTAATTTTTGTTTTTTCAAATTTTTGTTTTTCCAATTTTTGTTTTCCCAAATTTTGTCTTCTCAATTGTTGCTTTGCCAATTTTTTTCTTCCTAATTTTGCAGTACTAACATTTTATTCTTGGTTTTCTTTTCTTCTTTAAATTCATTAAAATTCATTAAAAAAGTTTTGGAATTCGCATGAGGTACCTTTGAAATTATAACCAATAGAAACTGACTGGAAAATATTTTCAATACTTCTTTATTTAAGAATACTTCAGGGCATAATTAAAGGGAATTTCCTTAGAGTTATCGTCCCCAAATCTCCACCTGATCCTTGATGCCGTAGCCACGCTGGGAAGTGAACTCGATGGTGGCTCCCTTGGAGCCAGGACCGCCAGCCACAAGGACAGCAACGGCTCCATTGCTCTTCTTCTTGTCAGTGACCTTAATGGCCGTAATGGTCAAGGCATCAAGATTGTTCTGCATACAAAATGTTAGAGAATGAATTAAAATTGAAAATGTAAATAAATGTTTTACACACAGATTGCTTGAACACGTATTTCTTGTGCTGAACCAAGCCCACAAAGAAGGCCTTGGAGACGGTATCCTTGGCCAGATGATAGTCGTTGGGTCCAATTTCGCCCCACAGATAATTGTTGCCACCTTGGACCGTGGTCAAAAAGACACAGCAGAGCAGGAGGCCAAGAAACGCTGTTGATATTCCCATACTTTCAATCTTTGAACAGCAAAAGTCTTCAACAAATTGGATCATTGCAATTTGGCGTTTGCCCTTTTATTGTGGAAATTGTGGAGCTGATAACACGAGACACTCGAAAATAGCACACGTGTTTCAGTATTCGATTTGATTTGATTTTATCAACACCTTTGCTTACACTCTTATTAATTATTTGAGCCAAGTATTGTACAAACATGCTGTATCATTTGCTAGCATTTTATCAAACTCGTATTATCTACTTAAATTCCGTAAAAAATCCAAAATAAACATTCCTGCTTCCTACTTATTTTTGCTATAAATACCTGAATTGCAATTGTTGTAAACTTTAATTGAGCAGTGGGAAGAAAACTCTGCACGAGAGAAGAATAGATAATATTGGATTTTTATTTTTAAAAAATACTATTAATAATATGGTTATTATTTAAGAGAAGTCATCAAAATTGAAACTTAATTAATTATTAAACTTACTGACTAAGAGCTACTGGTAAGAGCTAGGAGGCTGTTTAGACCCCGTACTTAAAAAAAGTACAGGGGTCTATTAACTTTGTCACACAAAAAAAAGTGCGTAACAGGCAGAAGGAGGCGTGGCAGACCCCATAAAGTATATATATTCTTGATCAGCATCAACAGCCGAGTCGATATAGCCAAGTCCGTCTGTCCGTCTGTAAGAGCGCCTAGATCTCAGAGACTAAAAGAGCTAGAGACTCCAGACTTGGTATGTCGGTAGGTCTATATTGACTTAGATTTTGGAACGGACCACTATATCATAAAGCTGTCATAGGAACGATCAGTCGAACATCAAGTGTTAGTATGAAAAACTTTTTTGTTGTTTGAAATATCTGAACCAATAGCGATTTATATAATTTTATTTTAAGCAGTGTTTGCTTTTCCATAGTAAGTACGGGGTCTTCGACAGTCGAGTATGCTCCACTGTAGAACCGTTCACTAGTTCTTTTTATGTATATGAAATATTTGACAATAAATGGTATAGAATAACAAGTGGGAGCGGCTACAGTCGAGTTTGCTCGACTGGAGGATACCCTGTTCAGTCTCCATAAAATAGAATATTGGTTGGGACCATCTCATATGCATATTCTGTCAGTTTGGTTCAGTTATCTCAAACAACAAAAAAGTTGTTCATACTGAGACTTGATTCTCGACTGATCGTTCCTATGGCAGCTATATTATATAGTGGTTCGGTCCAAATTTAAAAACAAACTTGATCTGCGCAGGTATCCAACAACCTACATACCAAATTTGAAGTATCTAGATATTATAGTTTCTGAGATCGCCGCGTTCAAACAGACGGACGGACAGACAGACGGACATGGCTAAATCGACTCGGCTGTTGATGCTGATCAAGAATATATATACTTTATATGGTCGGAGATGCTTCCTTCTGCCTGTTACATACATCACACAAATTTAATATACCTTTTTTGACCATTTTCAATGGGCACAGGTCAAAAATAATCATGAAATTGCCGTTAAGATACTTAAAGTATCTCTAGTAGATTTAGAATTATGTAAATTATTTATTGTTGATAGAAACTGTCACTTCAGTTTCAAGTTCTTATCTTTCGACATTTTCCGCACGAATAAACAAAAGGTAAAGGTTGAAGGAAACTTGTCACAGTTTGACAAATGTCAGATGCATTAAAAGAATTGAATTGGCAAAGGAATAAAACTTGCATTTTCGAACACTTTCAGTAGTAATTGTTATGAAGAAGATTAAAGTACTTGTCTTTATCGGCTGGTTCCAGGCGCTAAATGGGATAACCCGATATTATCCCAATCCGCAAACTGGATGTCTTCAGAAATCTCGAAACCTGCGGATTTATAGCACACTTCATAGTGTGTTGACTTTAGGTAGTCTGCCTTTTTTGTTCCTGGATGTACTCTCTGATGAGCTACAAATGATAACGCGAGTGGCCTCAAACTGGATCAATTTCGGCGCCTTTTTATACGTAATCCTGCATTCAATGGCAATACTCTCGATTATTTATTGTGTCCAGTTTCTGCAATCTACAATTCAACGCATCATTGTGAAACTGGAGAAGTTGAGTCAACTTAAAGGCAAAACTGATGAGAGATATTTGAATACTCAGCTGTTTATTAAACTATTCCTGACGTGCAATCAAATAGTTCTGGAGACTTACACTGCTTTTTGGCGTTGGCAAGTTTCTATTCCAACTCTCCACACAGTTTCCAGTTTATGGACGCATATCCTGTCTTTTGCCATGGCTTCCTTGATGTATGATATTCTGTGGAATATCTGTGACTGCGGACTGAGACTGCAGTTCCAACTAGAGACGATGTTAACGAGACGAGCTAGGATGCAGGAACTTCTACAGCTTTTTAAAAATCAGCAGTCTCTGATCGAAGTGTGCAACGAATTCTGCAGGACTTTCCGTCATCCGTTGCTCTGGCAATCAATGCAAATCCTTTGCATTGGCGTCTTGAGCGGATATTTTCTAATTCGTGCAAATGTCTGTGACCAAAGCGCAATCACAGTAAATGAAATCCTGCTCTATATTATCCATGGACATGCTTTTTATGCATTCGCCGAGTTCTACGTTCTTAACAACTTGACCAGCTCTGTAGCTGATCTTATTCCGAATACGCTCACAGTCTTGAGGCAGCCGAAGCCTCAGAATCATCAAGTGGAACGTGCTGTAAGCTTACATCATTTCTTATAGCATTTTAATGTCTTTTAATTAATTTTGCACAGATCTCTTGGATGACTCTGCAGCTCAGTTGCCAGCGCACAGAGATTCACATATTTGGAAGAACTCTTAATCAGCGTCTAACTTTCATTTTTATGACGCAAATCATCCTCAACACGCTTTATATGATCCAAAACGATTATCACATATTTATGTAAGCTCAATTTTAAAAATAAAAGTATTTAAATTTATTTTGCATTGAATTTTGAATTTAATTTAGCACAAGTTGATCGCAAATGTTTGCTTTTCAATGAGACTTTTTCGCAGGGAACGCAACGTAAGTAATTTTTTTTGATATGAATTGTAAATTTTACAAAAGGATAAAAAAAATATTTTTAATTTTTATCTGATGTAGTTGTTGTAATCGGTTTTTAATTAAAAATCATTATTTGTTAGCAGTATTAAAAATTTCAATTATTTTTTATACCCTGAGGGGGGCATATTAAGTTTGTGCAAAGTACGTAACAGGCAGAAGGAAGCATCTCCGACCCCATAAAGTGTATATATTCTTGATCAGCATCAACAGACGAGAATGTAAATCCAATTTGCCAGCATCAGTCCAAGTGGCGGAGTGGTCCAAGTGATAGGTGCTAGGCACGCGAAACGGGAGATCGGGGTTCGAGTCTCGGTTCTGTCTATGCAAATGATTTTGAATTATTTAGTCTTTTCGTTTATTTGAATTTTCAGTCTAATGCTAGAGACACGCGCCCGTGCGTGAGGGGCGTGGGTTCGATTCCTGATTAGGTCAACGAATTTTTTTTCTTTTTTACAAATATTTACACTTTTAATAAATTTTAAATTTAAAGATAACGTACAAATTGGTTAAAGTCACTCACTAGGCTCAGGGTATATTACTGTCGAGTGCACTCGACTGATCCGCTTGTTTAATTTTAAAACAACAATTTCAAATAAAAGTTGTGATATAATTTTAAAAAAAAACTAAACTTTCATTACAAAAATTTGTTTGCCTGCTTTTAAGTAGTCAACTATCTGAAAAAAGTTTCTTGTACTAACTTGTTTCGCGATAATGGCCATGATAGTCGGACTTTCTGGCTACGTGACAAAGGCAACAAGTCAAAAACAGAACAAAACAATTGCGGGGTTAGATTCAAGACTCTAGATTTTAGCACAAAATTAAAGTGCTTCTATTGTGGGACACGCGAATGCATAAAGTTTATTTCATTTCATTTTATTTTATGCGAGAGTTGCGCCAGTTTTGGAGCCATTTGTTCAATTGCCAAGCGACATGCGAGTCATGCCACAAACTGCAGATTTATGGCGCCACAAAAACAACAACAACTACAACTACAACTGGGCACCTAGTTCCTAGTTTTCGGCAGAGTGAAATGTCTGAGAACTTCATAGAGATGTGTTTGCCGTGACTTGTCCTCGCCTCGCTTGGCTTTGCGTGTTTCCAACAAAATTACAAATTGTTTGACATGTTCTGATATACATAAATTGTATATGTTTATCTGTTTGTATTAACAGAAAAAAAGCAAGAGAATACAGTTTTGAAAAAAATATGAGATACCATAATTTTTTTTGTATTTTTAAAATTACTTCGGAAAAAAAATATTTTTTTTCAGTTTTATAATTTTTCTACAACTACTTAGCAATGTTTCCAAATTTAACAAAACAACGGCATCCTATATTCATGCACAGCTTTCTATCATATTATTTAAAAATTGGTTTAAAATGTCAAAATGACTCGCGTATCTATTATTTCTTCCATCACTGTATACACATATGCCAAGAAAAAAATATTACATAAAAAGTCAAATTTTCTTTATATACAGTCGAACTTGCTAATACCTTTGTGTGGCTAGAACCAGTTGAGAATTCTATGGAACAAAACTAAGAAAGCAGCTGAAAAGTTTATGAAAAGCAGTATTGACTAAATGTTTTAGGAAAGTTGCGTCTTTTTTTGGAAAATGATGCCAAAAAAAATATTCAAGGCATTCATTAAATTATAATTTTTTTCTCTGAGTGTATGGCTTTATTAGCTGTGTGTGAGGGCGGGGCATAAAATAGATCTAGACCAGAAAGAAGCTCGTTAATTGGCATTAATCAGTTGGCAGCTGACGTCAGTCGACAGTCGCGTTCAATCGGCAATTATGTCGTGAACTATTGACCGCAACAACAACCACAACAACAGCAACAACATCTGTATTTATCAGTCGATTTAGATATAGACTTTAGAGGAGGTTTGCTTCGATTTCCTTGAAGATCTTGGCAAGTACCAAGCACATGACAGTTGCTCAAAACGCACTGACTTTAATTATTACATTCTTCATTATAGCAACAATAAATAGACGGTTGACTGCGAGTTACCCTGTAAATTAGCAGAATATATATACATTGTAAAATAGTCGAAATAAAAATGTTTAGTGCAGAGTTTTAGCAATTTAGAAGAGTTGGAAGTTTTTTAAAAAACTGTCAAGGGATAAGTATGGAAAAGTGTACAGTTTTGGGATAAAATGAAATTTTTCAAATGAATTAAATTTTGATATAGAATCATTTAAGAGCTTAAACAATGTTGAAATTCCGTTTAAAAATCGCTACAGTTTTAATTCAGTTACGATAGTTTGAAGTTTTTTTTTAAATTATTTAAAGAATAATTATTGAAAATTTGACATTTACTGGTTCCAATAAGCACAGGGTATATTGTAGTTGGGTACTCTCAATATTTCTTGTTCAGTCATTTGAAAAGCGATTCAACAAAATTTAAAACAATTTAGTTTATGTCACGTCACGTCGAGGCTCAAAGAGGTGTAGGGGTAAGGGGAAGGGGTTGTAAAAAGGGGGTGGTGTTGGGGGGGGGAGGGGTGAAGAACAAACTGCCGCAGTGCACAAATCGTATTGTGTCATACTCGATCTACACGTATGTACAACTGTGCAACTAATACCACAATACGAATGTATCTACAATACGAATGTGCGAATGTATCTGCAAGTAGCTGAATGTATCTGCAAATGTATGTGTGTGTGTGTGTATCTATGTGTCATATATACGCGCCATTCGCTATTTATTTATGCACATATTTGTTAGCTCAATAGTTTTAATTATAATTAACGCCACATTGCAAATTAAAATTGTGCCTTTTTCAGCGTTGCAATTCGAATCGAGCTGAAACAAGAGCTTGAAACTAGAGCTTAAACCAAGGACGGACGCAGCTTTTATAAATAGAACAACAAATTTACTGAATTCTATTTGTTTGAAAATTGCTAATAATTAATCAAAGAACCTTGTTTATGTTTTAGAATGAAATAAATTCAAAATAAAGAATATTAATTTTTTATTTATAAATAGTTATTGCTAACAGGGAATACCCTTAATATTTTATTTCAGCACTTAACTTCTATATTTAAATATATATACTTTAAATTTTAAACACTTCAGTAAATTAAATTGCGAATATTGAATCTAATATATAAACAAAAATATTTTCTAGTCTCAGGGAATACCTTTAATGCCTTAGATCAAGCGCTCTTCTTTCATGATAGTTGACGCTTTGTCATTTCTGTCGCTTATCGTAATGGACATTAAGACCAGACCCGTCAGCATTAGTTTGAAGCCCAGACCGCACCACTTCCCCCACTACCCCACTGCACCACCACACCACTTCCCCCACCCCTGCACCCACAACATGTGTGCTAGTGGGAAATGTGGGACATTCTTAGAGTCAAAGCGTAGCTGCCAACTGACGATAAAGATAAATAGATGCCGCAGAGAGAAACAAGTGAGCAAGGAAGGTACACTGGCCAAAAAACTAGTTACTAAAGCTAAGAATATTTGACTAAAATATACATATTTTTTATAAAAAATTATATGTGATCTTACAATCAAGTTGTTTGTTGTCTACTGTTTAAGAACTTTTAAATCTATTTTTCTCTATTTAATTTTTTTTTATTTATTTAAATAAAAGCAAGTGGGACAGGCTATAGTCGAGCTCCCGATCATAGGATACCCGTTACTTATTTAAATATATATGCAATATTTTTATTGCATACTTTTAGGCAGTTATATTGATTAGAAACTTAAATAAGCCATTACCAGCTTTCTATTTGTTCGATCTTGTTACGATTTAGTAGGATGAAAGCCAATAATAGTAGTTAATGTTAATTAGCAAAAGAAACCTAATATCTTAAAAACTATGCATGTGGTGGTTTTTCGCGATTTGCGTGGCAAAATTTGAAAGAAACTTATAGAAGTTTGTGTGCCAAATTTGGTTGCTCTAGCTCTTATAGTCTCTGAGATCTAGGCTCTAGACGGACAGACGGACATGGCTAAATCGACTCGGCTGTTGATGCTGATCAAGAATATATATACTTTATGGGGTCGGAGATGCTTTCTGGTTACATACATTGCAACGAATACAAAATACCCTTTTAATTATTTTTTAAGCAACGGTTATAAAAAATACACATGTTTCTTAATTTTTGGCTACTCAAATTTGTTTTTCATTTTCATTTTATAATTAAATTATTAATTCCATTTTATTATAAATTATATTTTCCCTTTCATGCTTTATATTTTGGCATTTTTAGCATCAGTTGTCGAAATCCGTTCAGAGCATCGTATAACGTGTGAAAATACGAGAGATTTGGGGCTAACTGAGTGAGTTTTAATAATTGATTGAGCAGAGCGCTGCAAGGGAAGCAGGGGCAAGCGGGGAGTGGAAAGTGGCATGTGGAAAAGCATGTGGAAAAGCGTGTGGAACTGGCATCAATGCCTCCTTCTGCCTCTTTTCGCCTGCAATGCGAGCCAGGGAAGCGTGTGAAATCCCATTTGGCTAATGGCCAACGGCGTCGAGAGTCGCGAACAACAACAGGAAAATCAACCTGTTTCCAGCACATGGCAATAAAAAAAATGAAAACCCAGTCCAAATCGTGACTCAATCTCAACTGGTGCAGCAGCGTCGGGCAAAACTCGATTCGCGTTTTCGTTTCCCCTCACCTCTGCACCGCTTTACCCCTCTCCCTGCCCCCTCTCTGTGTGCCTCCCACTGCCAGGGGCCGCGTCAATGTAGGGCACAAGTACGAGCGCATTTTACAAATGTCTCTGCAAAGTAAAAAAAATAAAAAAAAATAAATGAAAAACTGGTTTATTTTCTGGTCGTTGTCGACAGAGTTTTCCTCATGACACCATGGCCTGATTTCAGATTTTTCCGCGACTCGTTTGCTGGCACACCTTTTCCACTTGCCACTCGCTGTTGCAGGTTCATCATTATCATCATCATTATCATCATCATCAGCAGCAGCAGCAACGTTATACAACCAGAACTTCCAGGGTCTCCATTTCCAGCTGGCGGGGCTGAATTTCGGCTGTTGGGCGCTCAAAAACTGGGCGTGGCGCCTCCCCCAAAAACCATGTGAAAGCATTCGAAAACATTTGGGTGTTTTTTGGGTGGTACTCGGTTGGTGTTCGGCTGATTGCGTGTGGCACAGTTTTGCCATTTTAGCTACTTTATAGCTAGACTTTGGCACAAGTTACAGAATTAACAGAAATTTTAATATTACCAACAGTTGTATATTTTAAAAAGGATTTGGGAATATCAGCACACACACTTTTAACACAAAAATTCTTCATTTTAAGACAAAAATTTGCAAACACATGTAAAAAGTGTTAGCTATAATTTGCATATTTTTATTGTAAGCTTGTAATTGCAAAAGCTTCAAAATGTTCATATCTTTAATATTAATTTACATTATGAATATAAATCTGAATACTCTAAAAAAATTATTTAAATACGATGATGAACCTCGAATATTTTTAGCTACTTTATAGCTAGACTTTGATAATATGTAAATGTGAGATTACATTTACAAAATTTGAAGATATGCTACGAATAGAAATCTGTATAATTTGATACTTATAAATACACTAATAAAAAATTTGTGAACTTTCAAAATATCTTAATTTTTTATATTTAAAATCTGCATTTGCTTATTATTCGCTTAATACAAAGCTATCAAAAGAAGCACGCTTATATAGCTTGAGAAATTTGGATAATTTTGTAGCTATTTCCAGCTAAAATGACTTTGATTAAATAAGCTTTTTTAGTCGTTGACATTTCGTCAGCATTGACGTGTGCGTGACTTAGTTGAGTTTGTTTGTTTGTTGTCATAAAAGTCAAACGGTGTGGCAACTAGGTGGTTGGGTGGTTGGGCGGGTTGAGGGGTTGCTTTAAGGGTGGCTACTTTTATATGCTGTATTTCCATGCGATGATATCAGCCAAAACAGGAGTCGATGTGGCTCAATTCTCAGTTCGATGGTTGCATATTCCTGCATATTGGCCATAAAGGATGCTACTTACCGCACTCAGTGTGTGCGTGTGTTGCTAAATCGATGGCCAGCATTGTCACAGCTGGCTGCCAAATAATGAAATGTATCTCTCACTCTCTCTCTCTCTTTCTGCGAAATCAATATGTGCTGACAGTTGATTGCGTATACGCCACGTCTGACGCACAGTGTGAAGCTGCGAGCTTGCAACTTAATTAAAACTGATTACATGTCAGCATATGCTGCACACTGACTTATGACAGCCACTGTCCAACTGCGTTTAACTTCATTTAAGTTAAGCTCTGCGTTTCAACTCATGTACTTTGTAGAGTGTCAAAGTTTCTACTTGATTTGAAAGTTTGACCTCATATTAAATACGTCTGAGTTTTAAATATTTTTGAAATAATAGTAAATTTTAAAAAGGTTTTTATAAGATAATTTAAGCATAAAAGAAAGCTATCTTCCCTAAACTTTGGGAATTATGACCTAACATTAAAAAATTTAAAAAAAAATTTGAAATTTAACGTAATCATAAGATTCTTTCCGATTGAAAAAATATCTAAAAATATTAAAAAACCCTTTTTTATCTTCACTTTTGTGATCAGAAACATTGTTTGCTGAAACACAAATTGGCTAATTGAATAATTTATTATAAATTAAATCTTTGGTTTGCTGTCAACTGCATAAATAAATGGCAATTGGAAATTGGCAAATGGAGAAATGAATATAAAGACATCTACATACAAGGAAGACGGAAAATGTTTGTGCAAAACGGGGCAACAAAACATAGTGACCTATATAAATCGGGGCATTATTGAATTGCCCGTGTGACAGATCCATTTAAAATTCTAATTGGCTGATAACGAGCCAACACTCGAAGAGATGCTTCACGTTTTATGCTTATTTATTCAGATACATGTTTTCTTTTTTATTTTATGTACTTTTCTTGGGTCTGTCGGTTCAAGAACCTGCAGATTTATGCCATGACTTGCGCTTCAATTAACATTGTGGGAAAAAATTTGATTGTGATTGGGAAAGGAAGTCAAATTTGTTGTGAAATATTTTATATTTAAGCTCTGAAGAAATGTTTAAAATCAAACATATACATAAGAACATACCTGTTAAATAATGATGAGTAATCACAATCATTAGTAATTATATTAATTTTGTTTAAAAGTAGAACTAATGATTAAATTATGATTATTTTAAATAATTTTTTAATTACAAAAAATCAGAAATAATCTCAAATTATTACAATTATTCAAAAATAAACAAAAAAAAATTATTTTTGAGTATGTGGACTATTTTTGATTATTTCTGATTATTTTTGGCCGTGTTCACCAGAACAAATCGACAACAGAAAATCGATGAAATTTGCATGATTATTCTGGTGAAATGCAGTGATTAGCAATCATGATTTCAAATTTTGTGATGTATGATGACTGAAAATTCATCACCAAAATAGTACGCTGAAATTCTGTGATGTGATGCTTTGTTATCGAACAAACAAAATACATGATTACTGATTGATTAGTTCTGGTGAACACGGCCTTTGATTCAAAAAAATACGATATAACTTGCTTTGCTCCTTATTTTTGCTCTTTTGCTTGAGAGCAAAATATTTGATATTGATCTGAGCACTTCCCAAAGGGGTCTGGGAGCGAACACTTTTTTGGGAGCCATGAAAAAAATAGAGCAAATTTCGGGAGCTCTGTTTTTGAATAATTGTAATAATTTTAGATTATTTCTGATTTGCTGTAATCGTAATCGTTAAATAGTATTTAAAATAATCGTAATTTAATCATTAAATTCAGTTTTAAATTGAAAAAAGGCATAAAATACGTTTTAAATTAACTTATTTATTGGCTAAAATATAAAAATATTATTTAACTTTGTTGATATCTGAAAATTGTTTTTGTGTGCCGGTTTTTGACACGCCGAAAATCAGTTTTAAAATGGCAATTCGTTAGGTTGTTTTCATCAAAATCTCCAGAGTTTTAAAGATACTTTATTCAGAAGTTCCTTTCTTTTCAAAGGAATCTTCTAGTTGAGTATTGAAAAACAGCTTTGGGGTCAATTGACTTAAACGAGGGGTGTTCAATCCTTTCGACCCGTAATTAAGCCATTTGATATGCCAAACATGGTATCAACAGGAGCCCAATTAGCTGGCCAGGTATCGAACCATGTTATTAACCAAAATAGACTCTAATGTAATTATAATTGGATCTAATTCAATTATAATTGATAATTGAAAAGTGTTTAATTGCTCTCAGTGTCGAGTGTCGAGGGTCGAGTATAAAAACACAGCAGGACAAATCCTCAGCAATTAGTTGGTCAAAATGTATCCGCGCTTTCTGAGCAGCAACTATCCACTGTCCAGGGATCTCTTCTTCTCCACGAGATACTCCTTCAGTCTGCTCGGTCTGCGATTTGAGAAGAAGCCAACAGTTTGGTCCACGGCCTGGCTGATCTTCAACTTTGTGAATCTGGCGCATTGTTGCCAGGCCGAGTTCAGTTTCGGATGGTTCTACATCACGAGCAGCCCCGTGGATGCCATGGATGCCTTCTGTCCCCTCGCCTGCAGCCTGACGACGCTCTTCAAGATGGCCTGCATGTGGCGGAATCGCACTGAAGTCTCGCTCCTCGTCGCCCGCATTCGTCGGCTGACGGAGCAGCAGGGCGGGCAGACGAAGGAGCAGCTGAAGCGAGGCTACTACAGAATGGCCACGCTCCTGGGCATGCTCATGTTCACCCTGGGCACCGTCAACACGGCGGCCTTCGTACTGCGCTCCCTCTGGGAAATGTGGATGCGACGCCACGGGCCATTCACATACGACATGCCCTTCCGGATGCAGTAAGTCCATGCAGTGCTTGAAATGCCAATAGAATCGACAGTTGTTTTGACACTTTAAGCCAAAATTAACTTAAAATTATGAAACTACAAAAAAAAATTTTTTTCCTAATCAATTTTAAAAATACCAAAAAAAGAGTATCGTTTCTATTATTTTTTCCATCACCGTACTTGAGACTGCACCTATTTCAATCGAATTGTTATCAGACCCCGTACTTAAAAGAAGAACAGGGGTCTATTTACTTTGTCACAAAAAAGAATGCGCGTAACAGGCAGAAGAAGGCGTGGCAGACCCCATAAACTATATATATTCTTGATCAGCATCAACAGCCGAGTCGATATAGCCATGTCAGTCTGTCCGTCTGTAAGAGCGGCTAGATCTCAGAGACTATAAAAGCTAGAGACTCCAAACTTGGTATGTCGGTTTGTCTATATTGCACGCAGATCTAGTTTGTTTTATATTTTGGCCACGCCTCCTTAAAAGTCCACAAATTAAAAAAAACTTAATTATAAGGACAGTTTGAGATATCTGTTTGAGAAATTTGAACAAAACTGACAGAATATGCATATGGGATGGTTCCATACATCCTGACCAAATTTGGTTGAAATCGGACCACCTTATCATATAGCTGCCATATGAACGATTGATCGAAAATATAGATTTAGTATGAAATTTTTTGGAGATATGTATCTCAATCGAACTCACAGATTGGGAATATTCTTATTTTGTTTTAAGGTTTGCTTTTCGATAGTAGGTACGCGGTCTCCGACAGTCGAGTATGCTCGACTGTAGCACCGCTCACAAGTTTTGATCATAGTTTCACCTCCAATTTTAATTTACATTCAAATTTAATTAATTTCGTTAAAATATATTTTTTCCCTTTGGATTTTAGAAATTCAAAATTTTCAATCTTTAGTTTTCACTTTTATTCAACTCCTTAAGTCCGAATTAGTGAAAAAGAAAAAACTTTAAAAATCTAAAACCCTTAAAATTGGTTGTAAAAAATCTGTTAAAATGAACAAAAGTTTTGGCTAGTAAAAGTTCGCACAACTCCACAGTCAAACGTCCTTTCAAATTGCACATTTTCATAACTTTGTCAAAACTGAACCGATTTTAATCGTGTTTTAAACTCTAAATTTACTTTGAATTTAATTTAATTTAATTGAACTTATTTCGATTTGATCTTTCTCCTGCCACGATAGTTTTCCTGCCATCGCCCATCGCCTGCCCCTGTATCCCCTGGCCTACCTCTACTCCACCTGGAGCGGTCAGGTCACAGTCTATGCCTTCGTCGCCACCGACGGATTCTTCTTCAGCTTCACGCTCTACGTCACATTTCTGCTCAAGGCCCTGCAAATGGACATGGAATGTGTGCTCAGATCCGTGCAGGGTGAGTAGCTATTGTGTCTATCGTCTATCGATTAATCAATAAGTAATTAATCGACAGATCCAAGTCAACGCGATACCGATAAGTGTTGTCAACAGCTGGACAATATTATCGATCGCCACAACGATATCGTTGGCATTGTGCAGCGGTTCTCTGTGATTATGGCCGCGCCTACTTTTGCCCAGTTTCTATCGGCCAGCTTGGTGATAGCCACCAGTGTTATCGATATACTGCTGGTGAGCATGTTTAGTATTCATGGTCAGTTGTTTCACAATATAAGAGGATAAACGGAGAGGAATAAGTCATATTTGCCTAAGTATAAGCTTGGTTATGTTTATGTTGCTATCGATATATATCGATAGTTCAATAATATACAAATATCAAGATATTGCTAGAAATCTTGAGCACTTTGTGTCACACAGTTACACAAGTGGAAAAAGTTAATACTATCGATATCGACAGCACATATCGATAGCACATATCGATATACATATTAGCGTAAATGTTTAAAGAAATCAGCTCCTACCGACTTATGTATTTATAAACTGTTTTTGATTAATTTGATAGACACAGCACTTAGATTAGTTAGTGCATGAAGTCTACGTTTATAAATATCTGATCTATAGTCCCGATAACTTTTACCTGGCTTTCTCTTTATCTCTGTATTTTTGTGAATTTCTCAGTATTCCGGGTACAATATCATACGCTACGTGGTCTACGCCGGCACCGTCAGTTCTTGCCTCTTTCTCTACTGCTACGGAGGCACCGAAATGTCTATGGCGGTAAGTTGAACGGAAGGAAAGAATCTTTCAAGTACACTGATCAAAATAGGGTATCTCAAAAGTATGAAAAAAAATGTTTCTTCACAAAATACACATATTTTTTCTAATTTGCAGAACTTTTAGACCCATAAATTTAAAAGCTAATAAGTTGCTTTCAGTTATTATATATGAACTTTTGTCTAAAAAGGGGTTGAAAACAACAATGGCCGTGTTCACCAGAACAAATCGACAACAGAAAATCGATGAAATTTGCATGATTATTCTGGTGAAATGCAGTGAATAGCAATCATGATTTCAAATTTTGTGATGTATGATGACTGAAAATTCATCACCAAAATAGTACGCTGAAATTCTGTGATGTGATGCTTTGTTATCGAACAAACAAAATACATGATTACTGATTGATTAGTTCTGGTGAACACGGCCAATGATTGAATGAGTGAACGATGATTGAGTGTAGAGTGCATAATTGAGTTTCTTTGCAGAGCTTGGAGCTGGGCGAGTCGGCGTACAACAGCAGCTGGTACCAGTGGGATCGGAAGGTGCGACAACGAGTCTATCTGTTCATAATGCGCGCCCAGCGACCCATCATTGTGGACGTGCCCTTTTTTGTGCCCTCTCTGCCAGCTTTTACAGCGGTTAAGTTGGACACTCGTTTATATGAAACGTATGTTTTATACGAGTATTTTTGCCTGCAGGTCATCAAGTTTACGGGCTCCATTGTGGCGCTGGCTAAAACCATACTCTAGTCAGTTTATCAACCACATCGGAGGAAACTTTTAATACCAAATAAAAACAAGTAGAGACGCTACAGTCGCGTTGCTCGACTGCAAGATGCCCAGTACCTGAATCTTCGCTGCCGTTCGATTCAATCAACATAAATAAAGTACAAATTTAATAAAATAATTATAAAAATAAATCTTAAAGTCTTATAGACAGACATTCTGACAAACCCATAAGTCTGTGTATCCTGCCAAGTACTGGGCTAGCAACTAAAATAGCTGGCGCCAAGATACGAATACTTTTGCAAGTGTCTGTCGCTTTGCACCTATCCTGAAAGTATGCAGCACTTTTTGCGCACTTGAGACGATTATCAGTAGCCAAGAAATTTCCATCTTTTCCTCCGTCATAAATAAGTCAAATAATGTAAATATTTTGTTGAATTTGTGCACAGATATTTGAACAATTTGTTGGGGAATTTATAGTTTTTTGGCATGGAATTGGCAGTAGTCAAAATAGTTTATTGCCAGATAATTTGAATTTGAATTTAACAGAGTTTGTTGCAGAAATTTGAGCATATTTTGGCTTAACTCATTTCGATTCGCAGCAATTGCCATTGACGTCAAAAGGCCTTAGTAACGAGGACAACAACAACAACAACAGCAACAACACAAAGAAACTGGTTGATTAAAAACGCCTGCAGGCTTCTGTCATAAGAAAATTCTTGGCAGTTTTGCAGGTTTCAGTTTTCAGTTTGCCGGACTCTGGGTCGTATACGTAACAAGCTCAGAATTGGCTGTAGCTGCACTGAGGAAAACCAATGCCATGTATGATTTAATAAGAATTCTAAATGAATTATTTATAAAATATAATTACTCCGCAAATTTAAATGTACTCTAAATATCTTGGAATTTAAGTTGAATATGATTTATGACTTTGTTTTACTGTATTCATATTAACACTGATTTTTTTTTCTCAGTGTACTTCATTGTGGCTGTTGTTGTTGTCACTTGCATGCTGTAATAAGCTGTCTTATCTTTCTTATAACAAACTCATGAATCCATCCTTCAAGGTGCTCAGCACTTAATACCTCAATACTCCGACCATAAATTCATTTGTCGACTTGATTTTGGCATTCTGATTACCAAGAATTACTGATTAGATTTTCCTTTACCCATCGTCGCGATTAACTGTTCGCATTGAAAGTACGTATAATTGGCCAAGCACACAATTTAGTGCACTTTCGAAGGTTGATCTAGCCACAAGTCCGAGGACTGAGAGTCGAAATGGGATTTAATTCAGGTCTGCGACTAATTGCCGCCATTTTACTCATCGCTTTGGTCAGCGCACAGAGAGGTGAGTGGAAGTTTCTAAGGGAATATCAATTATATCCCAACCATAACATAGTAAGAATAAAAATATATGTGACATCTTTTGAAGAAACATGAAGCTTGGATTCGCGGATTAATTTTTAATTTTCACTACAGTTTTTCTACTTAATTATACACTCTTTGGTGGAATATTTTGAGTGAAAATTACAACCAATTATATATTGCCAATATTTTGACGTCAAATTCATCAAAAGAAATGTCAAATTCAAAACTAAAACTCAGATAATATTTAAGTGGGTTATGAAAAAACGTGCCAAAGATTTTTATTGATTATTGCAAAAAGTAAAAGAAAACAAGTTTTGCCACTTGTATGTGGAATTTTTAGAGTGCTCTTCAGCTGCAAACTGCAAAGCTGATTACGATAATTGTAATTATCAGTCAATCAGTCAATCACTCTATTTTTTCCGAGAGTTAACAACTTTGAAACTGAAGCTGATTGGATGAAATCAAGAATTAAGCTGAAATTTTCTTAATAAACATGTGAAAAAGATGAATAAATATTTTTATAAATATTAAGAATAGAAGGTAAATAAAAAGTGGCTATGATTTGGTTATTCCAATAATTTCGCATAGTTCAGGAAGTTGTCACTTGGCTTGTTTGCTATTACCAGATGAGAGAGCTTATCTTGGCCATAAAACAGAGCCGTCAACACTGATAAGGCAATACGCACATGACCATTGATTATTGGCGATTAGTACAAATTAAATTTACGCCCTCAGCTGTCAAGTAAATAATCGTCAAAAAACCATTGTAAATAAATGCTTAAACACTTTTATAAAAGTAAATAAATAAATATACAATTTACAGACCATCAACATGCGCGATCCTTTCGATCCCCGAATCGCTTGAAGAACGAGGCGGAGGCCGAGAGCGAATATTGGAGACAGAATGCCCAGAAGATTCTCACAGCGAAGCTGCAACAATTGCAGGTAGGCATGAGCACGAGTATCTGCAAGAAAGTTATCGAAAAAAATTAATAGAATAATCGAAAAAAAAAAAATAATTAATAAATGTTGATTTTGAGCATATTCCAATAAACTTAGCTAAGATCAATAATATAATATTAAATCGAAAGTAATAATAATAAAAAAGTTATCGGAAAAATTTAAATTGAGAAATCTAAAATAATAATAATGAATGTTAATTAATTTTTCCCATATTCCAATAAATTTAGTTAAGATCGATAATAATATAATATTAAAATAAAAATAATAGCAATACAAAAGTTATCGGAAAAACGTAAAAAGTCCAATCGAAAATAATAATAATGATTATTATTTAATTTTGAGCATATTCCAATACATTTAGATAGGATCGATAATAATATGATATTAAATCGAAAATAATAATAATGAAAATGTTATCGGAAAAGGTTGAATAGAGTAATCGATAGTAAAAATAATAAACACTAATCTATTTCGAACATATCGCACTAAATTTCTTTAAATTCGATAACAATCAAATATTTTCCACTCACAAGAATCGATAGCTCGATTAATTGACTGCGATCTCTATTTTAAAGGCGGCGCACACGAAGCGGGCGAAGAACGTGATATTGTTCCTGGGCGACGGCATGTCCATTCACACGGTGACGGCGACACGCAATCTGCTCGGCGACAGCGCGGAGAAGGTGTACTTCGAGCAGTTCCCCTTCACGGGCACGTCCAAGACGTACTGCGTCAATCGCCAGGTGGCGGATTCCGCCTGCACTTCCACCGCCTATTTGGGTGGAGTGAAGGGCAACTATGGAACAATTGGAATAAATGCGAATGTGCCGCGTTACAATTGCCTGGGCGCCTTGAAGGAGGAGGATCAGGTGCAGAGCATAGCACAGTGGGCACAGGCAGCGGGCAAGGATGCGGGTCTGGTCACCAGTGCCCGGGTCACGCACGCCTCCCCCGCCGGAGTTTACGCCCACATTGCGGATCGCAACTGGGAGAACGACATGGAGGTCACCGAAGGCGGCTGTGATGCCAACCAGACCATTGACATTGCCCGCCAGCTGGTCGAGTGGACAGTGGGTAAGAATCTCAAGGTCATTTTGGGCGGCGGCAGGCAGAACTTTATCAACTCGACGGTGCGGGATGAGGCCGGATATCCGGGATATCGTCAGGATGGGCGCAACTTAATCAAGGATTGGTTGCATGATAAGCAGGCCAGAAACTCCTCCGCCAGCTACGTCTGGAGTCGCAAGGGCCTCCAACAACTGGATCTGGACAACACGGACTTTCTGCTCGGTCTTTTTGCCAGCGGCCATTTGCCCTACGACGGCGATCGTGATCGCAGCCCCGCCCACAGCCCCCTGGCGGATCCCTCGCTCACCGAACTGACCGAGGCGGCTCTCCGGGTGCTCCGAAGGAACGAGAATGGCTACTTCCTGTTCGTGGAGGGAGCTCGCATCGACATGGCCCATCACTCGAACTACGCACGTCGCTCCCTCGAGGACACCGCCGAGTTCGCGAGGGCCGTCCAGAAAGCCAGAGAGATGACCTCCGAGGAGGACACGCTCATTGTGGTCACCTCGGACCATTCGCATGTCTTCAGCATCAACGGCTATCCAGTAAGTAATCTCTAGATATAGGAAGTTCCCAACTTGATCACACATTTCCTCGCAGGATCGCAAACTGGATATCACGGGTCTCGCCGACAAGCTGGGCGATGACCACAAGCCCT
The DNA here is from genome assembly GCA_963924055.1 of Drosophila limbata. Lineage (NCBI taxonomy): Eukaryota > Metazoa > Arthropoda > Insecta > Diptera > Drosophilidae > Drosophila > Drosophila limbata. Next base: position 24,258,053 of record OZ001355.1, on the reverse strand, counting down.
ACAGCATTCTCTCCTATGCCAATGGACCCGGCTATGATGGAACCTTCACCAAGTCGGAGGGTCGCAAGGTCCTCACACAGAAGGACACCAAGCATCCGCTCTACGTGCATCCGGCGATGGTTCCCCTCAACGCCGAAAGTCACGGAGGTGACGACGTCACCGTCTTTGCCTCGGGTCCCTATGCCCAATACTTCAGCGGCAACTACGAGCAGACCAATATTCCCGCCATGATGGCCAGGGCCGCTGCCATTGGACCCTATGCCAATCTCTAGAAGAATTCTATTCCTGTATAAAATACAAATTATTTGCTGACTTTTTATATAAGAATTAAAAATAACTCTTGTTTTTTGATCCAAATAAAAACTAGTGAACCAAATTTGGTCAGGATGTATCAGACCATTCTATATACATATTCTGATCTTTCCTATGATATAGTGGTCCGATCCAAAACCTAAAATAACCTACATACCAAGTTTGGAGTCTCTAGCTCTTTTAGTCTCTTACAGACAGTACGGGGTCTAAAAAGCTAATGATATCTTAATTTAGATAAATATTTTACCCAATAAAATTGAAACACTAAAATAAAAAAATTTATGATATTTCAAGGATGTTTATAAATATTTAAATTTATTTCATTCATTCAGATATCTTTAGTCAGTTTTGATATTCTTTAAACTTAAATAGATATATGGTAACTCTTATTTGGGATACCAGATTAAAGAAAAAATACAGCGAAATGAACTTTTAAGATTTAGACTGTGTAAACGTATTTTGTGTGTTTTAGTCACTTTTGGTCAATGGCAATCGAATTGCTTTTAATTGAATTCCAATTTGGGAATTGGCGACGACAGAAGCGCAATTTCCTGTCAATATTTTTCATAATTCCCTGCACCTCAATTGCAATTCGCAATCTGTTTTTGAAACTCACAACTCGAATTCAATTAAAAGTCAACAACTGCAGTTCTCGACCTAAATCAATCAATGCAAGTGATTGATTAATTTGACGAAAGGAAAGAGTGTTGGAAACAGGCAAAGAAAAAAGCTGCAGTCTAAAAAAATCACAGTTCATTTTGTAGTCTGCAGTCTGTAACTTTATATAAATATTAACAATTAAATATAATTTAATTTTTATTTCTAATTATTAATTCCAATTTCATATTACTTTTTTAGCTAAAAATCAACGATTTGTATTGGCAAAACTAAACTAAAAGTAAGGTCACTCTACAATACAAAATTTGTATTGGCAAAGCTAAACTAAAAGTATGGTCACTCTGCGATTTCAATGTCTCTTTACTGCACTGAAGAACCGTTACTCAAAAGCGAAAGTGAAGCGCAGCCTAAGCATAAGAAGAGAGCCACTACTCAACACTGTGTGTTTTTGCTCTGCTTGCGCGAGTTTCGACTCTCACTATGCGAATGCATTTAATTCCCAATTGGATTGACAGAGCGCGTCAGCCAGTGGGCCTAACTCGGGGGCAACAGCAACAACAACAATAAAAGCCACTGGTAGCAAGTTGGCAACCGCAGCACATACAAGGCACATGTATGTATGTGTGTGTTGCTCTTTTAATTGCACAAATCTGTCGACCGCACAGGTGTGCGAACTACGAGCTACGAACTATGTGCTGTGGATTGTGGGTTGCAGGCTGCGGGTTGCCGGAAGCAATGCCTGTTATTCCAATTAGAAAGATACCTACTGCTGGCCTGTTCACATATGGACTTAAGTCATGGTTGACAACACACAAAAATATACAAATGTACATACATATGTAAGTTTCGCAATTTAATTAAGAGACAAAATTTGACAATTAAGCTGCAATTCATTTCATTTCACGTTTAATTGCGGGTTTTATAAAACTTGCAAGGACAATCGAGTAGCACCAGAGTGTTGCAGTCTATCGAAAACTTTAAGGGATCAATGATATTAACTCTATCGCAAAGCATAAATAAATCCAATTTGAATTGAAAATTCAACTGGTCAGCGGTGTACGGTATGTGGGTGTGCATGTTTTCATATGTGTTCCTCCTCTTTGATGCGAGGACCTGTTCCACACATCGCAAATCGGAAGCTTGTAATTCATTTTCGATTCTACGTGTCTTTTGAGCTGTTGTGTAATTTCCGTTAGCATTTCAATTTAACAAGATTATATTTGAATTTCGTAAACTGAGCAGTGGCCATGGGACATTACAATATAGGAGAGCAGGAAAAGGGGAATGGCATCCAAAAGTGGATTCTATTTACTTCTACTTTTGCGAGCACTGTTTAAAAGAGGGTGGGGAGGGGATCGGTAAGGGCAACAAGAAAGTTGTGCGTTGTGAAAGCCAAGTTAAAAAACGAACCCAAGCCCAAAACCCACTTGGCCACTTGGCCAGGCTAGAAAACTGGGTCAGCAACGACATGAAGTGTAGATTGTTTTGTGTGTGTGTGTGTGAGCTAGAGCACGAAAGTGTGGCTAGCAAGAGATACATGGATTCCAAGTTTATACGGCAGCTAAACCTGATTTAAACAAAATCATGTTGACTAGCAAAACTTATTTGAAGTGTTCAAAGCAATAGCGACAGTTTTAATTATTTTCTGCTCGATTTAAGTAAAACCTAATTAAACTGCCGTATGAACTTGGTGAATGAAGCATTTAACACACACAGACACATGTGGTTGGCAAATACAGGTAGAGAGCGTGAGCGTGTCAGAAGCAGAAACAGAAATATGTATAAAGAAATCCAGTTGTGGTTTTTATGTGGTTTCGTTTCGTGGGAGCGACCATAGCAATGTTTTAAGGTCTGTCTAGTTGAAGTCCATTGCTGGCCTATGCGTATGCATGTGTGTGTGTAACTGTCGGATCTTGCAACGCTGCATAAACATTTGAAAGGCGACACAAAAGCAGAAAAAAAACTGAACTGAAAAGCAACAACAATTATGCGCAATGCGCATACACAATAACGACAAGTTGAGAAGAGAAAAAAGCGAATCAGCAAAAGAAAAAACAAAAAAAGTGTAGCCCGAAGGCAGCATACAGAAAATGTGTTCAAACTAATGGCGCTGAGTCAGCGCTAAGCGTAGGCAGCGCAGTCAGCGTTGACAGCGCTACAAAAAAAGCTCTGAGCGCGCTGAGCTACAAAAACTACAGGCTGCGCGGCAACTACACAGATACACAGATACATACACATCGAAAACAACACGTGACAGGGTGTGTGTAATTGTATTGGTTGAAGCTGTCGCTGTCGTCGCTGCCGCAGCAGCAGCTTTTTAACGAAACTTTACTTATGCTCCCCCGCTCTCTGTGTTTCAATTACTCGCTCTCACGCGCGCGCACTTCTAAGCACATTCAAATTGGAAGCGCTTTTGTATCTTTCGAATACACATTATGTACATGATGTGTATGTATGTATATGCTATGTAGGGAGCGCATGAGGCCAGAGAGCAGGGGAATTTTGCGCAGCAACTGCGACGTCGACGCAGCATTTAAGTGTGCCACATTTTTTTTATGTTGTTGCCCGGTTGCCAAGCGCACACACACATACATATGTACATACATACTAGTATTTTTCAGCCTTATGTCAAAATTCATGTGGAATTAACAGCCAACGATAGCGATGACTGCAGCATTTCAATTAATGCTGAATTCGTGTCAATGTGTATTTACAATAGAAACACACAAACAGTATGTCAAGTAAATATTTTGACAAAGAAAACATTTAATACTAAAAATTGTGTAATATGAAAAAAACTAAGAAAATTATTTATTTTGTCAAAACACTTGCATGACTAACTATACAAATATATATATACATATGTATATACAGTGTATATATAACATGTACTGCAGTACAATATTTATCCATTTATCGACATTTCGTTGTTTCCTTCTGTTTACTTAACCTAAATGTTTGCCCCCTTTTACCATACCCTTTGCTCCCACTTGTGAGGTCTTATGAAAGTGTGGGTGTGGAAATGGGACAGCATGTAGATACATTTGTATGTATCTGTGTGAGAGCGAGGTGGGGATTAGGGGTGTGGTTCTCTCCCCCTTTGCTCCAATAAATAGTTTTTTTTATCTGTTTAAGTTTGCACACTGTCACACACAAGTATGCGCCCAAATTAAATTTCAAGTATATTAGTTTAGAAATAAGAGTTTCCATGATATTAAAATAAAATCATTATTTTTGAGCCTGTTTTCTGGATTTCCCATTTAAAAAGAAAAGGATTTTTGACTTAATTTTTTGAAATTTGGTACTTTTGTGCTAAAACCCACTTTGATATTGAAACACGGTATTTGTAAAATTTTGCCATTTATACATATATATTTAATATTATTTCACTTAATGCATAATGTTACTTATTTCGATTGTAATGGATTATATTAATATATTCATATATTCTTCTTTTTTGCGGTTTTTACATAAGAATCGGAAATTGTTACCACGCTTTTTTTTATTGTTATTGAATGTTGATATCGTTTTTTAACTGCAGTTATTGATATCAAATGTTGTTGTTGTTCTTGCTGCATAATTCAATTAGTCTATAAATGAGTTGGTATTGGTATTGTTGTGTGTGTGTTTATGTATGTATGGGTGTGTCTGCTTCTTCTTCTTCGTATTGTACAAAACTCATTTTCCTAGTCCGAATTTCATATCAATTTTAAATACAATTTGCTGACGTACATAAATACAATTAATGTGAGTGTGTGAGTGTATGTGTGTGTTTTTGTTGCAGTATTGATTGCTAATAACATTTAATCAACTTTTAAAATAATAATCTAAACATAGGAATTTAAGGTTTAAAATAAACTCGTTGCTTCTCAATCAATCATAAATCAAATAATCGCTTAACATTTACGTATTTTTTTATAATATATATTTGTTTTTATATGCATTTATATTTTATATATATATATATATATATATCTCTATACATCTCCGATTCCGATTCTGATCCGACGCAAATAACAAGGTTTGAGTTTTTTAATGCTTTTTTTGTTTTTGTTAATCATAGTACAAAATAGTATAGGGCATTTATATATTTATATATATTCAAATATGTATTGTATATATCTTTAAAGACAGTTTAAAAATTAATTGGCGAGAATATGAAAAAGCAGAACTTTTTAGCAAAAAAAAAGATAAATCTATAAAATTGAACAAATGTTGACTTGATATTGATTTAAAACAATAATTGTTCCTGCTTCGTTTTGTTTCATTAAATACATATATCTGATGAGAATATTTAAGTATTTAGTTACATATATATAAAGATATACATATATATATATTTATTTTCATAAATTATATGTGCTTGTTGTTGCTGCCATGTCTTTTCTTATTGATAATAATAATGTTGCTGCCTTTATTATTATTATATTTAATAGCAACAACAACTACATACATATTTACATCGCATTTGTTAGTTTTTTGCATTTTCGAGTACATTTTACAATTTTTTTTGTTTAACATTTTTCAAGTGTTTTTTTTTTATTTTTTGTGTATTTCTAAGTAGATAGTTGGTTTTTTTTATGTGTTTGCGTGTTCATTTAATTTACTTTAGGGCATTGTTGTTGGTAACCGGTATAAAACCACAGGTAGTAAATACAGGAATTTCATTTATAATTATAATACAACTCAATTAAAAATTTGTTTAACATTTGCGGCATTTAAAATGTTCTCATTTTTCGGTTATCATATATCATTATATCTCAAAACAATTACTACTAAATACAGTTTGTAATTTTATCGTATTTAACAGTTTTTTCTTTGTTTTCTTTTTGTTTTTGTTTCTTTCGGTTTTCGGTTTTTGTTTTGCTCAGCGTATTTTCATTGTTTCATTATTTGCTTAAAACGATTTACTAAAAACTAAACACATTTTGTTAGTATATTATGTATATATAATTGATTTTATGGGTTGTTTTTCTTTTTGCTGCTACTGTTGTCGCTGTTGCCGTTGTTGTTGCTCCATTTGCTGTCTGTCTTCAAGGGGCACAAAGTGTTCTCAGTTAATGTTGACCACTTCCTGATTCTCGCCATCGACGGCCATATTCAGCTGCTGGTTGACATTCGATTTGGCCAGACAGGATCTTGCCACGGACTCGAATAACCTGCAAGTAAAATTATTTTGAATACATTAGATATTAATTCCACATTTAAGTTAGAATTGTCAAAACTTACAATATTTATGCATCTATATTTACACATTATTTCATATATATAATTTATGAATAAATAGGTTGCAAAAATCAATATTGAATAAAAATTTTGGACATTGCATGCAAAATAAACAGTCTTTGTCTTTCGATCATTATCATTAATAATAATAGTTAATATTGCAATTAATCTCTTGCTATGCTGCACACTGAATGCCGTTCAATGGCTCAAATCGATTGAATACAATCAGACATTCACCAAAATATCTGAAAACAAAAGTGAACGAGGAAATCATAATAAATAACCACGCATCTTCTTATTTTCTTCTTGTTTCTTGTGGCATCAGTGTGAGTGCATTGTGTGTGTGTGTGTGTGCGTAGTGTGTGTGTCAATTAATACATTAAATAATACCAAAATTAGGAGCACAAAATAAAAAACTGATTGATCATTCTGGAAGCCAAACGGTAAGAGCTATAAGGCTAAAATTTTGATAAGTATCATAAAATGTAAAGCCCCTTTTTCAATAGTCAAGAACTAGATTTTTCCTAATTGGTATAATTTGTATGTATTTCTTAATAGAATTAAAAGAATATAATACTCTTTTCTACGATTCTACAACTGAAGAAGGACTTAAAGATTTAAATAGAGTAACTACAAATTAGTTTGCCAACTTACTTGGTAATCTCCGGTGCACAGTGCACGAAATCATGTTCCCAAAACTTGTAAATTGGATTCTTGATGAGCTCAATGAATGTGATCAAGAGTCCCCACGGATGCGGGCGATTAACAATCAGACGCTCGAGGAGCACACGTGTAATCTGCTCCTGAATTGCCTCCGAATTGGCCTCGGCAAACAGATGGAGAACCGCACAGCTAAAGTAGTGTGTGTGACTGTTGGGATAACGCAACTGATTGGCAATCGCATTCAGGAACAGATAGCGACCCTCGGTGTCCAGATCAACGGCCAGATTCTGGAAGATGTCCATGTGGGCGCTGTGCGCAATGTTCGATGTGTTCGGCACAAAGTTCTTGTTCCTGTCGAGGAGAGATTATATATCAATCATTTCTTCAGTTAACAATTTCTTGTATCCAAGATATAAGTGCAGATCTTACCTGATCAAAGCAATGGCCTGGGTGCCCACGTACATGACCAGGGCATTCATGAGTGTCATGTTGTAGCGCGTGCCCGGCTCGCTGGTCACCTGCAGATGACCTCGCAGCTCCGAGAGGAAGGTGACGGGAGCACGGGCCTTCAAGTACGAGTCGAGATCCTTTTTGAAGTTGGGCGGCTGGATGTTCATAATGTAACTGCTGCACACCTTGGGTGCATTGCTGCTGTCCGACAACATGTCCACCTTCAGATTGGGCGTGAACGGATCCGGCAGGCGCATGTTGCGCGGAAAGGCGGACAGAATGATGTTGCGCATCTGGACGCAGTTGGGCGGTATGGTATCGCAGAAGCCAAAGTGATAGTCGCACAGGAACTCGGGGAAATCGTGCAGCAGCACGAGCAGAACACGCAGTGTGCCCTTGTAGAGCATCTGGACGGGTCGTCCCAGTTCCGTGTTGCGCAAGAAGGGCGCCAGATATTTAAAGAGATCCTGCAGCAACTGCGAATACAATGGCCAGCCCTTTTGGCCGGGAATCTGCACCAGAATGCGGCCCAGGAAGACGCGATGCGAAATCAACTCCAGCCAGGCAAAACAGAATCCGGGCGCAACGCTCGGATTGAGCAGATGATATGTGTAGGCAAAGGCCGACACGATGCTGTGCATCAGGGACTCCAGGTTGACATCGGCGGAGCAGAGCTCCATGAACAGCATCATAAAGAAGCGATGATATCCCACCTGCTGGAATCCCACGCCGCGCATCTCGTGATCCTTGAGCAGCGTGCCCAGAACAATGCCCAGCACCTTGTTGAGCAGATTTATCTTGGTTGTGGGATTGCCCGCCTCGCCCGAGTGACGCACGAGCATTGCAATCAAATGCACAAAGGCATCGATCCATTGGAATATCTTGTTCTTGGCCTGGTTAATGGGCAGACTTGGCTCCGCAAACATGCGATAGACGACATCCGTGCAAATGTGCGTTGCCTGGCGGAAGAAGCGTGTGATCAAATCATCCGTCTTCAGGATGCCATAGGTGTTCATCTTCTGCACAAAGGCGCCAAAGTTGCGGGCATCGCGTGTTGTCTGCTGATTCTGCTGTGTGTAGAGCGCCACCCAATCCTTGAGCAGGAACTCGGTCTTCTCCTGCAGACCTGGTGGATCATCTGTGTCGCATGACTGCAAAATATAATAAATAAAAATTAGAAATGTAGTAACGAAAAAAATTCGTTGACCTAATCAGGAATCGAGCCCACGCCCCTCGCGCACGGGCGCGTGTCTCTAGCATTAGAATTACAATTCAAATAAGCGAAAAAATTAAATAATTTAAAAGTCATTTGCATCGACCGGACCGAGATTCGAACCGCGATCTCCCGTTTCGCGTGCCTAGCACCTATCACTTGGACCACTCCGCCACTTGGACTGATGCTGGCCAATTCGATTTACATTCTCGATGTAGAATGTAAATGTAAAATGAATTATTGACCATTAATACTATTTATATACATATGTGCCTGCCAATCTTTATAGCTTAATATCTTCACTATTTATGGCCCATCTCTGAGATCCTTTCGCTTATACGGACCGACGGACATGGCTGTATTGACTCGGCTGTTGATGCTGATCAAGAATATATACACTTTATGGGGTCGGAGATGCTTGCTTCTGCCTGTTACATGCTTAGCACAAACTTAATGTACCCCTCAGGCTATAGCAATAGGAATAAGAGGAGAGACTTACCCTAACGTGATGCATGCCGGAGTGAATGTAGTGCGATGTGCCGGCGAGATAGCGCTCGCCCGGATTGAATGGTCCATAGTCGCTGGCATTGAGATTGCCCGACCAGAGGGTCTCGATGGCATTCACAATGCACTCGGGATAGCGATGACGATGCTGGGTGAGACGTCCGAGCAGCTCAACTGTGGCCATGAACTCATTGTCCGACACAATGTTAATCGCACGATCCTCCATAATCAGACGCTCGAGGAGAGCGATGCCAAAGGAGATGGCCACATAATTGTTGCCATTATCCATGCAATCGCGAAGCATGCCGTCAAACTGATTGAGGTTCACAAAGTGGGATGTGATGAGGGCACGAGCCGCCTCCACATTGTAGCGCACTTCCTCGCGAATGTCAAAGAAGCACTTGGTCACCGCACGCTCCGTATTGGGTGCTCCGAAGCTGTTGTGCAGCAGACTGAGGATGCGCAAGTGTATATCCCGATACAGTTTCATTTGCTCCAGATGATCCTGGACATTGATCAGTCCCTCGGTTAAGCCCTCAACGGCACGTGTCAACAGATTGAAGGCGGACTCCTGATCCCGCAGACGGCGTGTGGCCATCAAAGCGGCGAGGAGCATGTGCATCTTGTTGGCCTGCAGCTGCAGCGTGGGCATGTTGATGGCCGTGTTCATGAAGGCCTCCATCTTGCTGGCCACCTCGGCATAGACCATGCTGCTCTCGTCGTTGGCAAATACATTAGGCGGCTGCAGATCCTGTGGCTTCGGCACAAACAGGGCAATGTCGCGATCGCTCATCTGCTGGAAACCGGGAATGCTGCGCGCAAACTCCGAGTAGACGGCGTAGAGAGTGGGCGGTGCTGGTCCCACCTTGAGACGCACTGGCTCCGGCAGACGCTCCTGCTGATAGCTCAGGATCTGGGCATCCACAAAGCGACTGCCCTCCTCCCTGGCTATTTTCCGTGTCTCGAAATCCGTCGACAGACGTCGATCAATCTCCAAAGCGGATTTCTCCGCCGAGGTCTTCTGTATAAATGCACAGACGAGTTCCACATTCTCATTGGCCAATTGCACGGACGCGGCCTGAATGTCCGACATGCTGGGCACACCGGTCAGGGCCGCCATAAAAGCCTTGTGCAGATTCTGGCTAATGGCACGGGCAATCTCATCCTTGCCCGTGATCATGGCCATGCCAGCGGCAAGATTCCTCACCATTTGATGCGCCGCTGTCCTCATGCGATTCTCATCCGCATCCAGGGCGAAATCTTTGCGTATTATCTGTTCGGTGGTGGCACAGGCAATCCGAATGCTGCGATCCACGACGGGCTGCAGCCAATCCGTAATTGTGCGTTCAATGGCATTCACCACAATGTGCTTGATCCCGGGATTGGCGTGCAGAAAGGGTATATTCGCTGGCAATACCAATTGTTGGGCAATCAGCTGGAAATTGGACACATTCACCTCGACATAGGAATAACGTGGCTCTGGTGGCGGTAAAACCACCTGGCTGGCATCTGTGGCCAGATTGGGAGACGAGACAGCTCCAGCTCCACCTGCTCCAGCATTGTTATTGGAGTTATTGCCCATCAGCATGGGTGAATCTACCTCAGCGGCAACGGCCGAGGGAGGCGCAGCAATGGGAACAGCTTGTTGTTGTTGCTGCTGCTGCTGTTGTTGTTGCTGTGGTTGCTGTTGTTGTTGCAATTGTTGCTGCTGTTGTGGTTGCAACTGTTGCTGTTGTTGCTGCTGCTGCTGCTGTTGTTGTTGTTGTTGCTGGGGAGATGATCCTTCCAGTATCTTTGACTTCGGCTGTGACATTTGCTGTTCAATTGTCAACGCACGCGTTGGATCCTTTAAGTAGATGACCGGCTTCAGTTTATCCAGCTCCAAGTTGAGAGTCTTACACAAGACTTCAATTTCAAATTTCAAATTCAATTTCAAATCCGGCTCCTGATGCAGTTCACCCAGCACATACATAATGCCCATGGTCCAAGGATTTGGGGATTTGAATATGCGCGATTTGGCCGAAGATTCCAGAATTTTGGCCACAAATGGCACCACAAACAACAGCTCCTGTTGCCCCTTGTGATATGCCTCGGCCAACAGGGACTTCAAGTCCAAATCCAACTGCAATATGGGACGATTGCGTCCCAGTGTCATCATGCCCAGCCAATGGCCGAGATTCTTCAAAAGGCTGCGATCGGAGAAGTTAATGACACCCTTGTCGGATCGCAGCAACACTTTAATGTTGCGCAGCGTCTCCTTGGTCACGTATCGATTGATTTCGCTGTTCTTCAGCGCATCCAGAAAGTTGTAGTACAGTGTGTGGAAGTTGAATTCCATGGAGGCGCGTTTCAATACCAAATACTGTGCCAACCAGGGCCAATACTCCTTGGTCATGATCTCCTTGATCTCCTCGCACTTCTGCGGTATATTCAACTGGCTCAGATTGTTGAAAATGAACGCCGTCTTGTCCTGCACTGGCTCCGGCGGCACCGTTACCTTCTCCTCCTGGTTCGCCACGAGCAGCGTGTCAATGTTGGTCGCGTTCGCAATCGATTTCATGCGCGTCGCATGGGAGACCACAACGGGCGGTTTCTGGACATTGGAAGCAGCTCCTGCCATGGCGCCTGAAATTTGGATGAACATCGGAAAAGGGGTTAATCATCAACTCGTTTAATGCATTAGCGAAAACTACATTTCATTGGCATTAGAAAATGTAACTATAATGAAATGATGCAAAACTAAATGTGAGTGATCTTAAACAAATTGAATTGATTGATGTACCATCAACTTTTGTATGTTTCATTAAATGCGATTTATAAAAATGAACTTTAAACTTGGATTTACATCACTTAGAACACCTAAAATGCTTGAGGAGAGATCGATGCAACTTACCGGGCATGGAGTTGGCACGGTACAAAGGCTCAGATGCGCCCTGGGCAATGGCCGATGGTATTGTATTGCTCAGGCCAATGAGCTTCTGCTGTGGCGGCTCTTGGCCATGCATGCCGTACTCCACGTACTGGATCAGATGCTGGGGAAAGTCGGTGAAGTGCGGTATGGAACGTATGTGCTCGCAGTATTTGTTGTAGGTATGGAGACGAGTCTTGAAGCGATCCAAAGCCGTCACACCGAAATAATACAGTTTGGAACCCTCGGGTTTGCGCAGAGCGTCGAGTACACAACGCAACGAGAGACCCAAGGCCACAAATGTGGGCACCAGGTTGCGATCAATGATGCCGCCAAAGAGTTGAGCGGTGATTTGCAATTCCTTTTCGGGATAATGGGCAAAGAAGCGATATTCCTCAAACAGATTGCGCAGCATACAAAGGAAGACTTCCTGTTCCCGTCGATTGCTCGACTCCTTGAAGCGTTGCAGTATATCGAGCACCTCATCAATGGACAGCGTCGGATTGGGCTGATGATTGTAGATTCGTTGAAAGTATGAATTCGCCTCATCCTCCACCTCCTTGGACACGGGCATCTGTAGATCAGCCATCACTGAACTGTTGGGATTTGGTGGCGTTGGCGTTGGTTGCGGTCCCGTTGGCAGCATACGTCCCAGGTTGCCCACATTCGGTGGCGGTGGCGCTGGGATCTGTATGGGAATGGGCGGATACGGGTTCGCGCCGGGATTCATAAGGCGTGACGGAGATGCTGGAGTAGAAACCAAGTTGTCTGTTGCCAATCATAAAGATAGTAGGTATATAAATGTAAATCCAAATCACAAACATGCACACAGCAAAGCAAAATATGAAATCTAATACAAAACTTGAGCAGTTAAATTTAAAAAAAATTCTTAAAGTAATTAAAATCTTCCGTTTTCTGTTATAATTTTAATGCAAAGCATAATTCAAATTAATAAATGAATTTTATATACATGAATTATACTAAAATTAAATTGCAATTAATGATAATTTTGTAATCTTTTAAAGATCTCGATTCTATTAAAATGCATTTTAACAAAAAATAAATTTTATTACTATAAATTTAAGGCTGAAAATTAACTGAAAACTGTAAATGAAACTCTTTTAATTTTAATGCAAAGTATAATTTAACTAATAAAATTCGTTTCAATTAATGAATATGTTATCATTGATTTCAAATATATTTTTAAAAACTTATTAATATTTTGAAGACCTCAAAAATACTTACTCAGCATGTTGCCAAAGTTGAAGGCGCCATTTGGCCCGCCCAGATTGAGGCCAGCCAGGTTGTTGGACATGTTGGTTAACGGATCCATGCCGCCGGGTCCAAACATCTGCTGGGCATTGAGGTTGCCAGAGAAGGGCTGCTGTGGCTGCGGTGGCGGTGGCACCGAGCCAGGACCAATGCCGCCGCCTGGCAGATCCATGCCACGAAGGCCACCACGCATAATGCTCGGCGGCGGTGGCACTAGACCTTGTGGTCCACCAGCTTGTTGTTGTTGCTGCTGCTGCTGTTGTTGTTGCTGCTGCTGCGCAGCACGCGCCTTGTTGGCCATGATGGCCACATTGGCCACCATTTGCATTATCATCTCGGCAATTTCCGGCTGCATGCAACTGTTGATGCACGCCTGCAGGCAGCTGATCATCGTGGTCACCGTTTCGGGCAGCAATTGCGCCTGCTTCGGCGGCAGCTGATCCTCGGGCAGCTTGGCGTTGGTCACCTGGGGACAGCGACGTTGCAGCACCTTGATCATGGCCTGTATGAAGGGTTCACCATGCTCACGTATCTTGTCGCTCAGCCATTTCTCCAGCTAGAATTATTTTGACAAAATTGGTCATTGTGTTTCTTTTTCAAATGCATTGTTCAAATATGGAAATGTTAATTTTTTATGCAGGGACCGCAAATAAGAAATGAGAAACTGGATTAACTTTTATTTTCAATCTTTATTAAAAAATTAAATTAAAGTTTATAATAAAACTTGAAAATAAAAGTTATTTTTCACTTGTTAATTTAGCAATTGAATAAAAAAAATTTTTTTCAATTTTTATTATAAAAATCAATTAAAAAGACATTTACAGTCAATTTTTATTTTGCAACTTTTATAATATAAATTGAAGAATCATTTTTATTTTACAAATTGAAAAATAATTTCTATTATCAATTGCCAAATTAAAAATTGGAAATAAGAGTTAAATTATAATTTTTAAATAAAAATTTAAATTTAACTATTATTATGTCATTTTTTTTATTTAGATCGAAAAATAAAAGTTTTCTTTTAATTTTTTTAAATCAACAAATAACTTCTATTTATTAATTTATATTTTATATCTTATTTTATGCATACACAATTTTATAAATACTTGTTTTTTTTATATATTATTTTTGTAATTCAAGTATTTTCTTTATTCTATGACCTTATTATTAGTTATTTTAAGTAATTAGATGCATAGTTACCTTCAAGTATTCGCGTCGCGAGGCCAAACAGGCCAGGTCAATGATGAAGAGAAAGGAGCGTGCGTTGAGCAATGAGGACAGAGCCTTCAAGTCCTGTGCCAAGTCCAAGATGCGTGACAGTTTCACCTGATCAAATTCGCTGCCACGCAAATACCATTCGGACATGGCATTCATGATGCTGGGTCTTAACTGAAAGTTGGTTGAGCTCCAGGCGCTGGCCAGGATCACATTCGAATTGGGATGATTGCCCAAGAACGTGGGTATCAACTGATTAAATAGATCTTGTCTCAGTGCTGTCAACGGCGGATTTATGTGCAGCAATGCCAGAAACAAAACATCGGGACAATTCTGGGCTGGGAATTTGAACAGCTCGTGCACTTGACTGAAATAACCCCTGTCCGCGATGGAAAGCAGCACTTCAACCAAATGCAACGATTTCCATGCCGCAATCTCTTTATTATCTGCGTCTGGTGGCGTTTTCAGCACATCCAACGTCGGCTGACTGAAAACGTAGTCGGCAAAGGAGAACAAATCGGGATTCTTCAACATTATCGTTATCAACGACAGCTGCCCCTCGGTGTTCGCCCAATGGCGATAAATGCATTCCGGTTGTGGAAACAGATTCGATTGCGTGGCCAATCTCAAGATTGTCAATAACAGATCCAAGCCGATGCGATCCTTCAATACAAACTCCGGATGATCCAATTCTGTAAGCAGAAATTTTGAAAAATATATAAGAAATCGCCAATTATAAATACTCCAGTTAATTTATTTTCCAATATTGAAAGATTATCTAAATTATGTAAATGTAAACACTTTTCAAAACAAAATAACTAAAAATACTAAATTTAAGTCCAACATCTGACAGAAACAACAAATAATATTAGAGAATCTAAACAAATTGACATAATTATCTACGCTATGACAAAATTTGTTTCTCTGATTATTATTTTGTAATTTCCGAATAATAGTTTATTTTATATTTAATTCAAAAGTAATTATAATTTTAAACCATCAAATTTCGTTACTCCCATTTAAATTTGTACGTAATATTGGTTCTATAAATTTTAATTGGTGCTCTAATTTACTAATTTAAATAGACTTCGGTCTTACCCATGCAGACATCCTTCCAGTTGAGCTGTGGCACCAGCTCCTTGAGGGCCTGCACAAATACATCCGGCTTCCATGTTTGTGTTGCATCTGTCGTCTCCTTTTTGTCCTTCTTATCGCTGGCTGAGCTGCTGGATTCGCTACTGCCATCGTTATTGTTGTTGTTCGAGCTTTGTTGTGCGGATTGTGAAGCAGAAGCAGAACCATTGCCAGCTTGCTGCTGTCCTTGGCCAGGCCAAAAGTTGGCTGGCGTCGGTAGATTTACATTGCAGTCGAGCAGCGACGAGTGTCGCCGGCACATAAGTCCAATAATCTTGGCCACATCCTTGGGCTGCACTTCGCGGGAGGCGCCGTTACAACACAAATGATTCTTGCACTCTTCAACGCTCGATGTAAATTCATAACCGATTTCAAGGATTAAATTAATCCAAGATGTGTCCATAATATTATTTTTGCCCTAGTGGTTATTAATTAATTATAGAAATTTACAAAATTTAATTTCATTATAAATTAAATTATCAATGCTAGTTAAATTAAGTTTTCATTCAATGGCAATGGGATTGGATTTAAGGACTTGCCTGTTTCGTAAATATTATCTCGCATAAATGGTCATAGATATCCTCAATGCCAACTTCATTCAGATTATCTGCATCGGAGCTGCTCCAACTACTGGTGTTCGTCGTGGTCGCCGTTTCCTCCTCTGCATCAGTTTCGTTGGATTTGGAGCTGGACGTCGTCGTTGTTGTCGTCGTCGTTACGGCGCTGCGATATAAAATCGGCGCTAGAACCAACGGCACCGCTTCCCGCGGAAACTCGTCGCGTAGTTTGTTCAGAAACTTCGCCTCCAGTTGCGGAGATACGTATTCGTTGAGGCAGCACAACAAATACTGCAATAGATCGAAGGAGATCTCGTGCAATCCACTGGCAGCGGCGTTTTGACCCAAATACGATTCAAGCAAATCGGGCAGTAAATGCCGTAGACTCTCACGTGCACACTGACGAAGTTCCGGATGAGAACTGTGAGTTACCGCTAGCGCAAATATGCACTCGCAAAGTTTGTTAATGCCGGTTAGCTTGGCAACCTGTCCAATGAGCTCGGCAAGAGCAAATGGCTTCAAACTCTGTCAGGAGAATTAAATTTTATATTAAATCTACTAAAAAAAGAGGGAATTCACTAGCGAATTCCCTAACGATTTCACTGAATTAATACGCACCTTTTGTTTGCCAAAGTGCTGATCGAAGGCAATGCAAATGTTGGTCACAAACGATGAGCTCTGCAATTGACGCTGCAAATGGGCTCCAAGCAGCTTCGCCTGCAGCTGGGAAGCAACGTTCGGAGCCGAGTCCTGCAAGTTTAATACCGTAAACAGATAACGCAGACAGCTACGATCCGCTTCGAGGCCGTACTCTTGTATAAACTGAAAAAATCACACAGAGAGAGAAAGATTGTTGGTAATTAATAAGCGTGTCTGCCAATTTGTTTACCTGAGCATGTTGCCGTGCCCGGGCAACAGAAGTTAGAGATCGATAACAACACATGAGCAATTACAGCGCACACAATTAACAGTATTAATTGATGCAATTATTTAATATCTTCTTTTTTCTTCGATTCTCATTGCACACTTTGAAATTTTGACAAGTCATAAACAGAAATATTAGGCGTGGCTAACTTACAAATATTTTATAAACTAAATATAAAACATCTAAAGCTATCGAATGAAACAAATATCGATAATTTGCAGCTCTACTGCAAATTAAATAAAATTCCTTATAATACTTTCACACACACACACAATAACACGCACTTTGTGTGTTGTGTGAAGGTTTCCAGAAAAGTGTACGCAGAAGCGAGACAACAACAGCTGTGGTCGCGCAGCTGCTGCTCCACAACAAAAATGATGAAAAAGAAAAAAATTGGGAATTTCACGACTACGTGAAGAAGTAGTAAGGGGTGCAGGGAATATGCACAAAAGGTACATACTTTATGCGCCTAAAGAAATGGCCGACTTAACAAAAATAAAATTATTTTACTAAACAATAAGCATGTTCTTACCAAAGTCCAATTCTATATGAAATATATTTGAAGGATTTCGCAAATTATTGCGCACACAAAAGTGAAGTAGACAAGTCCGTACACTGAACTTGAAGGGCTGGCGGCGGCAGCGCAGCTGGCAGAAAAGTTTCTACTCGTTTCTTTACTTTTCTTTTTTGCACAATGTTCACTTGGGTTTTTTCACAAAGGTGCACGCACTTGCTGCGTACATTGTTTATAGTTAATAATTAAGCTAGTTTTATACATTCTAAATAACTCGCAACTTAGTAAAACAGGCAAATTTATTTTACAAGAAACTCGCGCAACGCAGAGAAATTTTCTGCCTTTACACAAACTGTAATGGCGTCGGCAAAAATGCATGTGCGACCGAAATGGCGATATAACCGCCGTGTGCCGATTAAGTTGGCAGCACTGGTCGGCTAACCGATATGTGCAAAATTTGCCAACACTTGTAAACACAGTTTCATTGTCGCTTATTGTTGTTGTTATTATTATTATTTGGTTATGTATGTTTTATTTTTTTGTTTGAAACAAGGTTAAATGTCAAACGTACCTGCTTTATTTGCTCGCTGCTCTCATTAAAATTTCGTTTGTTCACGTGTTTGACCAAATTACGAATCTGCGTTAGCGGTGTCTTCAATTGGTTCTCTACGTTCATAATTCTACGTATCAAATATTTGTTGGTTGGCTGTGTGTGTGTGTCTTTGTCTTTTTTCTTGTCGTTTTCCTTTTGTTGTCGTTGTCTTTGGCACTTTCAGACGACTGAGCGTTTAATTGTGCCGTTAGGTGGGTGGTGGTGTTGATAACGCCAAAATTTGTTGAAAATACTTTACCTATATATATGTACATATATATGGTATTTACCAACACGTTGAAATTCCAATTTGCCTTGGTATTGGTATTTTTTGACGTATTAAATGTTGCTTCTTCTTTTCCTCGAACGATTTCTTCTTTTAATTTGCGGCGCAAATATTAATATTTAGTATAAGAATTTGTTTTTTTTAATGTTTTTTTTTGCTCCAATTTCATGGCACTTGTCTGTGGCCCCCTCCCCCTTGCGTAGGGGCCAGCAGCAGCTCTACATATTTAGACAATTTGAATAGCACAACAACCAAATTGTACAAGTCATGGGCAAGCTTGTTGCTCCTACTTTGGTTGTTTGGTTAACTTTTACCGTCCAAATCTCTTGCCAGCACACACGTAATGGGAATGAATGAATCGCACGTACGCACGCACACACGGGCAGCAGCAGCACTCACACACACACAGGCATGCACTCGCTTAAAGAAATTGTAGAATTTATATTCACGCTGCACGGTTTTTCCACGGATGTTACTTCGAAAAAGTACTGAGAATTTTGTTACTCAGCACGAGGTATTTTTAATTTGTTCGAAAGATTAATTAATTTAGATTTATATATAATATATTTGTGTGTTTGATCGTACCAGCACCTACACACACTTCACTTCTCGCTCGCTCTTGATAGAGGTGGAGAAATTAGTGTTGGGTTGCTCATGAGTGAGTGAACAAAAAAAAGTTGCTCCCTGAAGTGAGCAATTGAACATGTTCACCCAAATGAGCAGTGTTTACCCAACACTCGGAGAAATATCGAGTGAAACATCGTTGTCGTCTATGCTTGCAAAACATCGGAGCCATCGGTGTTCGGTAGGCCACAATCGAATGTTTTTATATACAACATAAATAAACAATGCTTATCATTAAGTCCTCTAAAATATTGGAAAGAAAGAATTTCATAATATTATGAGAAATATGTTTAATACAATCCCTTAAAAGATGTGTCAAAATATTTTATTGTTCAGCAAACATCGGGATATACACACACCTCCAATAAATCAGCTGACTGCATTGGCAAAAATGTTAGAGTTGTTAGAGATGTACATAAAAACATCGATGTTATGTTGATATCGGTATTAGTTAATTACGATAGGAACAGTAATGCATAGCGAAGGTGATGTAGATCAGCTGTTGCAGAAATTAATTATTTATGTTCCTTTATTTAAAAGGATTGTAAAATATCTAGCATATTTAAATATATGGTTTATTTTAGAGAGAGTTATGCGAATAAATAAACTTGATTTTACTAAGGCAACATGTGTGTTCTTAATTTGCCATCGTGCAGTCTGCTCGTGTATCGCATGATGAAAACATAACAAGGTGGGTAATGTATTCCCTCTCTCTGGGGGCCAGGATTTTGCTGACTGAGGATTCTGACGTGAGAGAGACGACAAAGATAGATATATAGAAAAATGTTTGTGTTTGGTTTTCTATACTCTTCACTCATTTTCGTTTTGTGCTCTGTGAAATATGTAAAATCAAAGCAAAAAGCAATGACATGTTTTTCTTATTGTTCCTGTTGCATTTATCCACACTTGTCTCTTCATTACGTCTTTGGGCACGTCAAACGAATACATCACCTTGTTATAATTTCACCATGGTCTATCGTGTATCGCGTGGGCAGCACACAAACAAGTGTTGTACATATAACAATCATTCTATACACATGTATATTGAAGAACGCACATTCAGTTAAATAAAAGCAATCAAGTTAAATGTGTGCAGCGCGTAGTCCAATTGTTAGTGCATTATTCAAACAAAATGTGGTCTTGGGATGCATCACAGCCACCAGCAGAAATGGCAGCAGCAGGCTGAGGCATAAAACGGACTTTTTAAGGCATTTGAACACAAGCACGGCAGAAACCGTTACGACGCACGCTCTTATCAATCAATATCAATCAATCAAGCCAAAAAGTGTGAGTGATTTCCAAGAGCTCTACGAAGCAACCAAAAAGAAATTTCAATGTAAGCCTTAAAATAGTTGTTGTTAGGCACTGTAAAATACATATGTATATGTATATGTATGTATATAATATTTACCATATGTACAGTTGGTCAACTAATTGCTCTGACAAACAGAAAATTAACTTACAGTTAGTCAAGTAATTGTTCCGACAAACTAAAAATGCTTCAATTTGTTTATTAATTTTAAATTGTTCAAGCAACTAAAATTAAATAAGACCATATAAAAAAAATTAATTTTTAAATTTTAAAAAAATTTCCTCCTAATTATTTTTTATATTATAAAATTTTTTTGAAAAATATTTTCAAATTTGAAATTGTAATTTTTTGTTAATAGTTGCATTTGCTGGTCAAAACAATTAGTTGACTAACTGTATGTAGTTGTCAGCTGCTGTAAACGCATTAGAAATCCTCTATTATTAGTGGGGTTAAATTGTTTGAACCCAACGTTCTTATGTGATTGTTTTTGTCTCTTCCGTTTGTTTCTTGCAGCCAAAAAGCTGCCAGTCGACGTCCATCCAGATGCGGTGTTTGCGTGCAATGAACTCGATCTGAGCGAGGTGCAGGTCTATGGCTTCGACTACGACTACACGCTGGCCTGCTACAAGCCCATATTGGAGGACTTGCTCTACAATCTGGCCCGGGAAATGCTTGTGAAGCGCTTCAGATATCCGGATGACATTTTGGAGCTCGAGTATGAGCCGAATTTTGCAGTGCGTGGACTGCACTATGATGTGGAAAAGGGCTTGCTGGTCAAGCTCGACTCGTTCCTGCAGCTCCAGCTGGGCTCCGTCTATCGTGGCAGGACCAAGGTGGATGCGGATGAGGTCCTGAAGCTCTACCACAATCGCCTGCTGCCCATTGCCTATGTGGAGGGTCCCAATAACTCCCATCAAGTAAGGGCAGACAAAAATTCTTGGAATTTTCATGAGCTAAGCAACAGTGTTGTCAATTTAGGACTGCAAAAAGAAATTTTAATTTTTTAAAAATGACGTTTTTAGCCAGTTTTTCCTCCTTTTCATACAACATTTTTCTGAGACCATCTATACAAATAACCTTCCCTTTCAGCACAATACAAACTCGAAGATGGTGCAACTGGCGGACTTGTTCTCAGTGCCCGAAATGTGTCTGCTGTGCAATGTGATTGAATATTTCGAGCGGAATCGCATCGATTACAATCCCGAGATAGTATTCCATGACACGAGGACCGCGATGGGTTCCTGCCATCCCATAATGCATGCGACTGTCATGAAGAATACTCAAAAGTACATAGAACGCAATACGAAGCTGGTGCAATACTTTCAGAAGCTGCAAAAGTCGGGCAAGAATCTCTTTCTGGTGACCAACAGTCCGTTTTCATTTGTGTAAGAGCTCGAGTTTTATATTTATTATATATTTTACTAATTATATAATATCATGTTTATATAGGAACTGTGGCATGTCTTATCTGGTGGGTGCCAATTGGCGTGATTACTTCGATGTGGTCATTGTCCAGGCGCGGAAGCCCAAGTTCTTCACTGACGAATCTCGACCGATACGGCTCTACGATGAGAAGACCAGATCACATGTCTGGGATCGAGTGTTCAAGCTGGAGAAGGGCAGAATCTACTATGAAGTATGCATTTTAAAACAGCTTTTTATTTATCTATTTAGCGTCAACTAAAAATAGTATTTATAAAAATAAGTTAAGTTGAAAAGTTAAATAATGATTATTAATCATAATCATCAGTAATTAGTTTATTTTTGTTTAAAAGTCGAACTAATGATTAAATTACGATTATTTTCGGTTTTGCCCAATTATTTAATGATTACGATTACAAAAAATCAGAAATCTAAAATTATTACAATTATTCAAACATATTCCAAAATAATCAGAAAAAAATCAAAAAGATCATTTTTGATTATTTCTAAATATTTTTGAATAATTGTAATAATTTTTGATTATTTCTGATTTTTTGTAATCGCAATCATTAAATAATCACAAATTTTTCAACAGTGAATTATATAGTCACTACGATTATATCCAAAAATAATCTAATTGATTAGTAATTCTAATCGAAATTTAATAGGTATGAAATTATAAAAATTTGTGTAATCATTTAAGTTGAGAACTGAAAAAATAGAAAACAAAAGTCAGCTGCCACAACAATTCTGTAATAAAAGATAAGAAGCAAGCTGTTGAATTATCTAATATTGTTTAAAGCCAATGTATGTGTAGTTTTTAGACTTGATTTCTTTATTGTTCAATTAATTTAATTATATCTTCAACTGTTTTTCTGCCACAGGGTTCTGTGCGTCAACTGCAGGAGCTGAAAGGCTGGCGTGGTGGCTCTGTCCTCTATTTTGGCGATCATCCCTACAGCGACCTGGCGGATGTCACCTTGAAGCACAGCTGGCGCACAGGTGCCATCATCAGCGAGTTGGCCGTGAGTATTCTAAAGCTATAAAAACTCACAGTAATTTATTTTAATTTTGTTTTTAACATTTATAATAATTTAATAGTCGATAAAAACATTTTAACATAAATAAGTGACTTTAACCAATTTGTAAGTTAACTTTAAATTTTAAAAATTGATTGAAAGTAAAAATATTTGTAAAAGCGAAAAAATTTCGTTGACCTAATCAGGAATTGAACCCACGCCCCTCGCGCACGGGCGCGTGTCTCTAGCATTAGATTTCGATTTACATTCTCGATGTGCATTCTCGTCTGTTGATGCTGACCAAGAATATTATTTGTAAATTTACAGCATGAGATCAAGACGTTGAATGACGTGGACTTCAAGAAGAACGCCAATTGGCTGCAGATGCTGACGCAGCTGATCGAGGACACGCAGGACGACGACAGCGAGGCGGCCCAGGTGTGTCTACGTGCCTGGATGGAGGAGCGCGATCAGTTGCGGTAAGTCAATCAATTATTTAACCTGAACTATTTACTTATTTACTTAACTTTATTTGTTGCAGCAATAAAACAAAGAACGTGTTCAACGAACAATTTGGCAGCGTCTTTCGCACGTATCACAATCCCACGTATTTCTCACGTCGACTTTTCCGCTTCGCCGATATTTATACGAGCGACATTACGAACTTGCACAAGTTCTCCACGTCGCACACCTTTTATCCCCGACGCGGCGTGATGCCCCATGAATATGCTTCACATTTTATATAAATATGTAAACCCCAGAGAGGAAACAACATTATTGGAGCCATCTCTCTGTGTAGCGTCTTGCCTCGAGGCTGCTTGCAAATACAGTGCTGGGAAACATAATAGAAACGACAGTCATTTTGAAATTTCAAACAAATTGCAGTTGAACTTGATTAACTCGAATTTCTCTCTAACTCGAGCTAAATGAGTGGCAGTAAAATTAATAAACTTAAGAACAAGAACTCCACAAGTCGAATATCGCCATAACTCGAACCTTTTCTTTGGATAATGCTGATTCGAGTTAGGCAAGTTCGACTGTATTTTAGAAATATTTAAACTTTTTTTGTTAAATTTTAAAAGCTTGCTAATTAGCTAAAAAAATTATTTTTCCCGAAGCTATTTTAAAAAACCAAAAAAGTCAGTTTCTATTATGTTTTCCATCACCGTACTACGTAGTTTTAGTTTAGTCAGTCTTTAAAAAAAAAGTGTTGTTGTTTTATAGATTTGATGCTAGAGAATTTATACAAATTATTGTTAACAGGGATCGCAAATAAGAGCTATGATTTAACATATATACAAAATTATCTGTATAAATGAGTTAATTTTAGATACACAATATTTGTATAGTGTATTCAGTGTAAACTTTTCTTTTCAATTAAATATCATAAATATTAAATTGAACTCTTATATTTGATATAAATAATTATGACAATAGCTGCAGATGCTGCTATTATTTTTATTTACATTAACTTTTTCATTTAACTTTTTCGCGCACATTGTTAAACCGCAAAAATGTAAATTATATTTTTGAAATTGTAATTATTATTGTTTCAAAAACTACTCATTAAGGTCCCTGATTGTTAGATTACTGCTCAATAAAGTCGTTGTAATAGTTGACAAAGATTCGTCTTGTTTCTTCAGCAAGGACTTCAAATTTGGCTCGCATCTTCTTCAAGTCCTGGGCGTGGCATTTGTGCTTCTTCCAAGCGATGAGATCCATCAAGTAGGTCAGCTGGGAGATGTATTCCTGGGAGTTGTCTCCGCTTTGGGCTGCAATGCCAGCCAGCTGGAACTCGATGATCAACGACAATTGGCCATAATCAAAGTCATCCAAGTGGGCACCTTCTAAAAAGGAAATGTTAATCTTATTTCCAGAATTATTTAAAGTTGTTTAAGAACCTTCCTTGATGGCAAAGCATGCCTCTATCAGTTGCTTAGCCAGGCTCAATTTAAGGCTGTGATAATCCAGCAGCCAAGTTTTCAGGCCATCGAAAGCTTTGTAAAGACGACGACGTGCCTTGGAGTCGTGGCATCCGTCCAGATGCTGCAGGAAATCGTCATACCATGTGGATAGTTGTGTCTTTCCGCAGACGGAGCAGCAAATGTGGAGACATTCATCTGGTTGCAGCCACCAGCTGAGGCTGTCCTGGTTGGGCAGAGGCTCAGGCACAAAGATCTCTTGGCATTGCAATCTCTCACAGCGATAGCGATGGAATTTAAACTGAAGCGAATGAAAGTCATTAAGAGAAATCTTTGAAGTCTATTAACAAGCGGAACTGTCGAGTGCACTCGACAGTAATATACCCTGAGTCTAGGCCTCGGCACGCCGAAGATGCGATGCCCTTGCAATTCAATATAATTAAATATAATATATATGAGTGATTTTTACCAATTCGTACGTTATCTATAAATTTAAAATATTTATTAAAAGTAAAAATATTTGTAAAAACAAAAAAAATACGTTGACCTAATCAGGAATCGAACCCACGCCCCTCGCGCACGGGCGCGTGTCTCTAGCATTAGACTGACAATTCAAATAAACGAAAAAACTAAATAATTAAAAATCATTTGCATCGACCGGACCGAGATTCGAACCGCGATCTCCCGTTTCGCGTGCCTAGCACCTATCACTTGGACCACTCCGCCACTTGGACTGATGCTGGCCAATTCGATTTACATTCTCGTTTGTTGATGCTGATCAAGAATATATACACTTTATGGGGTCGGAGATGCTTCCTTCTGCCTGTTACATACTTAGCACAAACTTAAAATACCCCCTCAGGGTATAAAAATACTCACGTAGTCCTGATCCTGATCTCTGCGCAGACACTTGTGGCAGCGACAACTAAACTTGTATGTTTCCGCCAGCTGTGCCTGGCGTCGGGCAAACAACGAGTGTCTGCAGTCCAGGGTATAACAATTGAAGATCTCCTCGCCAGCATTAATGTCCACGGCGGCAAAGTTGTGCACGGAGCAGCCATCGAAGCTAGTGCGAAGGGCTGGAGAACACGAGTGATTGCACAGACTCAGATGCGGCAAATTGATGGCCGTGATCAGCGTGGATTGCGAGAACTTGTGCAGGCAGCCCAGTCTCAGATGATGCGGACTCCGCCAGAGCGAAGGCTGCAGCAGGGCAAACTCATTGGCGGCCAGGCAGCTGGGAACGATGGCATCGCCGACGTGGCCATTGACGAGCAGTTGTCCGGCGTTGCGCAGGATCAGAGCGCCAATCACCAGATGCCAATCCTCGCTAGAGATTGCCTCGCCAGCGTTCAGCTTCAGGGCATCATAGAAATTGGTGCATTTGTAGAGATAAACTTGCAGCAAGTTGGCGCAGAGCGCGCTATAAACCAGTTCCTCGTTAGACGCCTTGTCCAGGTGTGTAATCATGCCCAGACTCTGCACTGATTGAGGCGCAACTGAACTGTCATCCTGTCCAGAGAGTGACATGAGAGTTTGCCAGAGTTCTGGAGCATCCTGGCAGCCTTGCAGCTGTGGCAGCAATTGCGGCAGATACGTGAGCAGCAGACGCAGTGCCAGGTGAGAAACGCCCAGCAGCTGGAGGAGATCACGACGATATGCGGCACACTCATAGCCGTGTATGGTGGCATGCAACTGGCGACAGCGACGGGAGCAGTAGACGACACGCTGGTGACAATCCGGACACGGAATTGGCGCACACATCAGGACGGACGCACATTGCTGGCAGATCAGGCGCCGCTCAATGGGCACAAAGCACTCGGCGTGCTCCTTGAATATGAGATCTCCTTGAGGAATCTTATCAGTGGCGATCATGTGGCGTCCCTTGCTTCCAGACTCTGATACGCTGCAGGAAGTCAAATGAAGATTATCTCATATTTTTAATATGCCAAAATTGTACTTACATTTTGTGCGTTCTTTTGGGCACCTCCTGAAGGCAATGCTGCTCCTCTAATTTTTGTGTGTCCCGCATTAATGTGAGCTGTTGCTCCAGCTGCTCCAATTGCTGGCGATAGCTTTGATTCATCTCTAATCCCCTCAAGCTGGACAAGTGCTCCTCCAGCCTCTTGACATCGCCCAGTTGCCAGGCGCAATGGGCCTGACGCATGATTAGCTTGTGCCGCAGCCTCTGCGGATAGCCGAAGTCCAGGGCGCAGGCACAGTCATCATAGGCCTGCTCAAAGTAACCGAAATCCTGCAATGCAATTCCACGGTTCGCAAATCCAAGACACAGTTCCTCGCAGGCGTTCTCCGCTGCCAGTATGGCCTGCGTGTAGAGGCGACTGGCGGCGAGCAAGCATTCCGCTGAATCTGTCACACTTTTAGCTGATTTCGATTTATACACGCGGTTTCCTTCTTCCCTCAAAAGACGTGAACGCTCAGCGCATTTTTGTTTGTCCGTCGGTTGATCCAATTTCTGCAGCAATTGCTGTGTCAGTGCACTGAAATATTTATGCTTATCAGCGGGCAGTGTATGCAGCAATTGAATTGTCTCAAACTCATTTTTATAAGCGCCAGCTAAATTAATTAATTCACTTTGTTTTGAAAATGTTTCAACCAAGTCGAACATTGTTTTGATTTGATGAACCGGTCAATCAGCTGATCACCATATGTGTGGCCACTGGGCTGTGCTGCCCATCCACTAGACTAGTCTATCGCCCGACCACCACATTCTGCCACATTTCAAAATTATCGATGACTTTCGTTTGTGTTGATGTGTATCGACAGCTCTATTGCAAATGAACTAAAAAGGCAGCACAAACAATATTTTTGCAAACTCCAATTAAGAATTGGCGACACTTGGAAGAGGAGGGACGCCAGTTAAATGAATAAAATCAGCCACGTCGAACATTGTTTTGATTTGATTAACCGGCTGATCAGCTGATGTGTGGCCACTATTGTAGTCGCCCGACCACCACATACCTGGCAACCACCCAATTATCGATAACTTTCGTGATTATCGACAACTCTCTTGTTAATCTCAAAAAGGGGAGCACAAAATTTATATTTTGCAAATTGCAATTATGGATTTGCAGCAATTGGAAGAGGAGGCACGCCAGGCAGCGCTGAAGGACATACAGAACATGCTGCAGCGCCCCGGGCAGTTGGAGAAGGTGGAGCAGTACCGCCATCGCATTGCACGGAAAAAAGCTTCGGTGGAGGCGTTGCTCAAAACGGGGATGCAAAATCAATTGGAGGGCGTGCGAGTGGGCTTAAAGCAGCTGGTGACGTGCATGCAAGACGTGCGCGAGGTGCAGCGACGCATGGACGAGGTGGAGCGACTGCTGGAGGGCGTGCCCGACGTATACGATGCATTGGAGGTGGTGCGGGAGGAGAACACAAAGCATTCACAGTATGCAACCGCTATGGAGAACCTGAAGCACATATTCAACGTCGATGCCAGTGTGCAAAAGACAATGTCCTTGATTGATGAGGACAAATTATTGAATGCCCATCAGTGTTTATCCGATTTGGAAAACTCTCGCGATGATTTGCTGTACGAACTGCATAAGCAACCCAAGCAACATGCATCCGATAAGATCACCTTAAAGCGTCACTTCGAGAAGGTGGACACCGTGTCGCAGGCGCTGGAGAAGAAGATTCGCCTAATACTCAGCCGCACCTTGAATACGGTGCGCAAGAAACCAACTGTCATTGTCACCGCCCTGCGCATCATCGAGCGCGAGGAGAAGAACGATCAGTTTGCTGTACAACAGCAAAAGGTGACGGGATTCCTGCCACCTGGCCGTCCAAAGGCCTGGCGCAAGATGATCATGGATGTACTGCAAGCGGCGGTGGTAACACGCATCGAGGGCTCCAAGCTGGAGGAGCGGGCGGATAATAAATTGTGGCTGGTCCGGGACTTGGAAATATTGCGTCAGATCATCCTCGAGGATCTGCGCGTGGTGAAGTCGCTGTGTGTGCCCTGTTTCCCGCCACACTACGACATATTCAACGAGTACGTCAAGTTCTACCACGAGGGATTATCCAGTTATGTGAGTGAATTCCATTCATAGTTATTATTTCATTCATTACTTTATTCTTTTTGCAGCTGGACAACATCGTGCGCTCGGGATTGGAGGGCAATGAGTATGTCTCGATGCTGGCCTGGGTGACACACACGTATCCGGGTGTTGAGCTCATGTCGCATCCCGATCTCAATGTGGAGGTCAATAAATTGGCGGGTCCACTGTTGAGGCAGGAGCATCTGAAATCCTTGGAGAATGAGTATCTGCAGAATATGCAGCGCAATTATCAGGAGTGGATGACAAAGGCGGCACAGACCGAGAAACAGGAATGGTTCTCGGAAATGGTTCCCGACCAGGATGAGCATTATTATCATACATCGGCGCCCGTGATCATTTTCCAAATGATTGATCAGCATCTGCAGGTGACGAACACGATACACCAGGAGCTGACATTCAAGGCGCTGGTGATGAGCATCCAACAGGTGGAGATCTTTGGGCAAACGTATCTGAAGAATGTCATCGAGCTGAAGGAGCATCATTTCCGCAACCGGGATCAGATTAAATACTTCACCCACTATATCATTACAATTGTGAACAACAGTCAGCAGATGAGGGAGCTGGCACAGCAGATGAAGCAGCTCTATTGGCCCAAGTCTCGCACGGATCACTATGAGGATTTCGAGAAGCTGCTGGGCACATTTCAACGGATTCGGGCGCATGCCGCCAACTATTTGCTGGAGGAAGCCTTCCTGGACATGGAATGTCATTTCAATGACTTGTTTACGGTCAAATGGCTTGGCAGCACCATTGCTGTGGACACGATTTGTGTCACATTGGATGACTACTTCCAGGATTACAATCATCTGCGACCAGCTAACTTTGAGATGGTCATCAATGAGGCCCAGAAGCTGCTGGCCAAGCGATATATACGTGCTCTGCTCTCCAAGCGTCTGTCCAAACCAAGAGTGGAGTGCGACGCCATCACGCGGAAGATCAACCAGGAGGCGAAGCGTTTCAAGCTATTCTTCGAGAAGATTGCACCCAAAATCTCGCTAAGTGATTCACCATTGGATTTAATAGCCACATTGTCGTCATTGCTCATTTCGGATATTGAGCTGCTCATCCTGGATTTGCACACGCTCCTGGGCAGTTATCCCTCGCTCAGCGAGGATCATCTGGTACGACTGTTCTACATACGCAACGATGTGAAGGCCGCCGAGGTGCGGGAAAAGGTCCAGGATGCCATGAAGTCCAAGAAGTCCATGGTCAGTATTGCCAAGCAGGATTGCATCTTCAAGGAGATTGTCTTCAGCGACAAACTCTGGTAGACCAACTACAGTTACTCCCAGCATAAAAATTCCACTACATTACCGACTATCGTTTTTATCGCCCTATTATAAAAAAAACATTAAGTTTAAGCATAAATTTATAACAATAAATTAAACATAGCTGCTTTTAAATTTGTTTGATATCTACTACAGTTTAAAAGTTAAGCTCATTTTAAACATATAATACACATATGTTTCTAGTGAGCTGACAGCGACTGTATAACACTGTCCAGCATTGTCCAACGCCGGACCACCCCACCCCACCCACAATACAACTCATGCCATTGGCCCGTCAGCTGTTTCGCATACTTTGGCGCGCTTTCGCTCAGAGAGCTTTCATGCGGCGAAAGCTTTGCAAAGCGTGCAGTGGCGTAGTCCGTTAGTTGCCATGCAGCAAGCAATGCTAAAGGGTGCTGGGGAGATAGCGGGTACGCCACTGGGCTCAGCATAAGCATTGTGTGGAGCAGCGCACGTTTCCATATGATTTATTTTCAGTTTTGTTTGTGCAGCAACAGCAGCGGCAGCGACGTCGGCGGCGCAGAGAGAGCAACAGCCGTAGCTAATTTGTTCAATATTTCAATATTTATTTACGTTTGTAGTGCAGTAAACAATAAGTTTGAACGTGGCCGAAATAATTTATTAACTAATACAAAAAATAATAAATAATAATTTTTACATACAAATTTACGGTGAGTTCGTTGCACAAGCTTTGTACGAAACAGAGTGGAGTGGGGTATTTACTTACCTGTGTACATATGTATTTATGCTATTATTATATACAGCTTATATTTATTTATTTATTTATGTGAAAATTGTTAGAATTTTATGCATGCGGCTTGTTGTTGCGGAACCTTGAAAACTTTTATTTTTTTTTGATTATTTTGTTTATCGCTTATAAAATCAATGCTTCGCTCTTGCTCTCTTTTTCGGTGTGTCTCTCACTAAATAAAAGTGTGTGTGTGAGTATGTGAGCATGTATAAGCAGCTACTGTGTTGGTATTGGTGCCCCCTGGGGTTGCTTATGGTCCAGCTGAGTTGCAATTGCAAAGAGGAGGAAGACGAAAGAGAAGGAAACGAAAGAATTTCCAATGTCCGTTCACACTCAACAACTTCTATTAATAAATTCATGTTGAACTTTGTGCGTGTGTGTGTGCGTGTGCTTGCGCGCTCTTCTGAATTCTCTCTCTCAGTCTTGCTCTCCCACGCGCTTTTACGCTCTCACTTAAAGCGACTCTTATCAGCGCTTTTCTTATCACTGTTCAAACGAATTTCCGTTACTTGATATATTTTTATCAATTAACGTAAATTAGGCTTAAAAGTTGTGCTGCGCTTTCTGTCAACTGACTAGACATTTAAATATGAGGTTGAATTTCATACGAAGTGCAATTGCAATTGTTTAAATTAATGGAATTTGCATTTTCTGTGCACTGAAAGAAAAGAAAGAAAGTAAGCAAAAACATATGCGAATATACAATTACTGAGTGCTCTGCCGGCTTTTCATTATAATTCTCTACAGCGGACAAACAAAAGAAGCTATAAAGCTTTGCATTGAAAACAAATAAGACTCGAATTTATTCGTTGTCGGTTCTCCCCTTAATAAAGTGCTTACTTTCAAATATTCGCAAGGATTTAAAAACTTAAAAAAAAAAATTTAATAAATTATCTACATATTAAAAACTATTTGAAAAGCTTGATAAATATATAAAATAGAAAAATTTCAAATGACTTAACATTTATTTTGTCAAAAGTTATTATTTAATTTTTATTATGAAAATTGCTTCTAAGAGCTAATCTACCAGGTGTGCTACGGAAATCACAAGTGAAAGCGAATTCAGAGAAAAGCAAACTCCGCTCGAAAAATTTCACAGCGCCACAGAACTTCGAGTGATTTTTATTTATTTTTTAATTAATATAATTTTATTTATTTATATAATAATTAATTTTGTATAGCTTAAACAAATTTAAAAGTTATTGGCGCGACAAACAATAAAAGTTACTCGACAACTCTAAATTCTAAAATTCGCACAAAAAATTTGACATTGTTCTCACGCCAGCGGATTGAGCGATGATTTCGTTTCCCTTGACAATTTTCAGCTGATTTGACTGTGTCACAGAGAAATGAAATTGACGTGTAATTCGATTGGAAGAGATTTCCGTAGCACACCTGTATGATTTTTTTAAAATAAAGATTGCAGTTTTTATCTCTATTTCAATTTTTTTTTATTTAGATCCTAAAAGCAAAGTTGTTTGTAGCTAGTACTCTAGTCTTTAGTTATTATACTTTAAGGAACTTATGTATAATAACTAAAATAAATAATAATAATAGTAAAAATTAAAAAATAATTTTAATTTTTTAAATTAAAATTAAGTTCTACAAATTTGTTTGAATATACAAATTTTTGAAATAAATATTTTTTTTTATCAAGCATTTTTTTTTTATTTTTATTCATTTTAGTCAATAATTTAAAATTTTTTTAACTGAACCCAATTTCTAAGTTATCATATTTTCCAATCTTTGCAGTTGCAGAGAAATTCTTTGGCTTGATCTATCGCTATGAGCAAATCGCACCGGGATCACAAGATCGTTATAGTCGGCGCTGGAGCATCGGGAGTCGCGTGTGCAACGAAACTACTGGAGTATGGATTCCAGAATGTGCTCGTCATCGAAGCGGAGGATCGACTCGGCGGTCGGATACACACGATACCCTTTGGCGATAATGTCATCGATCTGGGGGCGCAGTGGTGTCACGGGGAGCAGGACAACATAGTGCACGAGCTGGCGAGCAAACACGATCTGCTGGAATCCACGGGACCCGTTTATGAGAACTATCAGTGTGTGCGCAGCAATCGGGAAGTGTTGCCCGACAACGTGGCCAATAGACTGAAAGCCATTGTCGGAGATTCTCTAGTGACGAGGCAATTGGAGTTGAGACATTGCAGTGGCTCCCTGGGCAGTTATCTGTCCAACAAGTTCTACGAGATGTTGCGGAGACCCGAAAACTCGGACATTGATCAAATAATAGCCGATGAGTTTTTCGACAATTACAAGAAATTCGAAAACTCTGTGGAGGCATCGGATACCCTGGAGGAAGTGTCGGGACGTGGTTATCTCAATTACTGGGAGTGCGAGGGCGATATTCTGTTGAACTGGAAGGACAAGGGCTATGTGGAGCTGCTGCGTCTCCTAATGCGCAGTCGGGAAACGGAAACGGAGACAGATCTAGGAATTTTGGAACAGAGAGTGCTTTTCAATCGCCAAGTCAAGAATATCATCTGGAATCGCAATGATGCGCGTGTGGAACTGAAATTGTCCAATGGCGAAAGTGTTCTCGCTGATCATGTGATCCTCACTGTCTCGTTGGGCGTGCTCAAGGAGCAGCACTTTCAGCTCTTCGAGCCGAAACTGCCGGTGGCCAAGCAACGGGCTGTGGAGGGTTTGGCATTTGGCACCGTCAACAAGATCTTTGTGGAATTTCCACAGGCCTTTTGGCCCGAGGATTGGACGGGCTTCACGCTGTTGTGGCGGGAGCAGGACTTGAAGGATATCAGGAACACCGCGCAAGCCTGGCTGGAGGATGTGTTTGGCTTCTATCGCGTCAGCTATCAGCCACATATTCTAGCCGGCTGGATTATCAATGCCAATGGCCGGCACATGGAGACGCTACCCGAGGATGAGGTGCTCGCCGGCTGCATGTATTTGCTAAGACGCTTCCTCAACTGGCAGATACCGCAACCTGTCAGTTTTCGCACCTCTGCCTGGTATACAAATGAGCACTTTCGTGGTTCCTACTCGTTTCGTTCCATGGACACGGAAAGATTGGGCACGGGAGCCAGTGAACTGGCCCAGCCGCTGACTGTGGTCACCATGACACCTCAGTCTCCGACTCCGACTGAAGCTAAGTCCGAGTCCGTGTCACAGCACAGTCGCTGCGATAAGCCCATTGTCCTGTTTGCAGGCGAGGCAACCAGCGAGCATTACTATTCCACAGTCCATGGAGCTGTCGAGTCGGGCTGGAGGGAGGCCAAGAGATTGGCCGACTTCTATGGCCTCAATGTGACCAAGTCCCAGCTATAGCATCCACAGAGAACTCTGCTATTAAACTATACATTGTAATTAAAGAGCTTGTGATGTGAAATGCTCGTCTTCAGAACTAAATACAATCAAACAATTAACACTACTGAAATGGACTTCTTACAGTGAACCACTAATGTCTTTACACACCATAAATTTGAAAAATTTGAGTATAATAAAGATGTTTTGATGTTTCTTATATTTCTTTCTTATATTAATCTTTTATTCATTTAAATTCCGTTCGAATTATACAAAAATTTCTTTAACCCATTAAGTACCCATGCAAATATTTGAATTTTAAAAAAGTCTATTTTTTAATTTTTTTCCTCGATTTAAAAAAAAAATATTTTGATGCAGAAAAATTCCTTAAACATTTTTAAGAGTGACTGCAAAACAAATTTCAAAAATCCCTTGCTAAAAAGCCACTTTTTGTATGAAAATTAGGAAAAAGGGGTTAATTTTTAGCAATATTTTTTAACTTTTTTCCTCGATTTAAGAAAAAAAAGTATTTTGATGCAGAAAAATTCTTCAAACATTTCTAAGAGTGACTGCAAAAAAAACATTTTCAAAAATCTCTTACTAAAAAGCCACTTTTTGCATGAAAATTAGGAAAAAGGGATTAAAAAAGTAATTTTTAGCAAGTTTTAAAAAATCATAAAAAATACCAGCGAATAGAATTTTAAAAATTTTTTTGTATTATTCGAACGGAATTTAAGTGAATAAAAGATCAATAAAAGAAACCCGTATCAAAACATCTTCATTATTCGCAAATTTGACAAATTTATGGTGTGTGAAGACATTTGTGGTTCACTGTATATATGCATAAGAATCCTACATTTAAGTCTGCGACTATATATGTACATGATATGTTCAATGATCACTGTGGACGGCAGTCTGCGCTAGTGACGAAAGCAGCACGAAGAGTGCTATATACTATATATACTACAAAAGTGCTGAATTCTTATTTTTATTCACATCTTGCAGCTGCCCAATAAAGTTGTTCAAAGCTTAAATGATGTGGTCTTAAAAGTGTTGTTTTCACATCTCGTTTAGCTTTCTAGCTCTTACCGTTTTGGGTTCCACAAATAACAGTTGGTAAATCTATCGATCAGTGAGCTAGCTTTGTATTAATCGATAAGATAAATGATATGTGGCCATAAAAGTGCTGAATTGGTATTAAAAAAGATTTTTTTAGGTTAAGCTGGGTTAACATGGGTTAAGCTGAGTAAAAAGGCTATTAAATTGATAAAAACTAGTGAGAATACAACATTAGCAATTTCTTTTATCGACCCGAAGACTTGAACTCATAAAAATAGAGTACGACGCTTTTTCGATTTCGTCGACGAGGTAGAAGGCGACATTGTGTTGCCAATTTGCAAAACACAACGTATTCCAGTTTTAAAGTCCACCACTGGTAACGACTTTAGTCTGGCTTAGTCAAGCTGGGGAGGTAGGCTGGGTAAGCCAAAAATAAATAAATTGCTTGTCATTTTTCCAAATTATAGAAAATTTCGACCTATGGGAAGTGTAAGTGCAAATGACTGATGTTTCCCCCCAATTTGATCGCTTCCACCTCCTGCAGTGCTGCTCGAAAAAACAACCGCATCGACAACTCCACAATCGATACCATGCATCCAAGAGTAAATCGCCCAAGAAGCTCAGTCAAGCCTTCATCTCGGAGCCCAATATAATTATACTTGGCGCTGGTGCGGCCGGCTTGGCCTGCGCCATGGAGCTCAAAAGGCAAGGATTCAAGAGGGTGCGCATTGTGGAGATGTCGGATCGTATTGGAGGTCGCATTAGGACAATGAGATTTGCCGATAACTATGTTGACGTGGGTGCCCAGTGGGTATTTGGTGAGCACGGCAATGTTGTCTTCCAAATGGTCAAGGAACTCAATATGCTGGATTTGTCGATGGATTCATTTCTGCACTGTGACTGGATACGCTCAAATGGGTACAGAATGCGACGTTCCTTGGTCGTCAAGTTGGTCAGAATCATGCGAAACATATTCAATAACAGGCATGCGGATCTCATGCATTATGAGGGCACCTTTGGCGAATACCTCGTGGAGAAGTTCGCCGAGGAACTGTCGAAGCCACAATTTCGGAATTTGGATCGTAATCTGGCTGCCGAATTTCTGCGTACCTTCAAGAAAATGGAGGGAGCTGCTGTCGATACGGACATGAGTGCATCCAAATATGATACATTCAGTCCCTGTCAGGGAGACGGCTTGCAGAATTGGCGGGACAAGGGGTAAGGGCTTGGAGAGGGGTTATTAGTTTTCCGGGGAACTAGCTAACTCGGTAATCGGTTGGGTAGGTAAACAAATATTAGGATAGTCAAACCAGTTAAACGAATCACCAAGCAATCGGCTACTTCCAAATCTGGCTTTTTCTCGACCGAATCTTTATTACGCTAAATCTGCGGTTCTGTTCTAAAAATCTTGCGCTTACTTTTAAAATCTTACTTTTAAAATCCCGCCAAATCTGGCGTTTTCCAGTCAAATCGAGTTATTTTGGCGCAAAATCTGACGTTTTTTGCGTAAAATTCCGTAAAAATATTCCTTCATTCTTTGTTTTCACTGTGTATATTTTTCTCGCCAAAATATAGATTTTTCTCGCCAAATCGAACCTTTTCCGACCGAATTTTTTTTTTACGCGAAATCTGGGTTTCTGTTCTAAAAATCTGGCGCTGACATTTAAAATCTTGCGTTTTTAAGCTCATTTTGATTTCCCCCGCCATTTTTGGCGTTTTCCAGTCAAATCTAGTTATTTTACCGCAAAATCTGGCATTTTTTGCGTAAAAATCAGTAAAGATATTCCTTCATTCTTTGTTTTCACTGTGTAACCCCTTCAGTATTTCTTCCCATACAGTTACAAGCAGTTCCTTCGCGTTCTCGTCGAAGGTGATGAGATGAACGAGCATGGAAAACTCAAGGATTGCAT
The DNA here is from genome assembly GCA_963924055.1 of Drosophila limbata. Classification (NCBI taxonomy): domain Eukaryota; kingdom Metazoa; phylum Arthropoda; class Insecta; order Diptera; family Drosophilidae; genus Drosophila; species Drosophila limbata. The sequence goes on along the minus strand of OZ001355.1, from coordinate 24,220,989 downwards.
CGATTTCAATACGCGCGTCCTGAAGATCAATTGGGATCGCTTCGATGGCACAGTGCAGATCTCGTGTGAGAACAATAATCAGTATATTGCAGATCATGTGGTGGTCACCGTGTCCTTGGGTGTACTCAAAAAGAATCCACGACTTTTTGAGCCACTTTTGCCCCTGGCCAAGAGGAAGGCAATCAATTTTCTTGGCTTTGGGCAAGTTTGTAAGATATTTGCAGAATTTGAAGAGCCCTTTTGGGCCGAGAACTGGGCGGGTTTCAATGCCATGTGGCGGGCGGATGATCTCAACCAGCCGCAGCTGGAGTGGCTATCGGATATCTACAGCATCCATCCGTATGCGTATCAGCCTCGGGTTCTGCTCGGCTGGGCAGCTGGTCCCAATACGGAGATCATAGAGTCCATTGACTCGAAACTGTTGACTCAAGGTATAATGTATATGCTGAGAAGATTTCTGCCCAAAATGAAGATAACACAGCCCAAGCGATTGGTGAGCAGCAGATGGAGCATTGATCCCGCCCATTTGGGGGCCTATTCCTATCCCTCCCTGCTGACCAAAAGCTATAACACTGGACCCGATCAATTGGCTCAGCCCGTGAATTTGCTGGCTTATGAGCCAGCAAATCCATCCTATGTGTCCTTGTTCGATGTTAGGCCCATGTCTGTCCGACCAATACTCTTGTTTGCTGGCGAGGCGACGAGCTCCACACACTACTCGACGGTTCACGGGGCTGTCGAGACGGGATTACGAGAGGCTCGTCGACTTACCGGCTACTACCAGAAGGACTTGTAGTCGAGATTTGACAAGAAGTTGCACTTTTGGCTTGTATTCATATCTCCAAATTATATTTTCAATATAAAAAGTTGAAAGTCAAATATTATTTTTTTTTCATTTTCGTACCCCATTGAGAAGGCGAGCAAAGCGAGCAGGTGGCGTTGCCCCCTTGCTTCTTTTCTTTTCCTAAACGAACTTATGGTAAACGTGAAGTTAGAAATTCTTAAGTTTGAGAAGTAGTAGGTCAAGCCTTATTTTCAAATCTTTTAGCAATATTTTTCCATCAAAAAACGCTTAAAGTCACTTTACTTTTCCCTGATGATCTGTGGCTTAAAGTCCAGCTCCGTTGCCTTCTGCAGCGACTCTGCATAGAGGGGTAAACGTTGCGTCAAACGGAAGCCCCAGAAATCCTTCACCTGGCGGCACAAGTTCAGGTCCAGTTCCGTCACTAGCAGACCATCATTGCAACGAGATAAACTCTGAAAGGAAAACCAATGAGTCATTAATGTTTTATCTATTTTTAGACCCCGTACTTAAAAAAGTACAGGGATTTATTAACTTTGTCTCCGTCTGTCCGTCTGTAAGATCGCCTAGATCTCAGAGACTATAAGAGCTAGAGACTCCAGACTTGGTATGTAGGTGCGTCTATATTGCAAGCAGATCGAGTTTGTTTTAGATTTTGGATCGGACCACTATATCATATAACTGCCATAGGAACGATCAGTCGAAAATCAAGTCTTAGTATGAAAAACTTTTTTGTTGATTGAGATATCTGAACCAATTGCGATTTATATTTTATTTTTAGAAGTGTCTGCTTTTCCATAGTAAGTACGGGGTCTCCGACAGTCGAGTATGCTCGTTTTAACTCGGAATGCTTTCATCTTCCTTTTTGCATTTTTACTTCTTCAAATTTCATCTTATTCAAATGCGACTTACCGGAGTTCTGGAACCATCTGGTGCCGCGACGTATGAGGAGCCGTAGAAGGGTCCGAATTCCTTGTGCGCTGGTCGTCCGTCTCCCGAGGTGTATTCATGGGGGAACTCCTCGGTGCCCACGCGATTGATGCCCACGGTGAAGTAGCTGTTGGCAATGGCCGCATTTCGGGCCTCGATGCTCCACAGTGGCTCCGAGAGTCGTCCAATTGTGGCCGAGGGATTGAAGACGATTTCGGCGCCATTCAAACCAAACATCATCCAGTTCTGCGGATGATGGCGCCCGTAGCAGATATTAATGGCAATCTTGCCGAATTCCGTTTCAAAAACCGGATGTCCCGTGTTGCCCTCCATGTAGTAGGTGGACTCATTAAAGTCTCCCACTCGTGGTATGTGATTCTTGCGATGTTTGCCCATGTAACGACCACTGTTGGAGATGACCACAGCCGTGTTCCAGATCGTCTCGCCATGCTCCACATCCCGCTCGAGTATCGAGTGCACGATGACCATGTTGTAGGCCTTGGCCAACTCGGCCAGCATCTTGGTTGTGGGTCCCTTCTCGGCCTCCTCGGCGAACTCGCACCATGGAAACTTTTCGCGAGTGCAGAAGGCAAAGGGCATGGCTGCAGATGAAGAGGAGAGAGAGCAGAATTAATATAAATTAGATTTTTGTAAGAATTATTGGCGAGCGAAACGAGCAGTGGCGAAGCGCCCTATTTTGAGAATCAAATTTAAAGAAAACTAAATGAAAAAAATACAAACATAAAAAGCAAAATAATAATACAATAATTTAGATAAAAGAAGTTTTAATTGTTCAGCGTCCGTCTGTCCGTAGTTGATTCTAAATTTTACAGACTATTAGACCTTGAGCAACCAAATAGCTTTTAAGATAGGTTTCTTTTGATAGGTTTCTTTTTGATAATTTTCGTTAACTACCATTATCGGCCATCATACTACTTGATCTCAACAATATTATACAAATAGAAATGTGGTAATGTCAGTTTTAAGTTTAAAGCAATGTAAGTGCCTAAATGTACGCAATAAAAAATATTTAATGGACATTTAAGAGAGTAACGGGTATCCTCTAGTCGGGAGGACGACTATAGCACGACAAATTTAAGTAAAATTCACAGTAATCGCTTTCGCTTGAATTTCACTTAAATTTCATACCAATTTCATACAAATTTCATAAAAATTTAAGTGAAATTCAAGCGAAAGCGATTTGTGTGGCACCCCTGTCTATCTTAGCTGTAAGTACTCACTCCATGCCTCCTGGGTGCACACGATGTTGCAGCCCGCCTCTGCCGCCGCCTTGATCATGGCCTTGACCTTCTTCCAGATGGCCTCGCGCTGTTCCCCAATGGGCGCCGTCGTTGGCAGCACTATGGAGTTCTGTATGGCGCCCACTCGAACAATGCGCGGCTTTCTCAATTCCTCTGGGCGAGCCGTGAAACGATATCCCTTGATTTCGAAGGCATTTTCCTTGGCTGTGGCTAAAGCGTCAGCCGGCAGTTCGAGAGTTTGTCTGAAAGGGTTGCAAAACAATAGCAGAGGGAGAGGGTTGATTAGAGAGAGAGAAAGAGCAACAAATAGAGAGCAAGAGTGAGTTCGCATTTTATTCAGTTAGCCTTATTTACTGCTTCGTAAACATTGCTTTCGCTTTTTTTCGTATTTTATGTATCTGCTTTTTGTTTTGCTCGTCAGTTTTTTCGCCACAAGCTTTTGATACGGACAAAAGAGTGTGTGCGCCGTGGCGTATACGTGATATGTATAATCTAATTATAAATTTAATGTGCATATCTGTGTATGTATTTGTACATATACATGTATTGATATAGGGAGAGCTGACAAATTGATGTTCATCAAACCATTTGAGTTTTTTCTAGACTTATCTCTGCAGCTTCGTCTTTAGATTGTACTTAAATTGTCTAATCTAATGTCAAGTGCATAAATTGTGTTTAAATTTTTACATTATTTATTTTAGTATTTTATTAAAAATTTTGATTTGTAAAATTAAATGAAATTTAAATTATATGAAATTTTATATTATTTTATTTGATTGATCATTTAATAAATTTATATTTATTTTAATTTAGATCAAATAAAATAGTATATGCACAATATGCGTAGTTACTTACTCCTGCTCCACGCCATAGAGAATGCGCTTCACCTCCCTCAGCTCGTCAGCTGGCAAATGCTTTTCCAAGCATTCATCCAGACTCTTTAATTCAAATGCAGACATAATTGTTGTAAGGGAAACACACACACAGTCAGATAAATGCGCAAATTGAATAAATTCAATGGGGAGTACTTTTTACCGGTACTCGTTTCTGGGACAGTGAACCACTCGCGATTAGCGCACAATCCGGAATGTGAATGCCACGCGATCGCAGCCTGTTCCGAACTTGAATTCATTTCATTTTTGCTGACTCTGCCGCTCCCTCTGCCGCTTCCTCTGCCGCTACCTCTGCCGCTGTCACTAGCTCTGCTCTGCTGGTGTTTCGCCCTCCTCGCTCTCTCTCTCTTTCTGCTGGCGATCGCTCTGACTGACCTTATCTCGCTCAGCAATGACGCAGCTGATGAGCAGACCTAAGTCAACTGAGCAGTCGCTGTCTTAACCCTTATGTAAGCGGTTGTCTTCAATAAGCACACTTTTAAAAACTTAGACTGTAACAATTATAATAATTTTTCAAAAATAAAAAATTATAATTAAAATTCAATATCTATTTAAAAACCACAGAATATTTGAAATTTTTTAGAAGAAGAATTGCAAATAAAAGTTATCAAAATATTTTTTTAAATGGCAGTTTAAAATTTAGTTTTTTCTTTCTTTTTTGTGCGGTTTCGCAGACTAACTGCTATTTTATAATTTTTGTTCAAACTTTTATTTGCGATTCCGATGTGAATTCTAAATATAAAAATATATTTTTATAAAATTAACTGGGTTAACAATGGAAAAAGCCCTACACTTTGTAAGACTGCTGTTGATTTATCTCTAATTGCATTAAGACTAGCCACCAGTTATTTCGAGTATGTTTATCTTCTCATAAAATATTAGATTGTAGAGCTTATCAGCAGAGCATTCAATGTACTCGTGTCGTGTGATTTAACACAAAACATATGCAAATATCAGTCTGTGAGAACAAGTGCGCTAGTTAACACTTATGTGAGTAATTCAGGTGTACCCCCTTTGAGATTTCTGCCTGATTCTAAACAGAGTACAGAGTACCTCTTAACTAAAAAATTTCTTGCTTTTTTTCTGGACCTTTTCTCCTAATACCCAAATATAAATTTTAAGCTCTCTCAAAATCTAAAAGAGCACTAAGAAAAAGAAAGCACAGTTTTTTCTGGAGTTTGTAACACATTTATAATTCTCTCTGGTTTCGTCTATAAAATTTAAACATTTTATATCATTCATATATATATTTAGATGAACTTTGGACATCATTATTTGAATAAAGTAATTGTTGTACAACATATTTTCTTTTTTTAATAATAATTTTCGCTTAAATTTTTGGTTAAATGAGTTTTTGAATTAGTTTACATAATTAGTTTTATTTGTTTGTCTTTAATATAATTTTTTAATTTGTTTTTATTGTATTCTTTTCATTGTTTTCACTTTTACGCAAAAAGGTACATGTCGTGAAAAGGACTAACGCTGGACAGGATTGTACCCAAGGACAGTCCTAGGGTTAATAGTATTTTCTCTGTCTGCCGTTCGTCTGTCCGTCTATCTCTGTCTCTGTCTATCTAAATGCCGTGCAACATTGGCAACTAACTGTACATTTAGCTTTCTTTTTTTTTTAGCGATTTTTTTAACGAACCGAAATTTAAGGGCTAAATTCGTATGGCAAATACTTTGGTGTTGGTTCAACAAATTGCAAAGGGATGCAAGGAATCATTCCCCGATGATTCCTTGCTTACTGCACCCAAATCGAGGGCGCCCAGAGAGGTTCGTTCTCCAATCTCTGCACATTCTGGACGAGTTGCTCGAACGCATTCAACAGCTCTCCGTTGACGATCTCCACATCGAAGAAGTGGCCATAGAGGAAGTCAATGCGCTCCGCCGACTTCAACATATCCTCGAATTCCTCATCCGTGAAGCTGCGAGCATTCGCCTCGTCAAACGTGGACTTGGCACGCGCCTCAGTTCGCGTGGACTTAAGTATATCCAACTCTGGCGGCTTGATGTGCACCAGGAATGGCTTCAATTGTGCCGTTCTCAATGTCTTGATGGCCTGATAGTGCGGACTCAGCACACAGACACAGCCGGCATTCACAATCGACTTGACGCTCTCCGCCGAGGTGCCATACAGGTGTCCCTTGTACTCCCCGTGCTCCACAAACTTCCCAGCCTCGATGTCCGCATCCATTTTGTCCCGTGCCACGAATATATACTCCCGGCCGGCAACTTCGCCAGTGCGCATGGGTCGCGTGGTGTCTGCAAAAGGAATTGAGATTTTATTTTAATTTTCTAGTTTAAATTAGAAACATTTTTTTTAATTTGAAAATTTTGTTGCTTTATATGCCTATTTTTTATTTTTATTAATTACACGATTTCAATATATTTAAGGGATTCCAGAAAACAGTTTTAGATTTGGATTAGATTTCTCCATACAACATTTTTTGTGTGCCCAGAGCAAATCAGTTAAAAATCAGGGCACACTGAACTGTTTTCCGGAATAATTTTAATATCTTCATTTTAGTATTTTTAAATACTTGTCTTTGGAAATATTTATCCAATCTTAATTTCCTGATTCGATTTATCTTATTTTGAGTTCCTAATTACAATTTTTCAAGTTGTATGCTTTTTATATTTATTTTCCTAAGATTCAATTCAAATTATTATAAATATATACTATATATAGTAATTCTGACTTTTCAAAATTTTTTCATTTCCTGTTATTTTTCCTAATTTTAATTTTCAAATTCAAGTTTTTCTAATTTCCTTATTAGATTTCTCTTATTTATTTTTGTATTCTCAAGATCCGATTAAAAAAAAGAATAAACATAATTCCGACTTTTAAAAATTGTTTAGCTTTAATTTTCAAATTAAATTATGCTTTGCCGTTACTTTGGTTTGTCACTTACATGGCACCGGACTGCGGAACTTCTCGGGATCCCGAGCGATGAGGCGACGCCGCAGCTCGTTGCGTCCAACTCCAGGGGCGCCAATGAGGACGACGGGCCGAAAGACGCCCGGACGGGGATAGAGCTTAGCCACCTCCTCGTACGTGGCTATCAGTTCCCGGTCAAAGTCATCGTTCTCTGTCAAATCGTACATGATCTTTTTAGTTTTTGGCTGACGGCACGAGGAGCTGCTGCTGCTCGTCTGCAGACGCGGCGAGCCCGGCGGGGTGGTGCAGAGGGAGGCGCATGAACCCGCTGAGCCCAGGAGATGATTTCAGTTTCGGGTTAAGGGTGAAGCGATCGATCGATTGTTGTTGTTATGGATGGAATGGAAATGAAACGAATGAATCTTAAGGCGGGAGAAATGAAATCAGTTCAAATTACTTGGGGACAGAGCCCAATTAGTTACTTTCTTGTAATGAATTTGTCATTAAATGTTGTGTTAGTGAAAATTTAATTTTACAACATGGCATTGAAAAAAGTAGCGCTACTCAAATATTTATTTTAAAAATATATTATAATTGCATATTAATAGCAATGAAAGTTTTTTTTTATACTCAATAAATCTTTATACAGAAAACTCAATTTAAATAGCATTGGTTACTAAACTTGTTTATAAAAAGTTAAGTTTTGATTAACAATTTAAAAACTATGAATGGAAATGTAAAAGAACTGTTTAAAATTTTTTAAAAATTTAATAAACTGTAGAAAAATGATAGAATGAAAAAACTGAAATTTTAATTATCACTATTTTTTCAATGCCAATCAATTAGAAATAGTAATGCTTATAGGCACAATTCTGTATGTATGAGGTATACCCAAGAGTAATATCCTTTTACAAGATCACTTTCTAATCTTGACTTACGCTTCGAGTCCAAGTCGTTTGACTCCCGTTGGGTGCGTTCGTGCAGGATGCGTCGCTCCTGCAGCGCTCGACTGGGAATGAGACCCGCTCGGGCCGAGCGCTCGTGATCCTTGCGTGCCTGCCACCAATAGGCATCGTCCTGGGCCACAATGTGCAGCACATCGCCACGCTGGAAGGCCAGCCCGGCCTCCTTGCAGGGTATATACGGATCCACGTCCGGATTGTAGTCGAAGTGAGCCCGGACTCGCACCTTCGACTCCCGCTGGGCGCCCTTCGTGTCCGCGGGCACGAGTTTAAATGTAATCGTGCCCTCCGAATTTTGCTGCAATTTGGTAAATTGATTTGATTTTTTACTTTTAAATATGATCTATTTATGTATATAAAAACTCTAATTATAAAATTATGTCACCTATTCTGCGTTTTTAAATGTATTCAATTTTTTTAAAAACGTAACAAATTATTTTTAGCATCATATCTATATTAGATGCAATTATATGCATGACTTTATAAATGAAGATTAGAAAAGAAACAAAATATTTATAATTTTGCTATCGAGATTCACAAGGCCTCGGTGGCGCAGTTGGCAGCGCGTAAGTCTCATAATCTTAAGGTCGTGAGTTCGAGCCTCACCCGGGGCAGGTAATTTTTTAATTTTATTTTGTTTGACTTATTCTTTGATCTTACTAAAAAACTGACAAACATAGTTATAAACGTATAATAAATATGAAAATTGTTAATTTGTAACTTTAAATTAATTACCAAAATGGTGAGAACGTCGCCTGGCGTTTTGCCCTCCACATTGATGCTGTTGACCTCGATGACCTCGTCGCCCACGTGTATGAGACCCGAACGATCCGCCGCTCCGCCGTGCATAATTCTCGCAATGATTATTTTGCCAGTTTCCTCGTCCGTTTTTATGGTTGCCCCCTAAAAGTAGGCAACGATTTTTATTACTCAAGCACCAACTGCAGCTGTATGTGTGCGTGCGTGCGTGTGTGTGTGTGAGTCTTCTGTGTGGGTGAGAGTGTGTATATGTGTGTGTGTGTATGTGTGATTGATTTTGAATTTACAACAATAAATAGAATACAAGAGAGAACAACAAATTGCGCTTGTTTTCATACAAAGTTGTTATGTTGTTGTTGTGTAAAGAGTTTTGTTGTTGTTGCTGTTGTGGTGGCATGTTTAACAACATTTTGATTTTATTATTTATTGCAGCTATACAGTAAGGACATTGTTTACTTACAACAATCGGTTCCGCACTTTGTGCTCCTGTCTGTGTTTTGTTTATTTATTTTGTTATTTATTTTGAATCATATTTTATTTCATGGGCGAGTTTGGAAAATCAATTCGATTTTATTCGATTTTGGAAATGTTTTTATTTTTTTTTGTATACAAAGCAAAATGTACAAAATATTTGTTAGCGTAAATAATTTGAAAAGAGATGCGGTATTTAGGAAATGAATGAGAAGCGCAGAGAGGAGCAGTTGGAGCAGTATTATTATTTTTTTTTTAAGACATAAGGCAAAAGCTGAATGAACTGATTTATTGTTATGAGATTGAGAATGAGAATGAGGACGAGTGGGACTATGAAATGTGGACAGAAGACAGTAGACAGATAATGACCAGGATTCAGCTTTTTATACAGATCGATTGACAATGCGAATGAGACAATGAAGCTGAAGATGGGCAGGATTAGCAGGATGAATGCATAACTCACCAACGGTTCGTTGCTCTTCACGAGCTGCACAATTTTGATGGTCTCCTCGTCCTCATCCATTTCAATGGGCACCTCGGGCAGATGCGGATAGAAATCCTTTTGTGCAATGGCATCGTGAGCAAAGAGCAAATGCTGCAAGAGGAGGTTACAGATTAATTTCTATTTTAGTTATAAGTATCGAAAATAGCGAATAAACCCTAATTGGCATTTATTAAATATCAACAATTGTTAATTCATATTTTTGTTACATTTTTGTTTTAAAAAATTTAAAATGTAAGACTTCTTTTTTATTAAAAAAAAGCAATGAAAAACCTTTTTTTTTTAATTTAAATTTTTGTTTATGCGTTAAAAACATGATAAAATATAACAATTTAAGGAAATTGTAAAATTAAAATACATTTAAGAAAGTGTTAAAATATTTAAAAAAATGTTTTTGGCATAAATTTATTTCTAAATTGTTCGTATATTTCAAGTTCCCCAAATGTAATTTTTTTCAAAATTTAAATCGCACTATTTTTTTAAGGCCAATTAAAAATTACCAATAATACTTAAAAGCACAAATAATTTTTGAAACTAGCATTTTTCATTTTATTTTAAATTTAATTAAATAAAAAAAATTAATTTTGAAAATTATTTTAGACTTTTAAATACAATTATTGTAATGCCATAATAATTATTTTAAAACTCATGACAGTTCCCACGTCCCGCTCACCTGCACGTGGGAGTCCTGCAGCAGGTGGAAAGTCTCCTTGCAGTCATCGCTCAGGTGGCAACGCTGAGATAATTGTTCCAGCACCTCGTAGAGCACCTGGGCCGAGGTGGACAGCACTGGAGCCAGTCGATCATCGCGTCCCACCTTGGCCACCTTTGTGTGCACGTTGACCAGGGCATTGAGCTCCTTGGACTCCAGCAGAGCCTTGAGGAAGTCTATCTCCTGGTCATTGGACAAGTTGTCTGATTCCTTTAGTGTGGTTATTAATCTGGACAGCGCTGTGGTGTAAAAATAAATATTTTTAGCAATGTTTTTAATTGAAAAATGTTGTATGAAATTAACCTGGATCCCAATTGATATCGGATGCCATAACTGCAGCTAGCATGCTACGAAAAACACACAGTTCCTTGTCTTTGATTATTCCTCCTTCTTGCTGTTTTTTCAATGAAATGATATCAATGCGAAAAAATTAAATGTTTATTTTTTTTTTGAGATAAATTTAAGATAAAAATAATTTATATATTTAACGCCAGATTTTGAAAATTAATTTGGTTAAATTCAATACAAAATTGGTATTTGGTATATAATTTAATCATCCTCAACGCAGACCTTCTCAGACAGACAGCTGGGACATTGAAAGAAGCCCAATATGGAAGCTCAATAAAACACGTACATTGAATAAAAATCGATAGCTGAATTTAACTCAATTTGGCTGAGTTTTGGCCTCGAAGGAGTCACAATACAGTTACGAGCTACGAGTTACAGTGAGTAGCATCCAATGCTGACACCGAATAAAAAATGAAAATTTGATGCTGGCTAAAAGTCAATTTGCAAACATCTTACAAAAGTTGGGCAAAGCAGAAAGAGGGTGAAAGGACTTAAATGCCTTCCGTTTTGTTAGCTTGCCAAAATAAAAATTGGTAGACATCGCGTCGTATACGTAACGGGGACATTGATAATGCGACACTTTTGCTTTGCTTTTGACTTTCGGCTGGCGTCGAGCTGGCGACACTTCCCTCCCACTATTTCCACTCCCCATCTACCCCTGCCCAAAGCCACTAAGCTGACGCAAATGCAATTAGCTGGCTTTAGGCCCAGTTAGAAGCGACCGGGGTCAACTGGGGCTGCTCCAATTGCCACTGTCGCTGATTTATTTGCAGCGGCAACTCGATTAGAAATAACACAATTTATGGTCACTCTAACAATGCACTACACATAGAGAGAGGGGCAGAGGGAGAGGGCTATATGGCTTTGTCTCGCTTGAATGGTTGTCGTTCTCCTTCTAGTGACAGTCATAAATTGCAGCTGGATGCACCACTGACCCACCAAGCACAACCACCAGCCAGGTAAAAAACTCAACTGTGTTGGCACTTTAGCTATTTTGGAAAGCTAGAAAACTTGAGAAAATTCTTTTAGCCAAAAATCTCGATATCTTTTAAAATAAATTCGCTAACTTATCGAAAAATGTATAATCAGTGTTAAAACAATGTTTTTTCATGTTTCGGAGCAATTTTGAGTGGGTTATCGTACTCCGATTAAGGTGAAAATTTATTTCCGGCTACTTTAGGACCAAATAAACAAAACAAAAAAATAAAAAATTAAAAAAAATGTTGATTTTTTTTTGCCCCATATAATTTTTAAATTTTCCGATCCAAGTCGGCACGGGTTATCATACTCCGATTGAGCTAAAACTTTTTTTCCAAGTGCCTTAGGACCAATTGAACAGATCTAACCCGTATGCGTTTAAAAATAACAACTTTGCCAAAATAAGGGACACCCTATTATACATATGTATTAATAATATAATAATAATAATTGAAAAGGCATTACTTTGTTAATTTTTCATTCACACATTTCTTTTACATAGTCTTTAGTTTGATGTAGTTTAGTTACATTTTAACAATTATAATATTTCATTTAACAAAGTTGTTTTATTTGCGCTTATTCAGTGCTATGAAAATTCGATCTAGAATATCACAAATAAAAATTCAAAATTAAACTTAAAAAAATTAAAATCAAAAATGAAAAATAATTTTTTTTTTTTATGTATGAAAAACCGAATTTAACCCTTATAAATGAAACGGTTGCTAAACGGTTATTTCGGTTTACAGAGTTTCGGTTTTAATTATTCGGTCAAATGAAACTTTTTTTTTCGGTCACGGTTTCAGTTAAGGTGTTACACTTCAATCGGTTTTTACCGGTTAAGGGTTACGGTTTCGGTTATGGCCTTAATCCTGTTTTTAAATATTTTTCTTACGCTTTTTTCAGCTACTCTAGTGCTTGAAATTCTGGCAACACTGGGTGGCAATAATAATGTGCCCACTGCATACATTAAGTGTTCAATGGCTGCGCTTCCTGTTGCATCGTTGCACGAAGTGGAAAATAGCAAAATAGGCATAGCTTCTGCTTGTTTTTCTCCTTCTCCTCCCTCTTCATGCTCTTCCTCGTCTCTCTTCTGGACAGCTGCCAAGTGCGACAGAGGAAGAAGAAGAAGAAGTGTTTACAGTTTACTGCCACTTTGGCATGAATAAAATGGCTTGAACTCGCTTCCCATGCCATTGACTCATCAGCGCACTTCCTTTGACCTGGCTCAAACACACTACGTTACGTGGCACTCAAAATAAAAATAGCTGCAAGTTGAAGAGCCTTAAACATTAACTTTTTGGATAGCTAAAAATCTTCAGAGACACGAATAAAACTCATCAACTTCTTTCGTCATAATACTTGTCTACCCCTAATTACTACTACCAACACTTTTTGATCTGTTTGCGTTTTTCTTGGTTTTCATTTAATAATAATGAGTTATTAATTCATTAATTAATCATTTAATAATTTTTTGAACACTCCCAGAATTTCACACTTTTGATTTTTAATTTATTTTTAAGCCTTTGAGAACGCGCCATTTGTACGTCTGTAAATTAAAAAAAAAATGGCAAAAGTTGACATTTTTAAAACTGTTTTCTCACGTGTTTATTGCATTCTATCAACACTATTTTGAATATAAAAAACAAGCTTTGAAGACTTTTCGTTTTCAAATTATTAATAGAAAACAACGCATCGCGAACGCCACGAAAAAAGGAAGTCATGTTTGACTTCACCTTGACAAATGCGAAAGTCTGCGTTTCGTGGCTAGTAATTTTAAGAAAATACTCTTAGACCATAATAAAATAATGTAGTTTTCCATTTTAGAAATAATTTTGATATGTCACTATGATTTTATTTATTTGACAAGTCTTATTAGTAATTTGTAACGCGACATCGCGAACGTGACAAGATTTCCACCTAGTTTGTGCCAGGAATTTGTTCATCAAATTTTATTCGATAAATCGAAGACAACTTGTAAAACTTGTTTTAAATTAAACTTTCAATATATGTCTGAGAATTAAATAGGTTCATGTTACAATCTTACAATCTTAATCGTTAAAACACAATCGGTCCATTTTGGAAGTCAATTTTTAAGAAAATGTGCAAAAATATGGAAAGAGTGAATTTATTCCAATGTAGAATCTATTTGTTTATCCTATTGAATTTCTTCTAGCGTATATTGCTTAAATAAATAACTTGAATACATTTTTTTTAGTAAAATTTCACAAGATGTAAGAATTTGATCAACTTTACGTTTTTTGTCGTGGTAGACCATATATAATAAATATTATTTTACTATATTGTAAATTTGTATTTTAATTTTTGACATTAAATAAATAAATAAATAATTGAAAACAGCAAATGATGCGAGTCCTTGACCTTGTTGAAGCTGTTAAAAGGGCACTTCTGATTGGGTTTATCACTTCTCCACTTTCTGCCCTCTTTCCGCATGCATATTAAACCTCAAAGTTTCGATGACCTTGAACTACATACACACACACACACACACACACACACACACTCACACACACTTTGGCTTATACTATATACACAATATGTGAAAAGGCGACCAAAAACAACGTCAGTGTCTTTTCCAGGGTTAAACGACGTCACCAGCGTGGGAGTTGATGGGTTGTAAAGGGGTGCAAGGGGCTGTGAAAAGAGTGGAGAGGGGCAGAAGGGGCTTAAATATATCTGCAACTGACAGCAGCAAGGCTAAAACGCTTCACAATCAATGCAAATTGGCCAAGAGCGGCCTTTCTTTAGAAATTGAATAATTGAAGTGCGGAAACCAATATAGGTCGATTGAATGGGATTATATATACTACTAAACTATAGTTTATATTGGAATTTATCCATTTGCAAAATAAACCCAGTTGAACAATTTCAATTTCAATTCAAACAAATTGAATGCAGAAACAAAGTAAGAAAACAATTGTTGGTATTAAAGTTAACGACGAGTTTTATTAGTAAAATAAATATTTATATAATTTTAAATTTTTTTAGTTTAAGTAACGAATAAAAAAACCATATTTATATTTGATTATGTTATATTTAAATTTAAGCAAAAGTGATTTTTTATCGTTTCAAGTTGAGTTTTAATCAGAAATGGGAGTTGGGAATACCCCTGTTGTCTTGCGAGTAAAGTGCGTGCTGAGCTTGTCTATCAACCTGTCAATGTGTGTGTGTGTGTGTGTGTGTGGTTGTGTATGTGTGTGTGTGTTGAGCTGCAATTACGCTAATTGCAAGTGTGGTTGCACTTCACAGGACTTCAGAGCCAAGTGCCAAGTGCTTTTGGTCTAATGCGTGTCTTTTTACTTATTTTTTGGTATCAGAATACAGTCTGGAAAGCACACTTGTTGTTGTTGTTGTTATTAATGCTCTTGTTGTTGTTGGTTTTGTTGTTGTTGTGCATAATGATACGTGTCAATGGGCAGACAAAGGAAGTCACTGTGCTCCTAAGATAAGACAGGTATCACAATAGGAAAGCATTGTTCCCTTGGAGAGAGAGAGAGAGAGAGAGAGAGGGAGAGACTGGAGAGAGAGCGACTGAGAGAGAGGGGGAGACAGAAGAGGGAGGCGCATAGAGCAGGGGTTGATAAATCTCAAACAAAACTGGCCGAATTTTTTAAAATATATACAGTAAAATAAAATGCATGTTTAAGTATCAAAAAAAAGACTATAGAATGACGATAGCGTTAAAAGTCGTATTTAAAATTCAGAAATTTCTGTCTTTTGAAAGTAAAATTCGAATGTAGAAATAATATTTAAGTGGTTTTCAGATTTTTAAAGTTTTATTTTAAATTTCTGTGTATTACATTTGGAATGCAAGTTTAGTCTAATTCCAAGTTTATTTAATAAATGCAGAAATTTTTTTTAATTTTAGTATTTTTTTTTAAATTTCAAATTAACTCAATTGGTATTTAAATTTGTTTATAAAAATTGTCACTAAAACTTCAACAAATACCTATTTGTTTACAACAATTGTTTATAAAAATGAAAACAAGTGAAAGTAAAAATAAGAGCTGGTCACACTGCAAAAGAGCGCAAGCAAGAGAGTGAAGAGAGAGAGAGAGAGAGGGAGAGAGAGAGCGCAAAAGAGAGCAGTGCAAAATGTAAAATTTTCATTTGTATTTTGTAATTAAGAAACTCAAAGATGTTTCGAGGTAAATAGTAAATATGCAGCTGAGTGTAAATTACCTGAGATCAAATGGAATTTCAGAATTTGAAGCTCTCGGTGGTTGTTGTTGTTGTGGTTGTTGTTGTTTGTTTTCTTTGTTTCTTTTTGCCACTTTTGTCACATTTGAGACATGACAAAAAAAGCTGTTGAGAATTTTACACGGCGTTTGTTTTATTTTTAAAACGTTGTTTTTTCACTTGGCACTCACACATATATACATATATATTTTTATGAATATATCTTGCTATATATATACACTTAATATAGCTCAGATTCGAGGCTATTTTTAGTCAGGTCCTCGAGCATTTCGAGAGCAAACAATTGTCTTTAAATTGTTGCTAAATTTCGCACAAGAACCTGAAACTGAACGGAACTGTGGCGCCTCTTGGGCACAATTTGATAAGCGAGACAGAGACGAGAGACTGAGAACTCAGCGAGAACTGAGAGCTGAGAACTTGAAACAGAGAACAGTCTTCTTGATTTGCGTCTCCACGAGCGACTGCAGCGAGCGACTGACTCGAACTGAACTGAACTGAGCCCAAAACTGCCTTGTTCTTCCCTTGCCTGAACTGGCTGCCCATTCAGAAAACAAAAATTGAATCGCAGACACCGCTGCACCGCCGACACCACCGCACCAGCAATCACACCACACAACTGAGCAACTGAGCAACTGGGAAACTGAGCAACTGAGCGGAGCATGAGGGTTGAAATTGCGCATGTCAGCAAATTGTGTGAGCACAACATAAATATACAAGTCTATCTGCGCCTGCATACAGGGTGCTCCACGGTTGCAATTCTTAAACATATTTGGCAAAAATTTAAAAAAATTGCTTTCATATTGTTATTTTAGCATATTTTTTTGCTTTTAGAATATTGGATACACTTGCAAATATGATTTTTAAAAGACTTTTAGTCTATCTGCGCTTGCATACAGGGTGCTCCCCAGTTTAAAAAAATTGCAATCATATTTTTCTTAAGTCATGCCGAAACTTTGATACTCTGGCAAATATAATTTTTAAATGACTTTTAGTTTATCTGCGATAAGATACGGGGTGCTCCACAGTAAAAATTCTTAAGCATATCTGGCGAAATAAATATGAGAGCCGCTTTCAGCGTGCCAAGGACTTGATACCCTTTCAAAAAAATTATTTTAAGAGGTATTTTTCAATAAGTTTTAATTGAAATCAACAATAAGTAGGTTTTCAAACAAATAATTTATTTGCTATTTGAACATAAGTTGATGAAACTAATCGAGCGGTGTCTGTTCTTAAAATATTTAAAAAAAGCAACATTTTTTAAACTAAATGTTAACTTTTGGCCTATAATTTTATGGATGCTAGATGATTTTGTAATCCGTTAAGTAATTTGTATAAAGAGAGACTACATGACTTTGGCTTTATTTTTAAAAATATTTCACTTAATTTTATCATATGTTTTAGCCGAGGAATCCAGCACCGCCTGCTCCCAATAGACCAGCACCACCAGCACCGCCAAAGCCACCAAAGCCACCGGACACCTTTTTGTCGTATCTGGCGTGGTAACGTCCGCCTCCAAATCCACCACCACCAAATCCACCAGCTCCGAAGCCACCACCCAATCCGCCGAGTCCACCGCCTCCGAAGCCGCCTTTGAAGCCACCGCCTCCGAATGCACGTCCTCTGACTCGAACCGTCTCCCGGTAGCTGCCGAAGCCACCGCCGCCACCGAAGCCGCCAAAGCCACCACCGACTCCGCCAATGCCACCGAGGCCTGCACCACCCAGTGCGTATGTCTCCAGCACCAGCGCACCACCGACCATCAGCAGCAGTTGCAGGTGGCACCACTTCATCGTCGTCTTGATCTTCATCTTGATAGAGTCGCTAATCACGTCGTTGTGTGGCGCCTGCGCAGCTCTTCCATCGTTTTTATGCCCCACACTGGACAACAACAACACTACACTCTGCACTCGGTGGTGCGTCATGGAGCCACCGAAAATTCCCCGCACTTATGTTGTGTTTGCTTACACATTAACCGCCATTGGACGATGCTAGTTACGCGTCTCCGTCCACGTGGCTGGCCAGCATTTCTGACCTTCCCTCAGAGATGATGAGGTGTGAACTACACTCTGAGAAAAAGTTTGGGTACAGAGTCAATTTAGGAGTCAAACAATAAAAGACATTTCGAATAAAAGCCGCGTAGGTTTCGATAAAGTTACGAGAGATTGAATTTATGAAAAACGCTTCAAAATTAAAAATTTTAAATTTTTGAAAAATTATAAAAAAAATTTTAATACATACATTTTTTATAATGAATTAGAGGTCAAGCAATAATTAATTAGATATGGACATCGGTAAATTTTAGTCAAAGTTGTGGAAGTTGAAATTTTTTAAAAAACTGTCAAGGGGTGTTGGAGAAATATCTTGTTTTTGAATCAAACTAGGGGCAAACAATAGTCAAATTTTCATTCCGCAAAAATTAAATGTTCCAACTTAATTAAATTTTAATGCAGAATTAATTAAGAGATCAAGCTATGAAAATATTGACTTTCCGCAAGCATCTGGATTGAGTTTTGACAAAGGTTTAAGAACTCGAATTTTTTGAAAAGCAGCACTGAGGCAGGTATTGAAAAAAAAATTGAAATATCTGAGAATGAAATTTTTTAAAATGGATAAAATGCGATGCTTTTGAAAAAAAGTGTGTTTAATGTTTTTCGAATTATCAAGGGGATTTTCTAAGGTTACTACAATATTTCTTTCAGTGTAGAGACGAAACTATGATGAAAGCAGCTTAAACATTTCTAGAATTCAACAGCATTGACACTGAGCTCTCTGGGGGAATTTTGGCATCCCATCCGTGTGAATTGGTAATGCAAATATTTAGGCCAACAACTGGGCAGTTGAGTTTGTGGCCTAAACAGACATGGCCAACTAATTAATTTGCATAAATAAGCAGCTTGGGTTGGGGCAATCTTCAGTTAGTTAGTTAGTTCCACAGATTCAAAGATGATCCGGCAAACGGTTTTCCTGCTGATCTCGACACTTGTCCTCAGTCTGCTGGAGGCCACGCCCATTTTGAGCGAGGGCGGCGACGGAAATGTGCGAAAGACGCGACACATTGTTGGAGGCGGTGGCTTCGTCGGAGGCGGCGGCATTGTGACTGGCGGTGGTGGCTTTGGCGGTGGTTACCTCGGTGCTCCCGCAATACACACTGTGCCCGTGGTGACCACGGTGCCCGTTATAACCACAGTGCCCGTGGTGTCCACCATTTCCACAGTCCAAGCGATTCCCAGCTACGGTTATGGACAGAATTATTATGGTGGCTACAATGGAGGATTTGGCGGTGGCGGATTCGGAGGTGGCGGCTTTGGCGGTGGCGGCTTTGGCGGTGGCGGCTTTGGCGGTGGCGGCTTTGGTGGTCGTAGCTTTGGCGGTGGCAGCTTTGTTGGCGGTGGTATTGGCTTTGCCAAGATCAAAGGTTTTGGCATCGGCGGTTTCTTGGGTTGAATAAAGTTTCGAGTGCAAACAATCAGTACACAAAAGTGGTTCGAGTTTGTCAGTGCTGCCCGCTTAGCTTATTTATAGCTAGATTATGACTTTAAAATATGCAAAAATTATTGTAAAGTAAAGAAAAATTAAATCTCAATATATTATTGTTTTTGGTTGCCTTTTTTTCAGCAAATTATTTTTATTTTTAATATTTTCTTAGTCATTTTTATATTTTTAAAATTCTGGCAGCACTGGAGTGAGTGTGTGTGTGTGTGTGTATTTGCTGGACTTCAACGGATTTGATGATGCTGCAGTTTTGCTTTGGAGATTAAATTTATGGCTCTTGTTTATGTTTTTTTTCTGAGTTTCATTTTACGTTATTGGCAGTTTGTTTGTCTATTATTTTGTTATTGCTCAAGATAAATAAAATGAGCTGAAACAAGCAAATGAATTCGGCTAAAAGATGCCCTGTATATAAGTATGATATTTGGTGACTCTAACTCTTCAAAATCAATGGGTATGACTTGCCTCAGAATGAGTATAGGGTATCTATAAAAATGCCCTACACTCATTCTGAGGCTAATTCTTTTTAAGTCTTTTCGACAATGTTAATTTGTTTATATGAACAGTCCTAAGTATTTTGAAGCGTATAATGATATCAGCCACTGTATGCTTAACAGTTGGACCATTAAAGTTACAGTGGGTCACAGTATCCGATTTCTTTTATAATGAATTTGAAGAGCATTTTTTGAGAGCCACTTGAGAAATGTGAATAAAAACGACACTTGAATTTAGATAAAATAAAGTAAAAGCAAGTTAAGATATTCGATGATTAAACGGAAGCATTTATTAAATAATAAATTTTACTATTTGTAATACTTAATTTGTAAATCAATTTATATACATATATTTAACGTTCCATAACATCAAGTAAAATAACATAACAACCAGTAAAGTACATATATACACAAAACAAAACACAGAAAACAAGAATTTTAATTTGAAAAATGTTTTGATAAATAAATAAGAATGGCGAAAGCTTTAACTGTATTCAAAATGTAGCAAAATTCACGATAAGTTCACGTATAAACTAAAAAAGCAAAATGTATAAAGAAGATAAACAAACTGTGGTCAACTTCAACACCTCTTTAATGTATGAATCCCCTCATTAAGCTGCTCTTCAGAGGCATCTCTTGCTCAGATCTAAGCAGGCAACTTGAGCATCGAGTGGTTCCACTGTGGATCAACAGACACTTCCGCATCTGCTCCAAGTAGATTCAACAGTTGTGGGTCAATTTTAGTTTCGGGTAAACAACAATGCTTTTAAAATAAGTAATTATTTTTGGCTTTTTTCTGGCGTGGTCGCGACTTCAATGACACTCGAGAAAAAAGCCAATGAACTTTATCGAATATTTTGGGCTATAAAATAAAGCACAATTCGTGGCTCTGATTTAGTGGCCAACAGAATCTCGTTCTGGCTGTGAGTAGTCGAAATCCAAATGGAATTAGCCAAAGTTTGTTTGGTTCTCTGCGCCTTTGTGCTGCTCTGTGCAGTGGGAAGAGCCGAGGAGGCGGCGGTGGAGGTGGCACCACCAGCACCACCCACTGCTGATCTGGTGGATGCGGGCGAGAATTCCCAAGCCGATGTGGACGCGAATGTGCGTAAGACACGTCAATACTTTGGACCACCGCCACCGCCATTCTTTGGACCACCGCCACCACCGTACTACGGTGGCTTTGGTGGTGGCTACGGCGGTGGCTACGGCGGTGGCTTCGGCTTTGGTGGTGGATATCAGCGCACTCGTGTCGTGACACGCACGCGTTACCGTGGTGGCTTCGGTGGTTTCGGCGGTGCTTATTACGGCTAAGTGGATAAATGGATAAATGGATTCCATTTTCCATTTTCGACATTTACAACATTTGTGATATTTCATTTACTTTTCTCGCTCTCTCGTTTTTTACTTCAATAAATGTCTTTATGTTTTTGGCAAAAGTTGTTTATTATTTGCTTTTTTTGGGGGAGTGCCCCACTTTTATGATGCGAAAGTGGTTGCCCCACCACTGAGTGGCGACTCTGCTTATAAGTAGATGGGCTCAGTTTGGTTTTCGGGCTCAAAAAGATGCGTTTCATTTGCTGGTTGCTGCTGCTGCCTCTCGGCGGCTCTTTGGTCTGGACTCTCAAGTTGGACGAGCTGGAAATGGATGCTCAGGTGGCACCACCACCACCAGTGGGTAATGTACTTATTCTTATTTGATCAATTAATTCATTCATTTATGTATATTTTTATATATTTTGTAAGTAAAATCATAAATAATTTAACGTTTAAATAAAGCATTCATTTGATATTGAAATAAAATAAAAGTGCACAATATTGTTGTAAATAAAAACATAAATAATTTAAAGTTAAAAAAATTTAAATAAATTGTCAAATTAATAATAATAATAATTAGAAAATAAAACTACAATTTAATAACAGATTAAAATTTGAAATGTAATTTTAACCAGAACTAAACTCTTATTTATTTCAATTGTTGCAGCTGCAAGTCCCAAGCTCAATTTGTGGCGCAGCCTTATGGGCCAAGTGCGTCAGGCCCTGCACCGCTTTCAGCCCACAAGGAGCACAACCACCTCAACCACCTCAACCACCACAACCACCACAACCACCAAACGTCCTCGTGTGCAATTTCGCGGCACCACCGCGGAACCCGCGCTGCAATTCTACGGCGCCCTGAATCCCATTTTTCAAATGCGCAACTTTTGAATTGAACTTAACTAAAATTTGACTAAACTAAACTTAACAAATTTAACTAAATTTGATACTTTTAACATTGTTTGCAAAATTCAGTTTAAAAATTGTGTTAAAAACAATTACTTCCAGGCATCCTGGAAATTATATAAAATTTATTTTGACTACTTTTAAGCTAACATTTATTTACATATGCCATTTTCTTATAAAAAAATTAAAATGATTTAATATATTGATTCAAAATTGATTCAAGTTATTTATTTTTTAAATTGATAAACAAAATGGAAAATCATTTTAATTTTATAATTTGTTTATTTAAAAATCTACCTAATACTAAAATTTTTAATTACAATAGTTAACAAAGAAAAGTGCTTTCATTTTTAGCGGAAATGCTTGTTGAAGAGTCCCTTGAAACCGCCGAAGCCACCACCGAGGCCATGCCCCAATCCGAGTCCACCGAAGCCACCGCCAAAGCCATGGCCCAAGCCGAGTCCATGGAGTCCACCGCCAAAGCCGCCAAAGCCACCAAATTTGCCACCAAGTCCACCACCGAAGCCACCGAGTCCCAAACCACGTGTTACTCGTTCACTGTCCGACTCCGCGTCGGACTCTGGTGACTGCACCACATCCAAATCCACATCGAGTAGTGTAAGTGGTTCCCTTTCCAGTGGGTCAAGTGGTGCTGCCAAATTGTGGTTCAAACTGCAGATTATAAGCAGGAAAAACAGACACAGAGTGAGGAACTTCATGTTGATTGAATTGGATTGATGATGATCTTCTGCTGATGATCTCTTTGTGCTTGATCACAAATCTTGAAGATTCGTGCTTTTTATACCACTGACCACATTTTCTTCTTCTCTTCTGGCTCGTCTTCAAAATCTGCTAATTGAAAGAATCCACACTGCGACTGGAACTTGTTGTCAACTGCTCCCCCCAAAACATGTACTTTCATTCATCGATCTTCAATTGATGTTAACTTGGCTTACGTTGGGTTGGTCTCGCTCTCAAGTTTGCTTAGGCCTCGACTTCGGTTACATCATATTTGTCTTTGTCTTTGTATTTTTATTTGAGTTTGCTGCCGAGTTTTGGTCTTGAAACGTTGTCTAATTGACCTTAGCAGCCAGTTGTGTGTATTTCTCTGGTTAACATTTACAATTGGCCACGTTTGGCAATCAAATTCGAACCAGTTAACAAACTGTGTTATGTCCAGGCAACAGTTCTTCTCTCTGTTCAGCAAATAAACTGCATTCAAGAACGAGTTTTTGCATTTCTTAGCATCTTATTTCTGGTATCTCTTGTCCAATTTTGAGTTTTTTGCCAGCATTAAAAAAATGACAAAAAAAATGATGACAAAAATCATTTGAAGAAACCAAAACAAGTGTTGAAAATATAGAATTTGGGATTAAATCTAAGCTAATTAAATTTGAATAAAGAAAAAATAAAAAGAGTACAAAAAGTGTTAATAAAATATATTCATTTGATTTAATATTTATTTTCAAATATTAATAGTTATTTATTTAAAATCAATTGAAAGTTGTTGAAAAAATTTAAAAAAGCTAATAATTAAATTAAATGAAGTTAAAGAATATATTAAAATATTAAACTTAAATGTCACAAAAATACTATATTTATTTATTTAGGCGAAAACTTTTACTACATTAGAAACGATAATTATAATTAGTTTTATAAAATTGAAAAAATTTTGCTTGATTTTTTATAATTAATATAAATTTTATAATTTTTTTATTGCGTATACAATTCTTGCGTTCTCAATGTGTACTAATTTAAATTTCTTAATTATTTTATCTCTAAATTATACATTCTAATTAAACGTTTTTCAGTATTATGTTCCAAAATTCGTATTCTTATTATTGTTTGTCAAAATTCTTTTAGGCAACCTGTTTTTCTTTGTATACACTGCACTTTCCCAAATTTCTTTCAGTGTAGCTCGGCCAGCAACCAGATAATGCTGCTAATTGAAAAGCATTAAAAATTACGATGAGTTCGTTGAACGAATCAAAAGATTTTTGTTTAAACTATGGCAATATTTTATTATGCTAATTTAAGTTAATTTTAGTTAGCATCTCGTTTGCAGCATTAATTTGCGACGTCTGTGCAGATACTTTTTGAAGTTAGTGTTGCCTCTGCTGTTGAGCCATTTAATTGATTGTTGACGTCTGCGTTTGATAAACTCTGGACATCTCATCTTATGATGATAATGATGAAAATGATAATGATGATGATGTTGAGGATGACGATTGAGTTGTGGTGTCACTGTGCGATGTCTGCGCACAGTGTCCTGGACAAAAGGACGGGACCAGACAAGTGGATCCAAGCTGGCATCATAATTCGGTTCGTTGAGACTCCTCAAAGACGTCGACTTTCCTTCGCCAACTTGCAGCATTATTAGTAACAGGAGTACCACTAATATTCCCATTTCAATTCTCAGTTGTATGCCAAAATTCCAAAGTGCTGTTGTGTTTCACTTGCAACGCGGTTAATTGGAAACTGTTGCACTTTGTGTGCAATGCGTTGTCTCTTATACTCGAAACTCACCTGGATACTCACCTGGAAACACACCCGGGAAATGCTGAGCAAATAGTGAAAAACCTTTTTGCATGCTTCAGCTGCCCTCAAGAGTATTTGCTTCTCTTTGAGCCGCTTCTTCTACCTGCACTTCTCAATTTGTCAATGAACTTTCCCAATGTTATGTAGGTAAAAGTGCTCAAATATGTTGAGCAGGTCAACAAATCGCATTCCCCGTGTGTTTTCCACTTTGTCTGGGACAACACATGATTCACTGGGAGACAGATAAGATCTGTTGTATCAGCTTGCCTTTCCCTTGTTGCGGATATAAAAAGTGTAACACATTATCGACAACGCAAACTAATCTTTAATTGGTAGAGATATTGCTCTAGTAAATAAAATAACATAAAATAAAATAAAAAAATTGAAACATTCTTTAATTAAAGTAATAAGTCTTTTCTTGGTTTAAATTTTTCTATTTCTTTTCTAATTTAATAAAAATTGCTTTTTGCTTAAAAACAAAAATTTAAACAAAACAAAAATAAAATTTTTTAATTTGTTGTACATTGCTTAATTAATTTTTTTTTGATACTAAAGTGTTTATAAAAATTAATATATATATGAAGAATATTATTATTAAAAAAAAAAAAGTTATTTGATGTTACTTTTTATTAACTTCAATGCTTGATTAATTTATAATTTAAAATTCTAAAATATTTATTAAAATCAAAATGTATGCAAAAAAAAAAATTTTAATTTAAAAAAGACGATAATTAAAGCTTCTTTTTATCAAAATTATTTTTGATAATATTCACGGCCTTTAAGTGCTTTAAATCTTTGAAATACCAAGCATGAGTTTGCCTTATCTTGTTTTCTCGTCAATCTTTTTTGAAGAGATGTCTTTACCGGCTTTATTCACAGTCTTCACTTTCAGGTAGTTCAATACAAGGATTTTTATTATGTCTGAAATTTGGAAATATTTACAATGGTAATCTTGAATGGGTCGACAACATAAATAGGTGAATTTTCCATGTAAAACAGCATGTGTCATTTTAGGCAATGGGACTGTAAATTAGATTTCACTTTCTGAGTACGAGTCGGCGTAATGTGGCAAGTGAAATAAAGTGAAAGGGCCCAGATCGGGCAAATGGCTAACAAATTGGCATCGAGCAGGTCGCAAAGTGTCTGGTCAACACTCTCTTCTTCTTCTTCTTTCTCAATCCATGCATTTTAGCCTTGCACTTGACACAGACTTCGATTCCGACTTTGACTTTGACTCTGTCTCCCATTTGTGAATTTGTCTGCGTCTCCTACTGTGACTCTGACTTTAAATCTGACTGTGACTTTGGCTGGACAATTAGCGAGCGTGAAGAAGAAGACGAAGCAGTAGAAGAGGAAGAAGATGAAGAAGAGAGACATGTCTGCGGTGAGTTATGCGCAAGTTGAACAAGTACGAATTTTAGACGCAAGGTGCTCAACAGTAAAGTGCCCAGTAAGCGATCGATTCAAGCATCATAAATGATGTAATTATTTTAAAATATTTATATGAAAATAAGTAAACCCTGAAAAAGTACTACCTAATATTGAGAATACTTAATTTTTTTGCTGAAAGTATGATTAAAAATACGATTGACAATATTTAATAAAGTTTTTCTTAAGGTAAAAGATGTCTAAAAAGATATTACCAAATACAAGATTAAAAAAGGCTATTTTCAAGGCATTATTTAAAGTTTAAAGCTGATAACAATGCTTACACTCCTGGTACTGGGCTAAAAACCAGTTGTGGCAACTCAAGTTGAGGGCAGCCTGCAGAGTAATCCAAAGTCCCAGTTAGCCCACTTTCGACTTGGCTAACAGCAATTGACACATATGAGTAGAAACAGGCAAGTTGCAAGTTGCCAGTTGAATGTTGCCAGTAGAAAAGTGGCACAGGCAACAAGCAGAGAAGAGTTGCATAAAAGCCGCAGTTGCCACTCGCTGTGGCCACAGTACGCGATCAAAGTTCTCGCCAAGATGTGCAAGAAATTCCAACTGCCGATGCCGATGCTGCTGCTGCCACTCTTGGCCAGCTGCCTCTTCCTAGCCAATGTTGAGGCACAACAGCAACAACAGCAGCAACAACAACAACAACGATTGCGGTTGCCTCTGGGCTACAACATGCGATTGGGTTCGGTTCCCACGCGATTTGTGGGCAAAGGCGCCTACACGCTGGCCACCAAAAGGGGCGTGTCCCCCTCCCTCAAATGGCAGCAACAGTTGCTACAGCAACAACAACAGCAACAAAAGAAACTGCTACAACAGCAACAACAACACCAGCAGCTGCAACAACGAATGCAACTTTATCAGTGGGCCACAATGGGAGGCAAGAAATACAATTCAAATGTGTAAATAAATAAGTGTAAAATTATAATTTATTTATTTTTATATTTAAATAGATAAATATATAAATAAATAAGTTGTAAACATTAATTTATTTGTTTATATATTAAAATCAAATATTTATTAATATAAATTATAATTTATTTATTTTTAAATGTTAACCAAGAGTGCTTGCAAGAAATATAAAATCAAAAATGAAGTAATTATATTTAATTTGAACTGACAATTAAGGTAAACTATAAAATTTAAATTTAAACTAAAAGCTGAAGGCATTAAAAAGTCAATATAAAAAGCTTAAAAATAAACGTGAAATGAAATAAATAAGGTTACACAAGATGAAAAACATATAAACATATGAGTATATTTAAATATTCTAACTTATTGTCAATTATGAAAAGTTGATAATTTTTTGCGAGTATAGATAATAAGTAAAATATTACGGGAAATTCACAAAAACAATATGCATCAAGTTTATGTTATGTAAAGAAATTGTAACGATTATGATTAAATTACAGAAATTCAAATTTCTGTATAAAAATAAAATATATATTTAGATTCAAAATTTATATTTTATTTCCCGATCTAAATTATTCCTCTTGTTTTTAAATAAAAAAATATAATTTATTTAATTTTGTGAAACCTATTTCTCAAACTTTCGATTCTTGGTAATAAATAAAAAAATAAAACGGAATAAACTGTTTTTTGATATGCACGTGAAAAATATATATTTAGCTAAATAAATAAAATAAATTATTTTTTTTAAATAAGTTTTAAATCAAAAGAATATGATCTAAAAAGCTGGCGCATAATGACGCATGTTCATGTGCTCGAAAATCGAGTTGCCGCCATCGGGGTGT
Organism: Drosophila limbata; assembly: GCA_963924055.1. NCBI lineage: Eukaryota > Metazoa > Arthropoda > Insecta > Diptera > Drosophilidae > Drosophila > Drosophila limbata. Next base: position 24,193,336 of record OZ001355.1, on the reverse strand, counting down.
CCACCGAAGTAGCCGGGAATGGGCATGCCAACTCCAGCTCCAGCTCCAACTCCAGGAAGTCCTCCAACTCCGACTCCTGCTCCAACTCCTCCAAATCCGACTCCAACGCCTCCAGCTCCAGCTCCAATTCCTGCTCCAATTCCCGCTTGAGGATACAGACCAGCTGGAGGAGCAGCTCCCAATCCCTGCACATTGGCCATGTTGATGATGTTGTTCAAGGCTGCAAAGTTGTCCACACCTGGCTGCGGTCCAAAGCCATTGCCATTGCCCAGTTGGGGATACATGAAGCCCGCAGTGGCTTGTGGATTGCCAGGATAAGCGCCCAGACCCAGACCGTAGCCCAGACCCAAGCTGGGATCACTCGGATAGCCAGGATAACTGTTGGCGCCCAGATAAGGCGCCGCAGGAGCAGCACCGCCGCCAAAGACGAGACCAGGATAGCCAGTATAACGGGCCATTCCCATCTGCATTCCCAACTGACTATTGATGGCCATGCCAGACATGGGCAGCTGCATCGAAGTCATCGCTGGCGTCATGTTCGAAGTCATCATCTTGACATCCGCCTCCGTTCCAGCTGATGGACTCTTCAGCTGGCGCTGCTCCCGATCCCCAGTGGGCTGAGCTTGGCAGCTGCCGAGCAGCATCAGGGAAATGAGCAGAAGGGATTTCTGGGCACACTGGACACACTTCATCTTGGCTGCGTTTCCAATAGACAACTGTTTGCTTCCGGCTTGTGGAATCCGCTTTTTATGCAACTCCCAAGAGGGGAAACTTTCTTTTGCCAAAATGATTCAAAAAATATTAAAAGATCGCTTGGTGATTGGTTTTCTTTTTGGCTCGTAAAATTTACCTTTTTATGGTAGCCAAAAAAGTAAAAAAAAATAAAGCAAAGACCTAAAATAAGACGAACAGAGTCTGAACGTGTCTGCAAAGTTTTGTAATCTCTTTATCTTTATAAACAATTCGCACATTTTGCCTAATGCCAACCGCAAATAAGGTGCTAAGTGTCCAAGTCTTCGTCTTCGTCTTCGTCTCGGACAAATGTCGAAAATCTGCCAGCCAGAAAATTATCATTGTTGTTGTTGTGCTGGTGGTGGTGGATTTTGACTCGAAATTGGGCAAAGTGAAATGCTCTTCATTCGCCTTCTATTGATTGCTTTGTCAAACGAAAGACTTAGGCAACGAACTTTTTTTCGACAACTGCCTAAAAGTATGCAGCAATTTTTTAAGACACTTGGTGAGTCATGATCTTGACATTATTATCTTATAAGTTTTAACTTCATTTAAAATTTAAAATCTTAATTTTAATAATTCAAAATAATTAAAAATACTTCAGCTGATGTAAATAAATAAATAAAATGAAGTAAATACGAGCAATTGCTATCTCTCGTGATATCTAAGTAACCCAATTTAGCGTGGCCAATAAATCCATTTAAGATTTATACAACTATAAAATAAGTTGTTATAACTTGACAACATATGACAACAGAAACAATCGGTCACATTGTCATGTTGACCTCTTAGATCAGGAAATTAAATAATTAAACAATAAAATTATTTATTTTCTTAATAGCTAAATTGCTTTTATAGTTTTTTTTTTAATGAACAAAATAAACTTAATAAATTTTGTTTTTTAGGGGTCATTTTCGGTTTAAAACACAGACAGACTAATAAAGATTTGAATTGTTATTTTAGGGATTAACTGCGATGATTCATTCTTGAGTAGAAGATAAGTCTACATGCAGCAGCTAAATAAATTATTAATTTTTTTTGTTTTATAAAATTATTTTAACAAAACAAATAAAGTTGTAAGCCTTTTCTCTTTCATATTTTGTTTTATTATTTTCTGCTTAAAATAAATAAATAAATTAGAGTCTTTGTAAATGCAATCCGAGTTTACAGCTATACTTAAGGATAGTTCTTAATGACTACTCAAATCAGATGTGAGTGCAACTATTTGCCAAAGCTGTCCTTGTAGGCGGCACGTTCTCGGTCCGCACGAAGCGTGAGCGCATCGTAGGAATCGAAGGCGGGGACACGACGATCTGAGAGATCGGAGCGACGATGTGGCTCCAGGGCATTGGGACTGTTGTAGTATCCATAGACCACGCTGCTGGGATAGCAGATGAAGTAGTCCTGGGAACGCTTCTGTCTCACGGGCTCTCCACTGATGTCCACAGGTGAGTTGAGGGCCTGGTAGGGATTACTCTGGCTGTCAACGGGCGCCGCTTGGCTTTGTGGCAGGACAACACACAAAGTCAGCAGGATCAGGGCGAATATATATGTGCTGTTCATATTGTTGCTTATCACTTGTTTAGTTAAGTACTTTTGATTAACTTGCAGTTTTGGTTTTAGCTTTAATTTCAATTTGAGTGCTGTTGATGTGATGCTCTCGGAGTTCCTTGTGGTTCTGTGCCTCGGCTCCAACTCGAAGATTGTTTTATATGTGAATTTGCGATTTAAATATTTAGCACTTTGCGCTAATTATACGACAGACAGAGTTACTAACTTAATTTGTTGCGTCGTACACTCGCAGAAAAATGGCATGAATTTGTAATATTTAAAATATATTTTTTGCATTAAATTTAAGAGTTCAATATAAAAGTGATTAATCTAAGGTGTTTGAATAAAATGAAATATTTATTTCTTTCATTTGTTTTTAAATATACATTTAAAATACAAATTGAAATATATTAAAATTAATTAAACTTTTTGGTACAGACAGAATAAGTTATTTTCACATTAACTTTTACATAAAAGTATGAATTTTAATTTTATTACGATGTCGATTAAAATGTCTCTTTTGTATCATAAAATGAAATTTAAATATATTTAAATATATATTTATGAAATGATTTAAGTATTTATATTTTTTTTAAATTTTAACCATATTTAAATGAAATACTAAACTTTATTATAAAAATACGATAAAATGAAATTATTTTTTTATGCTTTACTTTGTTTCTCTGAGTTTACATATTTTAAGCTGATTAGCACCTTATGAGACTGCGGCACAGCATTTCCGTCCATGGGGAGAAGGCAGGGGTTGGGGGAGGGGCTTTAAAGGGGGTGCTAGGGGGAGTTATGACGTCCACACTGCGGCTGTTAATGATCAAAGGGGGAGGCTTTAATTTGTGGTTTATTTTTTTGTTGCGGTAGGTGCTGAATTCACAGTTCACAATGAGTCAGATTCCTCCCGCCCGCCCCACAAATTAAAACTTCACACTTGACGTCAATATTTCAGATATTTCCAGATTTGGACATATGTATTTTTATAGAGTTATGTAAACTTACTACTACTAAGTATAGCACGTAGTGATTATTTACATTCCACATTGTCCAGCTGAGCTTAGTGTACTTCTCGTGATGTTAGACAGAAAGCGTTAATTAATTGAGACACAAATGATTCAACTTCCCAATAAGTCAACATTATCAAAGTTTCCGTGTAATTTTCTAATTAAACTCACTGCAAAATATTTGTTTTAGCTAATTTTATTTATGAATCAGTTAAGTTTCGCTGCTACTTTTAACATTTATATATATTCATTTATTTATATACTAGTGTAAAGTAAATAAAACATTTACAATTTTAAAGTTCAGCTCAATTGGTGCTAGGTACCAATTGTTACATTTTTTTATTGGTGAATACTTAAAAATAAGCTAAACCTTTCACCCAAAGTCGAAACCAGTAAATGTGTATTTTTTAATTATATTAATCTAATTTTATTTTATTATTTATGTTTTAATTATCAACTCGAGTTCAACTTACAATTTCTAGTTAAAATGAGCGCAGACCGGAACATTTTATTTAACTAATAAATTGTCTACAGGTTTCTGTTTAAAATGATTTAATTGAGTTGACGTTGGTGAAATAAAAATTTAATCAAATTAATTATTGTTTTATAATTTCATTTACGTCATGGTATTTGTTGTTTTACATTGTCCGACGATTTTGCTTATAACCTTTGTGTATTCATTATTTAAGATTATTTATAATAATTAAATTAATAAAATTAAATTAAATTAAATCAATTAAATAATACTCAGATATTTTTTGTAGGCAAACAATATAATTTATTAAATATCTCCAAGTCGGTTTAATTAATTACTCTGGCAAAAATCGCAAAACGATTTATCAATGTGTTTTGACTCAAATGTGAACTTGTTTTCTCAGGTTTAAGCATATTCAAAATTGAGAGTTTATTTTTGCACCAGCCCCTAAAATAATTTACTTGACATATTTTATGAAAATTATGTAAATGCCATAATAAATGTTTTGAGTTTAGGAAAAATTGCTGGATGAATAAAAAATCTTTGATATGATTATTTTATATTTTATAATTTATATTTTACAAATTAAAATCGTTACGGCCCTTGTAGTTGACAATCCCATTTTTTGTATTTGTTTAGACAAATATATTTACTAAATGGAATTTTTTCAAGCCCATTAGCTCCAACTGGAGCTGTCTGGCGATAAAAATACTACTGTTGGCTGTCATTGTTGTGAGTGAAAACCGGCTGGAGGAGGTGTCAAAATCAGATGAAATAAAACGCAGAAACAGTTTCGTACCTGCCCCCAAAGCATGTTAACATTTTTGTTGCTTTGTTTTGACTTTATTTTCTTTTACATTATTTTATTTTAGTTTCGTTTTGTCTAGTTTCGTTTATTTTTAAATCCAAGACGTGAGTTTATTTGCCAAAACTGGCGCTCGCCGAGGCCGACGCCGATGCTGATGCACTGCCGCCACCGCCGAAGCCACCGCGACCACCGTATCCACCGCGGCCTCCACCGAAGCCACCGCGACGATATCCGCCACCACCGCCACCGCAGCAGAAACCACGGCGACCGCCGCCAAAGAATCGAGCGACGCGAGTCCCGTCGCCGCCGTCGTCAATTGGCTGAGCATCGACGTCCTCCAGGGTCAGTTTCTGTGGCTGTGGCTGCTCCGGCTCCAAGGGATGTGCTCTGGCGAAGGCCAAGATTAGGCAGCTGAATAATGCGAACACCACAAATAGTTTCATCTTTAATCTTTAAGTTTACAATTGCTTCTATGGACAACTAATCGAAATCTGAGATCTTTTATAGTCGACGCGATTTGTTGATTAATCGCCCATGGGAGTCCCCTTAATGAGAACTTTTTGATTTCGATTCTTCCTTTGAATAAATTCATTAATTTTGCCCACTATCATTACCAGCTCTTTTTTTTTTGTTCACTGTTTTTGATGATTTCACTGGAACTTGTAAGCAGCAGCTAATGGAAATCCCGGGTCCCAAACAATTTGATTGCCCCTCCCCCATTACGTCCACCATGCTCACTTTTAGCACACCATTGTCAAATTGGCCTAGAGCAAAAGACCTACTTGTTTTGTTGTTTACTTCTAGAAAGACTCGAAAGCGAAAAACGACACAAATTATAAACTTCTCACATACGAGCTCGTAAATTGTATATTGTGAACAAGCCCCTTTAGCAGCTTGTTTGCGAAAGGGGGACTCACTTTCGGATACTCTGTGCCAAAACTTAACACAAAAGGGTTATTCAGTGACTTTAAAAAAATACAGCATAAAAAAAATAATTAAAATAATGGGAAAAATCTTAATTGAATAAATACTTATTTTCGCATCCTGGAGAAAGTTTTCGCTTATATTTTTCATTTCATTCTTTTTCTTGATCATTATTATAATACAAACTGAAAGCATTTTTTCTGTTTTAAAATATTTTATTTATTAATATAAAAAAAGTTACAATAAATTAATAAACTAAATTATGTTTATCATTTCATAATTTTTATAATCAACCATGAAAATTAAAATCGGTTTTGTTTTAATTTTAACAACCAATAATTTTATGAATTAACGAAAATATTTATTTTAAATTTTTAAAATCATAATCTCTGCGCTCCCTTAATTAATACATGAGATGAAAGAAAGAGTTTATCGCCTTCCATGCGATATCGTATGCACTTAATAATTTTATAGGGTATTTTTTTAAAGAGCACTTGCAATTTACATATTCTGCTTGTTTTCATATTGTTATTGGTTTCGCGCGTCAGTAATTTGAGCTTTGTTATTTTTTTGTTGCACGTTAAGAGGCAATCGAAAATTATGGAAACTTGTTAAGAGTTGTGTTGTGTGATCACTGATCACTGATCACTGATCACTGACCCCTCGACAGTGCCTGAAATATTGCGCAGTACAAGATCACGTTCCACATTCTTCTCATCTTGATCAACATCAACGGGTTCTGACACATAACATTCTCCCATTAAGTCTTTAAATATCTAAACTAATTCAAATATTTGTTAATCGAGAATTTAAATAAGCAGAAGCAATTTTAAGTGTGCCATTGAAATGTAATGAGTTTACTTTCGAAACCTTTTAATAAAGCAGTTTGATCAGTTACTAAAAATATTCTTTTTTATTTATCAAAAAATTGTTATTTTTATTATTTATTATTATTATTTTAAATTAAAATTATTTTTCTATGATTATATGTACGATAATGAACAAAATGTACAGCTGAACAATATTTGCTTGCATACTTTTGGGCTGGCATATGAATTACTGAATATAGGGTATTGTGCAGTCGACCATAAATCAATTCACTGCAATATTTATTATTTTTACTATATTTTATTATATTATTTCCAGATATTTTTATTACAATGATGTCGTATTTAAATGAAATTAGTTAACAAGAGCAAGTTCAAATAATCGAATATATATTTTGGGTTATTGTAATAGGTTTAAACATGTTCTTTTTCTGAGTGTAAGACAAGCTGTAATATATTTATCAATAAACAATAAAAAATGACATTTAATCGATTAACAAAACGTGAGGTTATTGAATGGCTCAGAAAACCGGTTGTACTCAGAAATCTGTTGAATATTTACATTATATGAAAATGGAGGCGTGGCTACTTTTCTGACACGTGTCGAGAGAAATACTTAATTGAAATATTAAAAGATAAAACACAAAGCTTCACTTAGTAATTAAAGTCTCCATACAAGTATGTAATTGGTTGAAAGCAACTGATTATTAATTTTGCTATTGAGTTTTTATTGTGCAACTAAAAGGTGAATTGCCTATAAAATAAACAATTTCCATTTAAATCACCATGACTAAAAACTGAGAGGCCGAAAAACCCCGCGGAAGTAAACAAACGTGTTAACGGTGCGAAACCAATTTTAGCCAATATTAATTTGGTCAATATTTGCCGAAACTTTGGGCAAGGTCAATGTCAATTGGCAACATTAGACGGAGGCGTCTGCAGACTCGTGAGATCTGATGAAAGGTGCGATCTGAGGGAAACAGAACCAGTCTATGACGTTGACGCGACTCGGGCGCGTTTTTGACGCGACTTCCACGCGACTTTAGCTCGCTTCAACGCGTTTCTTGCGTGTTTCCGTTCGAGGCACTGTGGGAAACAAGCTCAGATTAGTGTATATTATTTTGTAGAGTGCATTTTGATAAAATATAAGATAAAATAAAATAGATGAAATAAGTAAAATATATAAAAAGTTAAAAATGAATAAATAAAATGTAAAAAATAGATTATTTTGAAATAAAATTTTCTGATTTGCACCATGCGAATATGGAAAATGAAAGAAGCTTGAAATATTAAATATTTTCTGGAGAGTTATTGGAGCAATTTAAAAGTTTTTAGGTACATTTAAAAAGGCTAATGTTTATTTAGTGAACATAAAAAATAAAGAAGGTAATATAGATTTTTTCCCACAGTGCCAAGTAACGTTTTTTAATGATGCGGCAAAGACGAAGGTCTGCCAGTTTCCGAAACATTCAAACTAATTTGAAAATTTTGCTGAAGAACAGTTGACTGATTTTGTTTTGTGTTTGCTTTGTTTTTGGGCTGGTCATGTTTCTTAGTTTCTTGGCTTTTTGGCTTTTTGGCGTGGCTGCTCTTGAGTTTTTTGGCTTATATAAAACTCATATCAATCAAGTGCTGCAACTCTAGTTGCCATTTGCTGCTCCGCGCGTTTAGTTTACTTAGTATCTGTGTCTAAATTTGCATCTGTATCTGTTGAAATGTATCTGCTGTCGCGTTTGGCACTGTTGTGTCTGCTCTTTGCACTCGTTGTCGCCCAGAGGAGTAGAGGAAAAACAGCACAGCCTCAAGGACGCACTTTGGGCTTATTAACGCCGTTGTTATTTGGCTCTGGCGGCTCCTTATTCGATGTTCCTGTTGCTCCCGTGGGCGGCTTAGGCGGAGGGGGCGTGGCAGGAGCTGGCACGCAGTCGGATCAGTACTACGGAGGTGGAGGAGGAGGATATGGCAGTGGATATGGCAATGGATATGGCAATGGATATGGCAACGTCTATGGCTACAGGCCCAACTATGGCTATGGCTATCCTGGCCTGGGACTAGCCTATCCGGGTCTTGCCCAGAGCTATCTCGGCTATCCAGGCTATGGTCTCAACTACTACAGACCCAGCTACAACTACAACTATCAAAGACCTGTGCAGTATCCGGGAAATTACTACGGCTCCAGGCCCAACTATGGCAACTATGGCAACTATGGCTCGCGTCCCTCCTACAGTTCCCCTCAGAGTGCAGCTGCCGTCACACCTGGCGTCTCACCTGGCGCCTCACCTGGCTCACAGCTGAGTACAGCTCAGGCTGCACAGCTGGCTGGACTTTTGGGTCAGGCGCTCGGCAGCAGCCTGCGCCCCTTGGTGGCCAATGGCGGGGGCGTGGCAGGAGGAGCGGCTGCGGGCGGGAATCCCCAGGCCTTGAGTGGCTTATTAGGTTTGCTTGGCTAATGAACGTATATAGCCAGCATTTAATTGTTAAATGAAATTTACATAAAAGAGACTTAGCATTAAATTAGCCAAGTAAACAAAAATACTTAAATATCTCTGATGATCAAAATATTGTAACTTATGCATTAAGTATTTTCGATAGGTTTAAAGACAAATCCTATGCCAAATCAACGACTCGAAAGCTCTGAGAGTATGCATCAAATATCAAAGTATTTGTAATTTAAGAAATGTTAAACTAGTTTTAAAGTCATTTCCTACAAAACTGTTTACAAAATAAAGATATTGATTGTTGATCATTAAAACACATATGGGCTGATCCGAAAATGTTTAGTCAAAAATCTGCAGGTTTTTTAAAAATACTTGTTTTTGTGGATTGTGGATTGGTTCCAAAATTCTTAAATATTTCAATAATTCCTGCAAAAAAAGTGCCAAAAAAGTGGTCGTTTTAAACTTTGTTTCATTTTCTTTTATTTAAGTTCAAAACTGTATCGAAAAGATATTAAATATATATTAATAATTTGAAAAAAAGTGTGTGCGTAAAAAGTGTAAAGTCCGCAACGGACAAAAACTAAGATTTTTAATTGACGAGACTACTTATCTTTAATTTTGATGCTGGATTGACATGGTCATATATTCCACTTAATTTTTTGTATTAGGACATTTTCTGTTTATTATGTTAAATTCGCTAATATATGTGTAAATGCACGTAAGCCTCAAATCGTCTTCCATTCTTTGTAACGCCCGGAACTTTCAGCAAGCCTCATTTTTTTTTTTTTTTAAACAGTAAGGCTTTTATCTTAAAATAGGTTTAAGAGTACTCCCAATGAAGTGCATTTTCCAGAAAGTTTCATTAAATTTCAACAAGCTGTATCAGTTTAAACATGAACATTTTCGAGCAAAGGTAACGTTCGCAACTTATATGTTACAAAATTATTTTTGTAATATAATTTTTATATAAACAGTACGTTTTATTTATGCCAAGCGTGTTTCCGATTTTTGGATGTATTTTTACATCATTAGTTGTGCCTAATATATATGAATATTATTACTGGATGAGCCTAAAAGTATGTCTCTCTCTTGCCTAATTTCATAACATTTTTGAATATGCATTTGCTAATTAACAGTTATATTAGCATATAAATACATAATGTTGACTAATATTTTGAAACAATTTTTGTTAATTTGTAGCCAGCTAACCATAAGTAAGTTAAGTAAATTTAGACTTTACAATGTCTCTAAGAAATATTTTCACTTTAAGCGAACTGATAAAAATGTTTAAGTATTATGTTAAGTTGTTGCATTTATCAGCTAATCATTTAACAAGTCAAACATTGTATGCACAAGTATTTGTTTAAATTATGCAACGTATCTTTTATTTCAAATGGTTGACAACTAATTAAGTTTTCGAGATATTTACATCTTATTTGTGAATATTATTGATCCATGCTTTAGTATTTAAGAATGAAGCCAAATCTAGTTTAACTGTAGTTGCAAGTTGCATTTTGTACTTACGACATGCTAATATACAAGATTTTGGCCTTAATTTTTACGGCCAGCTCGGTCTTTGCCGCACTGGCTTTAAAAGGAAAAAAAGTGAAAAATACGGTAAGCCGAAAGTTCTTTAAGGATTGGATATTGAAAAGTATGATTACAAACCTAAAAAAAAAGGTTGATCAGAAAATTAAAAAAAGCCTTTTAAACGAGCAAATTAAGTAACAAATAATTAGAGTACCTATTACTCAACCTATTATTAAAAATCTAAATATATAGAAAATATTTAAAAAAAAAATTAAACAAAAAGTACCAAATTAATTTTCAAAATATTATATAGTGATACAAAAAATAATAGAAACCAAATTTATTTTGTCATCTTAAATCAATTAAAATGATTGATTTCATTATTTTTTCTATGACCGCATATATTTGGTATATTGAATTCTTTTTTTTTAACTCTTTTTTCAATTTGTATAATAATTATTAAGATTTTTTTTAAACTCAACTTTTATTTGTGATTCCTGATTTCAACAGCGTGACCTAATTGCAAGCCATGGATATCCGGCGGAGTATCACCAAGTAAAAACCGACGATGGTAATTTGCTTGCTGTCTTCCGAATTCCCCATTCCCACAAGCTGCAGAATCAGAACAAGACGCGTCCAGTTGTCCTGTTGCAGCACGGACTGATCAGTTCCTCGGATATCTGGGTGCTTTGTGGTCCCGATAGTTCGTTGCCCTATTTGCTGGCTGATGCGGGATTCGATGTGTGGATGGGCAATTACCGTGGCAACGAATACTCACTGAAGCTGCGGACGCCTTCGTGGAATTTCAGCTGGCACGAGATTGGCATCTATGACGTGGCAGCCATGATCGATTACGCTTTAGAGACAAATGGACAAGGCCAGAAGTCCCTTCACTATGTGGGACACTCTCAAGGAACCACGGTATTTCTCACCTTAACGTCCCTACGTCCCGAGTACAACGACAAGATTAAAACCGCCCATTTACTGTCGCCCGTCGCAATTATGACGAATACCCAAAACAAGTGTTTTCGCAGTGCGGCCAACTATTTAAATTATGACGGAGATTTTGTTTGGTACCTACTCGACAAAAAGTTTTTAGATTTTTCCCCTGCATTTTTAAAGAGGGACTTGTTGGACTGGCTTGACAAGGACCTCGGGGAAATGCGGACACTCTGTATGGATATTTCTGATCAACTCAAATCGGAGCATTCTAATAAGGTAGGCACAAAAATATATAATAGAAGCATAACTGTTAAATTTCGATTAGAATTACTTATCAATTAGATTATTTTTGGAAATAATCGTAGTGATTATATAATTCACTTACACTTACAAGAAATCAAAAAAAAAAAATCTAAAATTATTACAATTTTTTAAAAATAATCAGAAATAATCAAAAACAATCTTTTTGAGTATTCGGATTATTTTTGATTTTTTTCAGATTTTTTTTAACATTTCTGATTTTGTATGACTATTTAGTTAAAATCAAATTATTTTAAATTTTCACAATCAAAGTAGCCTTGGCATTTTCGGTACAATAACAATTTGGTTTTTGTTTTCTGTTTTTGTCAATAACAAGAGAGTGTTGATACTAGTTCAGGATTCTTCCGGCGTGTTTACCAAAAATGCCGATGCCGTTTCACACAATAACGAAAATACACTTTTTTTTTGGAAAAATTACTTTCATTTTTTAGATTTTTCTATTAGTTTTTCTATTACTGATAATGCACTAATCGCACTTTAAACCATTTATATTTGACTTTAAACAGACTGCCCTTAAAGATGCCGAAGATATAGGTAAAGACGCATCCTGGAGTCAATTTTTTCACTATTTATTCAACCATAAGTTTGGCCGTTTTCAACAATATATATACCAGACTGTGAACAATCAGCGAGTGGATAAATCGGAACTGCCTCCGGAATATCCAGTTGAAAATATAACCTCCATGGTGCATTTGTGGTATGTGGATAGTGATGATCTCGTGAATCCCGTTGATGTCTTGGCCTTAGCCGAACGTCTGCCCAATAAAAAACTGCATCATCTCACTGGGGATCCTATATTTGGACATTCCGATTACGTTTTACACAACGAAGTTCGAAAATATGTCAATGAACCGGTCCTGCAAATTATTCAGCAGTATGAATTGGATGAAGAAAAATAACATATGTAACATATGTATGTATATTTGACTAATCACAATGTTTCACAAAAGTTCTTAAAACATTCAAGACCTGCGAAATTAATAAACTAGAAAACTATTTTTCAATAGAGCAACTTTTGACGGTGGTTAATTATATGAAAGTATCCAAATGTATTTAAATATTTGAACCCTCTGTTGATTATACCAAATTTCAAATCTAAAGAACAATAATAAAAATAATTTCTTACTTAAAATATTCGTTTTTTTTATAGAAACAGAATTAAATTTAACCTACCACAATTTTAATTATAACAAGCGGAACAGTCGAGTGCACTCGACAGTAATATACCCTGAGCCTAGGCCTAGGTACGCCGAAGATTTAATGCCCATGCAATTCAATGATTTTGAAAATTCATTAAAAGTAAATATATTTGTAAAAACGAAAAAAATTCATTGACCTTATCATCTCTATCATTAGTCTGACAATTCAAATAAACGAAAAAATTAAATAATTAAAAATCATTTGCATCGACCGGACTGAGACTCGAACCGCGACCTCCCGTTTTGCGTGCATAGCACCTACCACTTGGACCACTCCGCTGCTTACACATATGCTGGCAAATTTAAAGTGAATTATTGACTATTAATTATATTTATATACACATATTCTGCCAATCTTTATAGCGTAATATCTACACTATTTATGGACCAATCATGTTGAAAGTTGGTGATTAGTCTCTGGGCATGATCCTACACCCGTTGGTGTAAAAAAATTTTAAATTTTAACTTAAAAACCTAAATTAAAGGTTAAGTAAGTTTTTGATGAATTACGCCCCCACAGTGGGCGTGGCAATATTTTAACATAAACTGGTATTGCCTGACATAGTAGTCTTCATTCCAAATTTGGTGGTCCTAGCTCTTACCATCTCTGAGATCCTTTCGCTTATGCGGACAGACGGACAGAAAGACATGGCTATATCTTGATGCTGATCAACAATATACATACTTTGCACAAACTTAATATACCCCCCCCCCCCAGGGTATAAAAATTGCTATAAATAATTTTTTATAAAAACTTGAGTTATTATTAGTTTTTGAAATCAGTCAAACAAATAATTTGTATTTAGTGAGCTACAATCGATTTAATTTAATTGCCACAGCTTGTCCATGTAAGCTGCCCTGCGTCGCCGTTCTCTGCGCTCCTCAATCTGATAGAGCTGCGCGTGCTTCGTATCCAACAGAATTTGATTCGTTTCCATGTGCCGATGTTCCTCCGAGTTCTCACTGAAAGTCGAAGAGAGGCATTTATTAAATTGAAATAAATAAAAAAGGGAGTTTTACATTTCACGCTGCTGTTGCTTCTGTTTAAGCAGCTCCTGTTCCTCCTGCTCGTTCTTTACGAGTGCCATTTGAATCCACTCAATTCTCTCGTTCTGAGCTGCAACGACTCGTCCCTTCAACAGCTCCTCCATCTCCACGTGCAATCTCCGCTCTTCTCTGTGCAGCTGAAGCGCAAGTCTACGCCGTCGATTCTCCAAGTCCTGAAGACATTCTCCAAGACGCTGCTGCACTTTCCAATTAATTTGCGAGTCTCGATTGCGGCGATTTGTTCGCGTTAAAAATTCAGTTACATGCATTTTTGTAGTCTTCTTGTTTGTCCAATAAAATATCCTTGGCAACAGTTAAGGCTTTCATTAACAGCATGTTAGTTTTTATTAACAGCATGTTAACTCAATCTGTTAATGGTAGACATTATCAGGTTGACCATATTCCTTACCAAATTCGAATTATGATGTGCTTCCACTAATTTCTCATAAGTATTTATTGAATCTTTAATAAATCATCAATTAACTTGTACTTTTTTTTGACTTTTTTGTCTACTTGTGAATTTAGCGACTTTAACAAATATAGCTATAAGCTACCGAAATGTCAAATTAGTATACCTCTTTATTTTAAACAGGTTCGCGTCTAATGAATGCAAATTATTAATTTAATAGCTAGAAGATCCACTCAATTAAGCTGTATAATACGAGGGCAGGTAAAAGAATATGAATTATGAATAAAATATTCTTCATTTCAGAAACTTTATGTTTAGACAACCCTCGCATATTTTAGACACATGGATAATAGAATAAATATTAATAATTATCCAAGTACATTTCGATATCGAAAGCCAGTGGGCTGATTTGTATATAAAAGACGAGTGTAATTGGAATAAAAGCATCAGTTGGAGTTTAAATTTAACTCGAGAAACAATAAAATCGTCTGGAAGATGCGTCTACTAATTGCGGTTCTCATCGGCATTCTCTGCATCGCCTTCAGCTATTCGTCGCATGTCGACGGACACGGCGGTGCAGGACATGGAGGGGTTAAGGACAGTGGCTCGCACGGTGGAATCGGCGCTGGAGTCGGAGGAGGTCATGGATCAGGTCATGGAGGTGCTCATGGAGCTGCTCATGGAGCTGCTCATGGAGCTGCTCATGGAGGTTCAGCTGGAAGCGGTCTTAGGGAACTTAAGGCCTACGTTGGCTAATTTATCTCAACAACAATTGTTTGATATTGTGAATTCAGAGATTTCTATAAAACATTTTGCTCACTGAAATTCTTGGCATTATAACCTTGTGTTTTTTTCTAACTTTGGGACTGAGCTAAGACAAAATACAGAATAGATAACACTTCAAGTTGATAACTTGACTTTTTTTCTGGTTCGCTTAAAATAAATGCAAATTTTTAATTAGAGCAGCTCGAAGATCGACTTTCTTGAACGGTAAAATTTAAAACGAGGTGAGGTCAAAAATAACTGAAATAAAGAGAAGCCAATGCACATTATGGATGAATTGGAAACTTTGATTAAATAAAATAATAAATAATTCATTATAATTTTGGTTAGTTTTAAGAGTATTCGATGGTAATTAAACTACTTTAATTTATCTTATATCCACTCAATTATTGTAGAGTACTGTTTCTTTTTAAATTTGAATACAGATAATTCTGAAACAGCCCTCGAATTTTTAGGCACTAAGTATTTTAATGTATTGGAAAAAAATTTAAAGATTTTTAAATAAAAGACAAGTTTATTTCGAAGAGAACCAGCAGTTGCAGATAAATTTCAAGTCGGGAAGGAATATAAATATCTGGAAGATGCGTCTACTCATTGTGGCATTCGTCGGCTTTCTCTGTCTCGCCCTCAGCTTCGCTCAGGAACATTACCAAATTTGAAGTCAGCTGTTGGTTAGTCATGGGATTTTTAGACTATCAGATATCCTGCAAATAATTTTTATAATCTACGAAATTTTATAGTTGAATCAACTTTCCACAAAACGTACTGTGAAATATAGAAATAAGTTGTTAAACATAAATAAATTGAACATAAATAAATCAATGTACTTTTAGTTGCTTAAAAGTTTGAAAAAGTCTCAGTTAAAGTTAATTATTTCCGTTTCCAGATATTAAACGAATCTTTCAGATTGGTAGCTAGTATATTATTTTTAACCGAAGTATAAAATGTATAATTTTTATAATTTAAAAAATCTTTTAATTACATTTTCGTAATATGTTCAGCTAAAAAGTCTTTATTATTTTGGTAAATTTACATATGTTTAATTTTATATTAGGCCAGCCTAAAAGTATGTCATTCAATTTAGTTTTGACTGTAACACGAGTGTGCTAATTAAAATGATATCGGTGTATAATTAGTTATTAATGCCCAACAAGGGAACTTTTTCATGGACTATAAACCCAAAGATGCTCATTCGAATGATCTAAGTGAACAGCTGCTGTTTGCTTTGCACTCTGGAAAGCAAAGGTTCATGCTAAGATATTCAAATACAGAGAGAGAGATATAGATATAGACTAGAGCCAGTCCATCGAATGTCTATCGAGTGACTTTTAAGCAATTGCAAAACTCGATGAGTGCAAATAATTCTAATTGGAAGCGAAGGGCAGTTGGCGAATATAAAAGTAGCAGCCAGCTGGCAGATGGAACACAGTTTAGTTCTCAATATTGGTTGGCATGAATCTGTGCATCTTGCTGACAATACTTTCCACACTCAGTTTGGCCTGGGGATGGCCTGCCAGGATGGAGGAGGCAGGAGGGGAACAGCAGTCGCTGCCCAATGCTGATTCCAGTCTGATGTCCAGTCTCACTGAGATCGCCGATATGGGCAGCCAGCATGCTGAGGGCGGCGAAACTCGCAATCGACGATTCCTGTGGGGCGGCATCTGGGCAGGACCTTATTGGCCAAGATACTACTACAGCTACCACTATCGCCCTTGGGGCTATCGCTACTGGTGGTAATGCGATACTAGTAACCATATTTACAAATTGAACTTTTATTTTATATTTGCTTTACTGTTTTTGAAAACATTTTTATATTGAAAAATTTTGTATTGTTTGTTCAAATTAAATTTTATTTATAAAAATTTAAGTCAATAAAATAAATTTTTATAAATATAAATATTTTTTACAATTCATTAATTTAGGACGATATATAGATAAACTTTTTATTTTCAATTTTTATTTAAAAATTATAGAAAAAAAAGTTAATTTTCAATTTTTAATATAATAATTAAAATAAAACTTAATTTTAAATTTTTATAATAAAAATTAAATAATATAATAAAAATTATTTTTCAATTTTTATTTTAACAATTGAAAAAAAACGTTATTTTATTTTATATTTATTTTATATTTTTTATATTTAGATCGAAAAATAAGAGTTTTCTTATAAAAATCAACAAATAACTGTTATTTAATAATTTATATTTTAAAAATTATATCGTTTCGCTGCCTGATAAAAATGTATCCATTTTCAGAATAGCCCGCACCTAAATAGAGTATCTCAGCTTTTGTCACTTAAGTTGACTCTTCTTTGCAATCTCTGTAAATGATTGTGATTGATCCCCGAATGCCAGGTCAAGTGCATTCAAAGTGCTTAGTTCAGTGTGAAGTTCCATTCTCAAGTCGTAAGATTTCGGAATTTCACAAGATCATTTAACAATTAGTGACTTGGCCAATATTTCGTATGCAGTTTACTTAGCTCTTAACTTTGTTGAAAATTGTTTTCGTTAATTAGCTAAAATTACAGAGGGAATCACAACTTGAATAACATTTAATTACAATGCAATTACATATTTATATATTTTCTTCTATTATTTTTTTTGGCAAATATTAAACATTAAATAAAAACTTGTTAACTTTAAAGAATTGTTTACAGTTTACTGTTTGACAATGTTTTTAATTTAACAACAACGAACTGGTTTTTTGTTTTTGTTTTTCTTTTCGCGATCTTAACGACTTTATCAAATCTGGTCATAAACTACTGGACCTCAAATATCAAAACAGATCAGACGAGTGCTCAACTCCGATGCTCGACTATGAAATACCTACACCAAATTGTTATCGTATCTTTTGTTTGTACATTTTTATCTTATGTCAGTTCTATAACAACATATTCTACATACAGTAAGTAGAGTAATTTTTTTTCACTAAATAAAATATTATTTTTTCTTGAGAAACATTTTATTCGTATTTTTTAAATTTTAAATTTTTTGTTTAAGAATGATTTTTAAAATGTATATTTCCCTTGCTTTTCAAACAGGTTCGGGTATAATAAACGGGAATTTTTTATTTGTTGCTATTAGAAAATAAAAAAAATGCGTCTTACTGTTTATATACTGCAGATCGAGGGTCGATCAGAATGTTTATAGTAACAGCAGCTATTTTATTACTAGTATATTAAATATTAGAAAGTGTTTTCTTACACTTTAATCTAATTGGAAAACATTTGCTGTACCCTGTTTTAATTTTTATTGGTTTGCTATTTAATCATCCACATCAGTTTTAAATAATTCTTTGGAATTTCCCAAATATTTAAATATTTACATAAATAACTTGTATTTTCTTATTTATTTATAATTCATTTCAATTGTTAGTTCATATGAAATTTTCTAGCTTTCAATTTGTATTTTGAATAAATTCTTAGTTTCTTCTAAAGCGACCCTCGAACTTGTTTAAATAAAGACGACAATAAAATGCGTAAAATATTTACGATAGATTTTCGAAAAAAAAGTGTGCAGATTTTTGAATAAAAGTCGAGTGTGTTTCGATGAAGAGCATCAGTTGCAAACAAAGCTTAAGTCAAAAAACAAAAGAGAAAAAGAAGAACAGCTTGAAGATGCATCTACTAATTGCGGTTCTCATTGGCATCCTCTGCCTCGCCTTTGGTTATGCTCACCCAGGCTATGGAGGTGGACACGACTATGGACACGGCGGTGGACACGGTGGACACGGTGGACACGGCGGTGGACACGGTGATTTCGGAGGTGGACACGGTCATTTCGGAGGTGGCCATGGTGGACATGGCGGAGGACATGGCGGAGGACATGGTGGATATCATGGTTAAATATGTCCTCACTGAACAGACATTGTCCAAATGTGTGCACACAATAATTGTTTAAAATCTTACCTTTGTTAATTATTAGAATTCTGTAATTAAATTGTCCCACTGAAATTCTTGACATTCCAAATATGTTTTGTTTGTTTGTTTTTGGGTTACATAAATTTGTGAAAACCCTCGAATTTAATGAATCTGCCCCGTCAGCGCATGAGTAAACTATAGTATTCTGGGAACTCGGAAATGACAATTCATTTCCCTGAACCTGTAATAAAAGCAGCTTGCAGTGCAATAAATAGTTGCAGTAGGAAGAAAACCTTTAAACTCAAATCTACGGAATATTTAATTCGAAATTGCGAGAACAGGAAATTGTTGAAAGATGCGTTTAAGTCTTGTGTTATTCGTTGGAAGCCTCTTTCTAGCTGTCAGCTATGCCTCTTCTCTGAGTGACGATGCTGAAGTTCGGGATGATAAAGTTGTCGGCCTTTTGACTCTGTCCGATCAGGGAGAAGGCCATCAGAATGAGGGCCAGAGAGAGACACGCGCCTTCTTCGGCGGTGGCGGTTATTGTTGCCGCGGTGGTGGATATAGACGTGGTGGCTACGGATACGGCGGCTACGGATACGGTGGCTACAGATACGGATACGGTGGATACGGTCGTCGGGGTTACGGACGAGGCTATGGACGCCGCTACTATGGACGGTGAAAGATCTACTGTCAACTCTACGAAACTTAAGTGTCAACAATAAATGCTTTTTAAAAATTAAACGAATATTAAATAAAGTTAATTGGAACTCTACGAAGTTTGAGTTCTTAAATTGAAGTGTCAAAAATAAATGTTTTGAAAAATTATGCCAATATTAAAAAAAATAAAAAAAAAAATAAAATCAAAACACAAATTTCACTTAACCATATTAAAGCTATTTTTTTAGTTATTATCAGATATGCCACGGAAATCTCACCCACTTGAATTTCACGTCAATTTCATTTCTCCGTGACACAGTCCAATCACCTGAACAGTTTTGAGGGAAACGAAATCATCGCTCAATCCACTGGCGTCCGAGGCCATGAGAATAATGTCACATTTTTTGACCGAAGTTTAGAATTTAGAACTGTCGAACAACTTTTATCGTTTGTCGCGCCAATAATTTTTAAATTTGTTTACGCTATACAAAATCAATTATTATATAAATAAATAAAATTATATTAATTAAAAAAGAAATAAAATAAAATATAATTATTCTGCAATGATGAACTCCAAAAAGTTGCTAAACAAACCGTTGGTGAATTCTCAGAAGGGGCCAACCCTAGCAGCCTAGTTCGAAAAGGTTGCTGAACATGCTAAAGAAATTAAATCACTCGAAGTTTTGTGGCACTGAGAACTTTTCGGAGTGGAATTGCTTTTCTCTGAATTCGCTTTCACTTGTGATTGGTTTTCTTCTCCCTACTTTTATCAAAAATATTACAAATCAATTTCCAACTCGAAGGACAGTAAATCTGATAATATTATCAAAATAAAATATAAAAGAATCCCTCAATGCAGTTTTCGTCTTTAATAAATTAGATACAAAATAAGTAAAATAAATATTAAATGGATCATTGTTTTAGAAGGCGTAGCCCTCGACGACCTTGCTAATTGATAAACAGTGTGATCTAAATTGGGATTTTTTAGAACCACAACAACAACAAAAACAACAACAATAACAACAACAGGTGTAATAATCTTGTGGCGAGCGTTAAACAAATAAAAACAAAATATCATCAAATTAGCAATAATACTTGAGTTGAAAAAGTACCTTCTAATTAATATGTAGCCATACAGTATGTCAAGAAACTGCTTTGACAAACAAAGAAAATAAACATACATTTTACTTTTATAATTATTTGTTTTTATTTGTTTCAAGAACTCTAAGCAAATGCAAAAAAGTATAAAAAATAATATGAAAGATGATAAAAATATGCGATTTTGGTAATTGGTCACAACAGTTACTTGAGTGACTGTAGGCATTTCGTATGATAAGTAGCTTAAATTAGGTGATGCATACGAGAACAGGAATGACAGCTCATCCAGTTGTTTTTGTCTTCTTCGGACTTGGAGGCAAATAAAAGGCAGACACTTTGTTCTGAGGGCGTCAGTAACACAGGAAACATTGAGCTTCCAGCACAAACATTTGAATAGAGCCTAAACAAAGTCGAAAGAAGAAGAGCTTCAAGATGCGTCTGGCACTTTTGGCGATCATCGGCGTCGTCTGCATTGCCTACAGCTATGCGATGCCCTTGGAGGAGGATAACGATCAGGTCAGACAGATCGGATTGCTGGACGTGGCCGACGAAGGAGCAGCCCATGCCAACGAGGGCGACCGAGAGGCCCGGCAGTGGGGCGGCTGGGGCGGAGGCGGCTGGGGAGGAGGCTGGGGAGGACACCACCACGGCTGGGGCGGAGGCTGGGGAGGACGCAGATGGGGTGGCGGCTGGGGAGGCGGCTGGGGCGGTGGTTGGCATCGCCACGGAGGTTGGGGAGGCGGCTGGGGTGGCTGGTAGAGCCAAGTATGTTGGCCATATTCGAGCTAACCAAACTGCCACTCATGTCAAATACCTCCCAGCGTCCAACCTGGATCAAATTAAATTTAATAATTCTGTTTGTCAGTTTTGTGTGTGTAAATAAAGAACATTCCCAAAAACAACAAGTTTTTTAATTATTCCATTTATTGCTTTTATTGTTTATTTAAGATCAACAAGGAGTCGGCAAAAAGTAATCATTAATCCAATAAAATAAATTGAGAAAACCAGATTTTCATTCATGAATCAAATTAAACAATATAAAATTTTAATTCATTTATTTGATTACCTTCCAACACTGTTCACTTTTAGTAATGTTAATAATATAGAATACAAAATAAAATTACTTTTATTTGTAAACAAATGCACATTTAATTTATAATTTTAACCAAACATTTGATGTTTACTTTCAAACTGTGTTGACACTTGGTATTTGTGCTTCAAAGGTACTTCACCTGTCTGGAAACGTTGGGAATTCTCATTGGCCAAGTTCATTGTGGTCTGACACACTCCCAAATCACAATAGCTGCGTCATAAGATTTATTGTTCAAATAATGTTCATGAATGCAAATGAACTAGAATAAATTGCTTTTATTTTTTGGTAAAAAATTAAGATATTTGTTTTTTATTGATTTTCATTTAATTATCATATGCCAATAATTATAAATATACTTACTCATTTCTTTTTATTTTTTAAAATTTAATTTGTCATATTCCAATAATTATAAATATACTTAGTAAAGAAGAACACTTAAGCAAGTAAAATATTAAGATCGTTTCTTTTTATTTATTTTCATTTAATTATCATATTCCAATAATTATAAATATACTTACTCATTTCTTTTTATTTTTTAAAATTTAATTTGTCATATTCCAATAATTATAAAAATACTTAGTAACAGAAGAACTTTTATGTAAGTCGGATATTAAGAATATTTATTTTTATTTATTTTAATTTAATTTATCACATTCCAATATTTATAAAAATACTTAGCAATTGAAGAACACTTTAGCAAGAGCATTTAGTCTTTGTCTTACGGCATTTGTTTTAATTTTAAGAACAGTTTTGAATAATTTTATTTGATTTTTGTGGATTCATACTTTCAACGCAGCTTCTAATAATTGTACATATATATTTTCGAATAAACAAAGTTCCATTGCATTGAGAGACCCGTTTGACACGAACTTGTCACAATGACGCGAGAAATTAATTGTTTATTTATATATTTTTTGGTGTCTCTGTTGATGCCCATCAAGTTTGAGTAATGCGAATACTTAGGATATTTATGGCGAACTTTAAGCAGGGCATTTAATTAGAAAGTTCGCATTGGACGATGAATGACAGGTTCACATACATATTATATTTGGGGTATACATATTTTAATTGCTTCTTTAAAAATCAAAGTATCTAATTTTAATGAAAATTTAATACATATTTTTCTAATGATATTAGGCTACGTTATACAAATATAAATAAATTAGTACGAGATTTTACCTGTACATTTTTGGATCAGAGTTTAATTGTTAATTTTATAATATAATTTTCTAATTTCATTTTATGTTCCAACTCTATTGTAGCTATATAAAAACAAATTAAAAGTTCCTACATATAAATGAACAAATTCTTAATTTAATTGTTAATTTCATAATATTATTTTGTAAAAATAAATTAATAGTTGTTAAGAAAATGCGTATTGGACTTTTCAGATTTAATAGCTTTCAGTATACTGTTTTTAAGTTTCATTTTAAATTCTAATTCTATTGTACTTAGAAATTGCGTATTTGATTTTCAGCTTTAATGGTTTCAATAAAGTTGATTGTGTTCTAAATTAATTAAAATGCGATCATCAGTGTCCCAGTTATGTGATGGACATCGGGTTTGTGTTTGTTGCACTTTAACAACAGGTGTAATAATAATTTCAGATTGAATGAACAATAAACAAAAATGTCGTGAAAGTGACAAAGTCTGGGCTTAAACAAATGAAAAATAAAAAAACCCCAATCTAATAATGTATATACTATATGTACAGTAGCTTTACGTAGTTGTACTGGAATTGGAATTGAAATTGAAATTGGGCGTTGCGTCTGAGAACAGGAACGTTGTTAAGTCATCCGGTTATTTTCGGGGCTTTGAGGGCACATAAAAGGCCGTTGCAGGGCAACCGAAGGCATCAGTTGAACAGAAAGCATCGAGCTTCCAGCACCACAAGTATCAAATTCAATCTTCAATAAGACGAGCAACAACTTCAAGATGCGTCTAACGCTTTTGGCAATCATCGGCGTCGTCTACCTCGCCTGCTGCGACGCCCTCAACCCGGAGGCCAGCGATGTCGAGCAGATCAGCCTGCTGGATGTGGCCGACTCGGGACAAGTCCACGCCAACGAGGGCGGCCGAGAGGCCCGGCAGTGGGGAGGCGGCTGGGGAGGCGGCGGATGGGGAGGACGTGGCGGCGGCTGGGGAGGACGTGGCGGCGGCTGGGGAGGACGTGGCGGCGGATGGGGAGGCGGCGGCTGGGGAGGACGTGGCGGCGGATGGGGAGGCCACGGCGGCTGGAGAGGCGGCTGGGGCCGTTAATCTGACTAGAGCCACAAGAGTCACCTTCCTGCCAACGCAACCCTGCGTCCAAGCACATTGCCAAACTTCATTTGTAATCTGTGTGTGTAAATAAAGAACATTCCCAAAAAAGTGCCTGGAGTTTTGCTTAAAATTATACACCTTTTCAGACCTAAGTTAACAATTAAGTACTCCACACTTTTTCAGATTTATCAAGTACACTTTACAGGTATTGAAATGTGAGCCTAAATGTGCAACACATTAAACACTCATACATACATATATACGGGGTGTCTGTGCTGCCGGAATATCACGCGCTAAAATAGCTAGTTTTATTAATAAATCAGCTAAAGATAGCTAAGAATTTATTTGTTTGTTTTCCTAAAGTAAGCATAGCTAAAAAACAGCTAAAAAAAAGCTAAAATAACATCACTGCAGGGTGTTTGCCATTTAATTAATATATTTAAATCGATTAAATTAAATGTAAATTAATGTTTGTTCTGCCACTGTTCCTAAAACCTGCTAGTTTAGCGGGAAATCGCTAAAAAGCAATTGACTCTCCTGCAATCCACAGAAGCAACAGATATTTATGTTCGATATGGTCCTGAGTTTCTTAAAGTTTTACATTATTTCCCTCCTTCAGATACATTCGATCCACCTTAAAGGACTCGAAATTATTCCTAATGAGCAACTCATTAACTTTTCATATATATAGCGGGAAAGCCGTTTAATTGTAGTCATTAAATCGATTAAAATTACTTGAATGCACCTAAGTTCGAGCAATAATTATATGCTCATTATCCACAGTGCACAGTGGTCGAAAGTAGATGCTAATTATCTATAGAGCAAAAATTTATTCCTTGGTAAAATTACTATAAAAGCAGCCAATTCATATTCAATGCAAATTATTTGAGCCAAGAGTCTGAGACTCAGTTGCAGGATGGCCAATTTAACCGGAAACTTTTTCAAGTTGCAGGGATTTTATTTTCGGATTCTGGGCTTCGATATTCTGTCAGGGAGGCAGAGCTGGCCGCATCCCTGGAAGACACTCTGGAGCATGATTGCCCTGTGCCTGATGCAGCTGATGATGGCTGCCTTCGTCGTCCAGAATCTCGAGGACATTGAAAAGGTGACGGATGCGTTGGCGGGAATGCTCAACAACAACTTGGCCCTGTTCAAGTTTGGCCTAATGATGTGGCTGCACAGAGACATAAGCCGGATAATTAACAATCTACGGAATATTCTGACCAGAGGTAATTATAATTAATTCACTGAGAAATGCGTCTCCTTAAGATTGGAAATTTGTAGAGTGCGAGAGTGAGATTCCAGCTCAGCTTATAGACCAGGAGAATCGGCGGGAACAGCGCATTAGCGGCTTCTATTCAAACTGCTTTCTTCTGGCCGGAATCTTGAGCTCTTTGAAGCCCATTATGAATGTTGGACTAACTTACTTGACCACTGGCGAACTGCAGCTGGAGATAAATGTGCCCTGCGCGTAAATTGGTCTCCCAAGCGTAAGAACTCTAATCCGATTCCATTCCCACTTTCAGCTATCCATGGGACAATGAAAAGCCCTTCAACTTCCTGTTGTCCTGCGTTCTACTAACAGCTGCCAGCCTCGGGGTCGTTTTCCCCACAGTCTGCATTGATACTCTAATCATTTCTTTAGTCTACAATTTAGTTGCTCTCTTCAAGACGGCGCAGCATAAAATTCAGTTCTTTGCTGGGAAGTCACTTGAGGAATCACAGCACCGACTACGCGATACCCTTCACCTCTACAAAGTGGGTCTTGAAATGAGCAATGCTTTGACACAATACTTTCGCATCCTCGTCTGCATTCAATTGGTGATGGCCTCCATACACTTGTGCGTTCTCAGCTATACCGTTTCCATTAGCTATGCCCAGTCGCAGTCCCAGGTGCTCTTCTACATCGTCTTTGGCATCGCAATCCTGATTCAACTCTACCTGTACTGCCAGTGCGGCGAATATCTGAAGACGGAGAGCACTGAATTCGCCAGGGCCATCTACGAGAGTCCCTGGTGCGAGGCAACTGGAGTCAACCCATCGATTGGCCGTTCTCTGCAGATCGCAATGATGAGAGCCCAACGGGGAAGCCACATTGATGGCTACTTCTTCGAGGCTAACATGGAGGTTTTCCTGTCGGTCAGTACTCTAAAAAGCTACGTATATGTGGCGTTTTATTTGTTTTTAATTATAATAATCAATATGAGCAAACTGAGCTGAAGTTCTCACAACCGTTCTCGTCAAAGGCCGAACTGCAACTCCCGTTCGGCCTCTCCCACGTCGATCTTCTTTTACGCTCTCCAATTGCTGTTGCGAATTCGCCTCTTCGTGAATTCGCCTTCGTTGCCTTCGAACTTGCTCGTTGTCTGTTCTCTGGTCGCTGCTCGTTGTCTTTGCTCGTATTGCTTGTCTATATAAAACTCTTTGTTCTGACTGACTGGGAAACTGACTGACTAAGAGCTCGCAAAATTTTACAGCAATATATTTTTTCCGCTATTTCATAGACTTTAAACTCTCAAAACTCAACAGATTTTCGTGCGTAATAACGTTTCCAAAAAACTTATTTTACTTATCAACTTAATTCATTTAAAAAAAATGTCTTTAAAAAATTGTCCAATTTAACACAATGCTTTCCCAGTGCTTTTCTCGAAAAATGTTTCTACATATATTTTATATCAACTATATTATGACCAACTTTCCTTGTCTTCTACAGATTGTTATGACGGCCGGGTCGTATTTCACTTTACTACAGTCTCTTTCTTAATCGAATCTGATTTGTTAAAGCAAATATTATTAATAGTTGGACGACACTTAAACCTTTCATTATTGTCTTTTTAATTTAGTGCAATTAAAGTCACCTGCCAATTACACTGTCTCTGTCTTGCTCAACTAATGCATGAAAATAAATATGTAACTAAAATTCATACTCACACATTCCTGATTTATTCATAGACAGTCATGTAACGTGTCTGCAAATCAGAAGGCTTATCACTGCGGACGGCAGTCCGCGCTAGTGACGAAAGCAGCACGAAGGGTGCGAAAGGCGACTAGCATATATACACAGGAAGAATGGAAAATTTGCTATGACTGTCCGATCAGGTCGAGTTATATACCGATCGAAAGGTATCAATTTAACTTACAAATGTGCATACTAAGACTTTTAAAAACTCACCTAGTTCGTGAGATAAACAGGCGTAAGTGGGAGGGGCCAAATTTAAATGATTGGAGCAAATGGGGCCGTTGGAGCCTTTCTGATTTTTTTTTTTAATTTTTTACTATTCTCATCAAAAATACGCGTCGAATGACACCTCGATCCTCAAAATCCGACCACTGGTTCAAAAGATAATTAATTTTGAAATTTTTAGCGGCCTTCCGAAAATGAGATGAAAAGTCAGTTTGTCTGTTTGTCTGTTTGTCTGTTTGTCTGTTTGTCTGTTTGTCTGTTTGTCTGTTTGTCTGTTTGTTTGTTTGTTTGGATCAAATCGTTAATTTAGCTTAAAAGTTTGAATGAGGACTTGTTCCCGCTCAAAAATCTAGAAACGTTTGTTCTACGACTTTTTCGAAAAATCGCTAGTTTAGCGGGAAATCGCTAAAAACCGCTAAAATTGAAACCCCTATAGCATCCAAACGATAGAAGCTACAGATGTGATATATACATCGTTGAAAAGGTATTTTGAAGGGCTTTTAGTCATACCTTCAAAGTTTTTTTTTTAAGTAAAAAGGTAAACAGCTACAGGTGAAATAAGGTATTTTTTCCCACATTTTAGCGATTTAAGAAAAATCTACACATCAAATCACTTAAAAATATGTTATATGTTATAGGCAATTTTATTCCGCGTCTTTTGACATATAACACATATCTGTCAAAATTCGTTTGGGCAAGATATTACATATTAACTGAATATACCTTTTACCTTTACACTACTGCTTGTACATATGCAGTATGTACACTGCTTGCAGCGTAATGCGGAAATAAACTGCTTGCAAGTGGTGAATTCTTTTAGCGGCAGATAAATCATTTTATAATCAAAATATAGAAACGTTTGTTTTACGACTTTTTCGAAAAATCGCTAGTTTAGCGGGAAATCGCTAAAAACGCTAAAATTGAAAGCCCCATAGCATCCAAACGATAAAAGCTACAGATGTGATCTATATATCGTTGAAAATGTATTTCAAAGGGCTCTTAGGTATACTTTGAACTTTTTTTTTAATAAAAAAGGTAAACAGCTACAGGTGAAATAAGGTATTTTTTCCTACATTTTAACAATTTTGAGAAAACGCTAGTAATGATTTTTTCTAATTTTGCATGTATGTTTGTAAAAGGAACTAGTGTTGCCAGACAGTTTGTTTTTGCTTGTACAGACAATAAACACCTTTTGACAAAGTTGTACCGTCAACAAATGTTGCAATTTTCAAAATTTCTGATATATTACTTCAAAATTTCTGATATCTTATAAAAAAAACCTCTTTACGAGGTAAAAGTCTAGTGACGAAATCATTTCCATGCACCAAAATTTCTGATATCCAATTTTGTGACGAATAATATTAAGGTTTACTTATAAATTACTAAAAAAAAATATTGTCACTCGGCACTGCGCAAAAAAAAAATATTTATTAGGTATGAAGAAATTAGCGCAATGTGCCGAGTGACAATATTTTTTTTTTAGTAATTTATAAGTAAACCTTAATATTATTCGTCACAAAATTGGATATCAGAAATTTTGGTGCATGGAAATGATTTCGTCACTAGACTTTTACCTCGTAAAGAGGTTTTTTTTATAAGATAATCGATTAAACTGTGTGTAAGCTGCAATTATTTCTGCATTATTCCTACAGTGGATACTGGATGAATGCAACGCCATTTAAAACTAAGTTTAAATTAGTCACTTTCTGATTTATTTATGTAAATTAAACAATTGTATTTAACACATAAAAATGTAACTCTCAAAAAATATTTTATTAAAATTATAAATGGGGAATGTGTTTACATTTTTTTGAAGGCAAAGTGCATTCTAATTAAATGGCCTAAAACCATTAAATATTCACCAATTTGTTGTATAGAGACAGTCGACTATAAAAGCCGTAATCGACGGGGAAATGCACAAATTGTTAATTGAAATTGTAGAATGCACACGCTGACTGAGGATTTTCTGAAGGTGCAGAGAACATGTTTTCGGATCCTAGGATTCGATATAGTTGAGGGCAATAATCGTTGGCTGCATCCCTGCAGGACATTATGGGCCTTCATTGCTCTGGCCGCAGTGCAGCCGATGATTGTGGCCTTCGGTGTCCAGAATGTGGAGAACGTGGACAGACTGACAAACGCCTTGGGCTCAACACTCGTCGATATCTTGGCCCTGCTAAAGTTTGGACTAATCATATGGCTGCATAAGGACTTTAAGCAGCTTGTTGCTCAATTTCGGAATATGCTCTCGAGAGGTAAGCGCCAAGAAGTACTCTAAAAGCCCATCAAGACCCTGTAGTTTAATAGAAGAAACAATTTCTAGCGTTTTTCCACAAAAAACGGAGAAAATTAAAGGGGAAAACTTGTATTTTTGATAAGTATTGTACGCGAAAGTTATTAAAAAAAAGTACAAAATTATTTTTACTTTTATATCTATGTACTTAATTTATTTGAGTCAACTAAAGCCGGAAAAATATGTACTTCATACAAAAATTAAAAAAGAATGGTTTATTTATGTTTTTGCAAATAAATGTTGAGTTTGAGTTTCTTACAGAATAAGTACAGGGTCTTTCAAAGTCGTTCTCTGTCGACGAAATAAAGACTTTGCTCACACATTAAAGTTGTTACTTGTAGAGAGCGAGAATGAGGTCTCGGCCATCATTATCAGCCAAGAGAACAGAAGGGAGCAGCGTGTTAGCGGCTTTTACAAGAACAGCTTTATTCTCACTGGAACTTTGTTCTGTATGATGCCCGTTGTGAGCACAACAATCTTCTACTCTCGGACTGGAGAATTGCAGCTGCAACTGACCTTTCCCTGCATGTAAGTTGAGTCAATAAAACCAATTTTGTGACGAACGATATTTAATTGTACAGCTTACGCTTAAAACAAAGTTTGGCATTCGGCACATTGCACAACAAGGTCCGATTCTTCTTACCTACTAAAAATTACTATTTTGGGCAATGCCGAATGCCAAAATTGTTAAGAATAAATTATGTCTATAATTTAATATCGTTCGTCACAAAATTGGTTATCAGATATTTCGTCAGTGAACTCTTACCTCGTAAAGAAGTTTTTTTGGAAGTATAATAACTTAGTAAAAATTAATATATTTATTTCTGTAGTTATCCTTGGGACAATGGACAGCTGCACAATTCGCTGTTCTCGTATGTTTTGTTGGCGAGTGCCAGTTTTGGCGCTGTTCTGCCCACAATCTGTGTAGACACATTCTTCGCAGCTCTGAGCCACAATTTGGTGGCCCTGTTCAAGACGGCGCAGTATAAAATGGCATTATTTGGAGTCGGGACACTGGAAGAGCTCCAGTTCCGTCTGGATGAAATCCTGCAGCTCTACAAGAGCAGCCTGGAATTGAGCAATGCCTTGAATCGGTACTTTCGCCTAATCATCTGCATGCAGTTGGTGGTCGCCTCTTTAATTCTGTGTGGGCTCAGCTACACCCTGTCCGAGAACTACGCCGATCCCCAGATGCCCTTCTATGCCGTGTTCACACTCACTGTCTGGATCCAGCTCTACATTTACTGCCATTGCGGCGAGTATCTGAAGACCGAGAGCAGAGAATTCGCCAGAGCCATCTACGATAGTCCCTGGTACGAGGCGACTGCAGTCGATCCACAGATTGGCCGCTCTCTGCAAATCTCAATGATCCGAGCTCAACGGGGAAGTCGCATTGATGGCTACTTCTTCGAGGTCAATTTGGAGGTGTTTCTGTCGGTGAGTACCTCAATTTTACAGGTGAATTTATCTTACCACTGAGTTCCCTTCTGTTTTACAGATTGTTAAGACGGCCGGATCATATTTTGCTTTGCTACGCTCAATTTCTTAACAGCAGAACTTTATTGACAATAAAAAAATTAATTAATTTATATATTAATAAATTATAATTATTAAATTACCTTAGTTGAACTAGCTGACTGGGGTTTTGTTATTGTTTAAAATGGACTATAAAATCAGGCTAATGCTTTAATTATTTATGAATATCTTTTTTCGGTTGTTCAAGGTATTTGAACTTAAAATGAAAATGTTCTTGTAAATTCTTACCTAATGTTAGACCTCTCGACTATAGCTTCCTAAATTGGTTTTAATAATATTTCTGACCCCCTAAATCAGTCGAACGATTTGTTTGTACTGCCAGTGCGGCGAATATCTAAAGACGGAGAGCACTGAATTCGCCAGGGCCATCTACGAGAGTCCCTGGTGCGAGGCAACTGGAGTCAACCCATCGATTGGCCGTTCTCTGCAGATCGCAATGATGAGAGCCCAACGGGGAAGCCATATTGATGGCTACTTCTTCGAGGCCAACATGGAGGTTTTCCTGTCGGTCAGTACTCTAAATAATAATAATCAATATGAGCAAACTGAGCTGAAGTTCTCACAACCGTTCTCGTCAAAGGTCGAACTGCAACTCCCGTTCGGCCTCTCCCACGTCGATCTTCTGTTACGCTCCCCAATTGTTGTTGCGAATTCGCCTCTTCGGGAATTCGCCTTCCTTGCCTTCGAACTTGCTCGTTGTCTGTTCTCTGGTCTTTGCTCGTCTTGTTGTTTTCTAGTATACACTTGCTTATACCAACCCACATATAATATATTAAACGCTTTGTCCTGACTGACTAAGAGCTGGCAACATTTTACAGCAGCCGACAGTGTCAATAACTAATTTTACTTATCAACTTAATTCATTTAAAAACAAGTGGGCGCGGCTACAGTCGAGTTTGCTCGACTGGAGGATATCCTGTGCCAGTCTCCATAAAATAGAATATTGGTTGGGACCATCTCAAATACATATTCTGTCAGTTTGTTTCACATATCTTAAACAATAAAAAAGTTTTTCATACTGAGACTTGATTTTCGACTGATGGTTGCTATGGCAGCTATATGATATAGTGGTCCGATTACAATCAAATTTGGTCAGAATGTATGCGACCATCCCATATACATATTCTGTCAGTTTGGTTCAACAAAAAAGTTTTTCATACTGAGACTTGATTTTTGACTGATCGTTCCTATGGTAGCTATATGATATAGTGTTCCGATCCAAATTTAAAAACAAACTTGATCTGCGTCCGGTATCCAGCAGCCTACATACCAAATTTGAAGTCTCTAGCTATTATAGTTTCTGAGATCGACGCGTTCAAACAGACGGACGGACAGACGGACGGACAGACGGACAGACAGACGGACATGGCTCAATCGACTCGGCTGTTGATGCTGATCAAGAATATGTTTACTTTATATGGTCGGAGATGCTTCCTTCTGCCTGTTACATACATCACACAAATCTAATATACCCTTTTTGACAATTTTCAATGGGCACAGGGTATAAAAAATGTCTTTCAAAAATTGTCAAATTTAACACAATACTTTCCCTGTGCTTTTCTCGATAAATGTTTCTACATATATTTCATATCAACTATATTATGACCAACTTTCCTTGTCTTCTACAGATTGTTATGACGGCCGGGTCCTATTTCACTTTGCTACAGTCTCTTTCTTAATCGAATCTGATTTGTTAATGCAAATATTATTAATAGTTACATGGACGACACTTAAACCTTTCATTATTGTCTTTTTAATTTAGTGCAATTAAAGTCACCTGCCAATTACACTGTCTCTGTCTTGCTCAACTAATGCATGAAAATAAATATGTAACTAAAATTCATACTCACACATTCCTGATTTATTCATAGACAGTCATGTAACGTGTCTGCAAATCAGAAGGCTTATAATCGATTAAACTGTGTGTAAGCTGCAATTATTTCTGCATTATTCCTACAGTGGATACTGGATGAATGCAACGCCATTTAAAACTAAGTTTAAATTAGTCACTTTCTGATTTATTTATGTAAATTAAACAATTGTATTTAACACATAAAAATGTAACTCTCAAAAAATATTTTATTAAAATTATAAATGGGGAATGTGTTTACATTTTTTTGAAGGCAAAGTGCATTCTAATTAAATGGCCTAAAACCATTAAATATTCACCAATTTGTTGTATAGAGACAGTCGACTATAAAAGCCGTAATCGACGGGGAAATGCACAAATTGTTAATTGAAATTGTAGAATGCACACGCTGACTGAGGATTTTCTGAAGGTGCAGAGAACATGTTTTCGGATCCTAGGATTCGATATAGTTGAGGGCAATAATCGTTGGCTGCATCCCTGCAGGACATTATGGGCCTTCATTGCTCTGGCCGCAGTGCAGCCGATGATTGTGGCCTTCGGTGTCCAGAATGTGGAGAACGTGGACAGACTGACAAACGCCTTGGGCTCAACACTCGTCGATATCTTGGCCCTGCTAAAGTTTGGACTAATCATATGGCTGCATAAGGACTTTAAGCAGCTTGTTGCTCAATTTCGGAATATGCTCTTGAGAGGTAAGCGCCCAGAAGTACTCTAAAAGCGCATCAAGACCCTGTAGTTAAATAGAAGAAACGGTTTCTAGCGTTTTTCCACAAAAAACGCAGAAAATTATAGGGGAAAACTTGTATTTTTGATAAGTATTGTACGCGAAAGTTATTAAAAAAAAGTACAAAATTATTTTTACTTTTATATCTATGTACTTAATTTATTTGAGTCAGCTAAAGCCGGAAAAAATGTACTTCATACAAAAATTAAAAAAGAATGGTTTATTTATATTTTTGCTAATAAATTTTGAGTTTGAGTTGCTTACAGAATAAGTACAGGGTCTTTCAGAGTCGTGCTCTGTCGACGAAATAAAGACTTTGCTCTCACATCAAAGTTGTTACTTGTAGAGAGCAAGAATGAGGTCTCGGCCATCATTATCAGCCAAGAGAACAGAAGGGAGCAGCGTGTTAGCGGCTTTTACAAGAACAGCTTTATCCTCACTGGAACTTTGTCCTGTCTGATGCCCGTTGTGAGCACAGCAATCTTCTACTCTCGGACTGGAGAATTGCAGCTGCAACTGACCTTTCCCTGCATGTAAGTTGAGTCTATAAAACCAATTTTGTGACGAACGATATTTAATTGTACAGCTTACGCTTAAAACAAAGTTTGGCATTTGGCAAATTGCACGATAAGGTCCCGATTCTTCTTACCTACTAAAAATAACTATTTTGGGCAATGCCGAATGCCAAACTTTTCAAGAATAAATTATGTGTACAATTTAATATCGTTCGTCACAAAATTGGTTATCAGATATTTCGTCAGTAGACTCTTACCTCGTAAAGAGGTATTTTTAGAAGTATAGTAACTTAGTAAAAATTAATATATTTATTTCTATAGTTATCCTTGGGACAATGGACAGCTGCACAATTCGCTGTTCTCGTATGTTTTGTTGGTGAGTGCCAGTTTTGGCGCTGTTCTGCCCACAATCTGTGTAGACACATTCTTCGCAGCTCTAAGCCACAATTTGGTGGCCCTGTTCAAGACGGCGCAGTATAAAATGCAATTATTTGGAGTCGGGACACTGGAAGAGCTCCAGTTCCGTCTGGATGAAATCCTGCAGCTCTACAAGAGCAGCCTGGAACTGAGCAATGCCTTGAATCGGTACTTTCGCCTAATCATCTGCATGCAGTTGGTCGTCGCCTCTTTAATTCTGTGTGTGCTCAGCTATACCCTGTCCGAGAACTACGCCGAGCCCCAGATGCCCTTCTACGCCGTGTTCACACTCACTGTCCTGCTCCAGCTCTACATTTACTGCCATTGCGGCGAGTATCTGAAGACCGAGAGCAGAGAATTCGCCAGGGCCATCTACGATAGTCCCTGGTACGAGGCGACTGCGATAAATCCAGAGATTGGCCGCTCTCTGCAAATCTCAATGATCCGAGCTCAACGGGGAAGTCGCATTGATGGTTACTTCTTCGAGGCCAATTTGGAGGTGTTTCTGTCGGTGAGTACCTCAATTTCACAGGTGAATTTATCTTACCACTGAGTTCCCTTCTGTTCTACAGATTGTTAAGACGGCCGGATCATATTTTGCTTTGCTACGCTCAATTTCTTAACAGCAGAACTCTATTGTCAATAAAAAAATAAATTAAATAATTAATTAATAAATTATAATTACTAAATTACCTTAGTCGAACTCACTGGCTGGGCTTTTGTTATTGTTTACTAAATCAGGCTAATGTTGTAATCATTTATGAAAATCTTTTTCCGGTTTTTTAAGGTATTTGAACTTAAAATGAAAATGTTCTTGTAAATTATTACCTAATGTTAGACCTCTCGACTATAACTTCCTAACTTTGTTTTAATAATATTTCTGACCCCTAAATCAGTCGAACGCTTTGTTTATTTAATTTACTTTTTCAAGTTAATTTATATTTAACAATTTATATTTACCTAATTAAATTTTTACTTCTCTACTTTATTTGCTTAATTGATTTTATTAATATTTCCTCTTTTTGTTCGAAATTAGCTCTTCTCTCGTTGTACTTATCAGCTTAGCTTGGTAATGAATTTATTCTGCTGCGATCTTTTCAAATTTTAAGAAATGATAAGGGTTATGTCATTTCAATTGTTATTGATAAGCTGCTGGGTGAACTAAATACTGAGCACTAGAACTAGAATTGAACATGAAACACTAAAAACTCTACGCTCTTACTTACAATAAATTATGTCTAGCTTGGTATATATATGTACATATAGTACAGTATAGTATAGTGTGTATATGTGTGTGTGTGTGTGTGTGTGTGTGTGTGTGTGTGTGTGTGTTGAAATACTTGAAACGACTTGGAAACGCTTTGTCAGTTCCAAATGATTTCAGTCTTTTAGAAAGAAGCGTCGCCTGTGGATCGATTCCAAGCTCAACTGATTTTCCAAGCAAAAGTTTTGCTCGACGATTTAATTTCTTAACCAAGTCTAAATCAAGAAAGTGCGCAACTAATATTTATTTAAATCTGTGCAGTTCCTCAGTGTTTGCTGTTATCATTTTGACTTTAACAAATACTTATATCAATAACGCAATCCCTAGAGCTGCTTGTAACTTCGGGCCTAAAAAAATTTAAATAAAATTGAAGCAGGTGAGTAAGTTCGATATTAAAGAAATTAGGTAGCAGAGACGGGTCCAAATAAATATGTAATACTATTTTTTATGCATTCGTCAATTGATTGACATTATAAGCGTAGCTCATGAAATCATTATTAATTATATTTGAATATTAAAAGTACTTAAGATCTTTATTTTGGCATTTTATAATTTAAGTTAAAGCTTAATTTTTAGACACCGTACTTAAAAAAAGTACAGGTGTCTATTAACTTTGTCACAAAAAAAATGTGCGTAACAGGCAGAAGGAGGCGTGGCAGACCCCATAAAGTATATATATTCTTGATCAGCATCAACAGCCGAGTCGATATAGCCATGTCCGTCTGTCCGTCTGTCCGTCTGTGTCATCGCCTAGATCTCAGAGACTATAAGAGCTAGAGACTCCAAACTTGGTATGTAGGTCCGTTTATATTGCACGCAGATCGAGTTTGTTTTAGATTTTGGCCACGCCCCCTTAAACGCCCACAAATTTGAAAAATCTTAATTATAAGGTCATTTTTAAAGATAGACATTCCTAGTTGAGCATAGACAAAGATAATATTATCCTACACATTTGCTGAAAATTTCATAGCGATCGGATAATAAACAGCGAAGATATTAAACAACTAAATTCTCGATGATTTTCCATTCCTTATCAGCAACAATAACAACAATCACAATTAGATAACAATTACATTTGACTAACAACAAAATCTATAATTAGATACTTGTCATTTAAGAAAGCCTGTGGCGCAGTGTCTAGAGCGTTTGCTTTTTGCACAAGTTCTCAGTTCGGGTTGCGGGTTCGAGTTCCGGCACGGAGAAAAAATTTTTTTTTTAATATTTTAAATTCAGTTATTTTAGTTTAGTTAGTTTTTTTTTTAATGTTAAAAGTATATATATTCTTGTTGTTTTAGATTTTCGACACGCCCCCTTAAACGCCCACAAAATAGAAAATCTTAATTATAAGCACAAAATTTAAAGATAGACATTCCTAATAAAGAAGCGAAGATATTAAACAACTAAATTCTCGATGATTTGCCATTCGTTATCAGAAACAATAACAACGACAACAATCACAACTTGATAATAATTACTTTCTTGATATTTTTTAAAAATTTGGTATTTGCATCAATTCAAAATTTTAGTATCATTTATTTGTATAGTAAAATTATTTGTTAACAGATGATCCGCAAAGGTTTTTTTAAATGTTATTCAATTTTTAAAGGATGTTGCATAAATCAATCACATCTTAACATATTTGTAATTTGCCACAGTGCGAGTGTGGCTTAGAGGTCTAAGTTCCCGATTGATAATTCCGGAGTCATGTGTTCAACTCGCTCCCAGCATAATCAGATTTGAAAAAAAAAATTTTTTTTATAATCTGTTAACATACTTTATCGAAAGCTAATTCGAGCGGCGACAAATTTTTATTATATGCATAAAATCTAAGTTTATTATAAATATTATTTAAGTTTCTACAATAAGTACGGGGTCTCCTACAGTCGAGTGCGCTCATTCAATGAATTTTTTTTGGGTGGTCCGGTGGCCATCTGGTTGGAGTCGCCGAGCAGTACAAGTAACTGGGGCTCGAGTCACATTCAATGCCAAGCTCGAAAAATGATCCCGTCATAAATGAAATATATATTCGATAAAGTCAAAAAAAAAAAAAAAAAACAAGCGGAACAGTCGAGTGCACTCGACAGTTATATACCCTGGGCCTAGACATCGGTTCGGTGGCTGCTTTATACATATATAATACTTATAAATGAGTTATTTGAACCAATTAGCACGATATCAATAAATTACAAAAATTTATAAAAAATAAAAGTAGTAAAATAAACGAAAAAAAATTGGTTGGCCTAATTAGGAATCGAACCCACGACCCCTTGCGCACAGACGCGAATCTCTAGCATTAGACAGACATTTCAAATAAATGAGAAATAGTAAATAATTTAAAACTTGCCGACCGGACCGACATCCGAACCTCGATCTCCCGTTTCGCGTGCCTAGCACCTATCACTTGTATCAAAGTCCTAAAGTACTCGAAAATAAATTTTCACCTTAATCGGAGTACCATAACACACTCAAAATTGCTTCGAAACATGAAAAAACATCGAAAAATGCATAATCAGTGTTAAAACACTGTTTTTTCATGTTTCGGAGCAATTTTGAGTGTGTTATGGTACTCCGATTAAGGTGAAAATTTATTTTCGAGTACTTTAGGACCAAATAAACAAAACAAAAAAATAAAAAATTAAAAAAAAAAATGTTGATTTTTTTTTGCCCCATATAATTTTTAAATTTTCCGATCCAAGTCGGCACGGGTTATCATACTCCGATTGAGCTAAAACTTTTTTTCCAAGTGCTTTAGGACCAAATGAACGGATCTAGCCCGTATGCGTTTAAAAATAATGTCTTTGAATAAATAAGGGACACCCTAATATATATGTTGTATACACGATTCACGACTTCATAAATAACGAAAAAGTGCGTGTGAGTTCAAACCGGAACAAGAAAACAGTGTATTGTGTGAATGTGTATTGTATATAAATTATTTACATTTTTTATTTAGATTAAATTATTACAATTATTTTGGTTTGAAAAACACTTGAAATTATCAATGTATTCAGGTTTACGAAGCTCCATTCGAAAAAGCCTATCTGAGATTTATTTCATGTAAAGATTTTGGATTTTCTTAAACACGTTTTTCTTATTTTCAGGCATGACTGGAACGAGGTCAGAGCTTCGGCTGTGGCCGATCTTTATCCTTGTAGTAGGACTGATTGCTGGTGAAAGTTCTGATGTGGATTGTCCAGCGGAGTGCGAGTGCAATACAGGCAACTTTGATATTATGGTGTACTGTTCCCATCGAGGGCTCAGTGAATTTCCCAGTTTTGACAATGGGTGGATTCAGAATATAAGTTCATTAGACTTGTCGGGCAACAGATTCAAGGAGTTTCCCAGACAGTACTCTAATATTACGTCTCTGATGGAAATGGATCTGTCCGACAACTCTATAGATAAACTGGATGTGGATGCGCTTAACGGTTTCAGATTTCTTTTCTATTTATCTTTGGCCAACAACTCGATAACCAGCTGGGCAGATATTAACGCCAACGTGTCCTTTGCGACAAATCTGATCCGTCTTAATCTAAGAGGCAATCATTTGGCCACATTCGGATTTGATAATGAACTGATTAGCCCCTCACTCTGGGACTTGGATATTTCATCGGCCCACATCAGCTCTGTGAACAACAATTGGGCAGATCATCTGCCGGAGCTATATATATTAAATATGGCCAATAACAACTTGTCGCAAGTGAGGCAGTTAACCCTACCAGACAAAATGGAGGAACTCAGTCTTAGTAACTGTAGCCTACAACAAATCAATTTAACCTCTAATAGGGTGATTTATTTGGATCTATCACATAATCCAGCAATTCAGCTTAACTTTAGTGACATACAATTTTATATTCTAGACAGGTTAGACTTATCCTACTGTAACCTCGATAATATAGACTTCAGGAACATGCCTGATCTCAGGGATTTGAATCTGCGAGGCAACAATTTGAAATCTATTAATGCAAACACCTTTGCTAATAATCCAAAGATAAATAACTTGGATCTGTCTGAAAACGATCTACGTCTGATAGACAGCGAAAGCTTTAGTTCGTTAGAAAATCTCGAGAATCTAAATCTGGCTAATAATAAGATTGTAAAATTTGATGAAAGCCTGATAAGTAGCAACAACCTGCTATACGATCTAGATTTAAGCCACAACAACATTCAGAAGCTGCCGAAGATCATCTCCAAATCACTGACTAAGATCAACTTGAGCTGGTGTAACATAACCACAATTGAGAGCTCTGCTCTGTCAACTCTATCGGCTATCGAGACATTAGATCTTTCTCACAACTTGATTGGTGAAATCTCCTATCAATTGGAATCTAATACTCTACAGTATCTAGATTTGTCGTACTGCAGGTGAGTCAACCACAATCATAAATCTCTTTTTCTTGACTGTAAGCCAATGGAAATTTATATAATTTTATATTAAAAATGATCAGAAATGAGAATAATGACAGAAGGCGACGTGGCGGTCAACATAAAGATCAGTATCAACTGGCGATCTAAGTGCCTGAGAACAGGGTATCGTGCAGTCGAGCCATTTTTGTTTAACTCATTTTTATGTTACAATTTTTTTTAAATTGACTACCCATAAATATTAAATGTATTTAAGAGAAAGTCCTGATATTTTCTGTATTTCTTTTTCTATAGGCTT
The DNA here is from genome assembly GCA_963924055.1 of Drosophila limbata. Taxonomy (NCBI): domain Eukaryota; kingdom Metazoa; phylum Arthropoda; class Insecta; order Diptera; family Drosophilidae; genus Drosophila; species Drosophila limbata. Next base: position 24,152,899 of record OZ001355.1, on the reverse strand, counting down.
TCCACCATTCAATACAATCATTTCCGGGGTTTTCCCATTTTGGCAGAGTTGCATTTAAATGGCAATCGATTGACGAGTCCCGTAAACTCTTCCTATTTTGGGGACAACCAGTCTCTCAAAAAAATCTGGCTCTCCGATAATCCCTGGATATGCAAGGGTCAATATTCTTCAGTCCTGGGACCCAATGAACTCCACACAGCTAAGGTCTTCAATTTAAAAAGTAATTTATCGAAGAACTTTAAGTTATTTAACATATTTTCGCAGATAATGGACTATGATAATATGCAATGCCACTAACTTTTGGAAATGACGAAGGTAAATCTAATGCAATATTTACTCATAAAGTCCAACTAAATGTCATATTTTCCTTTTAGATGAAGCCTTATTAATTAAGCTCTCCACCGATTAAAAACCTTCGATCTGTCATTACTGTCTAAATTCTAAACCGACTTTCATGATGATTTTTTTATGATTTTTCTTCTTAGTCCATAACAAATTTTCAGATTTAATTTTAATTTCAAAATTAGACACTATGTCACATTCATAAGAACTTTTATTTTATAAATTGTATATTTCAAGTTTTAATTTTTCATCGTCTCTATGTGCCATAATCAGAATAAAACATTATTTCAATTATGATTCTATCTAAAAACAAGTGGGCGCGGCTACAGTCGAGTTTGCTCGACTGGAGGATACCCTATGCCAGTATCCATAATATAGAATATTGGTTGGGACCATCTCATATGCATATTCTGTCAGTTTGGTTCAGTTATCTCAAACAACAAAAAAGTTGTTCATACTAAGACTTGATTTTCGACTGATCGTTCCTATGGCAGCTATATGATATAGTGATCCGATTTCAACCAATTTTGGTCAGGTTATAAGGGACCATCGCGTATGCATATTCTGTGAGTTTGATTTAGATAGATCAAACAACAAACAAGTTTTTCATACTAAGACTTGATTTTCGACTGATGGTTGATATGGCAGCTATATGATATAGTGGTCCGATTTCAATCAAATTTGGTCAGGATGTATGCGACCATCCCATATGCATATTCTGTCAGTTTGGTTCACATATCTTAAACAACAAAAAAGTTTTTCATACCGAGACTTGATTTTCGACTGATCGTTCCTATGGCAGCTATATGATATAGTGGTCCGATCCAAATTTAAAAACAAACTTGACCTGCGTCCGGTATCCAGCAACCTACATGCCAAATTTGAAGTCTCTAGCTATTATAGTTTCTGAGATCGACGCGTTCAAACAGACGGACAGACGGACGGACGGACAGACGGACGGACAGACAGACGGACAGACGGACAGACGGACATGGCTCAATCGACTCGGCTGTTGATGCTGATCAAGAATATATATACTTTATATGGTCGGAGATGCTTCCTTCTGCCTGTTACATACATCACACAAATCTAATATACCCTTTTTGACCATTTTCAATGGGCACAGGGTATAAAAATTATACCCAAAGAAACAATTATTGAAGTGTTAAAGTTTTGAGATGCCAAGTTAACTGTCGTAAATTTGAACCCAACGAAGAGTCTTGACAACCATCTAAATTATAAAAAAAAATTAGATTTTTACTATATTTTTTCCAAAATGCTCTTCAAACTTTGAAAATCAAAAATCGTCTCAAATTCTCGTTCAATTTTCCACGTAACTTTATCAAAAGAATCCTGTCGTGTACTTCATATAAAAATATTGTCTAGAAATAAAATAAACCAAAAATATTTTACACAAATAAAAGCAATGAAATAAAAGAGTTTCGAGCAATATTCGTTTTATTGCATAGCTTGCGTTATCGTACGACATTTAACAATCCAACTTATATTATTACAAAACATATTTTACACAATTCGTTAAGGTCTAGATAGATGTGAGGATTGGAAACTTAAATGCTTGTGAGTGTGGAAACATGAAGGTGTGTGTGTGTGTGTGTTTTAGAGTTTATTTAAGTACAGTGAAGAAGCGATAAGAGGTCTGTGAATCTGTTTGCTGATGACCAACTGAGCCTGTTGCCCCGAAACTCCATCGAGAATGCTATCATACAAGTTAATCCAATTTTAAACAATTAATTTCCGCGGTCACAACAATTATTTGAAGAATCTGCCGGGGCCGCCAGCGGGGCGGGCCACGGGGGGCGGGGTGGGAATATGAGCACCTTCGGCGCGGAATCCGTTCTCATCGGCGATGTAGGTGATGGTGTACACAATGCCATCGGGGCCAGTGTACGAGTACGAGCCTTGCATCACCTTAAATGCAAGAGATTCAAAAGCGCCTCAGAGTGTGCAACAAGTTCCCTTAAAGTTTATTGAGCAGCTCTCAAAAGGCGGCAATTAAAACTCACCTGAGCTTCGATCTGTGAGCCGGGATTCTTCAGGTAACCCGCCTCATCGGCGCGAATGCCGTTGCTCGTCTCATAGCTGTTGAGTAGAGAATTGGTCAAATAATACATAATAATATTATTATTATTAAATATAATGTGTATTTATAATTCTTAGAATTATATCAAGAAATATTTATATTTATTTATTTACTAGATGTAAAAAGTAACGACTTGAGTGAATTTATATAAATAATTAAATTGTTGCATAATTGTTTTGAATTGCTCTCGTCTACTCTTCTTTATTTTATTATATTTTTTATGATAGAGAATATATCAGTTATTTATAAATAATTCAAATAAATAGTTTTCCGCTGCTTTGTTTAAATATTTAGTCTATACTTTTACATTATAAAGATTTTTAAACAAATATTAAGTTGATGTGTATGTATACGTAGATTAATATATTTTTGTAATATTTTGACGATTATTTTTACCGATGAAATTTTAAAGATACAAAAAAATGATCGTTTCTATTATTTTGTCCATCACCGTATTATTGACATTCACAACTCACTTGTACTGATAGGAGCCATCCGGGTTTGAGTCGAAGTTCTGCTTCAAGATCACAGCGTTCGCATCGAACGAGTTGGAGCGCGGTTGGGGCAGACCGCGCTGCGGCTGCGCTGCGACTGCGCTGAGGCAGCAGAGCGCAAGGGCGGCGACGAGGGCGTAGGAGGAGGAAGAGGAGGCGGAGGAGGAGGAGGTGAGCATCTGCATGACCTTTTTGATGTTGTTGGAGTTGGAAGAGGGGGAAGACAAGCGAATTAGATGATTGATAGATTGAGACATAACATAACATTGACTGCGTCAATTGATTGACCTTTATGAAGAAAAAACTTCGATTGTCTCAATTATTACATGATCGTTATTATAATTGGCTTTAATCTGTGGGGTTTTCGAAAGTTAATCTGAATGGCAATGAGATGGTCTTGGCTTGGGAAACTATGCCATATGGGAATCTAATGAATGGAAATTCATAGTCAAAATATACTTTTGAGTTCTATGCAAATCACAGATTTTTTGTAAAGAATAAATAGAAATTTCTAAATTTCTACTTTTATCTTTTTGATGAATCTGTTTCCTTATGCATAACTTGGTAGTGGAAAACAGAAAAACTTCTGAAATGCACCTAAGAACAGGAATACTGATATTCCTATAATATGTAGAATCATCTTTAAAACTCTTTTTGAAATCCTCGGCTCAAATCGGTAGTAAAGAAACTTAGCCCATGAAATTGTGCCCATAGATTAGCTGGTACGGTTTTGACGAAATTTTGAAATGTGGTTCTGGATAACCATAGAACTTTTATGAACCAAAAAAAAATGTTTATCTTCAAATTTTATTTTCCCATTTCCACACTTTTTTTTAGCTTTTTTCGTCAACATTTTCTATGCAGAAAAAAACATAGATATTCACCTTTAAAAAACTACACTTATACCAAGGATAACTAAACTGTTAAGTTTTTATTCAAATATTTTTGGTCTTTCTCTTTACTATGAAATAAATTTTGCCTCCATATCTCTCACATGCCCCGTGCTAGAGTTTTTAAAGTGTCTTGGGTATTTAGATATCCATTAGCATATATTTTTTATTTCAAATATTTTCTAACTCATCAAAAAAGACTACGAAAGGATTTCTTTGAACAAGCTGTGAACTATACAGCATTGTGCAATTTATATCAGTGCTAGAATACATCGAATCAAAAACCGCACACCAGAATAATGAAATACAGTCCTTTCAAATCCAAAACTAACATTTTAGAAATGTAAACTAGCAAATTCGCAGGACTCTACAAGGATATTAAAGTAGTTTTAATGCATATTTTGATTTGTTTTCAATGCAATTTTCTGGTGAATAATCCTTTTCGTGAGTTATTTAGATCCTTGCGATAGCAAATATTAAGTTCACAATAACTGGAACACAGCACAATTAGAACTCACTTTGGATTTCGCGACTTGTTTCGTGTGGGGAATTTGTGTTGTGTTATTAGAGCTGGCGTCTGCGCTTGGAAGGCTCGTCAAAACTGTTTTGACTTGTATGCAGTTGGCTCAAACGTTTTTATACCAAAAATGCATTGCATTCACTGCAGCAGCAGCAGCAACAATCGCAGCAGCGACGTCGACAGCGGCAGCATCCGTAACGAGAGCAGCGACAGCAGCAATCAAAATAAGTCGACGAAGAAGGAGCAGAAGCAGACGAAGAGGGCGAAGAATGAGAATTAGAAGAAAAAGAAGAAGAAGAGATGGCAACTTGCCCATTTGACAGCAACGGAATCGGAAGAAGTTGAAGTTGCCGCTGGAACACGCGGCGTATGCGCAACGAGTTTCAAATGCAAATGGGCGTTGCGCATACGCCGTGTATGACAGAGTGTGAGTGTGAGTATGAGTATGAGTGTGAGTATGAGTGTGAGTGTGAGTGTGTGAATGGCACGCCAAGTTGTCTGGGTATTAATTTATGTGAATTAGCAATACGAAGTTCATTTGATTAGCCCACGCTGAATGTGACTATGAATGTGAATATGAGTGTGAGTGTGAGTATACACCCAGAAAAATAATAATCAATTAAAATAAATACACTTACATTTGATTTAATCATAACACAATGCAATAGAAAACTAATTTATATTATATTAAGTTTAGCCAAAAAGTAAAATCTAATTTATTTCAAAAACTTAGCGAATTTCAAATAATTTGAAGTGAAATTTAATTAAATTCTGATTACACGAATTCGATACAAGTCTTTAAATTTAAATAAAAATATTTTATGTTAATTTTCAAGATATTTCATATTTTCTATTTAAGAAGAAAACTTTTAAAAATTCATATTCATATTTAGACTTAAGAATTCAGATATATAGAAGTGTAGATATTTTTTCGCTGAGTGTATGGATGCCTGTGCGATTCAATTTGCGATGCGCCGCAATATGCAATAATTTGTTAATTCAAATATTAATTAAAAGATTAATACTCGACAATTGAATAGATGTTGCAATTGCCTCGCTTGATGAATCGCCAATCGCATAGCATTTGAATCAGATTCAACTGGCTGCAAAGAATATAAGTATTTTATATTTAATATTTAGTTTTTTTCTATTATTGACATTTGGCTTGCCAAGCCGCAGGGCGGGGATTGCCAACATAACAGAATATAATATTAAATAATATTATATTTGCCCACTTGTTGTGCACTACAAAATTGTGCATTGAATGCGCAGTTAAAATGTTTCTTTCTGTTTCATTGTTTGCCATTGTTTGTGGATGCATCAGCATCGTTTGTGGCCTCAGCTGCTGTGCAGCCAACAACAAACAATTTAGACATTTGCAGCGCTTTACGGCCATTAAAAGTTGGCCAACTGCTGACCAGATGCAGATGCAGTTGAAGCTGAAGTTGAAGCTGAATTTGCCACTCCCTCTTGCACCAGTTCCCACTAAAGGTGAACTACATGACATGCAAGGGATTTCCGACCAGGATGGGGCAGGCAGAGCTGTGATGGAGCAGCGGGAAGAGGGGAGGGTGGAGAGGGGGGGCAGTTGGTTTGTTAAGCCGGCCGGCGCAAACAAATTGCAATTTTCGGCTTAAACTTTAAACTTTTGCAGACTGTTTTCTGCCAGCGACAGCAGCGTGTAGGAAATGTCAGTTGCAATTCATAAAAATTGCAGCAATATCTGCGGCCACAGCAACAACAAACAACCAACAACAAGCAGCAACAACAACAATAAAGAGTGCGCGATGATCACGAACATGCCATGATGAACATCGCGCGAGATTAACGCGCCTCCAACAACAACAACAACAACAGCAACAACAGCGACTACGACGACGACGCCTTCTCCAGCAGCACCTCCCACTGCCCCGCCACTCCTCCCCTCACCTCAACCACCAGATCGTTGCCACCCTTTCTCAGTTGCTCTGCGCTTGAGTTCAGTGGGTCTTAGACCCTGTGCCTTAAAGTATACAGAAGGTATAACAAGTTGGTGAATAAATTATTAATGAGTGCAACTGGTAAAAGTAAAGTTTTCCTACATTTTCTTTACTTTCTAAAATATTTATCTGAAATTATATTCTTTTAGCCGAATTTTAGAAAATAATTGAGAAAAACACAATCTAAAAATCAATATTTTTCTTTTAAAACTTAGCCGTATTTTTTTAATGTTCAATGAAGGGTTTAAAAACTATCTTAAACATAAATTGGCGTCAAATTCATTGAATTTAATGTCAGATTAACAATTACCTTTTTGTTGTTTATTTTAAATTTTTAATTTTCAATTTTTAGATCGGTTTTTCTGACTTTTCGTGTTCTTGTATTTTTCTGTGACAAATTTTCTTTTTTAAGCATAGAAAACAATAATGTCAAATATTCGTGATTTTAGAAACAGCCCAAAATGATCAGCATAATTTGTATTCTACACAATAAGTACAGGGTGTCTCACAGTCGAGTTCGCTCGACTGCCGCCGTTTCAACGAGTTTCCTTTCGACTCGAATTCGCTGCATTAGTTGGCCGCCTTTTTCACTGGCCTTCGTCTTCATCTTCGTCCGCATCTTTCGCTCTGCTTAAGTGTATTATTCACATTTGACATACAGCCTCTCCCCTCTCACCTCTCCCCTCCCCTTTCGTGTCTGCTCTAAGAGTAGTCGTACTTGTGCTTGCAATGGTTTCACACTCCCATTACAGTTTACATTACATTACATTACATTACATTACAGACTTGCTCTCCGAGAAGTTTCCCGTGTGCCCAGTGCCCATCACAGATTCAGATTCAGATTCAGTCTCAGTTTCAGATTTAGATTCAAATTCAGTTTCAGACTCATTCAGAGTGATGAATGAATCGCATGTGGTGGCATCGCCTTTTTTGTTGTTGTTGCTATTCATTTGTTATTCATTTCTCTGATTCAATCTGATTCATCAGCATCTTAAGTGCGCTTAATATGTGCCTTAATTTATGCATCTTTGTTAACTGTTTGTGTTGTTGTGTTGTTGGCCAAGTTGCTAGCTGAAAACAATACCTTACCAACCTTATGCTAATTACCCTGCAGTTTCCTAAACATTTTCATGCAGTTTTCATTTATTGCCAGTAGTTACAATTATTTTGGATGCCAGCTAGTCGAATGACAAATTAATAGAAGAATTTTGTAAAAAAAAAAAAATTTTAAATATATTCATTTGTTAAGCAGTAAATATACATGTAAATATATATTAACAATTTCATGGAATAGTCCCGTTTATGCGACAAGTTTATTAGGAGCATAAATGCTGATTTAATTCCATGAAAGGGTTAAAAATAGATTTGACCATAATATAATTAATTATAGGGCAAGAGAATAAAGCTTCGAGAAAGAAACTAAAGCATTTTTGAATTATTATCATCAGCTTTATGTTAAAAAATAATTTGCTAGTTCATTTTTATAATTTTAAAACTAACTGATATCCATATATTTCTAAACTTAGCATCTTCAGGCTTTAGGATTTTTATTTTTTAATTTTAATTTAATTTATTTTGTAATGTAAACATATATATTTTTTAATTTAACGTTACATTTTTAAATTAATAGTTGTGTCGACTGCTTTTAGCCTGACACTAAATAAATAAATAATTGAATTTGATTAAGTATAGTTTGTTTGTATTAGGTAACACATTTTCAATTTTCATCATTATTTAAAAATTTACCCCAGCAACACTCCAAATTATCGTAAGTTATTTTTTCATTGGTTCACACAGAGTGTGCCCTGTTTTTTTTAAGTGTAGTAGTGATGGATTTGCCAGTGTTGCAAACGAGTTTGTGACGTAGCCTAATTAAAAATTAACATGTTCTGCGGAGTCCGTCGGGCAAACTGAGGTTCATTTTGAAGGGTACTGAGATATATTGGATGATGTGATCAATGGGACCAAAGGCATTTAGTCGGCTCAGTTTCAGCATAAACAGCATCAGCATCAAGTGAATCCGGCAAATCGTCGTCATAATATCTTGGCTATTTGTGTTTACCACTCGCTGAATCATGAATACTCGCAGTTATGCAAATGTGTTGGCTGTGAGTGTTTTATTAAAGCACATTGGCTACGTTTCTTCAGAATTTCTTTCATTTTATTTTTGGGGTTTCTTTTCTTATGTTTTTTTTCTGTGGATAGAAACGTAATGGATGCTAATTTGCTTTTTTGGCAGCTGCTATAAAAGCCGCGGTCTCTGGGCTTCTAGAGTCAAGTTCAAAGACACAGTTTGCGAAGAAAACATGTTGAAGATCGTCGTCAGTCTGTTTGTCTGCCTGGTGGTGGCCAGTGGTTGGAGTGGTGCGAGTGGCGCCACCATTGGACGCTTGGCCGACGCCACAGTCACTGAGAAGCCCTTTATTGCAGTGCTGAAGTTCGAGCGGGATCAGCAGCCGAATGGCAACTTCCAGTTCTCCTACGAGGGCGCCGATCAATCCTCCCGCAGCGAGATTGGACACCTCGTGGACGCAGGCACCGAGGACGAGGCCCTCGAAGTATCTGGCTCCTATCGCTACATCGATGCCGATGGACAGGAAATAGAGGTTCACTATACCGCCGGCAAAAATGGCTTTGTTCCCATTGGCACCAACATTCCCAATGAGATTTCCCTGTTGGCCAAGGCAGCTGCCGAGTTGCCCCACACATCCTACGAGGAGGAGCAGGAGCTGAAGCTGAAGCAACGTCGTGCTCGTGCCGAAAGGGAGCAGACTAAGGAGGAATCCAAGCCAGAGCTGAAGACTTCGGAGACACAAATTGTCCCTGTTCAGGTGCTGGTTGAGGAGAAGCCTGATAAGGTGGAGAAGAGCGAGAAAGTGGAGAAAGAGGATAAGGTGGAGAAGGTCGACAAAGTGGAGAAGGTCGAGAAGGTGGAGAAGGTGGAGAAGGCCAAGAGCTCTTAAGGCGATTGCTTAATCACTAGTCTGAATTTCTAGTATTTAACTATTGTTAGTATTTGTATTGCGCGATTTAAAATTTACTGGTTAGCAATTAAATAAAATATTTCTTAACCTTATCACATTCCTGACTTACTTTTTGATCAAAGATTAACCGTATACAATTTATCGGCTACCCTTTAAATGTATAATAGTATAAAATAATAGAAAAGACAGTAACTTTGAAAATTATTGTTTTTTGAAAGCTGCAAAAAAGGAACTTTTTGTATGAAAAGGAGGAAAAAGGGGTTAAAATCGTAATTATTTGCAGTTTTCAAAAAATTACACAAAATACTAGCAATGAAATTTTGTAGTCACTATAAGAATTGTTTGACGAATTTTTTTGCATTAAAACAAGTTTTTTTTAAATCGAGGAAAAAAGTTTCGACCTTTGCAAGAATTCAAAATTTGTAATGGGTACTTAATGGGTTAAGGGGGGGAAAGTTTTGTATCATTCAAACGGAATTAAGTAAATGAGTAGATTTAACTTTAAATGCTGTCAAAATAAAAATGCCGACTAGTGCATTTTCAGAAGCCATTTTAAAAATACAAAAATAGAAAAATCGTTTATAAAAAAATAAATCTTTATAAATGAAACTTATTTTTCTGTTTTGTAAGCTTCGAACCAAAGCATTGAGTCCAGGGCTTCTTCCCAATTTTCTATCAAAGCTTATTCAAAGTTTTACATTTTTACAGATAAAAGAGTGACTACGAAAAAGTCCAAAAAAGTCTCGTCTGCAAGTAAATGCAATTTGTAATCAAAACAACTTTATGCTAATTAACTAATAATGATGTCATAAACTTTATGGGGCCGTCAATTCGTTGGTGATGAAACTTTAAATGCTTGAGCTCATTTTAGTCGTTGTTGTTGCTCTGTTAATAACAAAAGCAAATATTTTCTAAAAAGTAGCAAGTTTCAAGTCAAAGATCAGTTTATTTTGAAGACTTTATCAAATTTATTAATTTGAAATCGCATTAATTTGGACTCTTTTTTCATAATTTCTGCAAAATTATTTACTTCATTAGTCATTTAAATGTTGTTGATTAATAATGAGGCAGAAAAATAGTTAATGATGGATTAAAGTAATAAGTCATGTCTAGTCTGGCACCTTTGGGTTCGTTGTCGAACAAAGCGAGGCTTTGCTGTGCCGATTGCGTCTGCGATTGTGTTAAGTTGATTTTCAAGGTCTTTTGCGTTGGGAATTTCTAATTTTTCCAAGTCCCAGATCTGCGAATATCTGCGAGATGCAAAGCGGAGACGGAGGCGAAAAAGCACGAGCCACAAATTATTATGTAGTTTTTTGTTTTTAACAATATTGAAGCGAGTCAGTGTTGTCAGCTTAGCTTATTTAACGCTAGATTGGCTGTTTTTAAAATGCTTTAGCTTTTTGTTATATTTCAACTTAATTTTATTATTACTTTTGTTCTTTTTAAGATTTTTATAAGCTTTTAAAATTAAAAAAAAAGTTAATAAGTAATTAAATTATTATTTGTATTTAAGTATTATAATTTGGGTAATTTCTCCTTTCCATTTTGAGCCTATTTTAAGCATTTCAGCTTAGTATATTTTATGATATATTTTATTTACTCTTTATTTAAATTTAATTTTCTTTTCACTTTTAGCCTATTTCAACTATAAAAATGTCCGGCAACACTGAATCGAGTACACAACATTTTTTGGGGTATCGCTGATTGTTTGTTTATTCAATTATCTCGCTTACACAATTATCGCTACATCCTTAAACTAACTTCGCTTCGGTTTCATACTTTGGCAAATCCTTGGCGGCCGCAGCCACATCGGAGATCTCCTTGTTGATCACGTTTCCCGTGGGCACGAATCCATTAACGCCAGCTGTGTAGTTGACAACCACGGTTTCTCCGAACTCGTTCACGTAGGAATAGGAGCCATGAACCTCAAGAGCGGCATTTCCGTCAGCGTCGTAGTTGATGTTGCCCTCTTCCTTGCGCTCGATTCCGTCGGCAGAGGCATTGTCCACCTGATAGCCGCCATTTGGGTCCTTGTTGATCACTGACTTCAAAATTTGCACAGGCTCAGGTCTTCTCTCCTCCTCATTGATGGGCATGGCCCAAGAGCAGGCAATGAATCCCAGGACGAGCAGAGGCAGCTGCAAAACGCAAATAATAATAATTCAATAGTATAAACTATGAATGTATTTCATAATAATTGATAATCTCACTAAAAAACACAAATTCATACCTGTTAAATTTCAATTAGAAGTACTAATCAATTAGATTATTTTTGGAACTAATCGTAGTGTTGAAAAATTTGTGATTATTTAATGTTTACGATTACAAAAAATCAAATAAAAAATCTAAAATTATTACAATTATATTCAAAAGTAATCAGAAAAAATCAAAAATAATCAAAAATAATCAAAAATAATCTTTATAATATAATTCACTGTTGAAAAATTTTTGATTATTTAATGATTACAATTACATAAAATCAAAGAAAAATATAAAATTATTACAATTATTCAAAAATAATAAGAAAAAATCAAAAATAATCGCAAATAATCTTTTTGAGTATTCAGATTTTTTTCTGATTATTTCTGATTTTTTATGACTATTTAGTTAAAATCAAATTATTTTAAATTTTCACAATCAAAGAAGCCAAAGCTACAAAAGCAACTGTAACCAAAAGCTTTAGCTACTTTGATTGTGAAAATAATTTGATTTTAACTAATTAAAATAATCGTAATCATTAAATAATTAGGCAAAAACGAAAATAATCTTAATTTAATCATTAGATCGACTTTAAAACAAATATAATCTAATTACTAATGATTATTAATTTTTTAATTAACATTTGATTTGTTTTACAATAATTATCAAATACACACAACTTCCTGGCTGCTGTTATCCGTTTTTAAAGTTATTTTAATAATAATTACTGGCTGCTTTTACTTACGAACTTGAACATCTTTGGGCTGTGCTTTTGTTTGGCTGAAGTGGAATCTGATTCAGATCACTGAAAGCGAGAGTTTGAATGCAGGGCACTTGTGTCTTGGCTTTTATACGAGTATTTGGCCGTAATCAAATATGTATTTCGACTTCTGCCTCTGCCACTTGAACATGCCAAACATGTTTGCATCCCGTTTTATGGCAACTTCGATACGGGTCCAAATTTTAAACGATGCTCGAAATTGCCTCACTCTAAATGTCAGGGTCAACATAACTCGAATGCTCGGCTCCATCCGATATCAGTTGTATTAAGAAATGTGTCAACCACTTGGACAGACAGACAGAAAGACAGACAGACAGACAGACAGCCTGAATTTCAGTGAGTTATTCCAGAGAAACTTCCGCAACGATTCATTGATTCATCTTGACAGCAATTGAAGCTCTTTATGAATTGGCAGATTTATTAATTTATTTATTTAATTTGATTGCTAGTAAAAGTCTTTTTTTAATTTCAATATATCTTTTTTTGATTATATCTATTTTTTATTATTAGTTTAGTTTAGTTTAGTTTAGTTTAGTTTAGTTCATTCATATCGCATCTCTTTTAGGATCGCTTGACATTGATTGATCAGTGCATCGATTGGCGGATTGCAATTACCTTTCGAATCACAATTGATGCCGCTCCAACCACTCGAAGGTGTCGCGATTAATTGCCACTTGACAGTGGCTCTGTGTGGCATCAACATCGACATCAACTAGACATCGACATCAACTCGACATTGGCATCCACCAAGCCCAGAAATGTTTCCATTTAGCATGTAAAATGTCAGCGCTTTTGTGTAATTCTTCTCATAATTTATGAGCAAGTTTCTGAATCTGCATCTGAGTGTAAATCTGAATGTGAATGTGACTCGTGTGAAGTGCGAAACAACAACAGTGACAACTGCAGAGGAGTAACCAGAGTTTAGTCGAAAACATTGGCACATTGACATACTCGTAGTGCCCAGGGCATATCCATACATCTATGTGTCCATGTATCCATGAATCCATAGTCAAGACGACACCCACATCTCGTGATTCAACTCAACTCAACTTCGGAGGTGTGCGAGGCAATTGAATTTTATCTCTACTCAGATTTATTTGATGTAACTCAAAGATAAAATGGAATTTTATTGTGCTTATTAATAGTATATGTGTTTGAAAAATTCACAAATAAATATATTAATATTTTAATTCCGGTATTTTTGGAATTAATTCATTTTATCACGATCATAATTATTTATTTATTTATTTATTTAAAGATTTATTTCTACATTTATTTATTTGTTTATTTATTTATTTGTTTATTTTTTTATTTATTTATTTATTTGTTTTTATATTTATTAATTTATTTCTTTATTTATTTATTTGTTTACTTTTTATTTATTTATTTTTATATTTATTTATTTATTTATATATCTATTTATTTTTTTATTTATTTTTTACTTATTTATTTCTATATTTATTTATTTATTTGTTTACTTATTACTTTCTTTATTTATTTATTTTTTATTTATTTATTTTTTTTATTTATTTAAATTTTTTTTTATTCATTTCTATATATACAGTTGATTTTAATTTATGATTTACTTAAAGATGTTTTGAGAAATTAATAGTAACGAATATTTTTAGTCAAGCTCCTTTGCAAATATATTTAAATTCAATTCATAAATATTTTAAATGTGCTTGGTAACTGAATATTATTTATGTTCAAGTTTATTAAAGGCAATTATAAAAATATGAAAGATTATTGTGTTTGACAAATGTACAACTGAAAATCTGTTTATTTTCATTCATAACGATAAATATTAGCAACTGACAACTAATTGACAAATATTTTAAATATTCAAAACAATTGATTATTGTTTATACTCAAGTATAGTTCCTGCTGAGAATATTATTGCGATAATAACTTAAATGTTCTTGCGAAATTTATGGCAAAGTATCTGAATATTTTAATGCAAGCCCCTTAAACAATAATTAATAGAATTCCAATAATCACACTGCATTTAATCGCTTACTCAACTCAGGCTTACAATTGACAAATGCCTCAAATTAAAATTCAAATGAGCGGCATAAATAAATGTCAATGCATTTTATCGCCTCTCAGATATTCACAACATTTATTCAATTAACAAGAACTATGAAAAACAATAAATGAATGAATAACGAGTATCTAAGGCTTTCTTGACCAGTAAAAGTAACTGATTATAGGCTTTGAGATTATTCCCAATTCCAGTTACAAAATAAAGTCGAGTATCCGACGACATTTGGCAAAGGGCAAAACTAAGGCAAGTTGTTTAGACATTGCTCTGGGCCAAGTCGCAAATTACCATGTTGTAGTGCCAGAAGAGGGGCAGTAAAAATTGCAACAATTTATATTTTTGACAGCCAAGCGAATTAAAAATAAAAAACAACAAAGGGAAGGGAAAAAACTCGCATCGTCAGAATTAAATATGTTCACGATGAACATTTTAAAGCCGATGATGAAGTTGAAGATGAAGATGAAGATGCATAGATGAGGTGTTCAAAGAGGTGTCTGTTGGCCACTTGGCCACTTGGCCACTTGGTAACTTGGCCAGTTGGTAGCCAACTTGGCAACTCGGCTACTTGGCCACTTTGGCGCTCCTCATCGGCATAGTTTGGCGCTGAGCTGGCTTTGAGCCGGGCTTGATTTCAATTTATTGGCCAGGCCAGCCAAAAATGCATTGTTTATGAGTCGTTTATTTCGATAATTGTTTGAATAACATTTGCAGAAGTGAGTGCAATCAATGCAACTCGTACACTTAATAATACAACGAGTTGTGTTCATTTCAGAAATGAACTCAACAAACAAAAAATGTAATATATATTTTATAAAATGTTTTGTATTTCGGCAAATAGAATGGCATATTAATTTATTGGAAATGTGTTGAATTTAAATAACATATTAGTATGAAAAATTAATTAAACATGAATCAGAAAAATCAATGTTATTTCCTTATATTAAATAAATTAAATATTATTCAGCTTTTTTTTGTGTAAATGTCTTTTTCCAAATATTTTCTTTTATTTATTTCTTATTTATTTTATGCTTTCCATCCATACTTTGGTATTTGTAAATTTTATTCTTAGATTTATCATTAAATTTGTAATTGTTTCTCTCAGTGCACTTAATTCTTTTTGACTGCCCGCACTTCTAGAGACTGAACCGCATTCCGCGCCGTCTCTGTAATCTCCCGTGGTATATTTGAGCCCACGGGCACAAAGCCATTCTTGTCGGCCACATAAGAGACCTCCACACGCTCCCCGTTGCTGTCAATGTAGCGATAGACACCAGATATCTCCAGTTCCGTCTCATCACCATCGTCAACATGATCATGATCATGATCACTAATTTGATTTGATCGCTTCACAATGCCCACTTCTTCCCGGTAGCTGCCATCGGCACCTTCGTAGGCAAAGAAATAGGAGCCGTCGCTTTTCTGCTCGGCGGCTGACTTAATGATCGGCACCAGCTCCTCCCCCTTCCCCGCCTGCCCCTCAAGCACCCCGCTGCTTATGGACGCCGACAAGCTGCCATCCAAAGTCAAAGCCAGAGTCAAGAGCATCTGCAAAGATCGAACATTTATTTTTAGTTCTAATCAGAAACCTTAACGATTATAAATATTAAAATATTAGTTATAAAATGAAAATTTATTGCTTTAAATTCCAAAAATAAAATTAAAGTTTTTTGTTGATAATTGTTAATTATAAATCGAATGTCAAACTCTTTTTTTAGGCACAAGCTAAAAATATTTTTGATACATACATAAAATAAAACAACAATGAGATAAATATGAAAATATGATAATAAAATACATAAAATTTAAACACAAATAAAATAATTTAAATTAATTAAAAATAATAAAAAAATAAAAATAATTATTCATCACAATCATCACAATAGATAATAGAAAATTAAATTTCTAACTTAAATGAAAATGAATCTTACAACTGAAAACTAAAGCTTAAATTATTTGCCACTATTTCCATCTTTTCAATGATTGTAAATTGTTTAATCTGAATATTATTTTAGTGCCTTAAATAATAAGCGTTAGTTTGTAGCACTAAAAATCGAAATAAAGAAATTAAATTATTATATTTTATTTTATTTGAGAATGTTGGCTTCTATTTGCAAAATACAGGCCTACACAAGTTTATGAGCCATGGCTGCTGAGGCCTTCGGCTGGAAATTATTATAAAATCGCAGAGCTATTTAAAATTAATATTTAAACTACTAATTATGAAAAATCAAGAATTTAAATAAAATAAATATGAGTTAATAATTGAATGTCAATCTTCATTTAAGATTCGCAAAACAATTAATGCTTCCTTGTTTTTTAATAATTATAATAAATGTTTAATAATTTAGATTTCATTTAAAATTGAGAGGTTGTATTATTTTTAATGCAGATAATTCTGTTTAGCTCTAAATTTTGATCAACTCATAAATATTATTTGCAGTCCCTGGTTCTGCCAACTCTGTCTTTGGCTCCATCTTAATTTGTGGCTTACCAATGTGATCATATTTTATGAAGGCTCTCGTAAATTTATGCTAATACTGAACGGCGGACAAAAGAGCTCTTAGCTTTATATACAAACCGAGTCGAACAATCGCAGTCACATAATTTCTCTGATTATGCTGGGTCAATAGAAAGTTGCGAGACGAGTCGAGAGTCGAGAATAAGAATAAGAATTAGAATTAGAAATAGAAATAACAATAGCCAGCGGCAGTTTGTTGAACTGCTGCGATTTGCAATTTAAATGGCCAGAATGCCTGTGTTGCTTATGTAACTAATTGGCCATTGTCTGCCTCTCTGTTGGCCAAGTTACAGCACCAACAGTGCGTATACATGATTTTGTGGGGGAGTGTGAGATACTCACAGACTCACAGATACCTTAGCATATGTTATTTAGATAGGTGCAGTTGCTAATGAAATTTGTCAAATTGCTTGTACAAACATGTCGCATGGTGGGCGTGGCGCGCCCCCTTCTATTATTTTTTTTTTAAGCAAAGCGAAAGGTGCAGAAAAAGGTAACGGCTGAGTGGCTGACAAAATCTGTGGTTGGCAACATGTTTTGCAGTTTGCAGTTAGCAGTTATTTGCAGAGTTGTAAACGTTTTCCACTTGACTTCCATGCAAATTCCGATCCATTGCCATTCAGTATTCGGTGTGTTTTGTTTCACTTTCCGCTTGCTCTGAAATTTGGGTTTTAGCCACATTTGAAATTGTTGCCAGTTGCCAGTCGTCTGGCGGTCTGGCAGTCTGGCAGTCTGCTGTCTGTTACAGTGGGTGGGCACTGAGAAGCGACTAACATTTATGCCACAAGAATTTAATAATAATTTTAGCTATTTCGCAACCTTACGACTCTGTAACTTCAGCAGTGGCAGGTCGCAGACTCAGACTCCGACTCATACACAGAGTCAACCCGACGCCAGATACCCTATAAACGAAAAATAAAAAAGAATAGGGAATATATATAAATTGAAAACAGACTTAATTCCAAACACAATTTGTTTATACCTTTTTACCAGTCAACAAATATTTTTATAATTTTTGTTGAGCCAAAACACAAAAATGTCTGGGCAGCAACAACTTAGAAACACAAATAAAAAAATACCCTATAAAAGAAAAATACAAAAGAATAGGGAATATATATAAATTGTTAACAGACTTAATTCCACACACAATTTTTTTATACCTTTTTACCAGTCAACAAATATTTTTATAATTTTTGTTGAGCCCAAACACAAAAATGTCTGAGCAGCAAAAACTTAGAATAACACTCTTCTACAAATAAGTAATGAGTAAGAATTTTATTATATCCCAAACTACACCAAATTTTATTTGGCAAAATAAGCTAAACAATTACTGTTTTTAAAGATGTGTTTTATTTAAGAGCTGTGCTTAAAAAACACTTTAAAAAATTAAATTTTGTGCACTTAAATGCCGACATTGAAAAAAGTACAACAAAATATACACAAAAGCCCAAAAAACACTTGGGCCCGTTTTTTCAATGTCTAAATAAGGTGATTGATAACTATTGAAAAACAATTACTGTCAAATTTTAAATTATATTTTAGATACATACATATAGTACATTGAACCTGAAAAAGGGCCGTTTTTTCAATGTACATATAAACTGTATCTAAGATATAATTACAAATTTGACAGTGATTTTTATTCATTTTACGTCAAAATATATTTTTAATAGTTATCAAACACCTTATTTAGACATTGAAAAAAGGGCCTTAATACAAATAAAAACTTGAGTTAAAAAAGTTCTTTTGTTAACTTAACTTAACTTTTTTAGAGGGCATCTCATAGTCATTACTGGATGTAAGAGGCAACTCTGGAGCTGGAGCTGGCATTTGCCTTGGCGCTGAGCAGAGCGGGACACGCCCAGTTCAGGCCCAAATTCAAGCTGCAAAACACACTTATTAATAAATTGATTCAAATGCGAGTAATGTCTGCAGATGTTTTCAAAGCTGAAGCCGAGAGAAAAAACAGTGCAGTCGAAGTTGTAATCGAAACTCATTAAAGATTCGATTGCAATGCCAACGAGAATATAATTCAGATGCGACACATTAACCTTTAGCTGTAAATGAAGATGCAGAGTGCGAAAGAGATGGAGACAGCGACAGCGACAGAGACAGAGATAGAGAGAAACCGGAACAGCAGCGGGATACGCACAGTTCTAAGCATTTTCTTGAACTGAATCAATTAGCAACATTGGCAGACAGCATTTGAGAGAAACACAAGTCTTGGGCTAATGGAACCGCATTTGCAACTGACTCGACCAAATGTCAAATGCCTTCATTTCAACTATAAAGCCCATAACGATTAATATTACGAGTACTCACTGTAGACTGAGACTGTGGACTGTGGACTGTGGGAGGTGTGTCCATCTCGGCCTGCAATGCAATTTATTTTCCGAACAGCTCACAATTTCTCATTGTTGTGTTCATTTTTATATGTTTGCATTAATTTAAGCAGCATCTTCAGCTACAGCTTCTTTATCTCAGCCAGCTGATTACTTAGATTGCAACTTGATGTCATAACCGAGTCACCGAATAGCCTTATACAATGCATGTGGAGTATGTTGGACTCCAAACTAAAGACCATTATTTAATGAGCTTCAACTAACACTGCGTATACGCAATGCAGTTGCTCAGGCAAAGTGTGAAGCATTCAAATAAGTACTCCACATTTTTATTATTCATCAATTTATGAAGGTGTTTGAATTATTATTTTTATTAACATTAACATATTCTGTACTCATTTTGGTTATGTTAACACACACACATGCAAAGAATTTGACGCGTCTGCAGCGTCTTGTGTGAATTACGTTTTCAGTTTTTAAACAGACAGCAAATCAAGCAGGACAGCGCTCATCAAATATACAAAATACAAAATTACAGGCCACTCAATGTTTCATTCATCGTCAACACTAAAGCCTGATTTTATGCTTAATATAACAATAAATTCAGCAAATATAATTGTTAATGTTTTTAGGCAGCAATTAAATAAAACGGCTCCAAATACGAGTTGCAGAATAACAAATTTAATTCGGATTTTATATCTGAAGATCAAAGTAGTTAGTCAGTGCTTTCAATACTCGACAGTTAAATTGTTTTTAATTTAAACTTAAATTCCAAAATATCTATATTAAATATAAATTGTCAAGTGAGCGTAGCGCATCAAGTTGTTGTCATTGCCTATGAAAAATTTAAAAGCAAATATAATTTTTGTAGCATACTTCTGGGCGCCACTTAAAATTGCCATAAATACAAGGCATAAATCTGGGCAGAAATTAAAATTAATATTTTTAAAATAACAATACAAATTTGTAAATGTTGCCAACATGCTGAAAATAGTAGAACTGTAAATGTAAATTGTTAATAAATTTAAGTGCATATTTAAGAACATGAAGTGGAACCATGACAAATCCAAGTGGAACTTTTTTTGGACATGGCCCTGAGCAACAGTAGTTATGACCTTGTCGAAATGAAAAGCCCCATAAAAATCAACATATTCAATTAGGCAGCGGAGAGTACATAAAAATAGGTATGTTTAGGTTATGAATGCACATGACAAATGTGAAAATCGCATTAACGTCGAGCCGAGTCAGAGAAGGCAAGGCAGCAGAGTTGTTAAAAATGACTTATTGCAATCGTAATATCAGAACAGGCCAACGCCTCGAAGTATGACGAATGACAAATGATGGGCTCAAATCCATTTGACAGTGGGCAACAATGGATTGTGGGAAGTCCGTCCAGCTGTCTGGAGTCTGACTCCTTTACAGACAGCACTCATGTCTAATTAATGAGTGAAGAACATGCAATCTTTTATATTTTAAAACTAAGGTTCTTTGTTATAATAAATATACAAAAAAAACTAAAATAAGTCTAGTTTACTTATAATTAATTAATGTTTAAATTAAGTTTCTTTGTTATAATAAATAAACAATAATAAACTAAAATAAGTCTAGTTTACTTATAATTAATAAATAGGAGTAGAACATGTAATCTTTTTAATTGTAAAATATGTTTAGTTTCTTTATTTACTTTCAACCTTGACTATGGGTAAAAGCTGCGAGTTGCGTATACGCCCCAGTAGCCCAAAAATCATCTGTTGCCATAACTCACATAAACACCTTAAGAACAAAAGACGCGATGTTTGAGCACGAAAAAACGTAAGGCATTTGCATACGATAATGATAATGTATCTGCAAGTCTCCAGTGGCATGTATCTGATGCATGCAACATCATAAATATACTACGAGCTCGAGTTCTGTGTGTTCGAGTTTGAGTTCGAGCACGGGAAAACGTCGGAAAAACTCAAGCATGGCAATGCCAGCTATGAAGTTCTCTAACAAATTTGTTTGTCCTTCTGTCAATGGCCAATAAAAAACCAATAAAGCTGCCAACCAGTACAGTGGGCCAAATCGCTAGATTAGCTGACATTAACACGCATATATTTCAAATAAAAGTAGATATGTCTTCTCTCGACTTTTTCTATGAGTAATTATATAAATCCTCTTTTTTTATGTTACTATATTTTTTTTAATTCTAAAAATTATCAAAAAAAATATATATATTTAATGAAAATTACATTAAAAATAGATTAAATATAAATGTGTATTTCAAAATACGTAGCAATTTATTTTAATTAATAAAGTGGATTTATAGAAATATAAAATCTATCTATTAAATGTAACATTAAAACATATGTTAAAAAAATTCAACAAAAATTGTCGATAAATTGTAAATCGAAGAGATAAAAAATAACTCATGTTTGAGATTTAAGAACTCAA
This sequence comes from Drosophila limbata, assembly GCA_963924055.1. Taxonomy (NCBI): domain Eukaryota; kingdom Metazoa; phylum Arthropoda; class Insecta; order Diptera; family Drosophilidae; genus Drosophila; species Drosophila limbata. Next base: position 24,131,275 of record OZ001355.1, on the reverse strand, counting down.
AATAATAATTAAATATTTAGGCTTCTTTTACCACTGTGAGCCGCCAAGTTAGCTGTTAACACGATTCGCATTCGCGAGTCGCAGATAAATTACAAGCCGTCTTCTGGCCGTCCAGCTACAAGATCAAAATCAAGATCGCCAACAGTTGCCGTGCAGATGCTCCGATAGTGGCAAGTGGGAAGAGGAAAGAGGCAAGAGGCAAGAGGCAAGAGGCAAGAGGAAGAGGCAAGTGGCAAGTGCACAGGAAGTGATGCCGCTGGGCGCCGTAGATTCTTATGATCGAGCTGCGCTTTAGGGCCTGAGCTTGGGCTATTGAATTTGTGAGCTCGCTCTGCTCTCGGAAGAAGCCCGGTATAAATAGAGCTGCCCAGATCGGATGCAGTTGCAGTCGTTGCACGTCAACCGGCAAGTTCTAGTGGCAGCAGCAACACCATCTTCCCATCACATCACAACACATCAGAGTCACATCACAATCACAGCTCAGTGCGAAAGTGAAACGTCAGGTTTATCGAGCGTGTAATTTGTTAAACGTTTTCGCGGGATTTATGACTACAGTGACTGCGACAACGACAACGACAACGACAGCTTAAATGCCTTCCAAGTGCAGTGCGAGCCAGATGCGGGTAAACAATCAAGGAGCTCTAATTCTAAACTAAACTAAACGATACCCTACATTTCAACACATTTTTAATTCTAGGTAGAACAAAAATTGGATTCTAAAATTAGGAAAATAAAATTCCGAATAATGTTATAACAAAATTAATAGAGGGGAAATTATTAGAAATTCGGGAACAAGTAAGAAAATCAAAACTGGGAAGCTTATTCTTTAGAAATAAATATTGGGAAAGCTAAATTACAAGTTTTGATCTTAGTTAATTAATATGAGGCAAAACTAAAATGAAAGAATATTAACAATTAAAATTACGAATTTAAAAAAACATTTAGTAAAGGGATTCCGGAAAAAAGTTTTAGATTTGGTTTAGATTTCTCCATACAAAATTTGCAGTGTGCCCAGAGCAAATCAGAGAAAACTCAGGGCACACTGAAAACTTTGTATGGAGAAATCTAAACCAAATCTTAAACTGTTTTCCGGAAACCCTTTAATAAGGGATTCTGACAAAATCATTCGGAATTCGGTGAGCACAATAACTAAAGATGTCTCCTCATGTCTCCCACTGTAGTTCCTAGTGCTCCCCGTTTTGTGGCTGGCGCTAATCGCCGCTGGCCGGGCTCAGGGTCAACTGCCCCCCTTCCAGCAGACGCCGTTTCAGCAGCGACAGCAAGGATTGCCCGGACTGCAAGGACTGCAAGGACTGCAGCAGCAGTCGTCCTTCCAGCGGCAGCGCCAACAGGCGCCAGGACAAGGCATCTTTCCGGCCCAGGGAACTCCGCTGAATCCCCTTAATGCCCTCAATCCCCTTAACCCACTGTCGCCAGCCTTAACACCCCTTGGCGCTGGCGTGCAGAGTCCCTATCGCTATAATCAGTACAGTCCGCAGCAGAATTATGTTCCCATCACGGCCTATCAGAACGAACTCAACCTGGACGGCAGCTTCTCCTACGGCTACGCAGCTGCCGACGGCACCACGGCCCAGGCCCAGGGCTACGTCAAGAACCTCGGCTACGGCGAAGGTGTCGAGGCCCAGGTGAGAGTTGACCTCACTTCCGAGATACCCCTTACTTAATAACATATTCACAGGTCATTCAGGGCTCCTATTCGTACACCTCGCCCGAGGGCACGCCCATCACGGTGCGGTACATTGCGGATGAGAACGGTTTCCGGGCGGAGGGAACTGGCATTCCGGCCACGCCCCCTCAGTACTTTGTGGGCGGGCAGCAGGGCGTGCTGAATCCCAACTTGAATCCCTATCAGACGCCTTATCGGCAGCTGCCGGCGACAACATCGTCAGCGTTTCGTCCCGCTCCTGGGCAGCAATTGACGCCGCTGCAACAACAGCAGCAGCAGCAGCTGCAGCAACAACAGCAACTACAACAACAGCAACAGCAACGCAACTTTCAGAATACGGGGCAATATCAGCCGGAACAGCAGTTTAATGCTCTGAACTCGGGCAACTTGGCAGCGGGTCAGTTTGGTCAGCAACAACTTGGCAGCAATTTAACGCCCCAACAGCAACAGGCGCAACAGAATCTCAACCAGCAGCAGCAGCAGCAACAACAGCAACAGCAACAACAACAGCAGAAAGATCAGCGCAATGAACAACAACAACAGGCATTGATCACACAGCAATTGAGGGGCAGACCCAACCAGCTGGTGGATCCATTTGGCTATAATCAGTACAACAGACGCTTCAAGAAGTCAACCAAGTAGTGAAGACCACCAAACTCTAAAATATTTGTTGTTTGTTTCAAATAATGCAGAATCAATTTAATGGCGAATTAGATTTAGTCCATTTAGTCGCACTCAAATGCATGAAATACATGCCCATGAAAAACTAACTGCTCTTATTGTTTTATTACCTACATAATATATATCTTAATATCTTTTTTATTAGTTGTTGGTGTTGTTGGTCAACAGCAGGACTCATCGCCACTTTTTGCACTTTTGAAAGAGGGCACTTTTTCGCCAGTTAAAGTGAACTTTCTTAATTTTGAAGCTAGTACTTTGAAAGTTTTACCAGAATTTTTGTTGCATTTTTCTCGAATTTCTAACCTTTTATTTTTTGGATTTTTTCTCAACTTTGCGAATTATTAATTAATAAATAAAATGAACATTTTAATTTATTTCAGCATAAAAGTATGCAATGATTTATTTTAAATGCACTTGCAAGTCATGCACACGCCATCTATTGTGAAAATATCAAACTACCAACTCTTTCCATTTCTATTCGGAAAGAAATTTTTTACATTACATTGAAAGTATGAAATGGAATTTTGGTTTTTAATTTTTATACCAAATGCATTTATTATTTAATTTAATTTAACAGCAGGTTGAAATTCGAATTTTCAACTCAGTTTATTTTACATCCTAAAAGTATGCTATGATAAATATGAAGTACAAATGGTGCAAATCATGCACACGCCATCTATTGTGAAAATACCAAACTACCAACTATTTATAACTCGCTCAAAAGTTAAGAATTGAAAACCAAATGGTACTTCACAGCGTAAAAGTATGCAATGCATTTTGGAAAGAAATAATTTGCAATACATTGAAAGTATGCAGTGGAATTTGGTTTTAAATTGGTAAGCCGCATGCATTTATTTATTAATTTAAATTTAACGTATGCACCTGTTGTCGATTCTGTTTGCCTGGTATTTTAGTTGGCAGAACTTAAAAAAGGTCAAGCAAAAGCAATCAGACATGACATGGTGGACATGGGTGGATAGTAGTATCTCTGTCTATCGGCCTGTCTGTCGGTGCTCAAGTGCGCGCAAAAGTATGCAACATGTTTGCAAAGCTTAAAAGACTAAAGTTTGCGAGTTTAAAAGTTATAGGATATTTCGTTATAAAAGAGAATCAATATTTATTTTAAAATTATAGTATAATGACATTTTGAAATAAAAGATCTATGGTTCAGATGCCACTAGAAACATTTATTGTAAATTCGAAAACCTGAAATCTCATCTCTAATCTTTTGTCTCCTTAAACATACATACAAGTAGATCATAATTTTGAAAGTCATTTACAAAAACTTAACGTCGGGGAAGCTTAAATATATATTTTTAACATTATATCGAAAATCTGGCAGCTCTTAAGTGCTACTTGATCTAAGAGTATTTTCCAGCAGAATGCGTTCTTTTGAGATGTTATCTATTCCACTTAAAGTGTCTAGTAGATGTAGCCGGACTGTGGATCGAACTCGCCGTTTCCTCGTCCGCCACCAGCCGCTGGGGGAATGTATTGAGAGCCAGGTCCACCAGCACCTCCACCTGCTGCACCACCTCGGCCTGCACCACCACCGAATCCTCCCGCACCTCCAGCACCACCTGCACCGCCACCTGCTCCCGCGCCTCCACCTCGACCGGCACCACCTCCGAAACCTCCACCACCTCCTGCACCAGCACCGAATCCTCCAGCACCACCTCCTCCTGGAGCACCTCCTCTACCGGCACCTCCACCGAATCCTCCCGCGCCTCCAGCACCACCTGCACCGCCGCCTGCTCCCGCGCCTCCTCCACGACCAGCACCACCTGCGCCGCCACCATATCCTCCATCACCACCTCCTCCTGGTGCACCACCGCCTCCAGGAGCGCCACCTGCACCAGGGGCGCCTCCTCTACCAGCACCACCTCCGTATCCTCCCGCACCACCTCCTCCAGGAGCTCCTCCTCCTCCTGGGGCACCTCCTCTACCGGCACCACCTCCGAATCCTCCAGCACCACCAGCTCCACCACCGAATCCACCTGCTCCGCCTCCTCCTGGTGCACCACCGCCTCCTGGAGCACCTCCTCTACCGGCACCACCTCCGAATCCTCCAGCACCACCAGCTCCACCACCGAATCCACCTGCTCCGCCTCCTCCTGGTGCACCACCGCCTCCTGGGGCACCACCGCCTCCTGGAGCACCTCCTCTACCAGCACCACCTCCGAATCCTCCAGCACCACCAGCTCCACCACCGAATCCACCTGCTCCGCCTCCTCCTGGTGCACCACCGCCTCCTGGAGCACCTCCTCTACCAGCACCACCTCCGAATCCTCCAGCACCACCAGCTCCACCACCGAATCCACCTGCTCCACCACCGAATCCACCTGCTCCACCTCCTCCTGGTGCACCACCGCCTCCTGGGGCACCTCCTCTACCAGCACCACCTGCTCCACCACCGTATCCTCCCGCACCACCTCCTCCGGGAGCACCTCCTCCTCCTGGAGCACCTCCTCTACCAGCACCACCTCCAAATCCTCCAGCACCACCAGCTCCACCACCGTATCCACCTGCTCCGCCTCCTCCTGGCGCACCACCGCCTCCTGGAGCACCTCCTCTACCAGCACCACCTCCGAATCCTCCAGCACCACCAGCTCCACCACCGTATCCACCAGCTCCGCCTCCTCCTGGTGCACCACCGCCTCCCGGTGCACCTCCTCTACCGGCACCACCTCCATAGCCTCCAGCACCACCTGCTCCACCTCCGAATCCTCCACCTCCTGGAGCACCACCGGAGCCTCCACGACCTCCACCACCTCCATATCCACCAGCGCCAGCGCCACCTATGAAAAGAAGAATGTTAGAATCGCACCTTCATCAACAATTGGGAGACTAGGAACTCACCAGGAGCGCCAGCAGCACCAGGACCTCCACTGTAACCACCTCCAGGGAGAACGGAGATGCCCTGGGCGGCCAGGGACTTGGCGATGGCTTCCGGAATGGGCGGCGGAGTGGGCAGAGCAGCGCCGGAGGGCACGAATCCGTTCTCGTCGGCGGTGTAGGAGATCTCGACGAGCTCACCCTCGGGATTGGTGTAGGTGTACGAGCCCATCACCGACGGAATCTCGTTCTCGGACCCCTTGTTCTTCACGGTGCCCTCCTCCTGGGCCTTGATGCCGTTGCCAGTCTCGTAGCTGAAGCGGTAGTTGCCATCGCCGTCGTTCTCATTCACAAACGACAAGATTGGGATTTGTGGTCCGTGTGCTGCACCCGCTGGAGCGGACGGTGCGGCGGGTGGGCGTGGTGCAATGGGTCTGCTTGGTCCACCGCCACCCGAGAAGCCGCCGAGTCCGTTATTGATGCCGCCCAGGCCGTTGTTGCTGCCTCCGCCTCCAAAGCCACCAGGCGCGCCTCCTCCGCCACCACCACCCCCACCTGGACCCCGCAGTCCCCCGCCCACTCCGCCACCCGCACTGGCCGCATTCGCCGGTGGTGGCAGGTATTTGTTATCCAGTCTCGCCGCCTGCGTCCGCGTCCGCGTCAGCGTCAAGAGAATCGCCAACAGAGCCTGCGAAGAAGGAGAAACCACAACTGATTAAAGGTGTACCAAATATTACTACATGCTACAAATTGTCTGGAACCTATTTCAATGCTTAATGGAAAACACTTAATATTCATTAATATTTAAAGGCTGCAATAACTAAATAAAAATAAAAGAATTAAAATTAATTTAAAAAAAATAAAAAATAGCAATTTACTTTTTTAAATTAAATTACAATATTTATTTAGCTACTTTAAATTTATTAAAGTAAGTAACGGTACACTTAATATTCATTAATATTTAAAGGCTGCAAATTAAAACAAAAATTAAAAAATTTAAATTAATTTAAAAAACAAAAAAAATAGCAATTATTTTTTTTTTAATTAAATTACAATATTTATTTAAAAGCGTTAGAATATCACTAAAGCAAATTATTTTTAATTAAAGTTCACGATCTATAATTCAATATCTTTCATACTTTTTAAATTTACGGAGAATCTGTAATTAATTACTTTTGAATTAAAAACAACTGACGATTTTAATTGAAATATTAAAGAAATGTATGATTATTTTAAAAATGTTTAATAAATTTAAAAATAATACTAAAATAATAACCGCAAGTTTTGCATTAGATTTGTGTGAATATTTCAAAATTCCTTTGCAAATGTAATAAATAAAACTACTTGACATTACTTTCTATACATTTTACGTTAAATTCAATTTTCAATACTTATCAAACACTTTATTTAGACATTGAAAAAACGGGCCTTAATCTGTTTAATTTTTTTCCAAACATTTTATCTCTCGTAAATCTCGTTATATAGATTTCAATGAGCTGTGATTTTTTGAGCATCGTTTGTCTGCAAAATTGATTCCACGTCTATACTTCATTCATTTGGGAAATTTTATTTATTCCCCTAATTTTTCCAACTTTTCATTGCTTGATTTCCACTCTTTGCCCGCAGGGGGCAAGGGGTTCACTCAGGTCGATGGCCTGTGAGCCGCCAGTGGAGAGACAACGCCCCCCATACAGGAGAAACGTGCATCACGATGGCATACAGAGATTCTCATATTCTCGTCTCTTCTCGCTTCGAGTTTCTCGTTTCTCGTCTCTCGTTTTGGGGAGTGCTGTGCAACCGCTGTGCAGAGGCCCCACTGAATATTCGCCATGCACCGCTGACCCACTCACCACGTTGTCTGCTTGTCTGCTGGGCCCAGGAATGTCTAGCATAAATTAACAAAGCCCAGGGACCAAAAAAGAAAACACTTGTGGAACGCAAATTTAGCTAATTAAGTTAAAGGGTAGGAAAAATGCTACGTGGATTAACTAAAGTTCCTCATTTAGGCAAAATTATCGAAGTCCGTGAATTCTGTTTTTTTTTTTTTAATTTATGTATGTGCATTTTAAAAAAAATTTATAAAATGGCCCTAAAAATTTTCAAAAATTTTACTATGTAAATAAGTATGCAAATATTAATTTTGAGAAATGCCTGATGCTTCTAAAACTAATACTATTAATTGCTAATACTAATACTTTTTGATCTATTTGGGCTTATCTGAATTTTTCCCAATCTATGCAACAAATGTTGGATCATTTAATTCATTTTTTAATTAGTTGCTCTTGGCATTAAATAAAAGCTAAATAAATGAACAACCTCAGGTTGACAATCTCCAACATCTACGGTGATATTTTAATCTCAAAAGCGACAGCCAAGCACAATTTGTTCACTGCTCGCAGATACCCTCAGATCTTCTAGTTTGCATTAAGTGTCGGAAAATATCAGAAATCCATTTTGCGGGCAATGAATCATGATTCATTGAGTCATTCACAGACAGCAGGTGAGGCACATGTAAAACATGCCACACGACAGACAGACAGACAGACGAACGGACAGATGAGGTAGCTGCTGTCGCTTTATGAATGAAATCTTCAGCTTGGTAATAATACTAATGTGTGTCAGTGTGTGTGTTTGTGTGTGTGTGGAAAACTTGGCATTTTCACAATGCGATCACGTTTTTCATTTGGACTATTGGCGCTCTTATTGTTATTATTGCCGCTAAATGCAGCTAAAGATAACTACTAAACTATCGACAGTAGGAATATCATCATCATCATCATCATCGTCATCATCAACTTGCAACTTGCAACGAACTCTGGTATTTGTGGATGCAACTGGGAGTTGCAAGTTGCAACCACAGCGTGTGAACAATTGAGAAGATGCCACAACTTCTTGTTGCCACAACTCAGCCCAAGAAGCGTTTTAAACAGCAAAATAATGGAAAACTATAAACAAAAGTTAACAAATGAAGTAATAAAATTAATATGCACAATCAATTTGGAGGTCAAAATTTGATTTAATTGCGGCATATGCATGAAATTCGTTTGAGTTTTGTTAAAGTTATTTATTTATTTTTTTATTGTCATTACATTTAAATTATTAAATTATTTTTTATTTTTAAATCATAAAATAAATTTTAATTAAAAATTTTAATTATGGGAGCTCAACAAGTTTTTAAAAACACCAAGGGCTAAATATGAAAAATATTTGAATTTTTCGAATATTTGAAATTTTCCTAAAATAAATTAAATGTGGACGTAGAATACTTTTAGAAGTCAAATCATGATTAAAATGACATTCCGTTCGAAAATTAGTTCAGTTTTGGCTAAGTTTTTGAAAAAGTTTGTTCGAAAATATTGATTTCTTTGATAAACAAAATTTAGATGAAGAGTCAATTTTGTGTTCAAAATATAAACAAAATGACATTCTATTCAAAAATCTGTTGAGTTACGAAAGTTCAAAGTGTTTGAAAAAACGGCAAAGGAAACTTATTGAAAAATATTTGAATAAGTTGAAAGTAAAACTGCATACTATTTAAATTTTATTCAAACACTTGTGTAGATATCAATTGATATTAACGCTAATCCAGCAGATTTGCCCACTGTGCGTTTGTGGCAAGTCGCGACTGTTGCAAGTGGCAAGTGGCAAGTGAGCAAACAAACGAACAAACGAACAAGCGAGCGAGGCGAGTGTCAAGTTGAAGTTTAAAGCGTTTAGTTAATTGGCCATAGAAACAACAGCTTTATGGACAGCTTCAATCATCGACAGACAGGCAGAGACTCGCATCTTTTGGCCAAGAGGCAGCTGCCAATAATGAAATATTTGACATTTAAAGGCCCAAAAACAAAGCTGTCTTGAGTCATCAGAGCTGCATGTGTTGTGTTGTGTTGTGTTGTGTTGTGTTGCATGCAACTCCTCCTCAATTCAGCTGCTGGTCTAGTCTGGTCCACAGTTCGTGACCAGATCTTGGGATGTCTTGAATCTGGCAGTTCTCTTGTTGTTGCCAACTGCTGCTGTTCGAGGCAATCGACTCGAGTTTTGTGTTGGCTTGTTTGTGAATCCCAGCAAAAAGTTCACTCCGATTGCTGAAGATGCTGCGGCTGCTGTTATTGCCAGGGAACGTTACCATTCCAATTTTGGTTGAATAAAAATTGTAAAATAGAAATTATCTATGCATTTTTATTGACCAATTTAAAAATAATTCCTTATTTTTCATAAAAAAAAAAATTTATAATTACACTTTAATTTTTACTATAATATTTGAAAATTGAAACAAAAAAAAATGTTTAAAAATATTTTTCCTGGTTTGGTTTTAATCGAGGAAAAATGTTTAGTAAAGTGACATTTACATGAATTCGAAATTTTCGAAGGGTCCTTAATGGGTTAAGGAAAGTTTTATGTCATTGAAACGGAATTTAAACGAACTTTCCAAATATATTATTTTTACTATGATGTTGGGGTAAAAAAAGGGTGCATACTTTAAGCTGTGAGCCACTGTATATAGAATACCAAAAATATATTTTATATTAATTTGTATATTTTTTTACAATCATAGAATAACTCAAATTTTCAATTTTTATCAAACCACATAGAAGGATAAATGTTATTCTCAGTTTTTCACAGCATCCCTGGTTATTGCTGCTGTTGATCGTTGATTGCTAATTTCGTTTGCCACAGATATAATTGATGCAATTTCAAATGGGCTGACAATTGGGTCGTCGCTGCATTATTTTAGCCATGTTGATCTTCTTTGGGGGCGGGAGGCGGTGGGCGGGGTCGTGCACGATGCCCCGCGATGGCAACTTGGGCAACTTTGCGTGCTGCAGATTTCGGATTTTTCATCAATGAAGCAGACGCTTTTTGGCTTTTCATCTGATTTTGCAGATGTTTTTTAATGGCCTTTTAATTTATGCGTTTTGGGTAAATCTATTTGCCACATCGCTGTTGCAGTTGCAGCTGTTGTTGTTGCTGGCGTGCATGCCAACATGTTGCTGCAACATTGAGGCTTTTGTCTTTGCATTGCGTGCGCCGCAACAAGAACGGAAACAATACACGTATTTTTGGTATTTTGTGGATCTCAATTGGGAAATCCGAGTAATCGTATTCAAGAAGATTTCGTAATTACAATTCGCAAGGCGAGAAATATAAATTAATTGCAACTGGAACACAATTTACAACTTTTGATTGTTTTGTGTGAAATATTACTTTCAACTTAAATTATTAATTAAATCAGAACAAAACAGTCTTGAGCTATAATTATAACTCAAAATATGCTAATGATCAGTTGTAGAATTTTAATTAGATTATATAGAAGGAAGAAAGATACTCAGTTTCTTACATTTTTCAGAGATTTAAACCCTAACCGAAACCGTAAGCTTTAACCGGTAAAAACCGATTGAATTTCAAAACCGTAACTGAAACCGTAACCGAAAAAAAAATAACTTCATTTGACCGAAACCTTAAAGTTGAAACTCTGTAAAATAAAATAACCGTTTAGTAACCGTTTCATTTATAAGGTTTTATTTCGGTTTTTCAAATATTCAAAAAAAAAAAATTTTTCACTTTTCATTTTGATTTTTGTTTTTAATTTTCTTATGTTTAATTTTTAATTTTTATTTGTGATATTCATGATCGAATTTTCATAGCACTGAATAAGCGCAAATAAAATAAAATTGTTAAATGAAATATTAAAATTGTTAACATGTAACTAAACTACATCAAACTGAAGAATAAGTGAAAGAATTGGGTGAAAGAAAAATTAAGAAAGTAATGCTTTCTTAATTATTATAATTATATTATTAATGTAACTATATTTTTGGAAAAACAAATTTACTGGTATTTCAAAACCTAAACATAAGAAGACCGGTTCACCGTTACGATACCTTTATTCAAAAATTTGCGTAACCGATAATCGAAAACCTGAAAGTAAACATAACCGAAACCGTGATGAAACCGATATTCGTTTCGGTTTTAATCCCTGTTAAGTAGTATTCTAAGATATTTCTTATCAGTTTTCATTTTCTTTTATTTGGAAAATTTTGAAATGTTGGCGCCTTGTGCAATTAAACTATATATCGAAAATTTTATGAAATTTACAAACTTAGCAAAGCTTATCCACTTGTTCTTTATCTTTCACTATTTCTTTAATTAAAATCGTATTTTCTAATTTTGTTTTTAATTTGTAGTAGTAAATCAAAGCAAAACATACAAAACTTGTATAATTTTCAGACTCTATGCTAAGCCCAATTATGATCAAAAGAAGCAAAACTGAGACTTTTTCCATTGTTGCCACTGATCACTTCAAGTGACTAAATTCCAAGTATTGGCCGTAAATCTCATAAAATGCAGAAGCATTTACGACCCAACTTTATGGACTGTTTTATGTACTTTAAGAATTGTTTAACTAATTTTAATTATACAGTTTTTTAATAGGTAGCTGTCATCTCACGACATTATGAAATAATATCTAAGCAATCATTTATTTAAATAAATATTATACGCAGTAAATTGTATTTTTATCTTTTATTTACTCCGAGATTCACGTTAGTATTTAAACTTACCAATTGAAGCTTCATTTTTGTCCACTCTTTTTTTAGATATTTAAGGACACAGTCTTATATCTGCTCAAAGGACGAAATTGAGTATAGCCCACACACACGCACACACACACACAAGCACAGATCACAATTCACAAATCACAGAATAGTTGCTGTCTCATCAATCCTCAAGGAGTCCTCGAGGAATCCTTAGGGAATTCTTTACTGCTTCGGTTTAAATTGATTTGATTTGACTTAAGTAGCCTTCAATTGAGGTGAGTTGAGTTCTTTTCGATCGGCAGTTGTGGCCTCGTCTATTGTCACGGAACTTGTGCGCCGATTGCAGCTGAGCCTCTCCAGCTTTATATACAATGCACTTCATGCCAAGATCGCTTGGGCGCCAAATGCAATCGAATGGAATGGAATGAACCAAAACGCTGCCCAAGCTGAGGCAGCGACTGCGACAGCGACTGCAGCAGAGGGAGAACACTATGGAAACATTTAACAATTTTTTTTTGGAAAATTTATGTAATTTTTCAGGTGGAAGACATTTTTGTAGCACACCTGATAAATAAAAAGAGTCGTAGGATCAAGCTGCTAATAATCTTAATTTAATTAAGATATATTAATTTATATTTAGTTGTTTTATTAAATAAGTCATAAAAACAGAAGCGACAGTCATTTTGATAATATGATAAAGAGCTGCTTATGAATTTAGAATCCCATTGTTTTCTTTTATTTTGAAACATTGCTAAATAGCTATTAAGTAAAAATTATGAAACTAAAAAAGTATAAGTTTTTCTAGCAATTAAAAATTTTTTTTTTAAGTTTTAAAAAAGTATGAGTCCAAAAGAAATATATTTTTAGTAAAACAAGTTGTCGTTGCAAAAAAAAAATTACCTAGTGAATGTGAAAAGTGCCCATAGTACAGTTATCGAGACTGAGCTGAGATTTTGATACTTTATGGCATTTATTGCAATCGTGTGCAGCTGTGTGTGTTTGTGTGTGTGTGTTGGTGTGTGTGTTGTTGCTGCAGCTGGCAAAAACAATTGCTGGTATCATGAAAGGGAGACACGACAACAACAACAACAACAACAGCAGCAACAACAACATCTCTTGGCTGTGTCCATTGTGTTTGGCGTTTGCTCAATGTGACTTTGGTAGATCAACTAAACACTCTCATCTCATCTCCTCTCATCTCATCTCAATTCTCAATACTCAGCACTCTTCACTCTCCACACAATCTTCTGGCGCATCTTCGATTTAACTAGTTAACAAGTTGCCAGTTGTTAAGTTTTTGCGCTCATAAATTGAAAGCCAATCGAAGCTGAACGCTTCTCATCTCATCATCTCAACTCATCTCATCTTCCTCGCATTCGATTCGATTGCGAATTTGAATGCGCCTCCAACTGCAGTTGCAATTGCCAACAGCAACAGCAGCAACAACAACAACTGCAATTGCTTAAAGAATTTAACAGCTTCATTATGAAACGGATGTCAATAAATCTGCAACTGACCCTTTGAAGCGTGCAATGAAATTCTCATTACGCCTGATTTTTCAATTTATTTGGTTTGTTTTGCAACAAATTTTTAGTAATTCACACATTTTTTACATATTTTTAATTTTTAAAATTTCCAATAATTTCTAATTGAAATACTCAGTAACTTTTATAAAATCAGAAACCTCAACAATTATTTAAATAAAATCATTTGTTCATTTTTGTATAAAACAAAGTTGAAACATAACTTTTAATTTTAAATTTTGTTTTTTGTTAAATATGGAAAATATGGAAATTTAAATCACAAAATTCGTTTTATTGAAAAATTGTTGCATAAGCTTAAGAATAAACTGAAAAATTCTAAGAAAAAGCTAAATTTTTGTTGTTTTAATAAAAAAAAATTGTAAATAACTTTTAATTTTAAAATCTTTTACAGAAAATATAAAAATTGTGAAATATATTTTCTTTTTGCTGAAAATCGTAGAATAGGAATTAGAATTTTTAAAAAAGTTTATACAACTATTTTGTTATTTTTATCAGGACTTGTTTTTTATATACCATAATTTCAAAATTTAAAATAACATAAATTATGAACTTTAAATTTAAACTTCAATTTAATTATTATAACTTGCTTTTAGTTCTTATGCTTAAAATGGCCAATTCCAGTATTGACCAGACCCTTTAACCTTTTACTCCTGTCTCTCTCCCTCTCTCTCACTCCTTCTCTCTCTGCTTCTCCCCCTCGCTGTGGTCATAACTAACATTAATATCGACATCGACACCCGAGTCGCCCCAGGGCGACTGTTGACTGCCAACAACAACAACAACAACAACAAATTGCGAAAATAAGTAAATTGCCCCCTTTACGCTGGCCAACATTAACAACAACAACAACAACTACAACAACTATTACAACAACAAAAAGGGCAGTTGCACTCGATTTTTGTTGAGTTTTTCGGCAACGAGACTTTGTCATTTAACTTCTTTTTTCTTTGGCCAAGTGCAAAATGTTTAACCAACAACAATAAATAAGTATATACACATAACTTAAGCTTGACATTTTGAAGAATTGTTATTTTTTGTTTTTAGTTGTTTTTGTTTTTGTTTTTGTTGTGATTTAGAAAGGCAACTGACAACTGGCAGCCAAACAATTGAAGACGAGCATTTGCAACATGTTGTCAACATATTTCAGTTCTTTTTTCCCTTCTTCTATTTTTCTTATTTTTGAACTGCATTTTTTGTACTCCACGTAATCCAGTTCAGGGATGGGTATATTAGCTCATTGTTTCAGAAGTAAAAATTATTTTAAAAACAAATTCAAACATAACATTTTCACTTTAAAAGTAAATAATATTTATGTTCAAATTTCGAAAAAAAAAATCATTTAATCTGATTCAAATGAAATATGATTACTATTCTTTTTGGTCTAAGATTTAATTTAATATGAAATATATTTAGCTAGTTATGCTCATATTTAATTTAAAATGAAAAACAAATACAATCATGATATTTTTGCTTTAAAGTTAAGTCGTATTTATTTTCAGAATACAGTTGTTTTTATTATAAATTATATTTATATTTAATTTAAATGGACATTATAAAATGTTAAAAAGAAAACACAAAATCTAAAAACATTTAACTTGATTTTTATATTTTGTGTTTTCTTCTTAACATTTTAAAATATCCATTTAAATGAAATATAAATATAATTTATAATAAAAATGCAGATATAATTGATTATTTCCACATTTAACGCTAAGTAATAAGGCAAAATATTATAGTTAATTGAAGGTGTAAGTAGTAAAATGTAATTTATAATTTTTCATTCATCATTTGATTTTTCTCCGGGTGTTGCAGTTGAGAGTCTTTATTTTTTACAGCCTGGGCAACTGGTTGTGTGCTCATTCACGCCTAATCAAACAAATGCAGTGACCATTTTTTTTTTTAAAACTATCGCTTGTGGGAGAAGAGGTGAGGAGTGCAGAGTGGAGAGTGGAGAGTGTAGGTCAGTTCAGCTGTGCACCCAGAAGGTCAGCCAAGTGGCAAAGGAATTTTTGCAACGCATAAACGAGTTGAACGCTGCGTATACGTGATATGTGCGGACTGCATGTGCCAACGTTAATCATACGCCGCATTGGCCTTGCCGAAAATTTGCACAAATTAGCACATAAATAGGCAAAGTGCACAATGCATATGAATGCGAATGCGAATACGATTCACAATCGGAGCCGATAATTGATGCTTACGGACATCAATTAACCCGTGAGTCACATCAACATCAACAACAACATCAACATCAACGACGTCAACATCCAGTGAAAATGATGCAATGTTTGGCGTGGAGTGGAGTGGAGTGAGGCAAGTGTTTGCCGCATTCTGCGTGTGTTTTGTTTTTTCTATTTTCTACAATTTTTTATCTCTTTGGGTTTTCCAACAGCTCAATCAGTTCCTGTTGCTTCTTGTTGTTGTCTGTGGATAACAACAATCATTTATTTTTAGCACAGAATCTTAGGCAATTCCATTGATATTATCGCAATTGAAATCAGTGTTGTTAATTTTTAATTTTTATTTATTTTATGATTTAAATATAAAAATTTTTTAATTTAAATGTCAGCTGCTTTTAGCCTGACAATAAAAATAAATAAAATAAAAAAAGTAAAAATTTGAAGAGCTTAAAAATTGTGTATTTAGTGAGGAGAAAGTCGAAAAAGCTGTTGATTTTTAAGTTTATTTACATTTTATTAAAACCAGAAATTTGACTGGGAATAAAGGGAAGAAATGGCAAATTTTACAACAAAATTTAAAAAGTTTCTGTTTTTCCCTGAAATCTAAGAAACTTATCTTTGAGTGCTAAAAAGCTGTTTGGACAACACAGATAGAAAACCTCATGAAACGGATCAACATTCAGTTTAATATTTTTATTTTATGAGATGGGTGATTGTACTCGAGTTTTATACAAGCTTACAAAGTAAACATGTTTGAAAAATAAATATGTATATTTTTTTTAATTGTTGATAGTAGAATTGTGTTGTATTGTAGCTTCAAAAACCGTTTTGTTTACTCGCCCGTCATCATTTCCATGAATTCTGTAAATGAAAGAGTTTCCAAGTGATGCGATTAGTTACAGTGGAAATAGATACAGATACAGATACAGATACACACAACAAAAGATACTGCTCAAAATAGACAACAGATGCGAGTTGGGAACAATGAAAATTGTTCTGCGTAATTCTCGATTAATGGAGAAGAGCAAGATCAGCGTTATATATGTCGCCATGGCCGCGTTTTGTTTTTTTAAGTGTTGGCTTTTGGCCAAAGCACTTTTGGCAGCTGCACCACACGCTAATTGGTCCCACTACTAATGGGGGAGAGTGTGTAGTGTGTAGTGTGCGGCTTGCTTACCATCAAAGTCAACGGTGCCCGAGCCATCGGAATCGATTTCCTCAATCATGATGTCCAACTCCTCGTTGGTCAGCTGGTCGTCCAGTTCGCGCAGGATCTCGCGCAGACAGGAGGTGGGAATGTAGCCATTGCCTTGCTTGTCGTACAGACGGAAGGCTTCACGCAACTCCTTCTGCATGGCCTCGTCGTCCTCCTCCACTATGAACTTGGCGGCCAGCTGAACGAACTCCTCGAACTCCAGGCGACCAGACTCTAAATAAAAATGATAAGAACAACATATTAGAAAAACCAAAGATAATATTCAAAACCATACACTCGACTAAAGCTCCAATATTTATATTTATAAAATGGGATCAAATGCAACTTGAACTTAACCTTTTTTTAATTAATGGCTATTTCTGTCTAATTTTAAAATCTAAAAAAAATGAAAAACATTTAAAAACCAAACTTACAAATTAAGCCCTAATTTTTTCAAATATTTAAAAGTATTTTAGAAATTTGAATGATAATATTAAAAATCATACACACGATTTTTGCACCAATATTTGTAATTTTAACTTTAAATGGAACAAAAGGCGACATGACCTTAACTTTTTTTTTATTTAATGGCTAGTTTTGTTTAATTTAAAAGCATAAAAAAGTATCTTTAAAATTTACCTTAAATTATCGAATTTAAATTTAAATAATACCTTTTTTTTAATTAATGGCTAGTTTTCTCTAATCTTAAAAGATTTTTCACACTTAATTTTTGGGTACAAATTTTCTAAACCACCACACAAAACTTTCTAAATATTTTTTCTAAAATATTGGAATAAATTTTTCTTAAAAGGTTTATTTTTCTCTTAAAAATCTAAATTTAAAACAGACCTCAAAAAGTCTAATATCGCCTTAGCATTTAGAAAACCACCTCGGAAATGTAATAAATTAGTCTCTAAAAATGTAGAAACTATATTATTAAATTAAGCGCTTAATTGCTCAAAAATTACAATCATTTTCCACAATTTCCAGGGCTAATCTGGAGCTCCCGAATTCCCGAGCTCGAATCTCCCATTGAGCAAGTTAATATATAAAGATCACTTACTGTCCTCGTCGACCTCGTCGATCAGCTCCTCGAGGATCTTCTTGTCAAAGGGCTGGCCCATGAGACGCAGAATGTCCGCAACCATTTCGGTGGGAATGCTGCCAGTTTTCTGGTGATCAAAGCTGTTGAATGCCTTCTGCAGCACAGCGATCTGCTCGGGGGTCAGATCCTCATCCTGACAAGATCAAATTAAATTCAATTAGGCATCTTCTGTTCATGGAATTTTTCTTGTCGTGTTCCACTTACAATGTTTTCCATGGTTGATTTGAGTTTTGTGCTGTTTGTTCTTCACCGGAAAGATCACTGCTAACGACTGAATTAGTTCCTTAATTCTTCAAATATTCAAAGCACACTCGCACACACACGCTCACACACACACTCACACACACACACGTCACTGAACGCTACATTCCAAAAGTAACAAGCTAATTTATGGTTTTCAACAGCATTTCAAAAATAAAAGCAGCAAAAACAAACAATACACACACACACACACACACACACACACAAACACTTACACTCTCTCCCACACACACACACAATACATTAGGAAATTTTGTATTTATTTTCGAAAAAAGACTGTAAAAGCATTCAGCATTTTTTGAGGTCTTTACTGTGTTGGCCTGGCCAACAATCAGAGCCACAATAAATATACGAGAATACTTAATTTTTGTAGTGGTTTGCTAAGCTTAACGTGGGGCACAATGATTACTATATTTATGCCGTGCACTGCGAGAAATAATCACCAGCTAGCAACTAGATGTAATAAGTAATTGTTTCATTACGAAGAAGATTTTATTGTCACTAAAAAATATAATTTCCAAGAATTTTAAATTCAAATCTTTTTTTTCTTTAACTAATATAAGAATTTTGTATTATATAAACTGTTGCTTAATTAATTTTAGAGGAATTTTCAGATTCAAAATGTTTACCAATTTAAAATAAGGTTTGTTTTTGCAAGAAACATTAGTAAAATAAATTATTTACTTTTTTTAAGTATAAAAAAAAAATTTTATATTTTTATAAAACTATTTGTAAAATTATTTTCATACTTTGTTTAAAAATAATAAAAATGATTTATGTGAAATTTGAATTTTTTGTTAATCTTCTATTAAATAAATTTTATTACATAGATTTTCTTTCAGTGTACACTATAGTCGCAAGCGACTTTTAAATCGATTACAATCTCAATTGCCGATTCGCACTTTAATTTATGGAGCATATCAATCAAAGGCGCCTGAAGTCTACAGCATATCGCTAATATGTAAATGTGATAACTTTATGAAATGTTCAAACCGCTTAGTAATCAAATTAATTAATTGGCTGAAATCATTTTTCCCACCCACGCACAAGAGTTTTTCCCAGCGACCAACACAAATTTCAATTTTCTTAGTGGGCCAATTTTATAAACGATTCGAAAACTCTTGTATATTGTGTCTCATTTCCTTATTTAAATTCTAATCGGCAATATTATTAACAACTTGTTTTGTTTTATGGCAAAAGCAATATATGTTTAAGACATGTACAAATGTATTAATTGATTTATATTTGACATTTAAGCGGCATCTGTATCTGTATCCGTTTTTGTATCTGTACCTGCATCTTGTTTAATTTAAGAATATTCAAACAACGCGACATCTTATTTATTCTTTTGAATTATGAGAGCACCACAAAACGAGAAATGACAATAATTTTGACGTCATTTTGACATATTGGCCATTTGCTTTATTTACTTTTAATTTGATCACTGGCTAAAATATTGGTCTAATAACTTGGCCAGCCAGACACTTTAGTTATGGCCAACAGCTGCCCAACGGAAAAAACAAACTTAAGGCAATTGAAACTCATTTGCATGTGGTCTGAAACTAGAAGAAAATGTTATAGGAAGAATATTAACTTAAAATTAAAATACAAAACAACTAATTTAGATAATTAAATATTAAATTTAAGCGTTATTTAAATAGAAAATATTTTGAGACATATTAAATAAATCAATAAGATTATTTTTTATATCTTTTTCAATTTTAAAATTCGTTTACGATCTGAAACTTAAATGATGAAATATGTTTTATGAAAAACATTAGATTAAATTTAATAGTCACTAATTTAGACATTTAAAAATTTGGTTTGTAGAATATTTAAATTGAGCAATTTCTGAGACATATTGAATAAACTAAGATAATTATTTTATGTATTTTATTTATTTAAAATATTTATCCAAGTTGACTTTAATCATTTCATATTTGAGCTTGATATCTGACGGACAGCGTCGACATCTGGACTGACATCTTGACGTCTCGGCATTTCAGAATCTCGTCATTTATTGGCCTGAAAATTTGTTTTCGCTTACACTCTGTCAATTTTGTCTTGCCTTGTTGAGCTTCTGATACAATTAGCTGCTATGTGTTTTGGAAAATCAGTAAAAAAAAAAAGAAAAAAACAGTCAAAGTTGTTGTTTTGACATTTGACGACAAGTTGAAGCAGCTACAAGAATATTATTACCTTGATCGTCGGCACAAGTATAAGTTCACTTTTACAAACTCAGCTCAGCGAACGAGGTTTCTTCTAAGCTCTTTCATGTTGGCCATAATTGATGATGGCATTCACTTTTCCCAAGCCCAAGCCAATTTGTCAGTTGTGGTGGCAAATGCTAAACGATCTCTGCACTGATCTGTTGCCACTGATCGCTGCCAAGGGCCATCAAAGTGACAGTCGAGATTATGAATGGAAATCCCATAATAAATGGCATTCGTCTACTTTTTCTTACAGAAAAGTGCATTTTTGTGCAATATGAGTAAACGAAGCAGAAAAGTAGTGGAACAAATATATAATATTTTAAATTGAAATAATATAATACATAGAGGCTCAATAACTTTTAAAATAAATTGTAAAACTATCTTTAGGCTTGGGAAAATTTATTGATTTTTTAAAAAACAGTTGATAAAAAAAACATTTAAAATTAAAATAAAATAAGAGAATGTAGGAATAAAATAAATTGCATTCAACGTTAAATTTTCAAATAAAATAAATATAAATTAAAAGTATTGTAATTAAAACAAGAAGTATCATTAAAGGATCAGAAAATTAATTCATGTTTTAAAAACTCTTTCTGGGGTGCCACAGAAATCGCTTTCGCTTGAATTTGACGTAAATTTCATACAAATTGAAGTCAAATTCAAGCGAAAGCGATTTCTGTGGCTCCTTAGTTTATCTTTAATTTTGAAAATATGTTAAGATGTAAATCAAATTTTAAATTAAAGATATAAAAACTCAGATTGTTAAATTTTGCATACTTTTAAGCTGAAAAATAAATCGAAAACTCCAAGTGATTTGTAAACTATTTAATTCCAACTCAATTTCAATATTAACTAAACTACTTGATTAAATATTGTGAATTGGAGTGTTTATATTTTTCAGAGAGGGTTTCAAAAGTACCATGTATGTGAGAATACCTTTTGTAAGGGTATAGTTACAAGGTCAAGGACAGTAAAAACCGAATACCAAAGAAAATGAAAACAAAAGTTTGTCGAGATATGTAAAAGAGCAGAGCTAAAGTTCAAGTCTACTGTCTGAATATCTCTATAAATAAATACGAATATATTAAAATTGATCGCTGTGCGTGCTTCTAAACTGAAAACTGACCCTCATTTGCATGGCGACTCATTAATTTGGTGAATAACTTGTTTCTTGTTTTCTGGCGCTCAGACTACGACTTTGTCAGACGAAACGGAAGAGTTTAACCGAACAGAATTTAACTTATTCAGTTTTTTCGCCCATATTCATTTGGATAAACTGGTTGCAGGTAAGTATGTTTTATTTTACTTTAACGATGATTATCTAAATTACGCAATACTATAACATAGATAGTCAATAGAAAATAATGTACTTTTAATTGAAAACAGGAATTCGAGAGTTTTTGAAACTAAGAAAACTTTCGATTGATAATTAATGTTATCAACATATTATATAAAAGATTATTTCAAATAAATAAATTACATCAAATAAATATAAGATTATTTGTTGTCAAATACTTTCTTTTGTAGATTATTAATTAATAGTGTCAGTCTCAAAGTGCAGGCAGATTGAAGCTCGCGCTGACGGTGACTTTTTAACTCTTTTTCTGTATTGCTCGCACATTTGGAAGGACCCGCAAACCTATTTGGTTCGAGGTGTAGCTGTAAAGCTCCCGAATGATTTAAATATCTTTGCATCTATATTTGAAGTCTTTTCGCATTTTCGAAAATGCTGTCACTTCAAAAAAATTATTGCCTAAATTAATCAAACACTTTTTACTCATTTTTAATTGAATTGTTTTTTAAGTGAATTGTTTTTTAGTTCTTTTTTATTTAATGAGCGAGTATTTGTAGTTACACATTAACACGAAAAGTTTAAATATTTCCGCATCCATATTTGAAGCCTTTTAAGGATTGTTGAAGTGCTGAAAACTTCAAGAAATATATGTTTTAAATAAATTAAATAGTAAACAATGGAATTCAATTTTTTCAAATTTTAATGCATTTTTCTTTAATTTTTAAACAACTTGATTTAGGCTTCCTTGGAGGGATGAGCTCTAATCCACTCAAGACTGCGCAGGATATGTTCTGGGATTGGGTGAGGAGTGGGCAGTGGGGGGTTGGCATCGACCACTTGGTAACCATTTTCGTCAGCAATATATTTAACATGGACATGTTCACCTTCGGGAGTATCGTGAGAGTACTCGCCATGGACCGACAGGCTTTCACCCTGCACTTGTCCCTCCTGTTGTTGCTTGTTGCTGTTGTCCAGCTCCAGCTCATAGTTGTAACGATCAATGCCGACATCGGCGATGTTCTTCAATACATTCGCACTTTCGTTGGCGTAGGCCAGAGCCAAAAGGCAGGCGAGTGCAATCTGTGAAGCCAAAATAGGATAGAATTCGATTATTTCACTTTAAGAGGATATTATCTCACTGTTGGTAACTCACAATGATTTTCATGTTGATTACTGAAAGACTTCTAAAGACTTACTGATGACTTTACTGTGCGGCTGCAAACCTTTTATACTCATCGGATTCGCATTAATTATGCAAATATCTAATATTATTTTGACTACAAATGAATTTTTAAATACTTTTTTTTCCATTGCTTGATATCAATGATATACGCTGCTTATCATTTCATCTCTGCTATGATTATACTTGTTTCGGTTTCGATTTCATAAACATAACCGGTTCGCAGCATTTAACTTTTAACTAGCGGAACTTGATGTCTAAGACATTTACGATCTGTCAATTGGAAAACATCCCATATACGTCATAATTATCATAATTTTTTTGTTCTTCGTATTTCAGCTTTTGACAAAATCTATCTCTCTAACTTTATACTAAATGTTAATCGAAAACAGTTAATATAATCAGCATAATTTAATTCCTTTGATGTTGTCTTTATACCTAAAGTTTAATCAAATTTCTATTTATTTAAAATATTTAATATACTTTAATTTTTCAGCTAAATTTCCTGGAATGATAGGGTTATTAAAGATTAATTAGCTGACAATCTTAATCTTAACCTTAGAATCCCATTATTCTCTTCTTAACAAGAAAAAAGTTACGATTGAAATCCGATTGAATCAACAAATTAAACAACTGATTGAAAATTAAAAGTAGTATTGTGTTTAAAAAAATTTTTTTTTATTTTTATTATGCGCTGCCGTTCATTAATTTTTGAACTGCTCGATCAAATTTCCTGCAAAAAAAAAAGTTGTCTTTGAGTGTGGAAAATATATTGATTAAATAAATATATTAATAATTAAATAAATAAATTGTTGAATTAAATAAAGAACTGTGCACTTACTTGGAGACCAATTGTTCGCCCGGAATGTAAAACGGATTGCAAACGGCATCCGTATAAAGCATGTGTAAATTGCGAAATATCTGCGATATGAAAGATATAAATATAAAGAACAGATTCCATAATACTTATGTACAGTATGTCAAGGCATTCTTGTGACATAGAATAATATTCACATACATATTTCTTGTTATTTCTTTTTTAACTGTAGTTTTTTTATGGTTCTTGGAAAAGTTAAAAAACACAAATAAAATAAACAATGAGATCAAATACAGTTGAACTTCCATAACTCGAATTTTTCCCTAACTCGAGCTTAATGAGTGGCGTTAAAATTATAAACTCAAGAAAAATAACTCTCTAAGTCTAATATCTCCATAACTCAAACCTTTTCTTTGGATTATGGTGATTCGAGTTAAGGAAGTTCGACTGTAATTTAACTATAGTATTTTGTGCCAAAGATTCAATTAAATTAATTAAAAAATTAAAAAAAAAGTCATCTTGGTTTACAAATAAAAAGTTTATAACAAATTGAAGAATAAATAAAAATAAGTGAAACTTAAAATAAAAGTTAAAAATATGTATGTGCTTAAAAATGGTGTTTATATTTATCTATGTCAAAAGAATTACTTGGCATACTGTACAGACATTTGCACTTACCGCCCGCACTTCGTTTTCACGCAGGGCGACGTTGCTTGAATCGATGACAACGATGAATTTGATGCGTGAGTTAGTGACGAAGCCGTAGCTGAAATGAGAGATTGCACTTTAAGAGATGCATTTGAATGGTAAGTCGACTTCAATGCGGTTACATTTTATGAATCTCTGTGGAATAGAGCAGTCCCAAGTAGAGTTCCTTGGAGTCAGTTGAACCTTTGCCGATTAGGCACTTCTCCTCAACAACGTCGAGTGCTGCATGCACATGATATTGCAAGTCCAATTCCCGCTCCAAGTCAGATGTGGCCAAGTATAGTGGTGCATTCTAGAAGCATAAGCATTTGTACTAACAGAATATGCATTAATTCTGACTCTCAACTTACATCCTTGCCAATAACAGCAATACAAAATGCCATTGTTTTAGACACTTACTTTGTTTTGTAAACGAACAGCTGTTGCAGTTAGGAGCTGCCAACTCGGGTTAGTCACATAACATGCCGCTGTAAGTGAACATCTATTGCGAATATGCTGGCAGCTCGCTAGAATAACAGAATTTAATCTATAATTGAACAGCTGCTACGAGTCTGTTAACACAAATCGTAGCTGCCAACTCGGTAGAATAATATTAACTATGTGAATAGCAATTTGCTAATAGCAAATGTGAATGGTAAAAAAAGAAGAAGATAGTATACACACTTGTACGCTTCAAAAGTTTTTAGCAAATTGAAATAACAAAGAGTTTCCTTCGCCAATTGCTAATGATGGCAGGCCATCAGTTTGCGGTGGACCGTCTGATTGCGCTCAACAACCGCAATTTGCAGCAGCTACTACAAGCTCGTTTAGACGAAGTCGAGGTCTACGTGATGTTTGTCAACACAACTCATCGGACAGTCGATTTGTTTTGGGTACGTGAGCGCGGAACCGAAAATTTGCAATACACATTAAAGCCATTTGAAGAGGTGCGTGTAAATACATACAATACACACACATGGTTCTTTCGCGACTATTACACCGGCGAACGAATGCTTGTGCGGTCCCAGCGTGTTTTCTGCCCTGTGCGCGTACGCGTCCCGCTCGATCCACAGCGTCCACTGGAGGATTTACGTGATGTGCGCAGTCAGGTGTTGATACATTTCCCGATGCGTTCGCTTAAGGACAATTGCTTATGGCTGATTGTCAAGTGGCTAAAGCGTACGGTCAACGAGCCACGACAATATATTAACGGCTACATGATACCAGCCACACTGAAAGAAAATTTACTTTTAGTCCTAAGAACTCTCGAGACTCATAGCAGGCCAGTTCCCGTACCCAGAATGCGCAGGTGAAGAGATCATCTTAACAGAAACTGTTGAAGGGCTGTTGTTAAAAAATATTGATAAGTTATGTTTGTATGCTTATCTCTCGTTTTTTTTTCGGCCATATTTTGACATAGATATATTTTGTCGATATTATCAAGTTAAAAATAATCGACATGAATATTTTTTAAAATGTCAACACCCTAAACAGACGCTGATCGAATCGGCAAATCCTCGACGATGTATATTAATCAAATAGCTGTTAAATATAAGACAAACTGTTGTTGTAGTGATAAGATGTGCTATTGCATTGTAAACGGAAAGAAAAGCCAAGCTTGATTTCCAAATAATTTAATAAGATCTTTTGATTGATTTTTATAATGTATTCATTTATCATTTTTACTTATGTACAAATTGGCTGCATACATGCGTTTATATATATTTTTGTTTTCTACAATTGCATTGTTTCATTTTGTTTTGTTTTTTAATTTATCATATAACAGAATACTTAGAATTATATGTAAATGAATCTAATTAAACAACTGAATAATATATGACATACATACATGCTATATATATTTTAATTATTATTAATTATATGCTTTTACAAAACTTGTTTTAAGACGATGTTGTTCATGTTTTCTATCTGTATATTTATGTAATGGTATTTATATAAATGTGTGGATCCAGATATATAAATATATTTAAAATTTTATGTACTGTTGACACACAAACAAAGCTAAGAAAACCTTCATAATATAATTTTAAATATTACGAACCATGCTCGTGTATTTTACTCAAAACATTTTGGGCAAATAAAATTTAAAGAAGTTGAAAAAACAAAATACAAATTACAAATACAGATTTTCGGAACATACACAAATGATTGATCAGTTTGCAGCTCATCTAATAACGAAAGATCACATGCGTCTCTTGATTTTGGGCAAAGCAACGCCAAAAGGTAAAGCACAATATTCTGGTCTGATCTGAATGTGAATCGGATCGATCTTGTGCTCAATATTTGCGAGTGACGCGCTCCAAACTATCACCGATTGAACCTATGGGATAAATGAATAAATACAACTAGCATCAATTTCTCTCGGTGTACGTCTCTGTGTGTGTGTGTGTATTATGTGTGCTGGCATTTAATACTATTTACCATCAAAGTTAAAGTTTTGCTTTGTTTTGTATTGAAAAGTTAGATCAGTCGATTGCTTCCATATAAAATGACGAACTGTGCGAAGATCCATATTCGGATCAACGACCTAAGCAATAGAAAATATTGTAATATTAAGAATACACTGTAAGTATGCCAAGCCATTTTGTGCTTACCACATCGTTGCACCACAACTCAATGCGCTCCTCTGCTGGCAGCTGAGATCCCTCCGAGTTGGCGTCGCTTTGACTGTTTTGCAGCGAGTTGTTCGCATTGTTGCCTCCTCCTCCGCCGCTGGGCGTTGTTTCTGCATTCAGCACCTTTTCGAGGACATGCTCGCACACCTTGCGGCACTGTATAAACTCATTGGCCACCAAACGATCCTGCACAGCAAAAGTATCAATTATTGACATTATTAGAAAATTCGCATTTGGATTTCACCTTTTTAGTACGCTCCGGTTTGGTCATCTGGGGATGGGGCTGCAGGAAGAACGGTATTTTCAGAAATTTGGGTATATTCCGTTCGATGACCACATCCGTCACCCACTGTGGAGCCGTCTCGTGGAGCAAAGTGCTCTCGCTGTCTCCTGCAGCATCGCGTACCAGCAGTCGACACACTGTGCGGCCACCCACCTCGCTGGAATTTAGAATATATAAGAAATAAATTATATTATAAATTTAAAAATATATAAATAATAATTCAAATTACATTTTTATATGAAAATCATTGTTTTCAATCTACAGTGAAAAACTAATGTCTTCACACTGATCACTCGAACGGAATTTAAGTGAATAAAAGCTTAATATAAGAAACCTGCAACAAACTATCTTTATTATACGCAAATTTGAAAATTTATGGTGTACTAAGAACATTTTTATTATATTTGTTATATAATAAAAAGTAAAAAAAGAAGAGTTCATACTGTTTCCAAAATTCCCGATCCCTTCATAGCAAATCGGAGATTTTCCCATTCATTAAGATATCTTATAGATTTACTTTTAAAATCAATTCCAGCACTTACCTAAATATGACAGGTGTGTGCTTAGGCACCTGAAAGTAGCCGTTCCCACGCACATCTGGCTCTATGTCATTCGGTGGTATACTGTGCGGTGGCGTCCAATACTCGAGCAGAGCCTCAAGCAGCAGTTTTCCGTAGTTTATCTGAAATATTTAGCAAATCCATTAATTTAAAAATAATTTATATTTCAAATTCATTTGAACTAATCAATGTTACTGTTGCACATTTTCTTCACATTGCTTTAGTTAATTTAAATTTGGTTTTATTACTTTCTGTCTGAATGAAATAAATTTACCTTTATCTCCGTCGTCGGTTCATCACATTCCGGGAGGCCGGCTTCAATGGATACCCAAGCCGCAAAGCAGTCAACCTCCTCCTGGCCTAAAACTATCGTTGGCATCTGCACAAATAAATTATGATTAATTTGAAAATAAATAATAAACTCAATTAAATGTTTGTGATTAAGAATCAGAGACGTACGCCAGTTTTTAAATCAACTGTGAACCAATTGGGAATGTAGACTTGTTTATTACGCTTCTTGATTTCCTCCTCATAATCGACTGGGCCGAGATCATCTTTCTTGACCACACGCAGCACATCGTAGACGACAACCTGCTCCTGTGAGTCCTTTGTAATGATATATCGCTTATCGTTCAGCACGGTGCACTCCTTGATAGCAGCTCCTCCCTTGATGCAGGCCAATTCGGTGCCACCCTGCGTCCATTGCGCATCCATGCCGCCGCCAGAGGTGAGCGTACATCTGTCATACATGGGCAGCTTCCAGCAACGAATGTCCGAGTTCCAAGTGGTCGCCCACACACCCGTTTTGTCAATGTTATAGCCCAGACTGAGCACTGGCGCCTTCTCCTCACACACGAGCATTTTGTTGCTCGGATTCCGCATTTCCGTTACGATAATGTTTTGATCCCGACTACCCGATATAATGTACTGGAAATTCTCGCTCATGAGCAGGGACCACACCCCCTCCTTGTGCACATGGATCGTTTGTATGCATCGCTGTTGGCCCAGATTCCACACCTTAATGGTGCCATCGGAGCTGCCGGAGACGACTTGATTACCGTCCGGCGACACGACCAGGCAGCGTACGTTCTCTGTGTGTCCACGGAGTTTCATGCTGCGCATGCAGGTGCGAGGATCCCAAATGCGCAAGATGTTTTCCGTTGAGCCACTGACAATCACTGTGCCGGAGGGATTCATGGCCAGGCTGTAGATCGAGTCCTTGGACCCGGTCAGACTAGAGGTTGTCACGGTGTTGTTGCTGGCAGTTAACGCTGTTAGCGTATTCACGTCCCACAGAAATATCGCTTTGTCCAGCCCAGCACTGGCCACCTGCTCCCGATCCTTGGCATAGGCCAACGCCTGGACATAGTCTCGGTGCGTGCGCAGTGTGGACATGCAGAAGCCTTTGTGGGCGTTCCACACTTTGACTGTGGTATCACAGCTGGCGCTGATCACTGCATGAGAAATAAAAATTAATTACAAATACTTTTCCTTGTAATCATGGTGTAATCTTAAGAAGGTGTGACGTATTCACTTTACTTCACGTCAAGATGAACAGATAACCATTTCTTAATTTCACCATGTTTTACGTTTTATTCACCACACTGATCGCAGTTTGAAGTGAAATAAAACGGTAAGCAGCTTTTTTTAAGTCTTTAACTGCTAATTGAGGTTACAAATATAATATAAATACTAAATTTTAAAGTTTCACACAATTTTTTAGCCACCATCACAAAACAGCTTCTTGAACTACCAAAAAGAATAAGACCCCAAAGAGGCAGTGTTGAGTGCATACGCGTAGCCTTGTTATTATTACACCATGCCATGGAATAACTTTCAAGAAAAACTTACAGTTTCTACCGTTACAGCAGAGCACAATATCGTTGACCCAATCGTTGTGATGCTCCATAGATTGAATGTATTTGTCATTCGACTCCGTTCGCGTATTCCACACACGTATAATGGCATCGCGACCCGCAGAATACAATTTGCCATTGTTGGCATCCAATTGGAGAGCATTTACACCGTTCCTATGCTGTTTTTCCTCTGCGTCTCGTATCACAAAGGAAACCTAATTCGATGGAAAATACAAATCATTAAACAATATAATTCAATTAGTGGCAAATGTACGAGTATTACACAAACATTCCATACCCATACCGACAACCCGGTGTTTTTCTTATTGGGGCATTATCCGCATATTAAACTCACCTGCATTTTTTTTCGTGCCTGGCAAGTTTTGTGCGTCAACATGTCTCACACGGCCCAAGCCTCTGTCTCTGTCGTAGTAGCGGGTTATTTGCGTTGACTTCACGTTGAATTTGTGTTCTTCTGCACATTAAATACGCGCATTCATTCATTTATTTCTTATCCTGTTGCAAAAAATTTAGCACTTTTTATGATTTTCGACATTGGTCGATATTTTGTCTGACCGATAAAAATGATATCGAATTGTTTGATAGAAACACACTTTTTTCTGTATGGCAACGCGGCAACTTCAAAAGCAAGCAATTTTAAGTCTACTTGTGATAATACGATATAAACCCTAGTAAATCTAAACATTCAATTAAAAGAAAATTAAAATTAGACAAAAATACATAATGACAATTTTTAATGGGTATTTATTTGGCAGCAGCTGTTCTTAAATTGAATATTGCCACCATGTTTTTTTGCTGCCGGCTATTAGTGGCTACAATGGCAATGTATTAATTTGTATTTCGACAAATATGTACGTTCTATATATTTAATCAAATATGTACGTTCTATATATTTAATCACATATAGCAAACACAACTTAAAATTACTCTCACATTCAGATTTATTACGTCTGTTATAATTTAAGTTAATCGGATTCATACGAAGACCACCGGCATAATTTGTACTTTATTTAAGCATTTTGCAACACTGACATTTACATAACTGAGAGGAGCAGCACTTTTTTGCATTTATTGCAGCAAGTTGCAACCAATAAAATTAAAAACAATGGCCGACACACAAAATAAAGATGCCTGTACTATTTGTGAGAAAGTGGGTTTGAAACCGTTCACGAAAGAAAACGTTTTCAATTATTATATACCACTACACGGTCTCGTTAGCTATGGAGCACTGAGCGTCAACGTCATGAATCCGCAAATTGTTCCCAAGCTGCTGCCCAAAAAGGATTTGACAAATGTATTTCTAATTTCCGCCGTCGTAGGCAGTGCTTTCTACATTTACGGCCGTCCACACTTGAGGGATATTCAGAACAGCAAACGCGGAGTGTACGCAGTACTTGGAGCAACACTGTTCAGCATGGGATCAGTTCTCGCCTGGGCGCTGATCAAATCAGCATTGCCAAAGGACAATTCCCTGTTGGCAACTGTGGCCGGTCTGGGCGCAGGTGCCGTTATTGTCAAGGTAGCCACCGATTACATTCAGGACGTTGACAAGCTGAAGAAATAAATCAAGTGATGCTATCCTATGGCGATGCGAATTTGTTGTAGAACATTAGTTTTGTAAAGTTAACGACATACATACATAACTTGCTTATCATGAACCCATAACGTGTTGCAAAATATGTACGTACACAATTGAAATAAAAAATTATTTAGTGAAAATCTGCTGTGTATTTTTCAGTGGTGCCAAAAAATCTTTTTTCTCGGTCAAATCTGGCTTATCTCAAAGTCCATTTTCGGGGAAGCTCGGAAACAGCAGGCAGCGGGAATTTAGAGTTGTTTCAAAGTGTTTTGATTTATTTTTCTTTAAAAAAAAATATAAATATGTAAAACTTTTAAAAGCATACCTTTTTAAATGGCAATTATTTTTGTACTTTATTTAAATACAAATTTATCCTGTTTCTGATTTCGCCATTATTTATAAGTATGTCTTTAAGTTTATTATTCGTCCAGACCATCTTCGAATTTGACATATTTGAAAACCCAGTTCAGAATTACCTAGATATACAATGAATTAATTAAAGACAAATTCAGAATATTAAAATTTGTTTTATTTAAAATTAAATGTACCTTTAATTGCCTTCTCTTAACTGCTAATAATGCTTAACAATTGAATTGTTGTTATTATTTATTTGTGGGTGTGTGTATAATAATTATCGTGTATGATGAAATCAAAATCATTGCATATATATTTTCAATTTCATTAAAAAATGATACTTAAGCGCCAAAATACTTATTTACAAATTTATCGGGATAAAAAATCCTACAAATATTGCCTTAGCGACATTAAATTGACGACTACTTTATTGTTAATAATTTGTTTTGTATTGCAAAAACATACAAATTAATCATAAACTTAATTTTAAATATGCATACATACTTTACAAACATACAGTGGTCATCAGTGGCTTAACTACTATGTTCTATTCCATACATGAAAAAAAATATGAATGTCTATCATTTAAACACACATCACTGTAAATGTTTTGTAACGTAAATGATTTTCGCGACAGGAGAAATTCGAAACAACTAAATTATGAATACATATTGCATTTACAAAACTCAAGGGTACGGCCTAGAAATACAAAGCATTGATATTGGAAGCGGTTTTCGACTATTGCATTTTGCTGTGGTCTCAACCAGGGTGTATTTAGATAAGAAGATGACGTCTTCCTCACTTAGCCAAGGCAGCTAAAAATTGCAATGCTGGAACAAAATAGCTACCTCAAGAGAGGGAAACGGCTGTACGCATCACCTTGTTATAACTACATCGTAGTCGATTCAAGTATGCAACAAGTTAAATACCGTTCCAAGGTGAGTTTACTAACAAGTTGACGTATTCACCAGTGCTGATCTCTTTTCGGGCATGGTGAAATGATTATAGGTGGCGTATTCGCTAGTGCGAATGATAAATTTTATTTAAGGTACCTCGACACATCAGAGCAAGGGGAATCTACTATTGGGGTGACGTAGCTGCTCTCTTTTTCGGACACTTTAATTCATTTTGAAACTTTCAATAATAATTTATATTATAATAACATAACCACGTTTTATTTTGACAGCATGGAAGCAAACGTTGTGGCTATCAAATAATTAATTGTACTTAAAGTACCTTGATACAACGGAATACGTCACCTTGTAGTAAATTCAGTTATCATCGGAATACGTCACCTTATCAGTAATTTCACCATGCATATACGTTAGTTCGACACAGTTGTCAAATTGTATTCAATATCGACATGACGATACTTGATGTACTCCACTCCAAAACACTGACTATTGTCTCTACTGCACTCTTAATTGCACGCCAAGCACCTCGCGCAGTTCGTGCAGCTCCTGTGGTCCTTGCATAAGGCGCTTCACACCACGCGGCAGTCCACGGCACGATGCCAGATTAATTGAGCTCATGTGCACGCAGTTCGTGAGTATTTCCTTAACTGCCTCCTCGGAAACGGATGAGCCACAAAGATTTAAATGACTGAGGGAAAACAAAGTATTGAATGATTTTCTAAGTAGAATATTTCATTCATTTACTTACGCCAATGGAGACTCACTGCCCTTTTCGGCCAGTGCACGCAGTGCATTATCAATGGGTTGCTGCACATTTGCCCAGGCCAGATCCAGTTCAATGAGACTATGCGCCCACTTCGATGCAATTAATTCGAGACCCGATCTGTAAGTGTAGGTTATGAATTGACTCAAATTGTAACATTTAAATTATGAAATATAAATTATTAGCCAATCGCCACATACCCCATGTCTCGGGTAACCGAGCAGCCCGAGAGGAACAAATGCTTGATATCCCAGGCGGGCAAGCGAATAAGACTCTCGTGCGTTAGGCGCGTGCAGTTGCGAACATCGAGTAGCTTCAACTTTGAGCTGCTCTTCAGTATGCGCTGCAGATGATCGTCGCTTATGATGCGCGATTCATCCGTCAGAGCTGCCACGGAGAGCTCCTCAAGATTTGGGAACCCAGGCGAGTCCATCTGAAAGATCAAATATTTTGTAAATTTCATTTCGACAAATTTCAAATAAAACTTTGTCCTGTTTCCCGAATACCCCATCTTTTTTGAATTTAGTACTCACTATCTCCTGCATTCCGGCTGTGCTGGGTGTAATGTGTGAATTGGTAACACGCAGTACCCTTAAATTTTGGCAACCATGCTGCAATTTTTCTATATACAACACGCCATGAGATGTGGCCTGTGTGGTTACATTTGAGAGATCCAAGAGCGTTAGATTTGGACAGTGCGTCTGTGAAAGGTATAAGTATGTTTTAAGTTGTGTTAATTTGTAATTAACTAATTGCACACACCGCGAGTATGCTGACAATGTTGGGTATGCCCGCCAGACGATTGTGTGCCAAGTAGAGATGGGTCAAGCGACTGCCCATGGTTTGGAGTGCATTGCAAAGGGAGTTGACGCCAACAGCACTCTTGCTGGCATTCATTTCGACCTGAAATTAATCACAAATCACAATCAGTTAATCATTCAATAAGTTCAACTTAAGCCAAGCGTACATTGATGGAACTCAAGTCCAGGCGCTGCAGCTTTTGCATATTGTCAACCAGAAACGTCAAGTGATCCGATGTGAAACCTTTCCAGCCGGATAACGTGATGCCCGTCAGATTGGGACAGCCATGGGACAGCTTTGTCAGGAAGCAATTGATGTCGGATATCTTCCAATTAGCTAAAAATTAATTAATGCCTTTAGTTTCAGTTATAAATTCTTTGAATATATGTATATGTAGCAACGACATTACTTACAAACATTCAATTCAGTGCAGGCACTGCATCGATTGTCCACAAACCACTTCAGCTTGAGTTCCGTGCGATACTTTTCCTTGATCCAGGTCGTCAAGTCCATGGTGCGCCACAGCGTCGGCCTCAGGGAGACCTGTCGCCACAGCGAACAGACGCGTCCCAGGCGAAATAGCGTCGGCAGGCAGCCCTCCTTGTCGACAACAAGTTGAAATATCTATAAAATACAATATATTACAGTGTATTTTCATGTTTAAATGGGATTGTCTTACACGAAAGAGCACTTCCTCAGGTAACTTCTGGCCCCACGCACTCTGCTCCTCTGGCTCATTGTCCACCTCGCCGGACTGCGTTGATATCTTTTTCTGACGCTCCCCGTTGTTGCTACTGCCTCCGCCTCCGCCTGCACCTTTTTTCTTGCGCGGCTCATATTCACTCTCGTCGCTGTCTTGTGGCTTTGGTTTGCGCACACGTTTGCGTGCTGGCTTCGATGGAGTCGCCGCTGGTTTGAGACGCTGAGACGCCGTTGCAGCGACTGTCGCGCCAACTGTTGACATCTCTGTCGCCGTTGTCGTTTCTGACTTTTTAATGCACAACTTGATGCCGACTTTGTTGTCACTGATCTCGCTCTCGTACATGGGCAAAGCCTTTGGCTTCCTCGCACGCGACGCTCGCGGCGATGTGGATGCCAGTTTATTTAGTTTCTTGTTAAGCGCTGCTTTTAGGAGTAGATGAAAAAAGTTCTTTTATAAAATATTTAAAATAATTGATTTTATATAATTTAAAACAGGAAGTAGTAGTAGCAGTAATAGTAGTAGTAGTAATAGTAGTAGTAGTAATAGTAGAAGTAGTAATAGTAATAGTAGTAAAAGTAGTACTAGTAGTAGTAGAAGTAGTAATAGTAGGAGAAATAGTAGTAGTAGTAATAGTAGTATGAGAAATAGAAGTAGTAGCAATAGAAGTAAAATTAGGAGGAGAAGGAAGAGGGGCAGTGGTAGTAGTCTGATAGTATTACCTGGTTTGCCCGACTTTGGAATGCTGCCATTGACAGTTGTGGCTTGATCCTGTTTCTGCTGCTGCTGCTTTGGAGTTGTTGGTTCTTTTACTAGCACTGGTGGCGCTCCTCCCACTGGCGATCGCTGACCTTCTGATGCCGGCGAGCATGACGTCGACGTAGCCGTGTTTGTTTCATCCGTTTGTGTCTCCGACTTGGGTGGCGATAATATATTCTCTGGTATGGCTGTTGCAGCTGATGTTGCACTTGACGCTGCTGCTGTTGTTGTTGTTGCTCCTTCAGCCGCCAGCAGCTGTGGTGGCGTATGTGAAGGTGTCGACGGAGTCAGCGTATTGATATCCACTGTGGAGTTCAACTGCTTGGCAACACTTAAGCATTGATCGTTCTGTGCCTGCACATTATCGATATCGATATCTTTGGATTCTTTAACACTTGCCGATGAAGCAGAATCGTCTGCTTGTTTTTGCTGCTCTTCCTCACTGCTCTTCACTGCATCTTGGTGGGGGGTCGCCTCCTTCTCCCTCTCCCTCTCGATGCCTTGCGTTTCACTCATTTCCAATTTCCGAATTTTTATTTTTTGCTGCAATATTATAATTGATGGAAAAATAAATTCACATACCGGAAAATCGATGCAAAACAAACTCAACCCATTTTGGCGGTTTTTCCCAGTTCTCTATACGTTCTCATTCTTGAGTGCTCTCAGCAACAACTCAACATGCAGTCGTAAATAAATCTCACCTTCTACAACAAATTACATATGTATTTTTTTGTTTTTATTTTTATTCGTTTGTTCGCTTTTAATAAACAAGTTGTGGTAGGGTCGCAACGACCGTGTTGTGACCTGCCTGAACCTTACATTCTTCACCCACGGAGTTTGCTTGCATTGAACCAATCTCCGTACACAATTTTTATCATTTGCTGATAAGCCACTTCAAGGAATTTTCGTCTAAATCTCAGATACATGTTGATTTTTTACTTTCAGCCCCATTGCTGCACATATATGCCGCGCGCCACATATTGCGTGCAGGGTGCATAATCGGCGTTCAACTCACCACTTGAAGAGAGGTAGGTACAAAAATGTATGTTATCTTCGTACAGTACTGTTTAACTCGCTTACACTCACTGCGGTACCAATATTAGCGCTATGGTAAAAACAGTGCGGCACTATGTATGTATTTGAATTGCTCGATTCGGAAGAGATTTTTTTCTTTTGGCGTTCATAGATTTTTATACGCGTTTTGTGGTCAAAACTGCAGTATTTACATTTTTGCCAAGCACTTGAGGCACTGAACTATAATTGATCACGGCATTGACATCGATTCGCGTAATTAAAACACCTCAATTGCACGAAAACTTATTTTCCTTTGCCACTACTGCAACGACGTAGAAGCAATAGCTAGATGGAGAGAGGATGTGTTGTTTGTGTGTCAACACACCACAACTGTGGTGTATTTGGCACCAAACTTAACATTCACTGTAACATAACATTGCACTAACAGTGAGTTTTCCTAACAAAATGACATTTTCATTAAAAAGAAATTATTTTTGTATTGGTGCATTAAATTTGTATAAATGTATCTTGTTCTATTAAAGGGCTAACGGATATTTGGGAGATCTTGAAAAAGGAAAATTAATTTAAATTTAACCGTTGCAAGTTGCAACAACAAAGTCATAACGGCGGAGCATTGTTGCTATCGATTATTCTCCTTTAACATCGATAATAAGTTCCTAACCAGTATTTTGAAATGAAGTAGAGATTTCTTGTAAACAGCTTATTTATTTTTTCCGAGCAATTAGACAATTGGCGAATGCTTACACTTTTTCTAGTACTCATAATCCAAATTTGCAATCTCCGGCAGAACCATAAGATCCTTATGGATTTCGAGCCAACGCTTTGCGTGATAAGTGGTCTTCCCGTAAGTGCGACCGTATTTGTACATGTGTCCGGGCACATGACCCGCATAGCTGGGAATCATGCCATGATTGTTGTGATAGAGCACAAAGTGTCCAACGGGGGGACATTGAATGGCGGGCGTCGATAAATCCTGGCCGCAGCACCACTTGTCGCGCTTCTTCTTATACATGTAGTTGGAGAAACTGCATAATGCGTGATGGGTCAGCACCTTGCTCGGTTCCCCAAAACGTGTGACAGCCATTGGAATGTGGGCGGCATAGCCATTAATGATGAACTTATCCTTATCATCATCATCCAGGAAATGAGGCGTCGTAAACTTATTATAGTTCAACTTTTCTGACGTTGGCGGACACATTTCCTCCCGGATGCCCTTGGAACGACCAGTTACCGGTAACAAAGGTGCGCGATAAATAGTTCCCGGTAGCTGAAAAATAGTAAATATTTAATTACAGCTACAAATTAACCTTCAAAATTATCAAAACCATTTAAAAATACTGTTAACAAGATATATAGATAAGTGTTGATATTCAACAGGATATATCGATATCAACCGAAGGGGGGAAGCTTAAATATAAAAACAGTGCAGCCAGAATTCGTTCTGGCACAATTTTGGAATCGTGTATTGGGATTATTTGTCCAGATGCGGGTGGGGAATTATCCAGCCACATGTAGCCTACAAATAAACTCACCAGACGCTCGTTCAACTTGTGCTCGAAGAGTCCGTTTCCACTCTCGAGCAGATCCCGATGTCGCAGAGTGCGATTGTCACAACGGTAGCGCTGCATTAACGTCTCGTGCTGAGCGACTCCGGCGCATGCAGCTGCCACATATCGTTTGCCAGTTTGTGTGAACAAATTGGGCACAAACCCCGCGTAACCTGGAATAATTGGGTGCTTGTAAACCGAGTCCACAAACTCCTCACGATCATGCAGGATCTTAAGTTCATTCTGTGTTGGAAAGTCCTTCAAGTCGGGTTTGGCGTCTATGGGCGCTACGATTAATTCGGGCGCATGATTAATACACGGATCGATGAGCAGCTTGTGGGTTTGAATGCCATACGATTTTCCCACTCGTTCTCGATTCTGAGCACAGTGGCCAGTATACCTATCAATGGAGAACTTAGGCAGGTCCAAATAATACTGACTTGCATGATATGAAATAGAATATTAAATGTAGCCGCCTTGTTGGGTATCGATAGCTCTTGAAGCATTTCAGTGCAAGGTGTATCGGAATAGAAATGTTAATATCGGTACTTCTTAACTGGCGGTTACATTTCAATTCAAGTTCAGATCGTCAGACCATGATGAAATTATAACAGAGTGATGTATTCGCTCGACATGCCCCCTTTTATGGGGCCACAGAGCACAAAACGAAAATGAGTGAAGAAAACCAAGTAAAACAAGTTTACTATATATCTATCTCTGTCGTCGTGGCCCCGAATGAGTGTTATATATTCATCATGGTACAGACTATTCTCCTATTTAGCTCTTACCCTGGCACCAAATGTGGCTCGGGCGTTGTAGTCTGCTCCATTTTAGCAAATCAATTAAAAAAAACACGAGAAATTTGGAAACCTTAGCACAATTTAAATACAATAATGAAATGCTTACTTGCAAAAGTTTTTGACAAATAATACACAGAATACCAAAATAGAGGAAAACTAGGAAAGCAAAATTTAGATTTAAAAAAAAATAGCTATAAAAAGCCAAAGATTTTTATTGGTTTCCTTAAATTTTACAGCTTTTTAGGCTTTGTTTTTGTAATTCTTACAAATATATATATTTACAATCATTTACACAAGAATATTCTTTAAGCTTCACGACTAACTTGATCCAAACATAAAGGAAACGCATATAATGCAAATATAATCAGACGCCAGCGATTCGCAGCATTTCTGGAATGCTGACAACTTTCTCTCGCGGCTTATTCTTCGGCTTTCCCGCCTCAGTTTCGTGTTTATCAATGCGCTGCCAGCCTTGCCAAGTGACAACGCGACTGTTGCTGTCAGTGACGAGACCGGGTTTGATTGCTGTCGTGTCAAAGGCATTGGCCGCAATGTCATCGCAAATTGTTTTAGCCACCGTGAAGGCACCGTTCATGGTGGTCAGAATGACACCTGTTGGTCCAGATCCCAGCCAGCCAGCCACATAGAGTCCAGGCTCTGCAGCCTGGGAATCGTTTTCTTTGAGAACACGGCCTTGCCGATTGCAAACGTGACCGCGATGGACATCAAAATTAATGCCAGCATCGGCACAGCTGGATTTGTAGCCAATGCTGCGCAGGATCAGATCTGCGGGCAGATGCTCAGTCGCCTCAGTGGCCACCGCCGAATTTTCCCTCAGCTCAGTGATGGAAAATTCCATTTTGCGCTCTGAGATGGATTTGGGAGCTCGCAGAAAGATGGGCAGAAACTGTTTGTTGATCGTTCCAGACTTCCGGTTGCTCTGTTCGCCAAGACTCTTGAGCATCAACTCCGTTAGTCGCTTGCGTGGCCTCTGCAACTTGTCCAGCTGTGCATCAATTCCTAAAAGAAGTTGGAGTTGAAGATTGGAATCGCTGCTTTCTAGTTTCAGTATTTACCCGTAAAATCCTCCGGTCGCCAGCAAGTTTCCACGTTTGGCAATTTGAGCATCTCGCGCAGCTCCTTGATGGTGAAGGCAGCCTGCAACGGACCTCGACGACCCACCAAGTGGACACGCTCCACTTTGCTGTCCGCCAGAGCCTGGAGCGCGTACTCCGTTGTGTCTGTGAGCTGTGAGAAACGCGATTAGATTAGCCCGCTTTCAACTGTGTTTATGCTAACCTTTAGGCTATCAACTGGACTCAGCAGCATTCGAGCTACGTCGACGGCAACGTTTCCTTGACCCACAATCGTTACGTCCCGGCCGCTTAAATCTGGCTGCAGTTGATCCGCGCCGGGTAATCCATTGTACCAGGCGACAAAATTCCGTGCGGAAATCACTTGCGTCTGTCCCTCATTATCCAGTCCCAGCTCTCGATCCTGATCCGCTCCGTAGGTGAGCAGCACGGCATGGTAACGTTCTCGCAGCTCCTGTAGCGTCACGTCTGTGCCGAGCGTCACGTTGCCGAAGAAACGCAAGCGTGGATTTTCCGCTGTCTTCGTAAACGTGTTGATGACGTTCTTGACCTCGGGATGATCGGGCGCAACTCCAAAGCTGCAATTAGTGATTTAGTTACAAATATAAATATCGAAAATTTTCAATAGGATAGTTTGATGTTTCGACCGATATCGATTTTTGTTATCGATATAATGGCTTTTCTTCCTTTTGTTTTTGCTGAACTCCCAACACACGTTTACAATTTAAAAAAATGCTATTTCCTTATTTGAATTAAATAACATAGTTTAATTAATGTAATTTAACTAATCATCATTTATTTTGACGGTATTTTTAAAGTAACTGGAAACTTCGGAATAAGTGACCTTGTAGTAATTCCACCATGTTCCTACCGATTTTTATCACTTGCTGGAATTTGTTGTTGATTTGCATAATGAGAGAAGTCATTAGTCGATAAGTTTCAAAATGCTTGGAATGCACACGCGACACAGACACAGATTGATTAAATATATAAGCACCTAGTGATCAGTGGCCAAATGCATTTATCACTGGGCTCAAGATGTGGACGGACGCTTTTTTAATTGCCGCCTGCTTGTGGGCACTTGTTGCAGCAGCTCCCTCTCCCTTTCCATTTCCATCTCCCTCTCCCATATGGAGTCCTGAGCAAGTGGGCGGTAAGCAGACATCTTGCATTTTCCGCCATTATTGTAATGTTTTTGTTATTTTTATTCACTTTTACAGATTATTTCAATGGCATCTTTCGCTCTGTTGTTGGACCAATACTTGGATTTGATAATGGTGTCAACAATAACACCAGAAGCAATTAAAAAACTCTCCTTCTCTCTCTCTCCGCTTACCGCACCAATCCAAAAGGCACTGGCAGTTTCTCAACAATGTCGACGGCACAATCAGTCAGCTGTTTGAGCAAATATTGTGCCGCATAGAAACCGGCAGGACCAGCGCCCACAATGCAAATGCGCTTAGTTCCTGTCGCCTGTTGCACATTTTGTGATTTAATTGCACTTGTACTAAAGCTACTGCTGTAAATGTTTATTAAATTACGTCTGCAATATAAAAATTTACGCGTTAGACTCATGCTTTTGTTATTCAAGCGATATAAAGCTAAGTAATGGTGAAATGGCGAAATCAACAACATATCAGAGCAGAACTAGAGCAGGGTCGACCACTCACGATAGTATCGATATATCGAATTTTTATTTAAAGTTTACACTATCGATGTTTCGACTTCGATAGTTAACGATAGTGGCCCTTCCTTTTGCATCACTGTTTTTGGCGACAGTGCAAAATTAATTGGGACTGGCGGCTGGAATTGTCAAATAATGTAAAAATTTTTAATAAACCCACGCGCAGTCGCGATTTTGGAGCTACACCAATATATGTTAGCGGCTCATCCTCCCCATGACACAAATCCTTTGAAGTATTGGAAGGTTTTTATCTCAATTATTATATGTTAATATTTTCATTTTGAAAGTTTAACTAATAAATGGGGCAGCACTGAAGATGCTTGGCGCTAAATTTTACCTTTATTCACCTGTACTAAAGTTATTGCTGTAAATAATTATTAAATTACGACTGCCTTATAAAAACATCTAAAAGACATGTTTTTCTTATTTAAACAGAACAAAAGCTAAAGTTGGTCGAAATGACAAAAAGACATTGTGAACGTTGTCTTTAGTATACGTAATTATTTGATGGGGCAACACTGTTACTTGTTTGGCGCTAAATTTAAATCTCACTTTGCTAAGGAGAAACTCGTAAATCTTTTATAGATGCCATTAGAGTATTTATTAGGTGCTTAGACTTAGTACAACAATTTTGTGATAAACATTGGTAATTGATTTCGATTTAGTCGCGGTGCAGGGCCAGCCAGCGCTTAGCGTCGATTGTGGAGCGTCCAAAGGAGTGACCCACATTAAAGATCTCGCCGGGCACATGTCCGCCGTAGCGAGGCAGCATTCCAATGACGCGTGGATAAATCACACCGTTGGTAATCGCAAACGAGCGTCCCACACCAGCACTCCGCACCGGAACCCATTCGACACTACGGCGGAAGTACATATCGTTCTTGGGATTACACCAGCCGCCGTCGGGCAAATGGAAATCAAAGCCATAGCCTTAAGGCAAACAAAATTAATCAAATCATTGTAAAAGCTACGAAATACTTACGATTCGAATAGGACATTGTAATATTGTAGGTTTTTGGGATATTTCTAGAAAGCAACTGAAAGAAGAGCTGACGGAACGAGCTTCGACAAAACGATTTATTTATTTGTCATGGCAACGGCAGTGAGTTTATTGGGTGCTGACAGGCTATAAATGAATCTAAAGGCCAAAATCAGGAAGAGTCAGCAACAAGTTAGGCCGTTAAAACACGACACGGTCATGACATGTCATAATATTGTTTAATGGCATTTTATAATGATTATGGTAGGAAAATAAATAAATGAATTTAAGCACGCAATTCAATTTCAATCTATATAACTTGTATATTACTCATTTACAGCAAATTTAATATGATTTCAATTTAATATAAATTTTATAAATCTACTGCACGGCATCTACCCGCATTATTATTCTTATTGCAAGTATCCGGAAGTGTTAGAAGCTTCGATCAATCAATTGGACTTCTTTGATTTCTTCTGTTGCTTGCTCTTGAGTTTCTCCTGTTTCTTGAGCTCCTTCTCCGTCAAGGACTTGTACAGTTTGAAGCCAAACAGAGCTGCAATTGCATGAAATGTATAAAAAGTTAGTACTTGTTTAGTTAAATTATATTCAAATAGAATTAACCGAAAACCGAGACGATCAGAAATATCACAGCTACAAAGATGGAGGTGGAATAGGTTTGGGCTAAATTCGAATGCGTCAACAGTCGCCGCTCAATTCGTGCGATGGCCTCCTGAAAGGAGCCCTTCATCTCGCTAATGAACTTATGACGATCACTTTCATTTAGGGATTCCATTTTGGTCTGAAGATTGCCAATTTTTTGCATCAGATCTTCAGCAAATTTGCTGTTGGGTCCTGTCTTGGCCACAATGGCCTCAACCGAACGCTTCAGCTGTGCAATGATCGAATCTTCGTCACTAGCACTCATTCTTGTACTTGGATAATTTGGAAACAACCAAAAAAAATTAAAAAATTGTAATATCAAGAAATTACGATCGGCATAGCCCTTCAAAAACGTCTACAAATTGCAGAGTGGACTGGACTCGACTGTCGTGGTTAAAGCTTTTATCGCAACTACAAATTTAGTGGTGGATTTCTGCTATCTTATCGAAAATCGAACACCTATAAACCAACATATTCTCAATAATGTGAGTATTTTAACAGCGCACACTAACCAGATAAACGAATATATATGTTTTGTATGTTTAGGTGCCACATTTGGCGAGGGTTGTCTTTAGAATTTGGGATTGGGATTGTCAGAACTCTGCTTACCAAAGACGAGCAATACGAGTGCTATCATCACAAAGAATATTATATACTCTCTAGAGCTGTGGCCTGGATGTGCGTATTGCCTCAATAAATCCTCCGGCGATGATGGCTTTGGATTGAAAATACTTTCGCGCAGCTCGGCACGTTCATCATCCGAAATGCCATCCATAGATTCGACCATTTTCCAGATTTCATCGGCACTGGGCATTTTAAAATCTGGACTGCCAGGACCACCGCCTCCTGGTGGCATCGCAAAGCCCTGATCCCCACCAGCGGCAGCTGCGGCAGCCACATCCTCGGCGAATGCTTGCTGATTTAGTGGATCTTGTGCCATTTTTGCTTTGTAATTCCCAACTTGTGCGTGTGTGTGCTTGCTTAGCTTATGTGGATTGGTTTGCTTAACGGTTTATTCTCTCTGCATTGGGTGGAAGTTATAAATTCTTGTAATTGAGAGTC
This sequence comes from Drosophila limbata, assembly GCA_963924055.1. Classification (NCBI taxonomy): domain Eukaryota; kingdom Metazoa; phylum Arthropoda; class Insecta; order Diptera; family Drosophilidae; genus Drosophila; species Drosophila limbata. The sequence continues at coordinate 24,086,970 of OZ001355.1, read as the reverse complement.
AAAATCTCCACAAAAACAAACATACATATATTTAACTAAAAATTAGTTCCGAACTACGTTTACCAAATAATACTTTAATTGTATTCAATTTGCACTACTTTATATATTTAACATATATTTTTTTATTATATAAAATAATTTAATAAATTCATTCAAGGTTATAAAATAAATAAATTTTTTTACTTCATTCATATAAAATTAAAAATTTATAGCACAAAACTTGCACAATAGCATACAAACATTTTCAGCATGCAAAATCAATTTGAATAAATTTCAAAAAATGCATAACTATATTTAACAAATTTCCAAAATTTAAAACATTTTCATTTAAATATTTGTAATGCATATTCTACGTGGCAACTGACAACTGATAAAATACGAAACTTGCACTCTCAGAGAGTAACACATTCTCTTTTGCTTCTTTCAAATGGCATTTTAGACGAATGAACTCAACAGCAGTCGTGGCCGAGTGGTTAAGGCGTCTGACTCGAAATCAGATTCCCTCTGGGAGCGTAGGTTCGAATCCTACCGGCTGCGAGTCGATGAATTTTTTATTTTACTTTTTTAAAATTAAATCATATTAAGTTATTCATTACTACATTATGTACTTTTATTTTAACTTAATAAACTCGCGCTAATGAATAAAACAAAAATTATTTGTTCAAATGAGAGCTACTAACGTGTTGTATTGACCGCTGTCTTGGCAAACTGAATGCTAAAATTCAAATCTAAAATATAAATTGATACTTATTTGTAATCAGTTTGCTTATATTTCATTATTTGTGAGATATGTGCCTTCGAATCGCTGCGCTTTGTATTTTGTTGTCGGCGTCAGCATATTTTAAAGGTAGCCCGAGGAAGTCAGTAAATAATAAATAAGAACAAACTACATACGCGATAAGATTTCTATAATAATACTGAATACTGAAGAGGCGCGCTTATCAGCCGACCCAAAAATACATACAAGTCAGTATGGGAATGCTAAGAATCAACTGAGTTTAAACAACATGCATTTAAGTTCTAAACCTAAACAATATTGTGTAAAATATACAACTAATTAGTGGATAATGACAATCAACTCACTCCACACACGTGCACACCGAAGAAGAAGACAGCAACACACAATGTTCGTTCGATTCTTATCGCTTCGAACTTATCATTTAACAACTTTTTGAGCGCCAATATTTTTAGATAAGAAAAATTGAATACGTACACAAAAAATATAAATGAAACTGACCAAGATAAGCAGGATGTTTGAAGTACACGTATTCACTATACGCACAAAATGAAGAACCAAAAAACAAAAACAGAAACAAAAATACTAAGATAATGCACTCTAAGTCAGATAATGTCGAGATAATAACAGAGACAGAGGTAATAATATTGAGACGGGGCCATAGATAATTTGTATTCTTTTTGTGCGGTGAAAGTTTTTTTGACCCCAATTGCAATTCTTTGGACTTTGATGCCGTTTGTACATAGGAATAAAATGGTATACAACAATATGTTTGCTTATTGCTGTTTAATTCATGCATGACGCAATAATTATTGTAGGGTCATTGCTTTTGTCATCCACTGTTTGGATGCGCCTGAGACTCGACTCACCTGCTAATCCAAGAACAACAACAGCCGGCACATAAAATGCGAGATTGGGAATAGATTGCTGGAACGGTGAGCCGGCGTCTGTTAAATCAACCATTGTGTATAATATGCAGAAAATGAATAGATCCTTTTAAGTCAGAAACAAAATGCAAGCAGAGAAGACAGCTCTGTTGTCGTCACACTTTCTTCTCAAGTTTATCTCAGAAGTTGTCGAAACACACACACGCACGCTCGTCTCAGATGAAAATAATTTGCTGGCCTTGCCACTTGGCCCACAATTGACAGGGCTGGCATGCTTTAAATATCATTTGACAACACTAAAAACTCACAACTCGTCGACGTTGTGGCACACTGTTTGTCACAGCTGTTCATTCACTGGCGTGCGAAGCACTAGAAAAATTTGCTTGCAAAAAATAAAATTTGAGCTACAAATTTTGGAATAATGAAGGTCATCTACAATACCCTGTTCAAGCGGACGTCCACCTACGCAGTGGCCATCATAGCATCGGCATTCTTCTTTGAGCGCGCCATCGATGTCAGCTCGAACATGATCTTCGACTCCATCAACAAAGGCGTAAGTTTTTAATGCTTATGTAAGAGACAAAACAAGTGCATTTTAAAATTACATTTCGTTACAGAAACAATGGAAGGACATCAAGAGCAAATATGAATAGACGAGCGGTACGACGGATTGCTGCTAGTTTTAAATAAAACAGTGATGGTTCATTGTAATAAGCATAAAAAATATTAACGTTTATTCTAAACGAACACGAATCGGCTTGTTTCTTTTATTTAGGAATATTTTGTGTTGGTAACGTTGCAGATTCTTCGGAGACCTCCCAGGGCTTCTCATGGCGATATGCATCCCAGGGCTGGGTGTTGGGTAATCGGCTGGGTTCCTTGAAGCTGACACCGTTAGCCTGGATGGCCAACAGCAACTTTTCCAATTTGCTGCCGGAAACTGCCTCGACGTTGCAGGTCATTTCGGTAATGCCAGCACGGAGGCATCTTTGCGCCAGGACGTGTCCCAAGTTCACAAAAGCCGAAGTATCGTTGGTTTTGTACAATTGTTGCTTGATTGCCCATTCCGAGGTGCTAGCACTCAAAATGGTGCCGTTTTCAAAGTGTTTGACATCGGCGCTAACGTATCGGCCGCTGGTGTTGATCTCGAGAGTATGCCAGTAAGAGCGTCCTGGCTTTTCCAGGTGATAACCGCTCGGTTTGTACGCAATGCGTAATCTTTCCAGATTTCGCGGATTGCGGTTGATTGCAGTGCTTACATCACTTGCCGGCTTGGTCAGCTCCTTTATCTTGTGTAGCACACGGGCTGATGTAAGGGGGCGTGCACTACGTGACATGGTTTATTCTGAATTTAACACAAAGCTTGAGTTTTTTATTCACGTTATTTATATAAATGGAATAGAGTTGTCAAATCGCTCCGAATTTGTTTAACAAAACGGTGATGCAACCTTATTTTCCCAAAAAAGTCTGGCAGCATTGGTTCCCAGAATAGGGTGGCAACCATCTAACCATCAGCTGTTTCAATTTGTTTACATTGAAAATTCATAAATTATTTTACATTTCTTTTTGGCCTAGAGTTACTTTTATTGCTTCACTTGCTGCAACAACAAATATTCAGACATGCGCGCTTCGGCCAAAGTGCGCGGCAGGCACAAACTCATATTTCACGGCCCGAAATGCGCGAACGTTGATGAGCTGAAAACTTTACCTTTGCAAAAGAAACAACCCGTCGACGTCTGCAGCGCAAGTCCAAAATTTTGCAAGTGTATCGTTGAGATAAATAACGCTTATGTAAAGCGTGGGTGCGATATTCAAAATTAGCCATCCGTTCAATACATCTATATACATATCGAACAAATTGAGTGCTCATCATGTTGGTGGCTGCTTTTACAAATTTAAGGCGTGTGCGGCCTGATCACGTGTATCACGTGTTGTGTCCGGTAGCCACGCGATGTTTGTGGCATTTGGATCTGAATCTGGGACACCTGAATACACTCCGGAGTATTAATGGCCAGCGCAATCACGCCTTGGGCACGAGGGTAAGACTCCATGTTAAACCCAAATACAGATTAAAGGTCTAGCAATAACTGCCGTCGATTTGCTTCTAATTAATGTATTTGAATATATAAAAACATATACATATTTATTTTTTTGAATATATAAAAACATATACATATTTACATGCATATACATATGTACATACATACATTTTAAGAGCTGCAGAACTATCTAAATTAATTTAAATGGAGCGGTGTGACAACCATCTAACCACAGAAAAGGGACGATAGTCTTCTTAAGGATTATTCTTCACAAACAGTCGAAAGATGGCGCCACACTACTAACGAAAAAGATACATTTCGCTTAGCCTCACACAAAAGTCTTTTCTTTTTGGAAATGGAAATAATAAATATTGGGAGGGAGACGTAGTATAAATAATTTAAAAATTAATTAATCAATTTAACATTTAATATGATCTTATTGATAAAATATTTAACAATTGTGAAAATTTAATTGATTTTAGTTGCGCGCCAGATTTGTGTTGCAAATGCAGTATCGATAGTATCGAATTCTGCAAACTTCACCACCTTTGAAACCCACCACAGTCCAGGGGTGAATTTATCTTAGTTTGGCGCGCTGTTTAAATCAGATTTGTTATTAGCTTTGGCATTTCTCTCTGAGTAAATAGCATGCAAGGTTAAACAAAGCGAGAATCTCTGGAAAACGTGCTTTCACTGCAACACTTTGTTTTTTGTTTCGTTTTTGCACTGATAAATATTTACTGATAGCGCCACACTTGACTGTTGTCCGAGCTCTCTCTCTTAAGTAAAAGTTCTCTTTCGAATTGCAGTGTAAATTGCACTTGAAAAATTGTAGAGTCTAAAAATCAGTTACACTTTCAAGTTCCTAACGCACGGTTGTGTGTCTATAAAGATTCGTTAATGGGCGACAACAAAATTCAAAGACAAAAAAAGAGACAAAAGAATTGTAATTGAAAAACTGCGAACTCACGAATATTTTGAATTAATTGAAGGCGAGACAATTTAATTTAAATGAATCTTTTTGATTGAACTTTGTGTGTCTGTTTCTGGTTCTGCAAATTGTAATTAAATAACCCAAAAGAAAGCAGTTGATGAAGAAATAAAAAAATTAAGAGATAAACAAATATTGATATTAATATATGTAAATTTCAAATTAAGAACGTAGAAAATTGTGTTGCTTTCTTTGTGTCTCTGTCACTTTGTCGCTCTCTCGCTCTTTAACTCTCTTGTCCTGCTCTGACTCTTTTGAATAATTTCGAAATTGCTGTCATTAATGTCAAATTCAAGTGAAATATGTGTAGAATCCAGCTGGAAATTATTACAATTACTTTATATAAGAATAATAATAAAATCAAAGTAGTCTTTGACCCGCCGTAAGTTGGCTAAGATTGACTCTCTGGCTTATGGTTAGATTTCGATTCTCTGAGATGCTAAACTCCACTTCAATTTCCACTTTCACTTCTGTTGATCCCTCCCAGCACTACGTCCAGGCCCCAGAGGCTCATCCAGTGCCAGATGGTAGATCCTCATCGGGAATGCAGCACCAGCAGCAGCAGCAGGAGAAGAATCACCAGGAGAATCTGCTGTCTTCATCGCATAGCAGTCTACGGCAATCTACTGCGGCCCAATCCTTAAGACGGCAGGACAGTCAGTCGCAGGGCAGCCGGGACAAGCCAGCTTTCTCGGACATGGCATCCAGCGTGGACATTCCCTACGACATCAGCTGGATATTCCCTCGGCTGCGGAGTCCCTCCACTCTGTGGTATATCGCCAGTCAGTTTGTGGTCACTCTCGTGGGTGTCTTCAGCAAGATTCTGCTCGGTGAGTAGCACTTGGCAGCACCTTCTTTCTGATCTCTGTTCTTTTGTTAGTCAAACAGATTTTTAGTCACAATATTTATACAAATATCTGGCCTTATTGTATATGTGTCTTACAATTTTCTTCTTATATTTATTGTTTTTATTATTTATGTTTTAAGTGATGCTGAGCCAGACGAAAGTCTATAACAAGGATCGTCTGACGACGGCGGTGGCAAAGCGGCCCAAGGGAGTTCCCCTAATAACCGTCTCCAATCATCATTCCTGCTTCGACGATCCCGGAATTTGGGGCGTGCTGCCAATCCGTTATGTGTGCAATACTCTCCGCATACGGTGGTCAATGGCAGCCCATGATATTTGCTTCACCAGGAAGCTTCATTCCATGTTCTTTATGTTCGGTAAGTTTGACTTCAAGTTGAAATTTCAACTAAGTTTGGCATTTATTTATCTTTGTGATAGGCAAATGCATACCGGTTGTGCGTGGAATTGGCGTCTATCAGGAGGCAATTAATCTGTGCATCGAGAAGTGCGCCATGGGCCACTGGGTGCATGTCTTTCCGGAGGGCAAGGTGAACATGACCAAGGAGGAGATTCGTCTGAAATGGGGCGTGGGTCGCATTGTCTATGAATCCCCCAAGATGCCAATTGTACTGCCCATGTGGCACGAGGGCATGGACTCCGTGCTGCCCAATGTTGAGCCCTATATGTTTAAATTGGGCAAGAATGTTACGATCAACATTGGCGAGCCTTTGGATCTGAACGATTACGTTCAGGATCTGAAAAGACAACAAGTCCCTGAACCTGTGGCGCGAAAACTCATCACAGATAAAATACAGGAAGCCTTTTATGTAAGTTTTCCATTTATTCCACAATTTTCGACATTAAACTTTTAATATTTATGACAGGCGCTGAGGATAGAAACTGAGAAATTGCACGAGGAACGCGATCAGTGACCGTACCTGGAAAGGCCAAATTGAGAAAGACATCCATGAAGCTTATTTATTTCGATAGTATTAAGCCTAAAATGATGCCTCGATAAATTGTTATCACTGTAAAAATCGTGTATCTAGCATTTTTCCTACTTCCTAAACTATTTGTATGCCTAGTATATTTATGTGAGGTGCAAGCCAGCCGTCTTTTATCTGAACTAAAGAATTCTTAAAATTATATAATGTGACAATTTACTTTAAGCTAAAAGAGTGTGGATCGTGGTTAGTGTTAAATAAAAATAACGTCAATTCCAATTTGAAACTGAAATTTTTTCCGATTATTTTTTGTATTTATTTGGACACAATAAATTGATCGATATTTGATCAATTGGCGTTTTTGCGCCAAAAGTGGCTCTTTTTTTCCTGTTGGCGCAATGGCACTTTTTTTCAAATTGGCTCCTTTTTTTTAACAGTTCAGAATCAGTTATTTTGTATAATTTTAGGTTGAAGTACATATTTATTTTTATTTTATTTAGATTAAGAATAAAACGTGAAATACTTTGGAAATATGATGTGCTATAGCTATATGTGTGTGAAAAAAATAGTTCTTATTTAATTGAATGCAAAAATAAGATGAATTGCAAAAAAAGTTTTGGCTCTTTTTTTAGTGAATTTGGCTATTTTTTTTTTTTTGTGGCTCAATCTGATTTTCTGTAGTGGCAACGCTCGCAAGGCGGCTAGAAATGAAAGGAAAGAAGAGGAAGAGAAACAGAAGGCACCGTTATATGGCACAATGATAAAAATGTAAGAAATGCACATAAAAATTTACTTTTAAATAAAATACTAATTAAGTAAATGTTTAGGTCATATATAAAAGAGAAGGGCATCGTGTTGACGACACCAAAGCGCAACGAGCTGCTCAAAGATGGCCCACCAGAGTCCTCGTCCAACAGGTGTCACATTTTGGGTCGGGGCTCCTTTGGCACAGTGTTCAAGGCCATTTATCGCGGTACGTCATGACATTGTAATTGAATATATTAAGTGAAATTAAAATTTCATAAGGATTTTATCCGCCCTTAGAGCACGCTGTGGCATTGAAGATCCTTAAAAACAGCGCCATTTCCACGCTGCAGAGTGAGGCGCATGTTCTCAACTGGAAGCACAAAAATATTGTGCGTCTTATAAAACTGGAATCGACACCTGAGTTTGGTTTAATCATCATGGAGCGTCCCAATGGACTGTGCCTGCAGCGTGTTGTGGACACGCTGCCGCTGCCCTTGGTTCACAGAGTGCTGTAAGAAATTGATTGATTGGACTCGAGGACTCACAGTTATTCTTATAAGTATACTCCTTAATAGCATAACGCTCGATGTTCTGGCAGCCTTACGTTATTGTCATGGACAGCGTGTTTTGCATCTGGATGTGAAGCCACCGAATATATTGATTGCTCTGGGCACCAAAGCAAATTCAAATAATCGCAGTTATATATGCAAGCTGTGTGACTTTGGATCTTCGATCAAGTTGGATGAATCATGTGACAGCAGTCGGAACAATGCAAAGGGTACACTGCGCTACATGTCGCCTGAAGCGTTGCGTTGCGCGCCTTTAACTTGCGCCTCGGACATCTATTCCTTGGGGATTACCATGTGGCAGCTGCAAGCACGCCGCTTGCCTTTCTATACCCTTAGCTGCAATGAGACCATTGCCTATCAAGTTGTCAAGCACAACCTGAGGCCGGATAACTATACACGACTGGAGGAGCTACAACATGGCTCTGATTATACTGCAAATCTGCCTTTAATCGGCTGTTATTGTAGGGAAAGGAATTACAACTCCGTCGATCTGTTCTACAGCTACATGAACACAATTAATCCACAACTGGATGTCGTATTATCAAGTGATTTGTGCAAGAAAGTGCGTCGTAATCTCAACTTTGAGACGTCACATGGCCGTGTTAGCAAACGAGCAACTAAACAACAGCAAAAGCACCGCTGCAAACAACCAAGATTAGCGCACTATTTCAATAATCTGTCAACAGCATCGGGAACGTGTCTGGAAGGTGCATATAGCGATCTATATAGGAGCTGCTGGGTCAGCGAACCTGAATTGCGTTTAACAACATTTCAATTGCAAAAACGCCTTGAACTGATTTTATCCAAATGCTTCTCTGTCTCATAAGAACTATGTATATGCCTAATTAAGTTAAATTTACTGTTTTTAAATGTTTTCATTATTTTTGTAATTATTTTATTGTCTTAATCTCTATGTAAATTAATGCTATTCCACTGTAAAATAACGTCTGTCGTTTTATAGCGACATTTTATGTTCGCCAGGACGATAATCAAGCTGTAAAATTTGTAGTCAAAACTCTCCCGAGTAATAGGTTTAATCTATATATATAAAACTCTTTGTCCTGACTGACTGACTGACTCACTGACTGACTGACTGAGAATCAACGTGCAGCCCAAACGGTAAAAGATAGAAAGCTGAAATTTGCACACAACATAGATGAGATAATTTCATCGTGCAATAAGACGGCGTTTTGGGAAATTCGACCTCTAAGTGGGTCAAATCGGGGTCAAAGGTCACGGAATTGCTTAGTATGAAAAACTTTTTTGTTTCCTAAGATATCTCAACCAAACTCACAGATTATATGTTTGGTACTGTCTCTTACATTCTGACCAAATTTGGTCAAAGTGGAATGACTATATCTTATAGCTGCCATAGGAACAATCCGATGAAAAACACCTTTAGTACGAAAAACTTTTTTGTTTCTTAAGATATCTCAACCAAACTCATAGATTGTATGATTAGTACTGTCTCTTACATTCTGACCAAATTTGGTCAAAGTCGGATGACTATATCATATAGCTGCCATAGGAACAATCGGATGCAATCGGAGATATCCTAACAAAACTTTTAGATTAACTCTTCTTGCCAAATTTGGACTAATTCGCTTAATTTAGCTTTTCCCGCCAAATTTAGCTTTTTCCCGCCAAATTTAGCTTTTTCCCGCCAAATCCCCAAATCCGACTTTTCAGCCAAAGTTCAATTGCAAGGAAAAAAATTAAGGCAGCGGACAGCGGAAGCTAAATATTTCCGTTTTTTTTTTTAGAAAAAATGCTATATTATATAAATTTGTTAAAACAGGCAACTAAATACATTTTTGCTAGCGAAGCGAGCTGCGGGTTGGCGAGCGAAGCGAGTAGGGGGCGAATATTATGTAAATTTGTTAAGCCGGACAACTAAAGACAATGTTGCGAGCGAAGCGAGCTGGGGGTTGGCGAGCGAAGCGAGCAGGGGGCGTAGCCCCCTAGTAGATTATAATTGTTGGTTTAATAATTTATTTTTCGTAACTCATTTTTTTCGTTTTGTACTTGCTACGCTAAGAAAATACATTTATAATGTTTATACGAGCTTAAATTTATAATTTCTCATTTTGTCGAGCGTAGTGCGTTTGCTATGTGTGTATATATCTGTATATATATCTATATCTATATATTTATGTATGTAACTTGTAATTAGGATGTGATGCAAACAAGAAGCACTAACGGATTGTTCAGTTTGCTTCTTAGTTTAAGCTTTAGTCTCACATCGTGGCTACTTAAGAGGGACTAACTAACTAGAGTCGAAGAAGAGGTTTCCAATATATCAATCTATATATAATATATTTATATTTACAATTTATTGTTGTCATTTGTGTTGTTCGCTTCGAAACCATATATATGTTATGCATGTATGTACTATATATAGTATAGTATATGATTTTATATATATTTAGTATGTATGTTATTGTAAAGATGTCTAAATAATTTCACCCATTTATGCTAAAGTGTTCGACTTAGGAGTTGAGTTTAATGGTAATCTGATAATCTACATACATGCTCGATTTTTGTGCGGAAGACTACAGTTTTATAGTAAGGTTATTATTAGTTTTGAATAGTTTTAGAAAAGTTCTTAGGCTTGTCACTTTGCTCAGATATTGAGCAAAGCTTTGGCTATTCCAAATCAATTGTCATTATCTTGTATGGTTTATAGTATTTTTATTCTTAGGAGTTTTCTATTCAGTTGTAAATGCAATTTTCGAACACATGTCTTTTTGGAACACACACCTCAGACGATGCTCTACTAAATCATATAGAGCATGTCGAGTGTTTTTCTTTGTTTCCAAATCTTTTGAATACTTGAAAAACAAACGAACAAATGGGTTAAACACATTCAAAAACTTTAATATAAATATGCAATAATTATTATTTTTTTTTTTGCTCTTCACACTCTCTGTCTCCTCGGTTTTAGTTTGAATATATCACAATTTAGTCTTTTTAAATCTTTAAATATATATACTTTGAATTCTTTAAATATATATTTCAAAAGGGAATCTTAACTCCACTTACGCTTAACTAATTTATTATAGGGTCTTTAATTTCCTTTCATTTTTTTGTTGTTCCTTATGAGATTGTTGGGGGCTTCTCTTAACTGGCGTAGGAACGACGCACGGGAACCGGCGGTGGAATTTTGGATTTACGTTGTGGCTGCTGCTGCTGCTGCGTTGGAAGCTTTTGCGGCGTCTGCGGCGACGGCGACGAGGGCGTCGACGAGGACGATGACGTCGAGGTCGATGACGAAGTTGACGAGTGAATGCACGTTGGAATTCGCGTCGGCGGCGCTTTGTGACAGCTCCTGGGCAGCTCCGACTTCGATGACTTTGTGGACTTTGTTTCCTGCAAGCAATTTGAAGACTGTTTTAAAATGCCATCAAAATTCGGAAAAAAATTGAAGGTAAACTTGGATAACCAAAAGCTTTAATGTTATTAGAAAACTTAAATTAGACAAAATAAATGCGAAAGGCAAAATTGTGGAAAAGTCCAAGTCAACAATATTTTTTAAAAGTTGCTCAAATTGTATATGAAAAATGGTAAACCAAAATTTTAAATGTTATTAACAAATTAAAATTAGCCAAAATCAAAAGTATTTTTTTTTAAATGCGCGTTTTATTTTAATAAAAAACAATACTGTTCAAAATTGCACGTTTATTTAAATACATATTTTTGAACTCGTTTCTAGCACTTTTAACCCGGAAAAGGGACTCGCAATAAAATTGAATAGTTTATCTTAAACTAGTTTTGCTATTATTTAAAGATATAGCCATGTCCGTCCGTCCGTCTGTCCGTCTGTGTGAGCGCCTAGATCTCAGAGACTCTAAGAGCTAGAGCAACCAAATTTGGCACACAGATTTCTATAAACTCCACGCAGGTCAAGTTTGTTTCAAAATTTCGCCACGCCGCTTTCCGCCTCCGTAAATCGCGAAGATATTAGGATTTTTTAATAACTATCGTTAGCTACTATGATTACCTATCAACAAGATCGGACAAATAGATAGCTGGCAATGGCTAGTTTAAGGTTTTGGGCAATTTAAGTGCCTAAAAGTATGCAATAAAATATTTTAAAATTAATAAAGTAAGTAACGGGTATCACTGCGGACGGCAGTCCGCGCTAGTGACGAAAGCAGCACGAAGGGTGCGAAAGGCGACTAGCATATATACACAGGAAGAATGGAAGATTTGCTATGACGGTCCGATCAGGTCGAGTTATATACCGATCGAAAGGTATCAATAAAACTTACAAATGTGCATACTAAGATTTTTGAAAACTCACCTGGTTCGTGAGATAAACAGGTGTAAATGGGAGGGGAAAAATTTAAATTATTGGAGCAAATGGGGCCGTTGGAGCCTTTTTGAATTTTCGTTGAATTTTTTACAATTCTTATCAAAAATACGCGTCGAATGACACCTTGATCATCAAAATCCGACAACTGGTTAGAAAAAAAAATTAATTTTGAAATTTTGAGTCGCCTTCCGAAAATGAGATGAAAAGTCAGTATGTTTGTTTGTTTGTTTGTTTGTTTGTATCAAAGCGATGATTTAGCTTAAAAGTTTGAATGAGGACTTGTTCCCGCTCAAAAATCTAGAAACGTTTGTTCTACGACTTTTTCGAAAAATCGCTAGTTTAGTGGGAAATCGCTAAAAACCGCTAAAACTAAAAAAAAAATTTTGTCACTGGCTCTGCGCAAAAAAGTACTACTAGTATATACTGGTATTTATTAGTTATGAAAAATTTAGCGCAATGTGTCCAGTGACAAAATTTTTTTTTTTAATAATTCATGTGTAAAATGTAATATTTTTCGTCACAAAATTGGATATCAGAAATTTTGGGGCATGCAAATGTTTTCGTCACTAGACTTTTACCTCGTAAAGAGGTTTTTTTATAAGATCCTATAGTCGATGCCCTATATTTAAGTTATATTTATGTTAAAAATAATCTGAGATCTCTGAAATGCTTTTTTTGTGTAAGTGTCCTATTCAATTGACGCAATATTTGAGCCCCTAAATTGGACGGATTATGTTTAAGAATTTTTTGTTAATAGTTAAGGCTGTACCATGAAGAATTCCAGCTGGTTAAGACAATGCAATTAAATGATCTTTAACGTAAAAAAAAAATTAAGTCTCTATCATCATTGGTTTGGGAGCAGTGGGCGATCGAAAACACACTTAGGGGGTGTTCTATTCAAGTGACGAGGAGTGTACATATTATATATCAATGGAAAGGTATTAATGCGTAGATCATATATATAGGTCTATATATGATGTGGCTTCTATGGTTCAAAAGATATTTCAATTCAATTTTTATTTTTGATTTTTATAATAAAAATTGAGAAATAAGTGTTATTTGTCAATTTTTATAATAAAAATTGGAAATAAGAGTTAGGGTTAAATTTGTATATAAAAATTGAAAAATAATAATTATTTTTGACTTTTATTATATAAATTAATTTTAATAATTAAAAATAATTTTTTTTATAAAAATCAGCAAATAACTCTTATTTTTTAATTTTTTGAAAAAAAAATTATAAGTGTTACGTCCCTGGTTTCTACTATACTCTGTATGATTTTCTCACTTGAAATTTCTTATATTTTGATGAATTATTCTTCTTTTTCAGTAAGTAACATACAAAAAAAAACATTTTTTTTTGGATAAAAATACTATTCCTTTTTTCTGTCCTTATACTCCAATGAAGAAATTCCTAACTGAGTTGAGCTTACCTTCTTTGGTGAAACCAGCGCCTTCGACGGGACAGTCACCTTGTCCGTCGCCCTCTCCGTCAGCTTCTCCGTCGCCGTCGCCGACGCCGTCACTGGCGACGTGACTCGTTTCCAGCCGTTGCTTCTGCGCCAGGAGTTGGCTGTGGGCGGCGGAGGCGTGGAGCGCTGACGTTGCAGCAGACGCTGCTTGAGCTTGGAGACGACAGCTGGCGTTGGGGCTGAAATTGGAATTGGAGTAGGAGCTGCAGCTGTTGGCGCCTCCTTGGTTTTGGCCATTTTGGCCATCAGGGAGCAACTGATGCTGTCGCTGCGGACGACGCTGGACTCGAGTTCGCGGCGCTGATTGTGTCGCAGAATGCAGCTGGGCTCCTGATCCTCCAGCACCGACTTGGACTTGACCAGCACATGGGGCGGCGGAGGACGACGCAGTTCCGTTTTTATGATTTGTGCTATGCATTGTTGTTCACTGATAGGAGGCGGAGGAGGAGGTAAGCTGGCTTGGATCAGCGGCACATCTTCAATCTCAATGTCGCTGACGCGTCTTCGGCATTCCTCAATTACAGCATAGTCGTGCTCCTCTTCCTCCTCCTCCTCCACCGCCTTCTCCACGTCCTCCTGCTGCGGATGCGTCACTGAATGCTCATCGGTTTCGCTGGAGGAGCAGCTGGTCAGCTGGGCACGACCCGCCTCACTGGGCGTGGGACTTGAGCGCGCTTTGACCTGGCTCTCCGACATGCTAGAGTCCTGCTCCTCGTCATCCTCGTCCTCGTCCTCGTCCTCATCCTCGTCGTCGGTCTCGCCCTCGAGATACGAGAAGAGACTGCGCGAGGAGTTGGAGCGTATGTTGACCAACTTGTAGAAGTCGTTGGTGAAGTCAGTGCAGGCCACTTCCTCGTCCTCCGAGTAGACAATCTGTAATCGGCCATATGTTAATATTCGGAAATTAAACACGAACGTGTAACGTAAAATCTGAAGTGTAATTTTTACAATAATAAGTATATATTTTTGAAAAAATTAAGGAAAGTTTAGTAATAATTTTGCAGTTTTTGAAAACAACTAACATTTTTATTGAAAAAAATTCAAATTAGTGATGGCTTCAAATAAAGAAAATAGTCAGAACTTTGTTGAACACAGTTTCTAAAAACATTTACAGCCAATTTTTATTTTTAAACTTAAATAACAAAAATTGGAAAATAATTTTTATTTTCAATTTTTATAATAGCAATTGAAAAATAACTTTTATTTTCAGTTGCTAAAATAAAAATTGAAAATAGGATTTAAATTATAATTTTTAAATACAAATTTAGATTCAATTATTATTTTATAATTTTTGTTTTTAGATGGAAAAATAGGTTTCTTTTAATTTCTTTGATACAAATCAACAAAAAACGTTTATTTAATAATTTATATTTTAAAAAATAAAACTGTTACGGTTGAAATTTTGTAGAGTTTACCACAATAAAATAAAAATGTTTATTACTATCTTAAACTAAGTAAAGTTTTCGTCATTTTTGTTTTTCATTTAAAAATTCCTATTTCTTATTTCAATAATTTTTTTCTTTTTTCAGGAATCTCATAAATTGTGCATGATATATACAAATTTATTTTTTTTATAAAAAATAATTGTTTTAATTTTTTTCATGCTCAACTTTGTTTCTTTGATTACCAATGTTAATTTTTTTTAAATCAATTTTGTTTCTTTAAATTTGAATGTTACTTTTTTTTATAAATTAAGTTTGTTCTTTTAATTTGTATCTTTTTGCGTGCTTAATTAATAGCTTACCTTCTGCTGCAGCAGGTGAGCGATGCCGTCGGTCAGGGAGTCGGTCTCCACGGTGGTCGAGTTGATGAAGTCGCTCGAGGGCCAGAGCCAGTCGTGTTCCCGCTTGCGACGTTGCAGTTGCAACTGTTGCTGTTGTTGTTGCTGTTGTTGTTGCTGCAGGTGTTGCTGTTGCAGGTGCTGATGGTCACGCTCATCGTCGAAGGTTATCACAGCCAGCTCCTCCTGCGACATGCTCCAGTCTTCCATTTCGGTGGAACAGGGCTCCGCCGCCGGCAGCAGCCACTGCTCCGGCTCCTCGGGCAGATCCTCCAGGTGCCCGTTCGACGGTTGCGGCTGTCCGCTGCTCATCGTGCAGTAGCCCTCGTCCCCCCGCCCCTTCACCGGACTCGCCGACAGCGCCGCGTTCTGCGCCTCCAGATCCCGCACTCGACCCTTCAGCAGGCTCACCTCCTCCCGCAGATTGTCCTCCGCCACAATGGCGTCCACCACCTTGCGCATCACATCGTCCAGGCAATGCTCATACTGTCGGATCCGCGTCAAGAGCGCTCGGTTCTCCTGCTGCATCGAGTGCAGCAGACTCTCCTGCCTCGCAAAGCGTGTCTGCAAACGGGAAGAGAGGGAGAGATTTGAAAAAGTCAATGCAGAGACCTAAATATGATCATGATGACATTTCGCATGAAAATGCGTTGACTTTTGTCCAAGTTATGGTAGTTTCTAGTCTCCTCTTTCTCCTGAGTATTCACAGCTTTTAAAAGTCCACATTTTAGTTCACTTTGTTATGATTTTTTACTAAACAATTGAAAAGTTTCAAATCCATTTATGGCAAGTGAAGTTGCATAAATGATAAAACCTAAGTTTATAAATTTTTTAGAACACAAATTTTCGAAAAACAGCACAGGTGCCAATTTTTGAATACATTTTAATCTTGCTTTTTAAGTGCATTTTGAGGCCAAATCATTAACAAAATGACATTTCGCTTGAAAATCGTTTAAGTTTTGCCAAAGTTATGGAAGCTCAAAGTTTTTGAAAAAACGCCAAAGAAAATATCTGAATTTTTAAAAATATTTTAAGTTTAGCAAATGAAAAACATTTCGATATAAATTTCAATATAAAGGTAAAAATATGATCAAAATAAGTCTGGACATGAAAATCGGTTTAGTTTAGTCAAAGTTATTGCAATTTTAAGACTTCAAGTTTCCAAAAATATTGTTAAACAATTCTATGAATGTTGGTAAATTTATGAACCATACGTTTTTAATAAAGAAATAACCAAGAGTAGACAGAATAGGCGCACTGTAGTTTTTCTTTTTGAATATAGCACGAAAAGTTTAAACTTTAAAGTACATGTTTCAGTTGGGAGTTTCATTGGGGAACCTTCGGGTGACTGCAGCCCGACGACAGTTGCATTGACGAGGGTCGACCTGGCTCATTTATCACACAATTTGTGGCACCTCGAAGTGATTTCAAGTGCTAAGTGAGTAGTTACATGCATCCACATACATCTGCCCCTACTTCGTCTATGCAAACCCAAAGAAAAAGCCACGAATTGAACAAGTAAACAACTGACAGGCAACTTGTTAACTTGGCCCGAAGGTCAATGCAACTATCGACAAACGAACGAACAAAACAATGCTTGGAATTGAACCTTGGGATTGGATTCATTAGAGTCGCTTTACGAAAATTCAGTTAGCTCGACTTAAAGCCCATTCAATTGGGAAATGTTTGGAGTGTGGCAAGTATCGAGCCGACTCCTTCCTACTTCTTACTTCTTAGTTCAGCGTCGAGGGGATAATGAAAAGATGCCCAGCGAAGCGTCTCTAATGCGAACGCTCAATCAATTTCTCAAAGCAAGTAGAGGACCCAAAAAACAAAAAAAGAACCACATCAACTGCAAGCTAAACAACAGGAAAGTCCCTGACTATGAGATACCCGTTACACATACGGCATTTTTTTAAATTATTTTAAATTTGTCTAAAAAGTAAAAATTACTCTTCTTTCAATTATTTTTTCCATCATTGCATGTTAATTTTACCCATAAATTTATACTTAAAAAAATACCCGACTATGAGATACCCGTTACACAATTTCGATACTAGGCTTTTTATCATAGATTTATAAATTTGTCTGAAAAGTAAAAATTACTCTTGTTTCTATTATTTTTTCCATCACTGCATATTAATTTTATCCATAAATTTAAACTTAAAAAATACTGCATACTTTAAGGCGCATTCATTGCTTAAAAACTTAAAAGAGGTATAGTTCCCGCACTCTTTACCCGATCTTTAAGAGATTGAGTAGAATAATAGAGCATAGTAAAGTACAATACACCCTTATGCTTTTTCAGGCAACGGGTATTAAAGCAATGTGCCAGTCTTAAAGAAAAGCAGCAATTTGAAGTCGGCCCAGATAAGCGACAATTTGTATGCGCTGAATGCGAGCGAGGGGAAACATTGTTCTTAAAAATGAATTTATGCGTTTATTTATGACTTCGCTGAGACTTTTTTCTTCTTCGACTTTGACTTTGTCTGCGTCTTCAACTTCCATTTTCCTGTGCCATTTTCCAAGTCGCAGACTAAGCGGGGGGAACAACTGCGACTCCAACTGAAAACTCTTTCCGCAGTGCAAATTGTTTTTTGTTTTTCACATGCTGGGCACTGAGCGAGGGCAGTTTAATGAGTTGCTTGATTTTTCAATTGAAATTTGTAGATAGAATTTCTTGAAGACCTCTTTTGAAGCAGGGAGCAACAAAAATTGAAGGAACTATGCTACAGTAACTTAACCTACATCAAAGTTCCTATATTCTTTTTAATTTTAATAATAATTTCACGCGGTTTAAACCGCTTGCGTTCGATGCTGCCACCTAGTCCGATTTAGATTTTCGAAGTCAGGGTCAGCGATGCCACATTTTTTAGTCAGAATTCGAAGTAAGGTATTTAAAAAAAATATATGGAACCACTTCAGTTTTCTTTAAACTGAGCAATAAAAAAACTAGGTTTTTTTAAGTTTTACCGCAGAAATCCTATAACTTATTGTGCAATTTGTGAAAATATTTTTCACGAAGAGTTGCCAGACTAATGCTAGAGTTGTCGAGTAATTTTTATTTTCTCGAGCCAATTACTTTATAATTTTTTTCAGCTAAATAAAATCAATTACTTTATAAATAAATTAAATTAGACAAGAAAAAAATTAAGAACTTATGGTTCTGCAATGATAGACTTTATAAAGTTGCTAAGCAAACCTTTGGATAATTAAATCTGGGAAGGTGTTAACCCTTAGCAGCCTAGTTCGAAAAGGTTGGTGAAAACGCTAAAAAAATTAAATCTGTCGAAGTTCTGGCACTGAGAAATTTTACGAGCGGAATTGCTTTCTGCGGAATTCTATTTCGTTTGCGTTTTCTGTGGCATTCCTGATAAATCTTTAATAGGTTTTTTGGTTTTAATACTACAAAGTGTAGAAATTTTTGTATTTCAGAATTTGTAATTAAAAATTGGTATCAAGTTTTATATTCGTTGCTAAAAGTTGCACCCAAGCAATTGCTATACTTTAGTTTTTAGCATAAAAAGTACTTGTTTTTCATAACTTTTGGAACTTATGGTGCCGCCCTCGCTGTGAGTATGAGCCCCCCAAGCAGCACATTAGCAAAGCGAACGGCAAATTGAACAGCAGCATCCGAGGAAAGGAAGATACATGAAGGAAGATACATGAAGGAAGATACATACCTGGAGTGCCTTGTGATCCCGACACGTCTGCAGTTGCTTGCGTTCTTTGGATTTCATAATGCGATTCATGCTGAAGAAAAAAACAAAAATAATAATAGTAAAAATAAATGTATAAATTAAAACAAGTAGCAATCATTTGGTTATGTGTGTGTGTGAAAAAGCGGCAAAATTGTGCGTGTGGCTAAAAACATTTTGACCAAAACTATGCGCGAATTTGAATTGCCGTAATTACATTCTGGACTCCAGGGAGAGAGACAGAGAGGGTGAATCGCACTCTGGTGCGGCACTGATTGATGGCTTTTCGCGGAGCATGATTCTAATGGTCAAATGCAAAATGGGAAATGGCCCTGAATGCAATATAAATGCTTCCTGCTTTGTTGGCCTAACTCCGACTTCAGTTGCTGCTTTCCGGGCTAATTCGCGTTGGCTTTTGGTCTGGTCTGGCCAATTCTTCTGCTGACGCTGCTCAGTAATTTGGAAAATTGCATTCAATGCCGTTAACTTTGTTGTACGGCTCTAAGCCAAGTTAGACCAGCGTACACTCTGAGAAAAAGCTGAGTCTGCGTTTATCATATTTACATATATTTATAATATGCAAAATAGCATTTTTAAAAGTTTCATGGTTTACATTTCAATATTAAATCAAAATCGTCATTGTACAAAAGCTAAAACCGATTGAGAATTTTAATTTTAAATATGTTAAATATGTGACCTAAATATTTTCTAAGTATAAACAAAATAAGTTATAAAAATCTTTTGTTTTTAGTTGCAAAAATAATTAAAAATAAAGTGGAAACATGTTGAAATTGAATACAATTACTTTCATGTCAAAATGATTTAACATTAAATAAAATATTTGGAAATTTAATTTTATTATTAACTTGAATTTTAATTTGGTTTTCAATCAAATAAAAAGTTTTCATATTAAGTTTTAATACGTTTTCCATTTAAATATCATCGACAAAATCAAATAATTTGACTTATTTTTACTATGCAATTTTTCTCTGAGTGTAGACGCTTTCTCTCTCCATTCTCTGGAGTGCGTAATGACGCTGACTGAGGTCTGAGGAAGTTGAAGGCGTTCTCAGTCACGAGTTTCTATGAAATATTTACGTAGTTTTTGGCCACAAGCAGCGCGAAAAACGAAAAACTCTTTTACAATTTCATAATTATGTGGCATACTCGTTACACCAACCAAAATAAAGCAAAACAATTCATTCCCTCTCTCTCTCTCTCTCTCTCTCTCTGTGTATTACAATTTTCTTTACAGTTTCTCAGCGCAGTTTCCGTAATGGAATGCATAAAACATAAGGCAATTCGAGCGCTCGTAAATATTTAAATCTTGCCAGCATATCATTTGCATAAATCTACTCTTATTTAGTATATGGCTATAAATACTTGTGTTTTGTAATCGGCTATGTGCACTAATAAAAGATACTTAAGCGAGATGTTGTATCTTTAAGCCACAACTCAAAGATATTGTGTATCTTGTAGTTTAAGAAATAATAATTGTTATTTAATAATTTCAGATTTGCAAAATAAAAATCTGTGGGTAAAAGAGCTTGTCAACATACACTTTGTCAAGATTACTTTACACACTCAAAAAAATTCAATATTTTGACTTTAAATAAGAAAATAATAGCTTATTATATATATTTGGAACGTCATTTAAATTCCGTTTGAATGCTGCAAGGGTTTTCTTAACCCATTAAGTATCCATTAAATACTTTGAGCTTTTGTTAAATTCTTATATCAATTCCAAGAGTGACTGCAAAAAATCTTATCAAAAATCTTTTCGCTAGTATTTTTTATGATTTTTTGAAAATTGCTAAAAAAAACCTATTGTAACCAATTTTTCCTACTTTTCATACAAAAAGTGTCTTTTAAGCAAATTTTCAAAAAATCATAAAAATTTTTTTTGCATCAAAACATTTTTTGTTTGCGACAGAGGAATAAAGTCAAAACAGTAGACTTTTACAAAAACTCAAAATATTTAATGGATACTTAATGGGTTAAGGAAAGTTTTGCATCATTCAAAAGGAATTTAAGTGACCTTTCCAAATGTAAAGTAATCTTGACAGACTGTATAAGTTTTGGGGCCGTTTTTTCAATGTACATACATATAAACTGTATCTAAGGTATAATTTAAAATTTGACAGTAATTTCTATACATTTTACGTCAAAATATATTTTAAATAGTTATCAAACATTGAAAAAGCGGGCCTTAAACTAAAAACTAAATATATTTGCCTATTGATAGCCTGATAACCTAATAATCTGAACATGGATGTACTATATTGATCTGCATGTTTGTGAACAATAATTAAGGTTGTTTTTCAGCCAAACGTATTAGCCATGTTTAAGTGTAGATAAATGAAAATAAATAAGTGTAGAATTTTAAAAATGTATTTGATTTGTCACTTACTTCTCAATTTGCTCGCGCAATTCCTTCTCGAATGTTGGTGACCCGCATTGGCTCTGAAAAAGTGCATTAAAAAAGCAGAGATACAGAGAGAGAAAGAGAACAAATGAAACACAATAAAAGCAGATTAAATGAAATGCGAAAGAAATTAAGCACAATAAATTAATGCATTTTGAACGATGACGATGACGTTGATTAAGAACGACAATTTAATTGGCCGGCTAAACTCAAAGTATCAAAGTGCGACAATCAGTTGCACTTACAAAATCGTCAAACTGACGAAAGTGAGAGCGGGTGGCAGCTGGCAAATGAAGGGAAGGGGGAGGCAGGGGGAACGGTTAACTGAAATTGATGAGGGACGAAGATAGAGATAGAGTTGAAGCTCGAATGTGGAAGAGAATGCGGAAAGAGACAACGTCGTCTCTCCGTTGCATGCAACACAATAAATCACCAGAGAGTCAACAACCGACATGGCATCAGTGCCCCCTGCCCACCCCCCCCATTTCTGCCCCTTGGACAGTGGTGAAAAACCGCTAGACTCATGTTTTCGAAAGTATTTTATTTGTTTCATTTCAAATATTTGTGTATATTTAAAATGAAAAAATAAATTAAAAGTTTTTTGAAAATAAAAACGAATTAAGAAAATCTATATTTTCATTAAACAAAACAAGAAATCAAGCTCAAAATATAAAAATATGATAATAAAATTAAATTTAAAAACATATTCTTCGATTTACATAAAATAAAAATTCGTTGCTGCTAAAATTTAGAAGCAGCTATTCCGTCAAATTGTCCCACTGTGCTTCAGCTGCTGTTTTGGCGTGAAATGTAATCGATAAAAAAGTTACATCACGGCGATTTCATTTGTGTGACGTGACGACAACTCAGACACACTCACACTCACAGTTACAGATACAGATACAGTATCTTTTGTGGGGCTTGGACTCAAGTATCCCCGAGTAGCATTTGTAATAAATCGTTTAGTTTAGTGCAAATATAATGAATGACAACAGCATCACATCAAGTGTCAAGTGTAAATGAAACTGAGCATCTTATTGAAGGGCCACAACACGCTCCCAGACCTGAGAATTGTTTGAGATACTTGTGCATTACGTAATACTGGTAATCACGACTAAGTAAACAGACAGCTAAACAGACTGATGACCGGACAATGTCAACTTGACGATTTTCCTGTAAATCACTTCACAATAAAATTATATACTGAAGTAAGAATGCAAAATGAATTCTACTTCTCCCTTTCCTCTCCCATTCTTCTCCATAGAGTGAGAGCTATGAATTCCAATATTGAAATATTTCTAAAACGCTTTCATCTGCAGACATTGCGTGATATAAGAAAACTATCAAATCAAATGCGCAGTCGACTTTTGTGATATCGTGTAATGTTTTATTAACAAGACTTTAAATCTTTCTGTTTTTAAATAAATTTTCATAGTTTCCATGAGATTTTTCTACCTCTACTATAAGAATCTATTTAAAATGAATGTGCAAACTTTGTAAATTTAAATTTACTAATTTTTTCGACTGTTTTCTTCTAGAAATATAGTTTGAAGCTCAAGTGACTTTAACGCGAGTATACCCTACAATCCTAGCTGGAAGTAGGGTATAGACGACAATAAAAGCCTGTGGCACGCGCTGTCAAAATGCCTGCAACAGACTGAAGTTTTTGGAACAATGGGGGATGGTTAAAAACTGATGTCTGCCCCCAACTGTCTCCCCCTTTCTGGCTCAGCGACTCATTCAGAATTACAAATATATGCAATCATTTTTATTAATTCGCCCGACATAAAAGCCAAACACGCTGCAATATTAAAATGCCGCCGCCAACAAAAAAAAGTATGGCAACAGCCGCTGTCGAAGTTGGCGGCAAGTGACGACTAACCAGGCCCGAACACTCGTAATGTTGCTGCTGCTGTGGCAGACTGATTGCCGTTGAATGCTGCCACTGACTGTGGCCGTGGCAGTGGCAGGCGCCGCACAGTGGATGAAAAGCACAAGATTAGCATAAAAAGTCATACTTAAAATTGCTTTTTTTTTAGTAAATTCGATTACCTATATTTCTAGCACCATATCAATAATTTTTGTGTAATTCATATATATTTATATATTTTACCTATTTCCACGAATTTAATTTAAATGCATTTTTCAACAAAAAAACATTAATAAATAACGCTGAAATACTCCGTTTAATACATAAGTCAGATGCTCTTATCATTATTTATCTTTATTATTATACCCGTTACTTATTAAAAATAAGTAAAAGGGGATATTGTATTCGTTGCAATGTATGTAACAGGGAGAAGGAAGCATCTCCGACCCTATAAAGTATATATATTCTTGATCAGCATCAACAGCCGAGTCGATATAGCCATGTCCGTCTGTCCGTCCGTCCGTCTGTCCGTCTGTGTGAGCGCCTAGATCTCAGAGACTATAAGAGCTAGAGCAACCAAATTTGGCACACAGATTTCTATAAGCCCCACGCAGGACAAGTTTGTTTCAAAATTTTACCACGCCCCTATCCGCCTCCGTAAATCGCGAAAATCCACCACACGCACAGTTTTCAAAATATTAGGTTTTTTTAAACAGTGAACGTTAGCTATTGTTATTACCTATCATCCTACTAAATCCCAACAAGATCGGACAAACAGAAAGGTGGTACTGGCTGATTAAAGCTTTTAAGCAATTAAAGTGCCTAAAAGCATGCAATTAAAAAAAGTTTAATTTTTTTTAGGTAAGTAACGGGTATCCTATAGTCGGGAGCTCGACTTTAGCCTTTCCCACTTGTTTTTACTTAAAATTTTTTTGTATTAAAAAAATAAATTAAAAATAAGCTAAGCAAAAATTAAATTGTTTATAAAAATAATTTATCATATATATAAATCATATAGAGCAGACAGATAACATCTTTGCCACTATAGAATATGTATATTAATTAATATAATACAAATCCAGCGATTTTTCCCACTGTGCGCTGGGGTGGCGCCACTTGTGCCACAGAGTGTGGCATAGAATGATGAACGTGTTAATAAAATTAGAGCCATCACAACAAGCTCCCCCTCAGCTTCCCCTCTCCACCCCTCCCCCTCCCTCTCACCCCCTTGCCCCAAGACAAATGCTATTTTGGGCAACTGGTTCGTCTGTCGACAGCTGTTCACTGTTCACTGTTCACTGTTGACTGTTCACTGTTGACTGTTGCCTCTTGGCTACTGGGAAACTCTTGGGCCACATTCACATGCAGCCGAGACGCGCATAAATATTCATTGTGAATTTTGGCCATAAAGCGAGTCGAGGCTGGAGTTGGCCGGGCCCATTGATTAAGTTATAAAATCGAACGAGCACATTTTTGGCATTAATTAATAAAGGCCCAGAGCTAACGCACGCAGCGTTGACCTGGCTCAAAGGAAAGTCGACCAATTTCCATAAGTTTCAATTAGCACAGGACACAGGAAGTACTGTGGTCAATTTGCCCAGATTTTTCAACATTTTAAATTTAAAAAAAAATAATGATGTGACAATATTGAGTGAATGTTTATCCTATTTTGGGATCGAATATTTAATAAGTTGTAAGTTCTTAAAGTTGATAATTAAATGAATTTAATAAAAAAACAAAAATTAAATGTATGCTTTGTTTAAAGAAGTGATCAAAACAAAGCTCTGACATTTTTTTGCTACAATTTTCAATTAAGAGGAGCTGAAAAAATCACTGTGTGAAGTCCTAGTCGCTGCCAGGGTTGCCAGGGTATTGCCAAATATGATTTAAGGGTGCAACAACAAGAAATTAACAAAACAAATCCCGGCAACATGTTGCACTCGTGTTGGACCAAAACAATCTCAGTGGGAGTGGGAGCATAAAAAACCTCGATAGAGGGTTGCAGCCCGCGTGGATCTCAGGACAATTTGCACCCGCAACCAACTGTAATCCCCGGGATAAGTAGCAACCCCAGTCCGAGCATTACAACCTGGTCACAATTCATTGAAAGTCCCCCTTAAATGGGCAAGTTTATTAAAGGGGAACGAGCTCTCAGCCTTTAGCCTTCTTGGCTGATTGACGATCTGACCTGCCAGTCATACAGAAAAGACAGGGGAAAAGGGAGTGTGGAATTCCATGCAAAATATGAACATGCTTATTATTAATTAACATGCAGATTGAGCAGCGGGTGGCAATTCGAATTCTCGTCGAATTCTGGGCAGTAAACGGGGAGAACTTTGAACAGACCCCTGAAACTGTCATTGTAAATTGGCAGAGTGAATGTGAATTTGCTTACAAATAAGTAAGTATACGACTTATTTTTGAAATGATGAAAACATCCTGTAATTATCTCTATGACTGCTGAGTAGAAAATAGTACAGGGTCACTACGTATATAAAGTAGAGAAAATAATTGCAGAGAAATCTTTAAAGTGTCGCAGGTAGAATAATGATTTAAGATTCTTCAATTTTATTATCTTTAACCTAACTGAAAAGCAGGATTCTGACCAAAGCTGCATTCTAAATGTACGAAGTCTATTTTGAATATCTCAGGTTTCTAAAATTTATATTTTTGTATTTTAATTTATTGAAAAAAAAAACTATATTTTAACAACATTTTCATTTTTATTTTATTATCATATAAAAATACGAATTATTTATTTCTATATTAATTTCATTTATTTTGATGAATGTGTCTAATATGATTTCAATTAAAAAATTTTAATTGAACTCGAATTTTTAATTTTTTTACTTTGATGTTTTAAATTATTTTAAATAAATATTTTGTGATCTAAGCTTGAATTTAAAAATACATTTTAGATATACTATAATAGCCATTAGTTTTGCTTCTTTTTATGGAACTCAACTTCTTCAATACATTACACATTTCCTGACAACATTACAATAACAAAGGGACAAATAAAGAGCTTTGGGTATAAATTCGAATAAAAGTTATCCAATTTATATCGAAATCTTACCATTTCAATATCAATGAATGTGTTTTATTGTTGTTTATCTTGCTGGTGTGTAATTTGTGCAAAGTTCTTAGCTTTCAGACCACAAAAACCGAACCGTAAAAAAGTAACAAGCGGTCAAAAGACACACACTCACAGTCACAGTCACATTCACAGTAGCAATAACAACAATAACAGCAACCGGTAGCAGCAGAACTTATACATGTATATTAGTGTCTGTGTGTGTGTCTGTGTCTGTCGGATACAAACAACGACACAAAGGCTATGGCGAAATCGTAGACCGGGCGAGGGGAGACAAACAAACAACAGCCTCGGGGTCTGTCCCCAAGCGTCATAATGTTTCGGCGTTTGGCGGCACTAAAAAAACCCCAAAAGCGTAACTTAAATTAGAGGTAGAGTTATATTTTCCATGGCAAAAAAAAAATTAGAAGTATGAAAAATGGGAGTAACGTAGACCGATAGAAACTGTGGAGCAGACGCTGCCAACAACAGCCGGCGGAACACTGAAAACGGGCAAACGAAAAAACAACCCTCGTTCGCCTCGTTAATAAAAACTCAGAGAGGAAGGAGCGCAACAGCTTTCGAATTCGCCGCAGGCAGCGATATAGATAGAGAGAGAGAGAGCGCAGCGAATGTCAGCAGCTGCCGCGGCAAATTCATGACACTTTACATCTCCCTTTCTCTCGGTCAAACGGATCAGCATCAGCTGAGTTCGTCCCATTCCACATTCCATGTTCCACAGTCCACGTTTCCATTCCTATTCTTACACGGTTCGCTTTTTGATGTATTACTTTGGCAACGAAATTGGCTGTTTTTAATTTAATGAACCGCGACGGGCGCAACATCAAAACGTGCAGCACAGGGCAGCAGCAAAGGGAGTAGGAGTTGCAGAAAGATTGACAGATAGACAACAGCCCCTGACCGACGAATGTTTGGCAAACAAAAAAGATGCAGATGTGCCACAGGGTTGATCTATTCCTACCCGATGTCCTTCCTTTATGCGACTGCCTCAAAGTTCTCTGCACACATTGAACGTCACTTCAACAGCAACTCGAACTTTTCCCCCCGTTCAACTTTAACTTTAATTCGCGAAATTTCCTTCACATAAGCGCAAAATTAATTGCATTGCACTTTTTTTTGTCAAGGGGTTTTTCTTTTTTTAGGGCTGAATACACACAAGTCCTATGTAAGCATATATAGTCTGAAGAGTATATAGAATGTATATATAGTGGTGGTAGTTTTCGCATTCATATTTCGACTGCTTGGAGTGGGCGTATGAATCATCAGTTCAGCAGTTAAAAAACCCGAAAGGGTCTTGAGGGTCAAATGTGGAAGGTACGAGTAAGTACACATTTATAATGCGGACATAGGGTGGATTTCAAAACGCTAAAAAGACTTTAACGAATGTGCAACAGTGTTAACCATGGATCTACGACTTTAAGTCCGACCTACCCTAAATCTATCCATACTCAGCTTGTGGAAGAACTATAATAAAAACGATAGATAACAAATTATATTCAGTTTTTGCTTCAATTGGTATTTGTTTATATAAATATATATATACTAAGATTAACATAAAATTTACATTATTTATAAAATGGGATGGAGTTCTTAAATATGTTTTTCTAGTCAGCAAAAGTTTAAATAACTCAAATATTAATTTTTTTTAAAAAACCCAACACTGCCACCCTTTCAGTTTAGTTGATTCAGCTAATGAAACAGTTTAGTTGAAATTGAATTATACGAGACATTTAGTCTTTAACTAATTGCCTTTTAAGTGCACTTTTGTAGGAGGGAGCGAAAAAATGTTTAATTGGGCAAGGGACGCACTCCCGACTGGGTCTTCCGCCAAGTGGCGCACTCCACGGGGCGTCTGCCCTTGAGATAGACAGATACTGAATGTGGATGGGATGTGGATGCGGTCGCTGACGGCGCCTTCATTTCCGAGTGAGTGAACCATCAAACGCTTGTGACACAAATTATTAGCAATTCAATGCTGGACGGTGGACTTTAGACGCACATTCCATGATAATAATGATGATGAGGACGATGATGATGATGGAGCTGTTGGCCTAAGATGCTGATAATAAAAAGTGCTCAAGATGCGACTTCCAAGCTGGTCGCCGAGGCGGCTACGCCACAGTCAAAGCTCTTGTAGACGACCCAAGTGCCACTCGACGTCGACGTCGAAGTCAGCGCCGGGGACAGCAGAGCGACAGCGACAGCCTCCATGGAGTCTCCACTACGCAAGCACAGTGGAGAAACCCGGCAGATTTGCTGATATTTATTAATACATTTTAAAGTAGCATGATTTAGTCTGTCTCTATTTTTAAAATGTTTAACACATGAAAGTATATACGGTAATGGAAAAAAAAATAAAAACAATACTTTTTTTTTTATCTATTTACAAAATTGCTTTGAAAAAAAAAATACATTATTAGCTTCATCATTTTTACTTAATAGCTTTTTAGCAATGTTTCAAAATTTAACTAAACAGCGGGATTCTATATTCATGGGCACCCTCTTATCTAATTATTAAAAATTAGTCTGAAATGACAAACTGACTCTCGATTCTATTTTTATTTCCATCACTGCGTATTGGCGATATCAGAGTCCCCGACATGCTTCAAAAACTATTATACGTGAGATCTAAAACATTTCTCAGTCTCAGTCTCGTGTCGCATTTCGAGCAATTCGAAAGTGTTTTTTTAGATACTCAAACGCACAAAAATTAATTCAAGCAAACAAAACTCATAGATATTCTCAAATACATAAATGTATATGTAAACGCTGCGCGTGCTACAAATATATAACCTATTTTTGAATATTATATATGTTAATAAATATCATATAATATCATATATATGACCTAATAAATATCATAAAACTGCGGGTAAGTTCGAATCGGAACAATACAAGAGTTTAGAATGTGTATTGTGTACTAATTATTTTTAATTTTTATTTAGATAAAATTATTTTAATTTTTAAAAAAATTTTAAGACTTATTTGTTTCAAAAAAACACTTGAAATTATAAATGTATTCAGGTTTACGAAGCTCCATTCGAAAAAGTCTATGAGATTTACTCATTCTTGTAAAGATTTTGGATTTTTTTTCAGGCATGGCTGTAACGAGGTCAGAGCTTCGGCTGTGGCCGATCTTTATCCTTGTAGTAGGACTGATTGCTGGTGAAAGTTCTGATGTGGATTGTCCAGCGGAGTGCGAGTGCAATACACGCAACTTTGAAATTTTTGTGGACTGTTCCCATCGAGGACTCAGTGAATATCCCAATTTTGACAATGGGTCCGTGACTCGTATGTATAGAATAAAGTTGTCGGGCAACAGATTCAAGGAGTTTCCCCGGGAGTACTCCTCTAATATTGCGATTCGGACACATCTGGATCTGTCCGACAACTATATTGATAAACTGGATGTGGATGCGCTTAAAGGTTTTACCTCTCTTTCGGTTTTATCGTTGGCCAACAACTCGATAACCAGCTGGGCAGATATTAACGCCAACGTGTCCTTTACGCATGCGACAGGACTGCGCAATTTGAACATAAGTGGCAATCGTTTGGGCACATTTGGATTTGATAATGAACTGATTAGCAGCTCACTCGAGATATTGGATATTTCATCAGCCCACATCAGCTCTGTGAACTTGAATTGGGAAGATCAGCTGCCGAATCTATTTAAATTGAATATGGCCAATAACAACTTGTCGCAAGTGAGGCAGTTAGACCTGCCAAACTCCTTATTGGTACTCGATATCAGTAACTGTAGCCTACAACAAATCAATTTAACCTCTTATCATCTGACTAATTTATATCTATCAAATAACCCAGCAATTCAGTTTAACTCTGGTGACATGCAAATTTATGAACTAACCGACTTAGACTTATCCTACTGTAACCTCGATAAGATAGATCTCAGGAACATGCCTTACCTCAGGAAGTTGCGTCTGCGAGGCAACAATTTGGAATCCATTAATGCAAACACCTTTGCTAATAATCCAAAGATAAATAATTTGGATCTGTCTGAAAATGATCTACGTTTGAAAGAAAGCGAAAGCTTTATCTCGTTAAAGAATCTCCAGTATCTGATTCTGGCTAATAATAAGATCGTAAAATTTGATGAAAACCTGATAAGTAGCAATTACATACTAGAATATCTAGATTTAAGCCACAACAACATTCAGAAGCTGCCGAAGATCATCTCCGAATCACTAAAATTCCTCGACTTGAGCTGGTGTAACATAACCACAATTGAGAGCTCTGCGCTGTCAGGTCTATCGGCTATCGAGGCATTAGATCTTTCTCACAACTTGATTAGTGAAATATCCTATCAATTGGAATCTAATACTCTACAGTATCTAGATTTGTCGTATTTGGAATCTAATACTCTACAGTATCTAGATTTGTCGTACTGCAGGTGAGTCAATCACAATTATAAATCTCTTTTCTTGACCGTAACCCAATGGAAATTTGTATTATCTTATATTAAAAATTATCATAAATGAGTATAATGACAGAAAGAGACGTGACGGACAACATAAATATCAGTGTCAACTGGCGATCTAAGTGCCTGAGAACAGGGTACCTAACAGTCGAGCCAGGACAATTTTTTTCAAATTGACTACCCATAAATATTAAATCTATTTAAGAGAAAATGCTGATATTTTCTGTATTTATTTTCTATAGGCTTTCCACCATTCAGATCAATCATTTCCGTGGATTTCCCAAGTTGGCAGTCTTGCATTTAAATGGCAATCAATTGAAGAGTCCCATAGATCCTTTCTATTTTCGTGCCAACAATCATCTGCATAAAATCTGGCTAGCCGATAATCCCTGGATTTGCGAAGGCGAATATCCTTTATTCCTTGGATTCCAAAAGCCCCACTCAGGTGTGGGCATAACAGTAAGAAGTTATTGCAAATATTAAGGAACTTTTCTCAACTTTATTTTGTTTTAACAGGTAATGGACTATCATGATCTGCAGTGCCACTCACCCAGCAGCAATGGGATAATGCTCAGCATTTTGGGCATCTCTGTATTCCTATTGGCCATATTTATTCTGTGCTGCAGATACAAGCGAAATCAACCCAAAAATCGCACCGATTGTGACACGAATGACGAATGTTAGACCTAATCAAATATAAGCTCAAAAGGTCTCACTGAAAGATCTTTCTTTCCTTCAGAAAGCAACCTAATAATTGCAATTTTATTAATAAAAAAAAAAAAGTAAAAAAGTAAATAACGTTATTGAAATTTTACAAAAGTTATTGCTTAGAGTGTTGGTTATAGAATAGATTAGAAAAAAACCATACTCGTGATCCGAAGAATTAAAATAATATTCGCTAATCTAGTTGGTTTTGCCACAGTGCCAAGTGGGGCAACTCTGGTCGGCACGTCGCCTTGACAGTGACAGTTTCATATTCTTTTCAAAATCTTTTTTGTTTTTTTTTTTACTTTTTATACTCTGTTTCTCTCTGTTTCTCTCTCTTTCTCCCTGCCTTCCCCGTCCCTTTAGTGCCTGAATACAACTGCGCTGATTAGGGCGCAGATTTTCAATGGCATTGGCGAATTCCAAATCCAACTCCAGCTGGAGTTGAAGACCGCGGCGAGCATTTAAATTAAAAATTGGGCACGTGCTGGAGTCGAAACTTGGCTATTGTTGCCCCTGGATGTTGTCACAATTCACGGTAGGGCTGAGCTCACCTCGTGACACGAACAGTCACGACTATTTTAATAATTTACAGAACTATAAAGTGTTAATAAAATATACACACATGTTATTTTCATCAACTCTTGATAAAATAAGTCTGCTAAAATATACTACAGAAATAACGGAATTCTAAAAAATATTTTAGAACATTTAATATATATTTTAGGCACATTTTTCTTGTAATTATCATTTTAAAAAATTTATTTATTTCTCAAAATATTAAAAGTATAATCATCAACCGATAGTTTTAATATTTTTAAATTGAAGTATGATTTTTAAATCACTCCCGTTTCCTGCATTATTTGCAGACACGCTCCCATCGCTAATCTGACTCTAGAACTTGGACGCGTGCTGTTGCATGAGTTTTCAATCCCAAGGCAAATGCAACATTAAGTAGAAGCTGCAGAAGAAGAAGAAGAGTTTCATCTAATAAATTGGCTCACAGCATTTTTGAACACACTTCAAACGCCTCTGCTCGCATTTTTGCTCGCTTTTTATTTCGACTTCATTAGCAAATGGGCAACCCGTGCAAAAGGGCACGGAACGGGGAAGGAGTGAAGAGAATATGCGCAGTTTGCATTTTCCGCCTGCTCGGCTTGTTGATTTATCACTGATGAAAAGCACACAGAGAAAAGCCAAAGCAAAAACACAAATATAAACACAAATCCCAGTCGTTTTTTGACACTCGTTGAACTGTTTACTTTTCTCGCTCTCTCTAGAGTTCTATCCATGTTTTTTGTGCCGTCCAAGCATTTCTAATTTCATGGCTAAATATTTGAATGATTTCCATATCGAGAGAGAGTGAGGGACAGAGACAGAATTCTCATGCCCATTGTGTTTCTGTTGCAAAGGGATTAAATGTCACATGAAGCACTTCAGCCTCCCTTGGCTTGAGCTTCTTCTCTGTCTCTGTCTCAGTCTCAGTCGCTTTCTCAGTCTCAGCTGTTGTAACAAAATAGCCAACAAAATACAAAAACACAACAGCAGCTGTCAGCAATTTGAGTAGGGTTAAGAGCTTGCCCCATCAAGTGGCATTCAGACTCCTAAGAATGGAGTTGCAAACTTCAACTTGTCTATGGAAAGCAATACCTCTCTTCTCCCTCTCTCTCCTTCTCTCCTTTTCTCGAGAAACAATGGAGGAGATCACAATGCACAAATCACTTGAAGCTGCTGCGGGTTAAGCTCAGGGATTTGGCTTAAAAAAGCACTACAAATTTCCAATCAATAACATTAATTGTATCCTTGTTTTGTTGTTGTATCTGAT
The DNA here is from genome assembly GCA_963924055.1 of Drosophila limbata. Classification (NCBI taxonomy): domain Eukaryota; kingdom Metazoa; phylum Arthropoda; class Insecta; order Diptera; family Drosophilidae; genus Drosophila; species Drosophila limbata. The sequence continues at coordinate 24,053,591 of OZ001355.1, read as the reverse complement.
GTACTATAATTTTGTTATAAAATAGGGAGTGCACTTTGCATTACTTTATTATATTGAATTGTAAAAAATATTAAAAACTCCGACGCAATTTTATTTTTTTGCCAAAGAATACTGGGTTGCCATAGAAATCGCAAGCGAATTAGAGTTTTGCAGAAAGCAATTCCGCACGGAAATTTCCGAGGTGCCACAGAACTTCGAATGATTTAAGTTAAAGGATTTTTGCGGTAAAACTTGATTTACCTAAAAATACCTATTTTTTAATGCTTATTTTAAATAACTTACTTCAAAATCTGAATAAAAAATGTGGCATCGCTGACCCTGACTACGAAAATCTAAATTGGACTAGGTGGCAGCATCGAACGCCAGCGGTTTTAGCGTTAGTTTAATACGCGTAAAATTATTCTGCGATTTGACCTGTTGCACAGCGAAATGAAATTGAAGTGAAATTCAAGTGAAAGCGATTTCTGTAGCACCCCTGATAAATATTTTAGATTTAGATTTTAAAGAATTTCTTTCCTAATTCAGATTCCCTCACAAAATTCAGTCCTTTCGCAGTTAGAGAAGTTTCTATAATGTGAAAATGCTGATTCAGCAGTAAGCAATTTCTATATCCCTTAGGTTTGTTGAGTCTACTCCCTCAATAAATCATCTCTTGTATCGAAAACATTGACATTGCGGTCTGTCAATTGATAAAATGCATTAGACAATAGAGTAAGTGTATATACGGGTAGAAGCCAACTTGCATTGATTACGACGGAGACTGTAATCAGATGCGAATCAATTGAATTTGGAATACACATTGAAGTAATCCGAGTACTTGTTTCTCCCTCTGCTGGATAATGTTCTGCTCAGCAAGTTGCCCAAATTAGAAACAGATGATGATGATGATGATAATGATAAGAGCATGGCGAATCTGAAGATGGATATTCATTGAATCGTGCCATTTATTGCATGCCACATGGCTCTTGGCCTCCTTCTCTTTCACTTTCTCAATCTCTGTCTCTATCTCTATCTCTTCGCTTGCCACAACATTTTGCAACATTCACACTTTTGGGCTGACTTGTCATTGCTTTTTCCTTTACTCCTCTCCCTCTCTCTTTCCTTTTCCCTCGTCCATGCTGTGCATAAACTCGACGAGCCACTGATATGCCAATAACAATAAAGCACACACCCAGCGGGCGTGCCACACAAGGCAGGAGGCAGGAGGAATGAGGCATGAATTCAGGAGGAATGAGGCATGAGGCAGACGCCAACTTTGTCTAAGTGAAACCAAAGGACAGTGGCAACGTTCAGAGGCGGAGGAGCTGGGAGCTGTGGCAGCAACATAACATAGTTAATCGTTATTTACAGACAGATAAAGTGCAGAAATATTGTCGAGGAGCAGACGTCGAGGAAACGGTAGCTCATGTATCTCCTCAAGCGACCACCAAATGTCGAAGCAAACCTAAGGAAAACAAAAAAAAACAACTGAAGCGCTTAAGACGAGTCTGCTCGACTGTAAGAATACCAAGTTAGTGATGTAATTTCAAACGGTAAATTAACTTAGTATCGAAATGTAACAAGCGACAAAGGCTGAAGTCGAGCTCACGACGACAGGATACCCGTTACTCATTTAAATATACATATATACAATATTTTTATTTACTTTTATAAAAACTTAAATCAGCCATTACCACCTTTCTATTTGTCCGATCTTGTTATGATTTAGTAGGATGATATGTAATAACAGTAGCTAACGTTAATTAGCAAAAGAATCCTAATATCTTAAAAACTGTGCATGTGATGGTTTTTCGCGATTTGCGAAGGCGGAAAGAGGCGTGGCCAAATATTGAAACAAACTTGACCTGCATGGGGTTTATAGAAATCTGTGTGCCAAATTTGGTTGCTCTAGCTTTTATAGTCTCTGATATCTAGGCTATATCAACTCGACTGCTGATGCTGATCAAGAATATATATACTTTATAGGGTCTGAGATGCTTCCTTCTCCCTGTTACATACATTGCAACGAAAACAATATACAATTTTACTTAATACCTTCAAATAAAAACGAAATATCGACTTGTCGCAAAAAATATCGCTTTCTAATAATAATATATAGTACTAGCACAAGACTTTCTGAAAAAAACTTAAATAGGCTTCTATTTTTCAACTTCTGCCTGTTACAAACATCAGCACAAACTTATAATACTCCTTTGGCCTTTGCGATACCCTGTGTAAAAGAAGGAAAATGCGCATACGGCCAAAGTAATCGGATTCCCATGCATGAGCCAAGAAGCGCAGGCGAAGAGAGACGCAGAGGAGCGTGGTGTGTGATAACGAGCCGAAGGTGGAGACGGAGGCGAAAGACGTAGACAGAGAGAAGGAGCAAGGGGGCTAACTGGCGGGTGGGCTATGATATTTCCATTGCCAGGCTCGTAAATTTGCGCTTTTGCCTGGCCGACAAAATAGAATAGAAAATCAGGATGGTAAAAACCACTCGCAGAAAAATGTATTTCTTGGGCTCAATGCCCAATGCTTTTTTTTTGTCTCCGTCGCTTCCTGTGGCCGGGCGTCAGCAATTTCGTTGCGGAAATCATTGGCCAGGAGCTGAACTGAAGGAGCAGCCGAAACCGGAGATGGCGACGGTATTTGGACCATTTTCAGCTGATTCTTGGGAAACGCACGCTGCGCCTTTTCACACCATAAACTCTGTGCGTTTAACTCGTTGCCCATTTATGTGATGTGCTGTGGGTGGATGTGGAAAAGGGCAGGAAGGAGGCAGAAATGGCAGGCAGTAGCTCAGTATTTTGGCTGTTATCAAATTCAATTACCTAAAGCCGGAAGTGCGTATGCCGTCGTGTCTCCGTCTGGCCATAAAACTTGGCTTAACTGCAACTGTTTGGGTCTGATGCCCCAAAGAGATGGGCAGTTTAGATTGAGATTCTCAAGATGATGTGCTTTTCAAGGTGCTAAGGAAGTCGTTGACAAAACAAAAAGGCAGCCAAGAACTCAAACACAAACATAGATTGAAATTTTTGAGAAGTTGACCCAAAACCAAGTGTTGTGCTTTGATAATTTCATTTTGGATTCGTGTAATTAAAGCTGGTAACTTTTAATTACCGACCCTAGAGCGTAGACCGAAACAAGGCGAGGCGAGGTGACCTTGTGCTACACTCTGAAAAAAAATGTTATCCTCAATTAAGAAATTCAACTTTGCTTTAAAACTTCAAATTACTAGAAATCTTAATTTAAAAGTAAATCTAATATTATTTTTATTTTGTAGCAATACTTTAGGAACATGGAAAAATATGAAAAAAAAATCTGGTAAGAATAAGTTTTACTAATATCTTATTTTAAGAAATATCTAAATAATTTGAAAAAGATTTTCGTTTTTTACTCTAGTGAAATCTCTGGAAATGTGCCTAGTAAAAACTCTTTTTGTAATAAATATATTTTCCAATATAAAAAGCACATTAAATTCTCATTTTCAGACCAAGAGTGGGTTTTTTTTTCTGAGTGTATTGCTTTAACTATGCAAAGTTGTTCTTTGATCCAAATACTCTGGCAGAATTGTGTAGTTTTGACCACATAAGCCACAGAGTGCAAACGACTGTAAGCAAAATGCCAACAGCACGATTAATGACCCTCCGGGCAACGCCTACGACATGGTCAAAACCCAGGCCAAATGGCCAACGACAATGACAAAAAGAACGACCAAAGGAAGAGAGAGAGAGAGGAAGGGAGGTGGAAGACCATTTCCATGCGAACCAAGTGGAACATAATACTCTGAAGCAAGTTGTCAACCCATAACCACACACAGGAAATTAAAAGCGTTTGGGGTTTTTGTTGGGGAGCCTGGACATTGACATGGTTAAGATGGACATTGTGATGGTACTGTTTTTTTTTTTTGGTAATATCCGGGATTGAATATAGCCATATACTCATACTCACTTTGTGGAACTGCTCCTGCAATCGCAGCAGCGCGGATTCAACTTCAATCATGCGCTTTTCCAACACATCCTGCAAAACAGCAAAAAAGAGAAAAGAAAGAAACGCAAACTGAAGAACAAAGAATGCTATATCGGAATATCGGACAGATCCCAAAAGTATAATAATACCATAAGCATAATCTAGCGGTGCAATTAAATGTGTGCCTCTGAATGAACCAAAGCGGCGTATGCGTGATATTTGTGTATAAAGTGAGTGCGAATAAATAAATATTGGAATGTATTTGTGCAAGATAAGCAATTGTTAACAACAACCAAATGCGAGAGTAGCTTACATATATATTACAAATAGTTTATTTAAACAATTCAACAATTTAGCGCGAAATTGTTTCTTTTATCAGATGAAACCCATTAAAGTATTTCTCGTGATTGCACGAACCGATTGCGAATTACAAAGGTTATTTAATATTTTAAAGTGTCATATCTACACTTTAATCTACACTTAACTTTATTACTTGTCCCACTTTAAGGCATTCAATTATCTCCGAGCACCAAGAACTTGGACAGGTCAATAGAACCGCAATTGCAAAAGATTTAAATGAATTTACGAGCTTGTCATTGACTTCACTTCAAACGCTTTAAGCTAAATCGTCGAGCTGCCTTTTTATTTTTTAGCTATTCTATTTATTCGTGTGCCGCCCCATTGTGCGGCATGTGGCACATGAATAAAGTTGCTTAATCCTCACGCGAGTTTTGGGCAAAGGTCTGGGCAACTGCAACTTGAGCAAGTGAGAACTCTGAGTGCAGGTGATCGACTGTTAGATGCCCAGCCGTTAGATATGGTGATGACACCATAACTTTAAAAGAAATTAAATTAAAATATAATAAGAATACAACAAAAATATTAATAATATAAAAGGAGATGCACTTTTGATCCAAAGTTGAATATTTTCTATTGTCTTCTTTTAAAATTTATTTTTAGAATTGTAAAAAATTTTAAAAATTGTAAAAAAAAGTATATGGACTAATACAAATTCTAAATAATAGTACGAGTAAGTAATCTCAATTACCTTGTCTACTAATTTGCCGATCGAGTTGATGTTTTTTCACATTCCCTGTGCCTCATTTTAAAGCTGTAGCTTCAAAAAATACTTAAACTTGCAGACACTAGAAGTATTGTCACCAAATTTAGGTACTCTGATGCTTATAGTCTCTAAGAACTGGATGTTCATACGCACATTGTCACAAACCTAATAGCCCGTGTACACTTTGAGTACTGGGCTAACTAGATTGCAGGTGTGCACGTCCCATAATTCACCAAGTGCCGCGGCATGCAACAAACTGTGGCACGAATGAACGAAAAAAACCAAAGCACTTGCCGTGTAAAGAGACGATCTTTTGTGCTCGAGTATTCGATACGAGTATTCGTATTCGTTTTCGTATTCGTATTCATGTTTCTATCTATGCTTTGACTTCACAATGGATCCGCAGTTGTTGGTTGCAACTCGCGTGTGGGAAGCAGGAAGTGGCAATGACAGTTTCATAATTGGAGTTGCTGCTATTTTACGGGCAGTTGTCGCCAGTCTGGAGACGGGAGCCAAGAGACACGGGGCTTATTAGTCCAAGACCAGCCCATAGGTTAAGGCACAAAAGACAAAAAAGGCCAAAAAATATTTAAGTGGAATCGTAAAAACAAATGCTAAAAACAAACATAAACAGGGAGAGACACTGAGAGAGACAACAACAACGTTAACAACAGGGAACAAGGCGAAAGCGAATACAGCTCGTAAAACATTTTTCTTAAACACTTAAAATTAGTTGGGGAAGTCGTTAAAATTATTGTTATTGTTAAAAAAAAAACTAAAATAAAATAAAAATTTAAATTTTTTTCCAATTTTTGCGCAATAGACAAATTGGTTATTCACTGCTTTGTTGCTGCCACTTTTGGAGTTATATATTAAAATGACAAGTGCCACAAGATTGTAAGCATTTCTGCATGCCTATGTCTGTATGTATTTCAGTGCAACTCTGGGCACACTTAGTACAAGTGTTCATATAAAGGAGTGCGCCCACAATAAACCTGAGCCTGAGCCTGAACCTGGCTAAAACTAACTATGAATGGGCTTGATTTGTGGCAGGAAATTACGCAGACGCCGAGTGGGTAAAGTGGAGTTCATTTTGTGTATTAACGAGTACACACAGAATTACATACATACAAACATCGCTTGAGTACAGAAAAACACACAGAAAACATACAGAAATAGGCACATCACATGCACATAAACAATGAGATCGTTTTGTTACAAATGTTGCTGGTGATATATGCTAATGCTAGTCTCACTTATTTGCAGCTTAAGCTGCAACTGTGGCAATGAACGACTATTAAATACCCGAACAAAAAAATTACATTATTTTAATATCTTTTACCATGTTATGTGACACAATTTGCAGATAGCTAAAATACCTGTTAATTATAAATTACAGGGTATCCAACAAAACTATTGCTCGTTTTGGTTTTCTCTTTTGTCTCCCATACACAAATGTATACATTTTTAAACAAAGCCCGGTAGAAGATTGCTCTAGTCGGGTGTGCTCGACTCACAGATACCCTAACTGATCTTCATGACAATCAAAAATATTCCTGTAAATTTATGAAATGTATGCTTGCATTGGGGTTAGCTTTTTGTGTGCTACTATATGTAAATTTATATGCATTGTCTTTTAGTAGAGTATGCTCGACTAGCAGATACCCTAACATGCATGTTAATATATACATATTTAATGTGCATATTATATAGACTCTTACATACATTTCCACAACGCTAGAATACCCCTTCACACTGACCACAGGGTATTTAAAAAAAGCTTGCTGCATATACCAATAAATCTCTCGCTTTAATGCCATTCACAGATATGTTATGTCGTTGACTTCTCTATGTGGCAACTACTGTGTGCGCATGTGCAACTGCAACAACAACAACAGCAGCAACAGCTGAGCGTCTGTGAACCCAAAAGCTGAAACTGAAACCAACAGGCTGGGAAATAAATAAATAACAACAAACGACAAAAAAAGTAGAAAAGTACGAGAGAGGAACAAACGTTGCACATAAATTGCACAACGTTCAATGAACTTTTCTCAATCACACGTCGCACAGCAGCAACAGTTGCTGTTGCAGTTGCGACTGCAACATCCACGCAACGCAATGTGGATGTGAATGTGGACACGAACGTGACTAGGTTCTGGATGCCACAGCTGACTAGCGGGGTCTATTGTCAGTCGACCTGCCCCGCCAGACGGCATGTTTCAACAAACAATAATCAAGATGCCATTTAGCGAATTTGCAGCTTGACGAGCGGCAATTGCAACTGCAACTGCAACATCAGCAACATCAGCGAGTGGGTGTCTCTTTGTTCCATCCATGTGCAACATGTGTGTGGCATGCATCAGCATCATCTCTCCTTCCCTGGGAACATTCTGAGCCGATTATTATGCTTGGTAATCGATACACGCACTGCACAGTGGTTGAAAATGTCTAGTCAGGCATTAATTAAATTATATAATTGAAATTAGCAAGGGTAATTTTTAATTTTTAATTTAAATGTATATACACATTTTATATATAAAATGCATAGTTATTTAACATCAATTTTTTAATTTTAAAAAGTAGATTTTTAATGCTTACTCCAGGTAATAAATTAATAAAATAACAAATCTGCGTTTAAATTTTGTTTACGTACAACTCATTTGATATTTGCAATAAGTTAGAGTAGTGGGTCAAATAAGCTGAGAGCAATTGCAGGTTAATCCAATCGTTTGTCCCACTGTGCAGTGTCTTTAACTCGCGTCGCGTCGTGTCTTGGCCAACAGCTGCGCACTTGGCTTAGAGCAGCTTCAATTAGGCAGAGCAGCCTCAGCAGCTGCCTCATCCTTGGCACTGAGATTGGAGAGAGTTCTGGGAAACATTACAGCATTTACATAGAAGGTTTGCCAAGCTCAGGTTCAGTTCAACTCGACTCGATTCGATTCGACTCCACTCGACTTGGCTCAGTTCATTTGCAGCTGCTTATGGGCCATGGCCATGACAGAGTGAACGTCTCTCTGGGTTTGTTGCTGTGTTGCGGCTAACCATAAATCAAGTCCAGGCATGCGCCATACTTAGCGCTATTAAAGCGTCACGGAAGTCCGAACGTGATCGGTGAACGGCAAAGCAAAATAACGAACGGCAGCAGAAAAGCAGAAAGACGCGACGGCATAATCGCATTAACGCCATGGCCTTAAACTCTTAACGTCTTTCTTGTAATGCGAACACTTAACTAAAACATGCCTTAGTCTGGCTAAACTTAAACATCTAATTCTTCCAGCTGTTGTTCAATTCTACTAAGAAGCAGATTGTCAATGGGCTTGACATATCATCTTAGTATCATTCAGAGAATTAAAACAGGAGAAAAAGAGACTCAGATGCGTGTACAAGTGAATGGCAAGTGTCTAGAGTCATCATTCTGAATGAAACGATTCCTTAATTAAGAAATGAAATTATTTTTAAGAGAGTAATTTATCTATACAATTCGGTATCGTTCGTCACAAAATTGAATATCGGAAATTTTTGGGCATGAACATTTTTTCGTCATTAGACTTTGATCATGTAGAGGTTATTTTTAGAAGATTCATTGACACAGTAATTAGGAAAATAGATGTACAGTAATTAGGAATGTACAGGGTATCTTTAAAATTGTCAGGCAGTAATTAAGTATTACAACAAGTGAATATTACACGCAGTTAAAATCTTCAACCCAAGCTGAAGAAGAGGAATCTGCATGCTAAGAGCAAATTTCTCATTCTAAATTAGAAGAGGGGGCGTCAGAGGGTTAAGAGAAGTGCATCAATCTCTGTGCCGCTGGCGTGATGTGTCTTAAATGGCACGTTAACGAGTTCAAGTGGCCTCCATCTCTCTCTCCCTATGTTCCCCTTCGGGTTCAAAGGTGTTTGTTTCACAGGCATTTGCATGCCAAGTTTTTCCCGCACGCCACACGAAAAACCTCTGCTTGCGCTTTTCCTTTTCCACTCCACTCCAGTAAGAAGACCCCTTGGGAAAGTGGGTTAACAAGAGCCTACATGCACATTAGGATTAGGTGTAGATAGATGATTTGCTGGTGAGTTATTCTACAATTGTTATACGGGTTCCTTTATGGCCTATCACAATGACTATGATGTGGGATTCCATTTATACCATAAACTTGAACAACACTCAGAAAAAGTATACTAAATATTTATTAAACTTTTAATATTGGCTTTGAAAATTCACTAAAATAATTTTAGGTGATTGGAAATTTTCTTTCTAAAATGTTTATTATTAATGTTGAAAATTAGAATATATTTTTCTAATTTTCAGACATTTTTTTAATAACATAACATAATTTTTTCTGAAAGTTGTTGCAGATTTTATTATTTTTTTTAAGTTTTCTTTTTTTTCATTTATTGAAAAATTTACTTAATATTTGTTTCATTTAAAGCAGGAAAAATTCGAGTTCTTGAGATAATTAGAAATGTTTTTTGTGTTAAAATAAGGTAAATACTTAATTATTTTCTGAGCGTGGAACAGGTTAAATGTTCTATATTTAAAGGTACTTGCTACCAAAGCACTAAGTCAACACTTTACCATTAACCCAAAGCGACCAGCACCAAGGGAAGGTGTTTTCTTTATTATCTAATCAAGCACTCACCTTGTCGCCACGCTCCAAGGTCAACGTTGCGGGACTGCGATTACCAGAGATGGTCTCGTGCTCCAGAGACCTCGTTTGATGCACCAACTGAATTTTGCCCTGCGAGATTTGTATGTAGTTGGGGGGAGGCGGCATTATACCATGCACATCGTCCTTGTCATCCTCATCGCAATCCTTCTCATTTTGCCTGCAAAATAATAAGAGACGAGAGAAAAAAGTAGAGCACGAGATTAATACAAACTGACAGCCTTCATTTTGGATATTTCCTAACATTGCAGCAGCCGACAAGTCTGTGGCGAAAACTGGCTCGACCAGTGCTACAGTGAGCACCACTCCACAGCACCACTGAGTGGGTAGAGTGGAAGTGGAGATCGTATCGCACACATTGCTGCATAGCTGAAATGTTTCCCAATCGGGCCCATAATCGGACCTCGCACCCCCAAGAAGTGTCAAAAATTATTGTGTTGGCCCAGGCAGCTGGCCGATAATCTGGAATCTCAAATGTTGCAACACACAAATCTCCAAGTGCCGCAATGAGCACACACTCACACTCACACACACACACACTTCAGACTGCACACCACTCACAGTAATGCAATCAAAATCCCCTGCACACTGATTCGATATGATAGAAACACGCAACGAAATTAAAAGACAATTGATTATAAAAAGGTTTTTTTTTAAGAAATTCTGATAAAATTCACATTGAAAGAAATGAAAAACTACATGAATTTAAAATAATATAAGAATATATTTAAAAATATCAATAATAAATTTTTATATACTTAAATAAATATATTTAAGAAATTTCCAATATATATTTTAAAATAACTGGTTATAAAAATAACTAATACAATAAGAGGTTTTTTTTAAGAAATTCTGATAAAATTCACATTGAAAGAAATGAAAAACTATATTAATTAAAAATAATATAAAAACATATTTTAAAATTGGCAACGAAACTGAATGACAATGGATTAAAAAAATAACTAATCCTATTAGAGGATTTGTTGAGAGAATTCTGATAAAAAATTAACTTTGAAAGAAATTAATTGAAATATATAAATTTAAAATAGTATAAAAATATACTTAAAAAAATATGTTTAAGAATTTTAAAATATATATTTTATATTTTAATATGGTTGAAATGCGCAACGAAATTAAATGACAATTGATAGAAAAAATATCTAATCCAAATAGCAGTTTTCTTTTGAAGAAATTCTCAAAAAATTGTTATATAAAAAAAATAATAAAAAATTTTTTAAAAATAACAAGCTCAAAAGGATATTAGAAAATTACAAAACTAATAATAAAATAAAGAGTATTATGGCTTTTAATATTGGCAATGTTAAGGGAGTTTCCCATTTGATAACTGTGGCTCCACTGTGCTTAACCCAATAAAGGCTCTGTGACATTTGCTATGCTATTATTGAATTGACCCAATATGGCTGGAAGCATATCGATTATTGCACCTGTATCGCAGAAGAAGAATAAGAAGAAGGGGAAGAAGAAGAAGAAGAAGGGGAAGAAGGAGCGACAAGGTGAGGATGGGAATTATTGGACTCTCTAGTTTGCATGTCACATTGAATGTGAACGGTTAGCGTGCACACATGTCGACCATATCCCGATTGCTAACAACAATAACAACAACAACAACAACAACAACAACAACAACAAGAGCTACAACAATTTGCTCGTTATTTTTTCAAATTGAATTTGCGAGTTAAGTGCAAATAATTTGATAAAATTGGCACTTGGAGGCATTCGAGTGGGCAAACACCAAACAGCCAAGAGACACCAGCTTCAAGCCTTAACTTCGGCTAACAAACGTTGTTGTTGGCCAAAATGCCAGTTCATTCAGACAACAATCCAGTTTGGTCAACACGCTCTCCTTCCTAACTACAGTCAAATAAATGGACGTACAAAGCTGAAAAACAATCTTACAAGCTAATCGCACAAAATGTTTCGTTTCGTGTTTGATGTTGTCTCAGTCTCCCCCCTCTCTCTGCTCTTCTATTCCTTCTTCTATTCCCTCTTCGCCGTCTTAACTTGCAGTTGCAGTTTGAAGTTGACGTTGACACCAGCCAAGTGGGCAGTGGCCAAAACGTTGACTCTGAATATGTTACTCCAAGTCCGAGCTGGAGATAAATTTCATGCGTTTGTTTCTGCAGACATCTGTGGCAAGTTTCTGAGACCCTGTACCTTAAACTTGCAAACGGTCTTTTGAGTTTGTCGAACAAAACGGCGGAATTTTTAAAATAAAAAGATTATGGAAGTAGAAAATACCCAAAAATTAATAAATTAATATTATTTTTAGTGTTATTTAAACAATATTTAAATTTCTTCTTTTTTGACAGTTGAGCTTCCATAACTGGAACTTCTATAACTCGAATTTCTCTCTAACTTGAGCTAAATGAGTGGCAGTAAAATTAATAGACATAAGAAAAATAACTCTATAAGATGAATATCTCCATAACTCGAACCTTTTCTTTGTATAATGATGGATCCTTACTTCCAGGATTCCTTATTTTAAGATATTTTTTATTTTTTATCTTGATAGTATTATAAAAACTCAGTTACAGTTACAGAACAGTTACAGGGTCTCTCACAGTCAGGTACTCTCAACTTGTAGCTTTTGCTACTATTTCACTTTGCTTTTCAACGCGGCCCACGTGTTTCTCGTAGAATTTCTATGCGCCTTTGATTTATGATCATCAAATAAAGCAATCAAAATCAATTTAACTGTTATCAAGCTCGCCAGAATGGCAACTGGTTGTGCGTATTAACTTTTTTTCTCGTCTCCCTCCTCTCTTTCCCAGTTGGTGTGTTGCACGCGTGAGTCATGCCTCCATTTTCGATTAGATGCAAACTTAATTAGCGGAGCATCGATGGCAAGTCAAAAGGGCAACTAATGACATTACAGAGCTTTAATTAACAGCAGCCAACGATACGTTGCGCGACATTCTCATTGTCGTTCTGGCATGAATTCATGGCTCCTTCCTCGCTCCCTTCAATCAATTGTGACAGTGAAATAGTGCATGCATCGTGCAGCAAGGTGCAAAGTGCAGACATTGCACTTTGGCAATCTAATTTAGCAGCGAGAATGGAACGACGAGTGACTCACTCTCCCAAAGCGTCCCTTTTAAGGTGGACACCACACCACGCCCAGTTTCAGTTTCAGATTCAGTGGCAAGCAGGCAACTTGCAACAGCCACAACATTTGCATGCCCCCCATCAAGTTCTGGCTTCCGTTGGCACAAAAGCTATAAAGAATGCAAATATGCATTAACTGCGTGCACAGCATACGCTTTACTGCGCATACACGACTAGCATACACCCGTACTTGGTTAACAATTGATTTTACAACTGGCAAAAAATATATAATATTCGAGTATTGAAATGTGGATATGAATTAGATGCTAAAGATGTGAGTATTCGTTAAGTAAATAATATTATTTGACTATTGTATACCCGTTCTTAGAATAGAGTTCATTTTAAATTGGATATTCTAATATTTTAAGCGAATACCTGTATTTAAAGCTGATTCCACTTGTATTAATAGATTAATAGATTTTGGATTTGGGAATACCTGACTAAAATATACGCTTACTTAGTTGAGAGTGCTTTTCTAACTCCGAAATTTCATTTATATATCGCATGTCGACTCAAGTATTGAAATTAAGCGTTGGTGTGCATACCCGACTATAATATACCCGTACTTAGTTAAGAGTTGCCACATAAAAATATATATTTATGTACATTTCCCTCTGATAACGCGGACAACGTAAATGTTGCGCATTCGTCAACAGCGGAAGGAGAGAGAGAGATAGAGTAAGAGAAAGAGATGGAGCAGTTCATCCGACTGTCTGTCCCTCCGTCCGCTTGGTCATTCGGTTAATCCGGCACTCTTTGTGCCGCATTCGTTTACTGATTATGCGTTTTATGTGACGACCATAAATTTCCGCTGTCGTTTCGCCAACTCCGCCCCCTTCTCCCTTTGCTGGTCAGCCGTTCTCAGGGCTTATCAAAGGCCATTGCAGTTGGCACATACAAATAAATATTGCACGAAAAGAAAAATTTATACAAGTAGAAGCAGGCATGCATTTAATGGCAATTTCTTTTATTTCTTTTTTATTTATAGTAGCAACAAATAAGCCACAACAGAAGTCACCAAAAAGCAGTTCCCCATCCCAGTTCCTGACCCGATCCTTGAGCGCGATTTATGGAAAGTAATTATGTTCTGTGTGTGTGTGTGTGTGTGTGTGTGTGTGTGTGTGTGTGGAACTTTTTGGCTCTTGCACAGTGATTGAGGGTTGACCAGTGAACAAGATAAGCTCTGAAAGTGCTCTAGATTGTACTCTGTATAATTATAGCTTCTTCTTACATTTTTAAAAAGATAAATAAATACCAAGAGGTTTTCAAGTGTGCCAATCAACTGTTAAAATGTTGGCCAACAATTGTATATTTGATTAAAAAGAAAGCTTGAATCAACTAAATTCTTGACTAATTACCCAAATTTGCATTTACGACTCTAAATTGCAGCTAAAAATTAATCAAAAGCAACCACTTGAATGTTATTTAAACTCAATTAGAGCTAAGTACCATCACACACACACACACACACACACACACACACACACACACACACACTGTCATATACGTACATAATTACTGGCTATTATGGGGCGTTTACACCTACTGTTCCAATACAAAATGCCAAATTTGCATAAAACGCGTTGAATTAATTCGACTGACACGAAAATCCCAAAAACGCCCAAGTAAATCGGACAACTGTTTTGTGTGAGTGTGTGTAAGCACAGTCACTGCCAGATAATTTGAGCCACAATATTTGAAGCTATGTTTTGATATTATTACTTAATTAAATACTAAATTAATAAAACTAGCAAATGTTTAAATTACTATTTTTAATTAAAAATTTTACGTATTTTAAATACAGTCGAACTTCCCTAAGTCGAATCAACATTATCTAAAGAAAAGGTTCGAGTTGTGGAGACATGCGACTTAAAGAGTTCTTTTTCTTAAGTTTATTAACTTTACTGACACTCATTTAGCTCGAATTAGAGAGAAATTCGAGTTATGGAAGTTCAACTGTGTGTAACTTATCCGAGTAGTGGGGTCAAGAAAGCTGGCAGCTACTGTACATGTGTGTGCTTAGGTTTTGAAACGCTGACAATGAGGTCGACAGTGCAAATAATTTACAGTTCTGCAATAATTTTCGACTGCAATTCACAATTTACCATTCGAAAGCTGCCACCGCCCCCGCTCGTCGCATTGAAAATCGAAGCTGAAAACTGACAGAAAACGCCCAACTGTCCAACTGTCAAGTCTAGTATGCAGCTCTCTGTTTGCTTTGCTTGTGGTTCTGTCTAGTGGTTACTTGTGCTTGTGCTTGTGGGTGCCCAAGCTGCTTTTATTGGGGCGTGGGCGCCGCCCAATGGCCACTGACCACACGCAAATGCAGATGGAGACTGAGACCGAGACGAAGCAGAGATGAAGACTGAGACAGAGACTTCGACTCCATTTCAGAGTCTCTGAAAAAGAGATTTAAAGCCCGCATATCCTCAGGGCTAAAAGTTTTCCAAGAAAATGCAGCCAGACTTAAAAAAAAGGCTACTGTCTGCTCCGAGAGGAATTTTGATTTGCAAATTGCATAATTTATGCGACCAAAGATCGATTAACGGTGGCAGCAGCGTATTGGCCTTTTATGGTAATTGGTAAAAGCGCAACGAACAATGGCCTACACTAAGTCAAGTAATTGTTTTGACAAAGTAATGCTCACCATTTGCTTTCTATCAAAAGCAAATTTTTTTTAATTTTTCAATTTTCACTAAAAGTGTAATAAAATAAAGTTCATAGAGTTAGGCAAGTATTTGATTTGACAAAGAAGAAATTTCACATATTTCTTGATATACAGTGAACCACTAACGTCTTCATACACCATAAATTTGTCAAATTTGCGTATAATAAAGATGTTTTGTTGCGGGTTTCTTACTTTGTGTATGAAACTGAGGAAAAAGGGGTGTAAATAGTAATTTTTAGCTATTTTCAAAAGATCATATAAAATACTAGAGAAGAGATTGTTCAACATTTTTTTTGCAGTCACTCTTAGAATTTTTTTTGATCAATACATTTAAAAAAAAAAAATTTTTAAATATAATTCTTTTAAAATTCAAAATTTTCTATGGATACTTAATGGGTTAAAGACATTTTTGTATCATTCGAACGGAATTTAAGTGAATAAAAGATTAACAAAAGAAACCCGCATCAAAACATCTTTATTGTACGCAAATTTGAAAAATGTATGGTGTATGAAGACATTAGTGGTTCACTGTATGTATTTTTTAAAAATAATTAAAACCAATGGAATCAATTTTCATTTGACTTATTAATTAAACTTAATACTTTTGTGTTTATTTTTTGCTTCGTGTTTTTAGTTGTTTTATAACTTCTTTTTCTTTTGTCAAAACAATTAATTGACCAACTGTAGTTGTAAGTGTATTTAGTACGAAGCGTATGCAAATCTGAGGCAATTGTTAATTTATTCATGAGCTGCAACTGAAACTGAAACGGGCTAAGCTTCCGTTATGCTCGTAAATCCCTCGTGATGCACGCTTCGCTGCACATTCTAAAGGGCCGCCAATTCAGTTCAGTTTCAGTTGTAACCCATTTTGCAGAAATGAAACAAAACCAAAACACACTCACATACTCATGGCGGGTACTCATCCGTGCAGCAGCATAACCCAAATAGGCGTGTCCAAAAGTCTGTTTACAATTCAAATGGGCTCTTCTTCTTGCCCCATCTCTCTTTTCGCTCTTTATTCGTGTGCATTGCAAGAGTGCAAAAAGTGTGAAGCAAAGTCAAACAAGCGAACCAAGTGGCAAACAGCGTGTTGGCCAAAAAGGATGCAGTTAGCTTAGAAGATACCCCCTCCCATTTTTTGTACCATTACCTCCATTAGACCCTGGCACAGTGTGAGAAATGGCTAATGTATTGGAGATTATTTGCAAATTGGTGTCAATATTATTTAAAATATTTTTTAAGAAATTAAAATAAAAGTTATTTAACTTACTTTCTTATTAAGTTTGTATTTCAGAAAATTATTAGCTTGAGAAGTTATTCTTCAAATAGTTATTCTTCATTGCGCTAGATGAGCCAAATCGCCCACTGTGCGTGGGTGTGATTAGTGTAATGTGAAATTTGAGTTGTTGTTCTTGCTATTTGGTGGTGCATAGTGCATGCATCTCACTTCAACACTCCTTTTAGGCGCTGACAATGTGTTGCATCTCACTTCAACACTCCTTTCAGTCGCTGACAATGTGCTGACTGTTGACAATCTTGTCGAACACGAACACACACACACGTACACGCACACACACAATTATTGAAGTGTGTATCAATGACCCAAATCTGTTTTTTTTTGGGCATCTCTTTGGGCGCCCTTCCGCTTGCGAGTATTAACTGATTTAAAGCCCACACTTGAAATTTGCATAATTTGACGACGTGACACGAAAAAAAAGATCTGTGTAAGATTTATTATATGAAAGCACACACGTAGTATACGGGTAAAAAACTGATTCGATAACCATCATATAATTGTGCTGCGGTTTGTGGCGATTGACTCAAAACAGGAAATCATCTACATACGACTTTACAGCGACATAATTGAGTGCGACGTCGGCTGATCGTAATGAGATCTCTGCACCGCGGCGCAACAATCGTAATTGTGGCGAAAACAAAAGAATGAAACCACAATCAAGCAAGAAAACGTAATGAAAACTTGAAGTTGGCTGCGCTTCGCTTTGACGACAGGACATGTTATCGACATCGATAGTTCAAAGCGTTTGATTACTTGAACTTTAATGGGGTGGCAAACTGTCTGGCAGCTCGATCCAATCAATTGACATTTAAATAGGGCGCCAAAGTCAAATGGCACGATTGCTGTTCACATATTGTAAATATTTATGCAAATATAAACAGCGCCATGTAAATACCACTACCAAGAGGAGTAGGAAACAGGGAACGGGAATGGGAAAGCCTATGCAAATGCAACGAATTAAACCACAGAGAAAAACAGAAACAGAAACAGAAACTATTGCCAACATGTCACGCTTTGTGTTTGCGCGTTGCGATTCCGGGAATCGAGTGAAGCAATCACAAAACGGAAGTCAAGTGGACACTTTGTGTTTACCTGGTCAAACACTTCAAGAGTCAACTGATTGACGCTCCAAGCCAAGTCTTAAGCTCCCCTCCCCCTTACCCGTTCTGGCTCTATTTGCTAAGCAAATGTAGAGAGTATTCGTACACGGAAAGAAAAAAGTTTCATTAATACGATTTTACAAATTTTAAATTTGAATAAATTTTGTAATAATTACGATACATTTTAGATTTTATAAAAGTATGGTATAATGGTAAAATAAGCAAATAATTATTGAAATTTAAAGTACCAAGTTGAAGATCCTTGACTTTAGTAATTTCCATCTGCAAAAGAAGTCAAGTTTAAAATGTGGAATTTAAGGCACGAAATACCTTACTTTGTTTTGCTCAGTGTATGTAAGTACGAGCTTGAATCTTTAGCTTGTGCGCATTTCTGAACATAAAGGAAGCCGTCAAGGTGCAGCCATCAGTTTAGAAAGTTATTTGCATGCCACATTGCGCCGTCGAGACTTGAATGCCGATTTCAGCACTGGCAGCATTATCATTAACCAGTTATCAGCTATCAGCTGGCAGTTGCCTTCAAGGACAATGGCATGCTAATTATTTGAGGACTGGGACTGCAAATGTATACTTTTTTGTGGCCAGCACCCTAATGACCTATAAACACAAGCTCAATATGCCGTTTCCGCCATTCACGAGATAGATAACGCACAACTCTCCCCATTGTCGCCACTGTCTGTTGTCTGTCGTCCACCTGCGACACACAGTCATAAACAAATGTATGTACACGTATATCTATCTACATATGTGTACGTTTTATTTATCAAACAAACAAACAAAGGCAACAACAATAGTTGGATTTGGCTCCGAGCGGTTGTAAAACGCGTCGACGCCTCAAATTTGTGGTATTCTCGGGTCTCTCAGCGGCTCGATGGGGAAACTGGGCGTGTTTTGTTTTTGCCTAGCCGTGTTGCCAACTTCTGAGGAAAATGCAAAAAAACGCTAAATTGAATAGCATATTTATTCTCGTTTTTTTTAAATTTGTTTGAATGCATTAAAAATATTTTATATAAATTTGATATAAGATAATGCCAACGATAATTAATTTCGATGCAATTTAAAGACAATTTATACTAATATCGAATTTTTAAGCAATAAAAATGTGTCTCAAAGAAGCGACAGAAGAAGCATTTCAAACGTGATTTTCAATTCATCGTGATTTATAAAATTTAATTTTAAAAAATTCGAAATTCCCACCGACCAAATTTTTTTGGATTTTATATCACAAATTAACTTTAAGAAAAAGCCAGATTTTACGCTGAAAAACAGCAGCTCTGGCAACACTGGTGTATGGTCACCCTTCTCTACAGCAATTCAGAAAGAAGTTTGCGTTTAAAGCAAACGTTAAGGGCAAACTTTTAATTAGAAAACAAGTACGAACTGCTGCAAAAAAAAATTGTGAAAAATTCGATATAGTACATTATATACATAGTACATACGTATAAAAAAGTGGAAATATGTACAAGAGATGAAACACGCATTAAAAAACTAAAAAAAACGCACTTTGCATGTTTGACTTCAATAAACATAATAAAACCGAGCAACTCTTTGGGTTAGGGTCATTCCACGCATCAAAGTGGAAATTTATTATTGAAGCTTGCGCTTGGCTGCAAAAAGAACGAGAGCCGTAACAAAACCCGCCTAATTTGGCGTACTCCGGCTCAGACAGCGATAATAAATCGCTTGGCTGACATTTTCCCGATACTCGTAAGTATTCAAGTGTCAGCTGCTCATTAAAAAGGTATTCATCATTATACAGTGGTGGAGGAAATAAAAGAAACGAGTGTCATTTGGACATTTTAAATAAATATTCAAAATTATAGCTAAAAGTTGCGATTGAATATAGAATTCTCCTGTTTTTTTAAATTTTGAAACATTGCCAAATAGGTAAAAATAATGAAACTTAAAGAAATGAATTTCTCCGCAGATATTTTAAGAATACAAAACAACTGATCGTTTCTATGATTTTGTCCATCATCGTATGTCGTGTGCAATTGTCACACCCAAATTGAATCTGTATCGGTGTCCGTTGTATCTGCATCTGTGGAATTGAAGCTGTGGCTGTGGATGAATCTCTCTTGGCAGTGTGTTTGCTGTCAAAGTGCTGCGAAGACAGACGCCCATGTGACGCTTTCGTTGTCCTCATTGTGAATACACTTCTTTGCGGCACTTTAACTATTTCAAGAGAGCAGCTAAACCCAATTAAGATTGCCAGAATTTTGATAGTAAAATAAAAACAAAAAAATATAAAAAAGGGTAATAATAAATATGCAAAAGAAGAATAAAAAATTACAATTTTACTTTACTGTTTTATAAAGTAGCTGACAACACGGAAGCTAACAGATAAGATTTTAAATATGATAACGGTTGTAATCAGCGATAAATTAAACATACATATTAAATGGCAGTTTAAAATTGTTTACAAAGTTTACCAACACTGCAAGTGTCGATAATCGATAGCACGAACCAGCTGCAAAATAACGGTAAACGCTTGCATTTCTGGCTAATTTAAGAAAATAAATTTCAATTTTTAGAAATAAAATAAAATTTTATTAATCGTATTTTATGTGTAAAAATAATTTCTAACATCCAATTTTTAGAGTAAATGAAATATGTAATTATTTTTTATTTGTCAAAATATTTACTTGAAGTACTGTATATTAAATTGTTTATTGTTAATCTGTAGTGCATTTTGGGTTCGGCTTGATGTGAATTCAATGTTTAGTTGTAGTTTCGTTTTCTTTTTGAGAAATTGTTCAATAATTTTCTTTTGATTTGGCCTGTCTGTCTGTCTGTCTGTTTGTCTGTCTGATTGTCTGTCTGTTTGTTGTCTCTCCCCTTTTGTGTGCACCGTTATGCGATATGTGCGCCACTTTGGCATATGATGGAATTGACACTTCAGTTGCTGTGACAGACGATGCGCGGCATACACAGATACAGATACATTCACAGATACAGATACAAATACAAATACATGCTCAGATAGAGATGTGAGATAGTGCACAGACGACGCATTTGAAATGCATAAAATGGCATTTCTTTTATGCATCGAAGCGAGAAGGGAATATAAAGCTGGGGGTTGAGGAGAATACTTTTGTGGGTGGATGTGTGTTGGTTGCTTAAGTGAAGTTGAAAATGTGTTGTTAGCTCTAATGGCGCATTTATGAGAGGCAGACAGACAGACAGACAGTCCAGCGATGAATAGAAGAGG
This sequence comes from Drosophila limbata, assembly GCA_963924055.1. Classification (NCBI taxonomy): domain Eukaryota; kingdom Metazoa; phylum Arthropoda; class Insecta; order Diptera; family Drosophilidae; genus Drosophila; species Drosophila limbata. Next base: position 24,032,497 of record OZ001355.1, on the reverse strand, counting down.
GTGTCGAATAAGGAACTCAAAAAGAAGAAAGAAGAAGCAGCTCCCGACTCATTGTACTGTATGATGGAGTGTGTGCTCTATCTACATATCCATCTATCTATCGATCGATCAAGTGCCAGGGCTGGCACACTCCCTATAAAGACGAACAAACAGAGTATTTGTATGCAATTACTTTCAACCAAGACTCGTATTGGCAATGAAAATATGGAATTAGCGGGCAAACAGTCGAAAATACAATCGAAACTTGGGATAATTTTGCCTCGAAACTCGAGTAAAAAACCCACATTCAATTTAAAGCAATAAATTAAGATAATTAAATATATTCATGACAATTTATTGAAAATACAACATTTATTTGAAATCACTAAATGATTTCATAATAAATATAATACGCCTAGTACAATTATAAATTTTAAATGGCTAAATAACAATAAATTTTACATTTGTCCAAAATGTGTTGCCAGAGTTGTTAATTTGTTTCTTAAGGCTTTAATATTATTAGTTATAGATCAAGTGGAAATAAATGGTAAAGTCACAACTTTAAACTGCTCTCTTTTTATTTGGTCTTGTTCTACTCCACAAATTTTTAACACATGCTCCAAATATTGTCTCAGGTCTCCTACATAATTCACACCCACTCAAAAAGCTGAAAGCCTTGTATAGATGACAAAAGAGACTGTGAATTGAGGGAGAGTGGGAAAGAGAGAGAGGGCAGTTTTGTTAGTTGCCGCTGTTTACAAGTCATGATGTGCTAATTATTACAGAAAAGTGCAGGCAAATGCCTTTTAGCACTTAACGTTGACTGTCCCCAGGGGGACTTAACTCAACTCAGCTCAACTTAACAAATGCCCCCGAAACACAATAACAACAACAACAACAACAACAACACACTCCGTGGCCAGGTGCTAAAAAACACCTGTGCAAATAGAAACCGAAACTCGTAAGCAAATGCTGAACCCGAAAGCAAACTTAAGTCGAGGCCCAACAGTTTGTAGGTGGCATTCTCATCTGCATAGTGTGGCAAGTTGTGCGTTGCACGTGCACTCAGAGAAAAAACCGAGCAACAGTTTTTTTAAAAGAACAACTTTTTTATTGGAATTAAATATCTGGAAGTTTTATATTTAATAGAAAATCTGTTTAATTTAATAAAGTTCAAATGTTACTTATATAATTTTTTTTTAAATTTAATCAAAATTTAAATATTAAAATTTCAGCTAATTTTTCGGTGTGTGCATGAGATGCACAATGTTGTACCATGTATGTTGTATGTTGTATGTTGCCATGTATTCGGCATGTTGTGGCTCAAGATCTTAAAGGCCCACACACACAAATTTCATTGGAATTAAACGCTTAGAAAACGCCTGCGATGCGATGCTGTTTTCCTTGCCCTTCCCTCCCCTCTCCGCACTCCATTCCACTCCTCGGATGGGGCACGGCACGGAAAATGTGGCAATCAAGCGCGACTAAAGTTAAAAATAATTACACGAAAGACATAACACACTTTATTAAACATTAAACATTTTATGTGGGCACACAAACATTAAACTCCCCAATCTTAAAGTGCAGTTCAACGGAGTCTGCCCACAATTTTGGAGTTCCCAAGCACAATAAGGCCAGAGAATTTCACGAAACTCAGAACAACAGTTAAAACATGATGAATTCTCACGCATATCAAAAACTAGTCTTTAGTCAGATAATTTAAGAAGAAGCTCAAGTCAGTGTACAATTGCTGCATCCATAAGATATATATGCACTCAAGTGTCTTAAGAACTTGCTTTTATTGCAGGTCTAATTATGATTGATACGGGAAGAAGCGCGGTGCTTTGTCAACTAGAGTAACCGACTAAGTTGTACCCTGCTAATGACAAACTAATATTAAAATTCAAATAGTTCATCTTAATTGGAATTTTTGTTTAATTTGTTAAATTTAATTAAACACATGCAAAATTCTGTAAAAACTAAATTTGCACGCATTTGCAGCTCGCGCTGACGGCGACTTTTTTATTTATTGCTTGCACTTTTGGTGGATTTCTTGCTTTAAGTGATTAGCTTTAGTTGTTACGAGTACTTCCTGTTGCCATTAGTATACCCTACTTAGATGCCCTACGGTTACGGATATGTGAAGAGCAACAACAACAACAACAACAAGAACAACAACAAAGAGTGTGTCAGTTTGGCGCCATTGTTGTTTGTTTTGCTTTGGATTTTGCTTTAGTCGAGCCCCAACGGCGTTTTCCATTTTGTGCTCATTTCGCCTTGGTCTCATTGTTCTTAGCTCGTTGTGGACTTATCAAATGTATCTTCTGTTCTTTATTTCTTTTTGTTATTCTCTTTTTTTCAACTGACAACTTTTGACTCACATACGAGCTGCGAGTTGCCTTATGGGTTGAAAGGAAATGTGATGCAACAAAAAGCGTGAGGCGGTGGTAAAAAACTACTCTCATTTACAGTTACACGACACTCAGTGTACTACTTAGGCGTATGTAATAGGCGTGTATCTATGTGCAAGTTGCAGCTGTATCTGTATCTGTATCTGAGCACTTGTTACAGTAGCTCTAGCTGGAGCTGTTGATAGCCTCGCGCTAATTTCGAGCTTAGATTACAATACCCTGAAGCAACTGAGGCCGCTCGCTGCAATTAACGGATATGCGCAGTTGTCGATTAACTTATCGAGTATTTCACAATTTACAATTACGATATATTTTCGGTTTATTTTTATTTGGTTTAATTGCTTCGTAAACGGAGCATAAAACAAGCGATAAGACTAATTTATTTAGACCGGGTATTTTATTATTTAGTCACATTTGTAATTATTTAAACTGTAGTACGATATCAATATCTTATTTGATTTACTTGAAATTTTAAATAATGTTGTCGACTGTATTTAGATAAGGAAATATCAGGGGTGCCATAGAAATCGCAAGCGAATTAGAGTTTAGCAGAAAGCAATTCCGCACGGAAAGTTCCTTTTCGAATTAGGCTGCTAAGGGTTGACACCTTCTCAGTTTTAATTATCCAAGGGTTTGCTTAGCAACTTTTTTAAGTTTATCATTGCAGAACCATAAGTTTTTAATTTCTTTCTTATATAATTTATATAACTTAATTTATTAATATAATAATTGATTTTATTTAGCTGTACAAATTTAAAAGTAATTACTCGACAACTCTAGCAATTGTCTGCCATTAGTCTGGCAACTCTTCGTGAAAAATGTTTTCACAAATTGCACAATAAGTTAAAGGATTTTTGCGGTAAAATTTAATTTACCTCAGAAGACCTATTTTTAAATGCTTAATTTTAAGAAGACTGAAGTGGTTCCATATATTTTTTTTAAATACCTTACTTCGAATTCTGACTAAAAAATGTGCAATCGGTGACCCTGACTTCGAAAATCTGAATCGGACTAGGTGGCAGCATCGAACGCCAGCGGTTTTAGCGTTAGTTTAAAACCGCGTAAAATTCTTCTGCGATTTGACTTGTGGCACAGCGAAATGAAATTGAAGTGAAATTCAAGCGAAAGCGATTTCTGTGGCACCCCCGATTCTGAAATTGAAGTGAAAGCGATTTCTGTAGCACCCCTGTATAATTACTAATTAAATAATTAATAATCTTATTTATTATAAATTTAATTAGTTATTAACCAAAGACATTTCTATAGTGTATAATAAACTTTTAGGAGCAAAGCAGCCAGATAAGTGGAATTGATTTTAGGCTAATGATCATTCATGCAATTAGAGGCCTATTCTCTGGTCGAAATGCTTTCCAAGTCATTCATCTGTCGTGCTTCACGAGTTTCCCACGAATGGCACTTGACTAGATAATTACGAATACTATTTGGCAGCTGATGCTTCGATTGTTGGCTCTCCAAAGAGACGAGAGATAACTTGAGACTCGAGATTATTTCTGATGCTGCGGGCCAAAACACGCGTCAATTTTCAGGCATAATTCAATTTATGTTTATGAACAAACAAAAAAACAAAAAACCGGTTCGTGCGGTCAACAATCGGCTAATAATAAAGATTTTAAACTAATTGGCTCATTTAGCAATTCAAAAATCATAATAATAAAGAAAACTAAAAAATCATTACGAGCAGACTGTGCAATTATGATGATGGCGATGACGATGAATGATGATCGCTGTCGAAACGCGCAACATTTTAGCATTTTAACAAATCAGCAAATTCATGAGCTCCAATGTCAAATGATGCTGACTGGCAATACTCAAAAAAAACCGAAGGTGTCTCCTCATTTAAAAACTTTGCAGTCCCAGTTCTCAGCTCAAGCTGTGCTACAAAATTAATTAGATAAATAGGAATAGAAGCAGCTCGGAGCAGCAGCATTTATTTATTTTTTTTTTGGGAACATTGTCCGCAATTTGGGGCATTTTGCAAATTGAAAAGCGCCCAGCAGGTTGGCTCCCCTCTGAACCTTATCGCTTGGGTCATTAACGGCGGAATTGGGCCATGAAAACGAAGGGACAATATTGATAAAATCAGCAAATAAATTCAAGGTACATTTTGTCAACGAAGCAGAAATGCCCTTAGCTTATTTGCACTGGGAAAGTGAAGAGGAAAGTGATTAAGTATTTTCTTAAAGCTACAGCTTAAGTAGAGAAATTTCATCTTATAGAAGGAAAAATAAGCGGCATTAAAAGTCAAAAATTTCTAAGATTTTCTAAAATTATCTAATTTTCTCAAATGAACAATATCTGATTTTGTCAAAAAATTTTGCAGAATTTAGAGGTCAAAATATTATCAAAATGATATTCCGGATAAAAATCGGTTAAGATTTGCCTTAATTCTGTTAGTCTGAATACTTTGAGAACCTTTTTCTGTAGGTCTGGCAACTTTAACGACTTAAAATTTTAGTCCTTTTTTAGTTGATTTTGTACAAAAGAATTTAAAGTCTCAAAATCATTTTTAAAGTGTTTTTCTTTCATACTTTTAATGACAAAAGAAGTTAAATAAAAGTGACTATTTAAGAAAAAATTTTGGGTAAATTTAGGCACTTTTTGGATCAATTTCAATGTTACGAAGTGTATTAAATTGATATTTTAAACACGTTTTTAGGCTAAATTATTAACAAATTATTACACTCGAAATTCGGTTAAGTTTTGACAAAGTTATAAGAGTTCAAAGTTTTTGAACAAATGTTTGGAAATTATCTAAATTTTTCGAAGTTTCTGAAATGAGAAATATTTGGAAGTAGAGACAATTTGTAGGTCAAAATATGATCAAAATGACATTCCGACCGAATATTAATTAAGTTTTGCTAAAGTTATGAGAGAAATTATAAAAAGAATTTCAATGGCTGCAAAAATGAAAGATTTTCGTTAAAATTGAGCCTGAGAAAGGGTATCGGAAGAGGGTCTTTATTGACAGCAATAAAAAGTGGCAACGGGTCAAATGGTTGACAAAAGACTGAAAAACGTAATCTTAGTTCTAAGAGATTTGGGGGGAATGAGGGAAAGACTTTACTCACTTGCGTGCCAGTCGTTTTCTGATGCCCGCGAACATTTTGGCTGCTCCTCGATTTCCTCCTTACTCCTTATTCGTTGTTCCTTAATTTTTGTATCTATATCTGCTGCTCACTGCTTTTCTTTCCTTTTTTTTAGTAATGTGTTTTGCTCCACTTTTTTTTTGGGGTCTCCTTAAAGTCGTCTTGTTGTAAATTAAATTGCTGATTTCCGGCTGGACACACACACGTACACACGCACACGCACACTCACGAAAAAAGGACAAATAACAACAGCAAGAAAAACACTTTAAATTAATTAAAAAACGCGCGCGCGATTAAAACAGCAGGCGAAAAAACGCGCACGAAACGCGCACGCAATTGTCGCAGACTCGTTGTTGTTGTTTCTTATATTGCTGTTGTTTCTGCTGTTTGTTGGTATTGGTAATTTGTTGGCACAATTGTTATTGTTATTGTTGCTGGCATTGGCAGCTTTTGAACGCCTCATTGCATTGGCATTGGCCCAAGACAAGACAGCCAAGAAAAGAAAACGCAGCAACTGAAATCAATTAACCAAAGTAGCTGCAACAACAACTAACAGTTATAACAGTTGCAAGTTGTTTTTCAAGTTTATTTATTTAATCAAAACTGTGCAATCACGAAATTATTTTTATACATTTATCCATTGAGAAATATTTATTCATTTGACGAATTCAATAATCAGCCTCCAATTTACGATTCTCCATTTCTCAGCTGGCTCTTTCCCCTTTCTTCTCGCAGCATTCACATTTCTCACACGAATACTTTTGTGGGGTCTCAAGATACATTCACTTGCCCCATTGACAATTTGTCTTCTTTCACTTTGTTGCTGTTGTGGCTGTTTCTGTTTGTTGATGACACTGAAATGAGGCAAAGAGAAATTCACACATTATTTACAAATTTATTTTGTGTGCATTTTATTGTAAAAGGGCGTCTAAACAAAATATGCTGCGTGTATAATAAATAACACTCAATGCTCTAACAGAGAGAGAGCTCATTTAGATAGACAAGACACATGTAACATCTTAGATCCAAATGTTAGAAATATACACATTTTGAATAAATCCAGTCTATTGAACTTTTGAGCAACAAATTTTTATTATTATCACAGGAAAGTAACATTTTTTTTACTTTTTAAAAATAACTTTAAAATTGATTTAAAAATATATTTTGTTAAATCAAAGTATATTCGAAATAAATTATTTATATTTATGTAACATATTTATTTTTTTTAAAGGAATATTTTTAAACTTCACTCAGAAATGAATTTTGTTAATATAAAGTAAATTCGAAATGTTAATTATTTGAACAATTCCAGACTTCGTATAAAATTTTAGGCTAGAAATTAATTACAATAGAATAAATTCTTATATTTTGTTTAATATTATATTTAAGCATTTGTTAATTTGGAGTATTATCTTAAACATTAAATATATTTTTTTATAAATAAAATCTCTAGTGTCTCAGCTTAATTTATTTTTCATTTTCCTGTAAGAGCATCAGGCTGTCGACTCGATGTCAATAAGCATCTTTTTCTTTGGTTCTTACGTGACAAGCAGTAAATAAGCGATTTATTTAATTGACGTGTCGAGTGACAAATTAAAATGTGTCGACAATTCGCTGCAAGCTTGTGGCAAGTGACTGAAAAATGCAGCAAGATTTATGAGCTTAAAATTCGATGTAAGTTAAGCAGGCGAATACAGTGAAGGCAAAAATAATAGAAACACGAGTCACTTTGACATTTAATAATGTGATAATAAGCTGCGAATTATTTCTATACTTATCGTTGTTTTGTTAAATTTTGAAACATTGCTAATATTATAAAAAGAAAGAAATTTAAAAAATACAAAATAAAAATATCGTTTATATTATTATGTAAATTAACGTATTTGTCAATGCAGCTGTTTGTGGCATGGCAATGGCAAAGAATCTGAATCTATAGGTGCACAAACAGTGAGGATGCCACATGCAACTTGCCACATGCCACATTCCCAAGCGGAATTGGGAAACACTACAAAAGCGGCCTCCAAAAAATACATCAATCAAAGCGCGTGTAATTAGAGACAAAAGTAACCAAAAAAAAAGAAAGAAAAAAAGGGGCGCAGCGCTCAGATACAGATACATATGCAGCACAAGCTATAGATACAGATACAAATACAAATACAGCTGCAGTTGTAATTATGCACGGAGCGCCCTAATGACGCATTTCGTTAGCTGAAATGGGCCAAAGGGCATGCACTTGGCTCAGATACAGAACAGCAACAGCAACAACAACAACAACAGATACAAATACCCATTGAAAGATACAGAGACAAAAGCGGCATGCCAAGCATGACAGAAAACATGTTTTTTACCATGAGAGCAGCAGTTTTGGATTCAGAATCCGATTCCCAGTTCGTGTTGGAGTCGGTGCAACCAGCGTGAACAAGAAGAAGAGGAGGAGAAAGAAGAAGAAGCAGCAACATTCATAGTAAACGCACAAAACTCACGCACACGTTTTTGCAACATTTTGTATCTGTTGCTGTTGCTTTTGTTGTTGTTGTTGTTGCTGTTGTATCTAGAATTGTAGATTGCAACACGTACAATTCGTGCATACAAAAAGCTGTCGCTGGCAATATTGACGAGGCCTACACTGAGCGAAATAACCAAGTTCTTTAGATAGCTACCCAAAGTTGAACCAAAGAACCAACTGCAGTTATTGTACTTTTTAAAAATCCCAAACAATGATGGTATCTGTCTTTTGTAAGTAATTGAAAAGTATAGTGATAAATACCGACTGGAGCTTTAACGGTAAGAGCTAGAAGGCTGCAATTTGTACACAGCATTCTTATAAACTAACCATAAATTCAGGGTCATAGCTTGATTTATTTAAGTTAGCCAAAAACTAGTTTCTGTCCAAATTTGGAATCATACCTTGCGGAAGTAATAAAAAAGTCAAGTGATAAATAAAATTATATTTTTGTTTTTTTTTTACTGATTTCTCTACTAAATGAGTATTGCACATATTTTCGAGTTGATTGCTGCTTAATTCTCTTCTTATATGAGCTTTTTCTCCCTGTGTAGGTTTCCTCTTTGCCTGTTGCTGCATTTACCCCGTTGCTTTTACCATCGTGTTATGGTTCATGTTCCGCATTTGGTTGTGCCGCTATTTTAGGTCGTTTCTCCCGCTTTTCCAACGGAAACCTGCAACATACGATATGCTTCAGTGCGCGTGCAATTACCACCGCAAAACAACACAGCACACAGCATGGAAATGTGAGAGGAGTTGAGCAGGAAGAGCACAGATGCGGGAGCGGGAGGGGAAAAGGGCACAAGAAAGAGAGGGGCGACTGCACTGAATATGACAAAGTGAAATTCAAGTGGCAGGGCCAAAAATAGTGGCGTATTATCCAAGTGAAGAACAACAACAATTAAAACAATTTAAACAGAAAAATATATAAAATAAAAAAATTATTTATTCTATTTTATTTTAATTTATTTTTTAGTTTCATAATTTTTACTTAAAATGTTGCAAAATATAACAAAACAATTTGTTTGAAATGTCTAAATGACACTTGTTTCTAGAATTTCTTCCATCACTGTATCAATAACAAGTACAATAAGTTAGGCCAAGCGGAAGATACAAATGTTCTCTTGACGTAAGTTCTCGTCAAGCTTTCTTTATATATTTATTTATATATATATTTCTTTTTTATATTACTTTTGTCAGAGCTGCAAGCTGCAACATGAAGCATGCCCCATTTTGACGCCCACCCAGCGGACAATTGAATAGGAAAATAACAAAGCTCCAACGGCGTCAATTGCGCAACGTGGCAGCGTCCAAGATTAGAGCACAATTCACTTAATGGAATTCGCAACTGGATTTGGATTTGTTGATGATACTCTTGGAATTTATGACAGACAGACAGACTTAACTTCAACCCACACAATGGAGCACAATAGAAGCGGGAATTGCCCAGAATTTGCACTACTCTGATTACTTAACACCCATCCATCCATTATATCTGATTCAAGAGAAAACTACTTTAATCTATTTTGGAAATTGCAGTTTCTTTTGCAAGGAAATTGTAGACAATTAAGACAAATTTAATTTATTTAACTGGGAAATTTCAAATGAAGAAACTTAAATGAAATAAAGATGAACATTAAACAAAGTTCTCTAAATTAAATTTGAAATTAAAATATGTACATAGAAATGGACTTAAGTTTTAAAAATGTATGCCATTGGCGCATCTTTTCAATTTAATCCAATTATAAAATCTTTTATTCCATAAACTATTCGTCACTAGATTAAAAAACATACATTCATCGAATCTGATTTCGCAAATATTTTGTAAGAGATTAAACAGAGAAATTTGAGAAGAAAAAATGAAAAGGAATTTAGCTTAAGCTAAATGATGAATGTTCTGTTTTATATCCAACTCAGTTTATCTTAAAGACTTTTTATTAGCATTCAAATACTCCATCTACAGTTTTAGAGCCATTCTATTTAAATGTAGCACATAAAGAGTCTAAATCTGAGAACATAAGCTGCTCTTTTATTTACGCTAATTACTTAAACAAACTGCGGGCCAAAACAGAGCTCCAAGTTGGCATCACATTCACATCAATCCAAGTTTTATGGCTGGCAAATAAAGTCGATTACGGAATACGGATTTCAATGTTAATCCAAATGGCCAAAAGCACTTGGCTCCTTCACTTGGCGCTGTTCTGCTCTGTTTTGTGGCTCGTTATCCGGCAAATCTTCATGGATAGATTTAGATTATATTGTGGATTGTTTCAGTTGGCTTTTTTTTGTGACTGAATGTAGAAAAACATTTGCTTCAACATAAGACGCGACTGATTTATAACAATGGGAATAACGCGCTCAATTCGCATTTGCATATGCGACCTAAGAATTGACAGTCTACAAATTTACCCACAATCAGAGCCGGATTAAGGACAAACAATTAAACTCCCTTCTATCCAGAGGCTGGAAAACACCTTGCCACATGCCACATTAGAGGTGGATAACTATCGATAGCCTACGATAGTAATTTGAAAACCATCGATATTCGACGATACTATCGATAGTTGACGATAGTCCCGTACACAAAATATACACACAGTTTGTCAAGAAACACTTTACACACTGAAAAAACTTAATTTTTTGACTTTACATAAGAAAATAAAAGCTTTTCTTGAATGCTGCAAAACTTTCCTTTAACCCATTAAGTACTTGAGGTGGAGAACTATCGATAGTCGGCGCCATCGATAGCCCGCGATAGTATTTTCAAAATCAATAGTCGACTATAGTGCTATCGATAGTCGACGATATTCCCGGAAACAAAAAATACATACAGTTTGTCTAGAAACTCTTTACACACTGAAAAAAACTTAATTTTTTGACTTTACATAAGAAAATAATAGCTATTTGCAAAACTTTCCTTAACCCATTAAGTACCCATTAAAAATTTCAAATTTTTGTAAACATCTTCTTTTTCAACTTTGTTTTGATGCAAAAAAATTCTTCAAACAATTCTAAGAGTGACTGTAGAAATAAAATTTCAAAAATCTCTTCGCTAGTATTTTTTTTATGATTTTGGACAATTGCTAACAAAATGAGGAAAAAGGGGTTAAAATAATAATTTTTAGCAATTTTTAAACTATCGATAGTACTTCGGGAACTATCGAAGTGGGTGGCTGCTATCGATAGCGCCCAACCATCGATAGTGCCATCGATAGTTCTCCACCTCTATGCCACATGCCACACCTGTCGTTCCTTCAAGTGGATTTGTCGCTTCGATTGAAACTTGACATCATAAAGTTTAAATTGAGTTTTAGTTTGGACTTTTAACACGCCATTTTATTGGCTGCAAAAGTTGGCTTGTTATTTTCAGCCTGAATGGAAATTTGATTGCAATTGCAGTCGAAAAAGTTTTTCCCTTTTTCCCCTTGTGGAAATATGAAAGTTGAACACTCGATTAAGAGCTAAAGTCTAAAGCAAACCAAAATAAAAACACCACACAAGTTTCGAGGTGTGCCCAGTTCTCTAATTGGACACATCATAAACATGTACATTAAATCGCCGAGAATCTTTTGAAAAAATGGGAAAATTAAACCAAATGGCACTTCAAAAAAAGCGCTGACAACTTTTGCGGCTTTTTGATGGCCCGACAACTGGCAAAAAAAAAATGGATATAAAAATAAAAGTCAAGCAAAAATGATCACATAAGAGCGCAGTTTATACACACACACAGATACACACACACACACACACACATACACAAACTAATACCAATGATGCAATCGGGACTGAAAAGATCTTTTGGGTGGTCGTCAGCATATTCCCAGATTTATGATTTGTTTATTTTGCGTTCTCATTTTCAATATTCGCTGCAATCGTTTAAATACCCGACAGCATTAGAAAGTAAAGGGTGTGATAATTATTTGATCAATTTATTTACTTTTTAATGAGGTCGTGCTAATTTATACAACTCATATCCGAAATTTCTTGTAAATATATTAAAAAAAACCCAAATCGCAAAATAAGAATTAAATTTTGGAAAATAACAATAAGATAATAAATACAAAAAACTTAAGTTTACAAAAATTTACAACAAATTTGGTTTATTAATGTTCGGATAAAATAAAACTTGATTTTACTGACGTCGCTTGGATTTTCTATTAAAATTGTTAGACACTTGTAAATTTTAAAAAATTGCAAAAAGCAAGAATATAAAAAGCAAAAGCAAGAATATAAATAATTAACTATAGGAATAAAAAACTTGAATTATCTTTCTTTCCAATTCAACACATTTTCAAAAAAGTTTGTATATTTTTGCTAATTTATTTTTATTCAAGTCTTCTTGGAACTTAATCAAATTATTAAAAAGATAAAAAGGTAAAAGCGCAAAAAGCAAAAATATTTCTAGACAAGTTAATCACAAACATAAAAAAGTCACTTGTAAAAAGAGTGTTAATCCCAAATTCAAGATTTAATCTTAGTTATGATGATTCAAGAATCAAGAGCGGGTATTTCAAAGTCATGCTGACTCACTTTAGCTTTCTAACTTGTTGACTTTTGCAGAGAGTCAAACGAGCACAAGGGGCATGCAACATGGGGCAAGCGGTTTGTTTACCAACGACGCGCGTCTTGGCGACACATTCGCAGCAGCTGAGTGCGTGAATACACTCACACGCACACTCACACTCACACGCACACTCACACGCACACTCACTTTGAAAATGTGCTGTCAGCAGCATCAGCAAATGCATTGGCAGCTGGAACGAGGACGCGAGTCGCTTTTAATGACTGCAGTGAGTGCGAGTGCTGTGAATACTGTGAGTATGAGTACTCGTATTGGCAGAAATCATAAATGAGTGCGCTTATGTTTAATTATAAACTCGCGACGCAGTATTCAGAGACAAGCGGGCGCTGCATACGCTGATGCACAAAATAATAGAAACGTTTACTTTTTTTTATATGTTTAAAACTGCTTTGGACGAAATAATTTATTTTAGTTTAATAATTCTTACTTTATATCTATTTAGCAATGTTTCAAAAATTAACAAAATAACGGCACTCTATATTCATGCGCAGCTTTTATTCACATTATTAAACATTTTTTGATTTCTATTATTTTATCCATTACTGTACTTTGCAGTTACTCTCAGATACTTCTCAGTCTGAGTTCAAACTGCCGAAACCGAAAGCGAGCAGCTGCTTCATTTATGGCCCTATTCCTCAGATACATGAATACAGTGGGTCATAACTTTATTGACACACTGCACATATTTATATTTGTTTAAATATTAATTCATAAATTTAAATAGTAAAATAAAAAAGATTTGCTTTAAATTAAATATATTCTTCCCTTAACAACTTTAATTAATTTAAGTTTCTTAATATGTAAGAGCAGTGAATCAAATAAGTTGTGAACCACGTTAAAAATAAAAGGAATATACTACAAATATTTATAAAAAAAAAACCATTTTGCTCCACTTTAAATATTAATTAACAAATCTGCGCTAAATTTGTATAAATATCTTATACCCATTAAAAGTTAAATTCATTTAAAATTTGTTACACTTAAGAGCAGTGGCTAAAATTAGTTGGTAGCCACTGTGGGTATATACAGTATATATATTCTCGTATCTGGCTGCTGCTCCGACGTGCCTAAATTGCATTTGCATTCAAGTTATTTGCGCTAATTTCACGTTATGAATTTTCGCAGTTCGCACATTTGCGCATCGCATTTTCTTGGCTCGTTTTTCATTTTTCGCATTTTCCCCGTTTGATTTGCTCGACATTTGCATGGGATTTTCCATTTGCTTTGTCTGCACAGACTGCGAATTAATTGTAATTAAATCAGTTGCAGACTAGTCGACAATTTAAGGCGGATTTCTGGCATTATTCCCCCAACTAATTGAAAAGGCAGCTGAGAAATGCGAAAAGTGGGAGAAATGGCAAATGAGAATGTTGGGTCAATGGCATGAACTTGGTGGAGCTTAAGCTTAATCTTTCTCTTGCCTCAATTTCGCATTTCTCAGTTAAAAAAATTAATTTAGCTTAGTACTTTAGGAATTTGTATATTCTGCAATAGAAAAAGTATCTTAGACTTGAAGGAAGTCACTCTAAAAATGTCTTATGCTTTATTAATATGATTATAACACAACATGTGCCTAATGGACACTTTGTCAACATAAGTGCTCTAATTAAAAAGCCCTGGCGGTAAACTGATAGATACATTTTGTCAGTCTTCAGATACTTTCAGGTCTTATTGGTAGTTTTGATCCCCGCATCGAATCACAGGCGGAAGTGTCTGTCCAAAAAGTGTTGAAAATGCCAAGAAAACGCCATTGAATAGCCATAGAGACAGACAGATAGATAGAGATGGAGATAGAGATAGACACTGGCCAAAATGAGAAGTCCTAACACACATATCAGTGACTAAATCACTTTGCCAGTCGAACGGCTTTTGGGCCAAAAACTAAAACTGAAGGCGACAAATGTTCTTGGCAAAAATTATTAAAAACAACTCGCTGAATTCGTATGACGATGATGATGTTGATCAAGTTGATGATGAAGATGTTGATGATGTTTCTCGTTTTTTTTTATATTTATAATAAGAGTATTTGGCGTTTTTTTCGGAAACCAGTTCGTCAAGTTTGTTTGTTGTTTATTTATTTGCTTAAATTACGCACAACAACACCTACTACCAACTACTACCAACTACCAACACACACACACACACACAGCAATTTAAAGATATAGATACAGAAATAGATACAGTTAGCCAAACAAAGAAGTGTTGATTTCAATTGTGAACCGTAAAATAGGCGGAAAATTACGAAGTTTTGGGTTTTAAAAATACAAAAAAAATGGGTGTCAAATTAACCTTGTGGCTGTTTGTGGCGCTATGCATTAAATTTAAATTTAAATATAAATTTAAATGAATAAAATGTAACGAAAGAAATTACCATAAAATGCGAAACGTGCTCGCTGATGACAACAACAACAACCACAATGACAATGACAAAGTCAACCAAAAACTGTTGGCCAACTAACCAAAAACTCGCACACTTGACTCTTGGCTTTGAATATCAAAATTAGTGCGTGCCTCCAAATGGTTTTTGGGCCCAGAGACAGACAGACAGAGAGACAAACTGGCAGACAGACAAACAAACAACAACAGTGACATATCAAAGGGGCAGAGAGGGAAATGGAGAAGGCACTTTATGGGGTTGGAGGGAGTTCTACGTACGAAATTTACGAGCAGCCCTATGAGATATGGTTATGGCTCATGTGTTTATATTGTCAACTGAAACTGAAACCGAAACACACAGTCAGACATTTAGTTAGATATTCATAAGACTGGGATAATCATGGAAAGAAGCCTCCTCGTTCTGTGTTTGCGGCCTAGGCAAATACGAGTTAATACACTCAGAAAAATAACCACACTCTAGGTTAAATATTTTGAAAACATAAAAATTTCATTTCTAATGAAAAAAAGGAAAATAATTCAAGTCAATATTAGAAACACTTTTTTTTTGTTTCAATCATACCAAATTTAAAAAAAAACACGAAATTTTGCAAGCTTCAGAAATCATATTTTGAACAAACCTTAATAATGATAAAGTTATTTCTAAAACAAAACGGAAATCATTAATGTAAAAATTAATAAATTTTATTTATAATATTTACAATCATTATAAAAACCAAAAAAAATGTAATTAAATTATACCGGAAAAAAGTGGGAATTATCAAAGTATATATTCGAAATCAAATGTACATATTTTTAAATCATCATCCCAATTTCTTAGGAAAATAACTTTTTTTTTAATTAAAAAAAAAATATTAATGATAATAATATTAAAAAGAGAAAAAGCTAAAATTCAAATGTATAAATTGTAAATAATTTCTGTTTATTATTCAATTCATTCCTATTTCTTAGAAAATAATTTTTTGCATGCTCAGAAAACATTATTTTTAAATAAATTTAAACTTAAATATTTTTGAATATAATACTTTTGTTTTGCCCATAAGGTGATTTTTAAAATGAGAGTAATATGTTTTCCGAGTGTAAACGGGAAATGAGAGTAATGTTTTTTCCGAGTGCAAACGTTTGTATTTCTATGTGCATATGAAGTTGGTAGTTGGCAGTTGGTAGTTGGTATATGGAACATATATGGAACAGATCTAGCTGTGACTTTATTTATTTGCCAGCGACACGAGAAGTTTTTTTGTGCCCTGATTACAAGTTCTCCCCTCTGCCCCCTCTGCCGCCTTTTGACCTCACTCCATTCACATTTGAGTCAGAATAGTTCGTCAGTTGCTGTTTCAGCAGATCTGACTGCAGATTAGACAGATTGCTGTTGTTCTTGCTGTTGTTGTTGCTAATCATGAAAAGTTTTGCCTTCGTTTTTGGTTGAGAGTTTTTGGCTAGCTGTTAATTGGCTTAAAAGTTCCCACAATGCTCGGCGTTTAATTTGATTTTGGCTGCCTTTTAATTATGTTTGTGTTTTTGTATCTGCTGCAAAATGTCTTTATTTATTATGCAAATTACATACAAATGTCATGTGTAGCAACATTTTAATGTTTACTTTGTATCACACGCACGCAGTCAACGTTGACGTCGACGTCGCTGTCGCTGTCGCTGTCGACGCTGGCGTTGGCGCTGACGCTCAGCGAGGCGCACCTTTCTTCCGGTCACTTTTCGTGTTGTCAATTGCCTCGACGTTTTGTTTTTTGTGTGTACCCTAACCAGCTTATTAAGCGGGCATATTCTGGGTAAATTAGAATTTAAAAAATATCTTTTTTGGTTTGTAGTAATTTGAGTCAAGATTGTAGTTTGCTAATTCAACTTATGTAATTACAAAAAAGAAACATATAAAAAAATGGTTTTTTTTCAATTGTTTTTGTTTATTAATTTTCCCTTTTTTGTGATTCTTGAAATGTATTAATTAGAAATTGAGGTATTAATGTACATAATTTATATGATGCATATTTTTTTGTTGGGAAATCTTTTTTTTTCTTGTATAGTAAATATATTCAATTTGAAATATTTGCGTAAATAGACAAATATGTGTATTGTATATTTAATCCTGAAAACTTCTTATTCAAATATTTTTTATATTTAAAACAAATCTATTAAATCAAGGAGGTTTGGGTATATCTAAGTCGTGCCGTCTTTCTTTTTATTCAGCTGCGCTATTTGCTAACATTCGTATTCTAGACGCATTTGGCATTTTTGTTGCTAATGCTCATATTTTCCAGCCGGGTCGCAGCACGTGCGTGAAAATCTGCCCCATTTCCCCTTACCCCGCCCCACCAAAAAGGGGGCGTCATTATGATTGTTGTGGCAACCATAATTAAACGCCAAAATTACAGCTGGAAATTACAGTCGTCGGTATTCTAAGACGTCGCTGTTGGAGTTTTTTATTTCACTTGTGGAAATCGAGGCGAAGAATTGCATAATTACGTATACGACACCCGTGACAACATTTTTGGCATGGCTTTAATGATGGAAAGTGTAAGTGCCAAACACAAAGCAACAAACGAAGGAGAGAGTGATAAAGCAAAAGCAATGCCAAAAGAAATGGAATGAATTCCTAGAGCATAAAACACTTTGACATTGGATATCTTGAAGTTTTAATTTGAATGCAATTTAAATAGCTTCTGTGATTTAAAGAAATAAAAAAAAAATTTAATGTGAAGCTAAAAAGTAAAGTATTTCATTGAGTTACTTTTTTTTATTTTAAGAGTGATTAAGAAAAATCTATTTAATTTTTAAAGGTTAAAATATAGTAAGATTTTTTATTTTCTTAAAATGTTTGTGATGTTCTTAGAACCGGAAACACTTTGACATTGACATATAATAAATTGGCAAGGAATTTACGTACTTCCTGAAGAATACTTGACGAATTTCTAATCGAACTTTATTGGGGCGTACAAAATGCAAGTCAAACATAAAATTCTCGTACCTAAGAATTCTCGGGATTGCGCAGAATTCATTAATAACTTCCACTGAATCTAATGGACATTTAATCTAATCAGAAATGCGCTTGGACCCCGGAACCTCCGAGCCATTCCAATTACCGTTACTCATGACGCTGGCATTGCGAAATCGGAATGGAGAATGGGAATGAAAGCGGCAGTTGAAGAGCCAATGCACTGTGTGTTATTAATTGAATCAATGACAAAACAAAATACACACACACACACACAAAGAAACCTATTCCAAAATCGAGTTATCAGCACGGCGCCATGTGGCGTATGCGCAATATTATTACGCATACGTCGGAGGGCGACTCCTAAAAGAAATTGTGCAAGCAGCAAAGTGAAAAGCAAACGCATTGAGGCATTTTCGCAATGGCCAACAACAAGCCCAAAACAAAGCAATTGTTAACAGCGCTACGACAATGAAATGTTGCCTATCGATTGAAAAGTGTAATTTTTGATCAAATAAATAATTTATTAATAATAAGTAAATAATAAAGTTCATTTATTTTAATATATACAACAGTAGTTATAATTTTTGCGGATAGTTTAAGGCAATTAAATTGTATTTTAATGAATTTTCAAGATACTTGGAATCATTTAATATCAGTTGCATTTTTTGACATTAAATTTAACTTAATGCTTAGTGTGCTAATCTTTTTACAAGATATATTTGTGCAGTAAATTAGCTAACAATAAAAAATATTCTGCGAATGAAATTAAATAAATAAATACAAATACATTAAAGCCGAATTAATGGCCATTTCTCGATACTTTTCTAATATTTTCTCAAGTGCTTGCAGAATATCTCTAAATTATTATCAGAAGTGAAGTGAGTTCATTCGGATTGACATTCAATTTCCCATATTCTTCTCCTTATTTGGGTGCATGAATATTTGTGAGTGTCCAGTGAGTGCTTTGCAATTCTTTACTTGATGTGCAACAAAAGCCTTCACCTGCTTGTGGCATTACAAGAGACTGTTTCAATTGCCCCAACACTATCAGCAATTGATATCGGAAGCAACTACGTCGATGTCGATGTCGATGTCGCTGCGCTGATAAGAGACTCTGATAACGATGACGGCGCCGCAACAGTCGCCAAGCACTCAACCCACAACAATAACAACAAATATGAAACCTGACTATGCAAATGCCCTATTAAATAAAACTTGATTAAAATAAAATGACCAAACAATTGTTGAATAAAAATCTCCAAAAATCAACTGTCATAAATTAATTACATAATTTTTCAAATTTTATATTAAATTTTATATAATTTAATTTTTGTATTATAAATGAATTCAGTAGATTTTTGATATATATAAATTTCTATATCAAGTTAATCTTATTTAAAAATTATTTCAATTGAATTTATTTAAACATAAATTAGTTTTTCAACGGTTAGTTGGTTTTTTCATTCCACTCATCTTCCCCTTAAAAGACAACCTACAGGGTATCTGTGCAACAGTAATAACAACATCATCGACAGCAATCATTGAGCAATTGACAAGTTCATTTGGGAACTGCCGATGCCGACACTTTTTAATAATTCTGTCTCTGTCCAGCAGACGGTCGCCCTGCAGCCAAATTAGAATATGTTGTGGACACACACACACACACACACACACACACACACACACACACACACATATATAATGTGGCAGCTGCTGCTGCTGCTGTTGACTGATAATGTTGTCAAATTAACATATTAGAAGCCAAAGCGACCAGATAATTATATGTAAATGGGCGCTTTTGTCGCCTGGCTGTCTTATCAGGTGGCTACAACCCATTATATTATATTTTTACATTTTTTTTAGTTTTCGCCCCAAGTCATTGAACTTGGACTGCGCATTCTAGATAATTGTCCAACTTAAATTTGGTTTATTTTCTTTCTTAAAAAACTTCGCTTAAAAATTCACTAATCTCCATATAAAAAAAATATATTTTATTATAATATAAATAAATATAAATTCATATTAAACTTTAAGCTGTAAATTGTTCTTCCATTTTAAATTCATAAACTATGCAAGATTTATATTCTAGTCTCAAATTAAATTTCTTTATTTAAATTGACAACTATTCATGTTTATTTCAAATTTTGTCTCATTTAAAAATCAAAAGTTAATTTTATAAGCTATCCACGATTTAAATTCTAATGCGAATTTTAATTTTTATTTATGGAAACGGACTGTATTTAAACCCATTTTAAATTTTTATTTCTCATCCATTCAATAATTGTTTTTAATTTAATAAATTTAATAAATAATTCCCTTTAACTTACAGCTTTTTTTTTGTGCTGCTTTCGCTGCGATCAAATAGAATTTGTTTAGTTGACTTGAAGTTTACACTGTTTTTGTTTCTTTCTTTCTTTTTATGAATGTGTTCGCGAAACCGGCAAAAAAAACTGAATGAATGCGAATACACACATACACACACACAGATGCACACACACACACACACGCTATCTGAACAGACAGGCAGCAGGTGTGTTTGTTATGTGTTGTTGTTTTGTCTTTGTTTATGTTATTTATTTGCCTCTGGCTTTTGTGCAACGTTCGCAGCAGCCAAGAAACCCAAAAGACGAAGAAGAAGACAAAAGCTGTTTGATGCCTCAATGTGCGGCAGCTGTCAACACAACGCGAACGGCGGCAGCGACGTCGACGGCGACTGCAACGGCGTCTTTTGCAGGTTTAAGCGTAAGGCAGCGAAATTATCGCATAATTGTAATGAAGTTGCAATTGCAGTTGCAACGGCAGCAAATTTAGTGGTGCAAAAAGACGCACACACACACGCACACTCACTTACACACACACAGATACACTCGCATGTCAACTCGACACGAATACAGCGCTTAACCAAACGCAGCAGCAGCAACGAAGAAAATCGAACCGCACGCGGCGAACTCTCAAGAGAAACTAAATGCACTGCAAAATAGAGACTGTTAACGTCTAGGCTACGACTGTTAATGTTAATGTTAACAAGAGCTCTTATACGCGCTCGCTGCTAATGCACAGCTCTTATACGCAGTTAACAGCGTTTAACCTCTGCCCAATTCGCCGCAGTCAAACAGCTGTGCTAGCTGTACGTTGTTGTTGCCGGCTTTTTTGCAGCAGCTGCTTCTGCTGCATTTTGCGGTGGTGGTGGGTAGTATAAGAGTCATTGACGTGCGTATAAGACGGCGAGAGTTGCGTTTAGTTATTGTTGTTGCTGCTGTATAAGTGTGTGTGTCTAAGCAATGCAATAGCAATAGGAATTGATAAAAATTCACAGTAAGTTTTCTCAAGTGATTACAGTATTTCTCCATATTGTTATCAGCAGCTATTTGAGATCATATCATATAGTTTGAGTGTATAAAGCAACAGTACACTGATAAAAATTGATTTTTAATTAAAATTTTATACTAAAAATAAATTGATATTATTCGTGTTTATATATTTATTTATTTGTCTTGTTAATTACAAAAAGAAAACTAATAAATACTTATTATTTTAATTTATTTAATATAATAATTTATTATTTTAATTATTTCTATTTTTTTTAAATACGATGTCAGATCGGTTGGAATCAAAGTATTCACTTTCCTAAATCAATATTCAATCCATTAGCTATGAATAACATGAATAACATGTCTCGGTATTCACAATTCATACCCAATCTGCGTTTTGGGTTCCCCTTACATTTTGCCCATAATCAAATCATTTAGCCAAAAACTTATTCAAAATTCATAAAAGAAGTAGGGAGGGAGAGAGCGGGAGAGAGGGAGAGTGGGTGAGAGAGAGAGAAGGATACGCTCAACTGCACAGCACAGAGAACGGCAGCTAACGGCTGATGCCAGGCCCAAGTTTCGTTTTTATGCAAAAGGACCTTTGCATTGTTGTACACAATCCATCATTATCGCATAGACTTCCGGCGCAGGAAAGGCAGCAACAAGGAACAAGGAAGCAAGGAAGCAAGGCACAGTGGCACAAATCGATACAATAGCTTACATTTATTTTAACTTCTTTTCAAGTCACAAACTTGCTTAATTTTCTACTGTGTTATATTGAGATTAAGCTATGAACATACTTAATAATTCTGGTTTAAATTTAATATCGTTAATTATTATTTCTACGAATTTTATTTAAATTAACTTGGATTTAAATTCAAATAACAATAATAAATAAGTAAATAAATCTGGAAATAAATCATTTAATGTGCCGCTTTTTTAAATATCAGGTTATTTTAACAAATTTTGCTGCGTCTTTTACAATATTTTTCCAACTGTTTCCTATTTTTAAGTGTAGTTAGTTGATTTTTTATTCGTTTGTTTATATAGTAATTTAATTTTCTTTAAAAATTGAGAATATAAATATTATTAAAAAATTAAGAATATACATAAATATTATAAATCACCGTCAAAAGATATCTTTACTAATATTGAAATATTGCATTATACAAGCGAATCTGACATTTGTGCCCACTGTGGCGAGGGAGTGCCAACATTGCATTACAATTTGTGGCTGCTCTCTCCTCTCTCTCCGCTCGATTCTCCCCTTGTCCGCACTGCACACAAGGACACACAAATTGCTACGTGGCGCACGTGTCTGACGGCGTTTGCTGGGGATTACCAACTGAACTGAACTGAACTGAACTGGCCAGGAACAGTTGGCCAAAGGACGCGACGCCACGCTGCGAAACTGAAAGTGAGTCCGCGTGGCAGCGTAAGGATATACGGGACTGTCCGTCTGCTTGACAGACAGACTGGCAGACGGACAAAGAGACGGACGGACTGTGAGGAGACCGCAGGAGTAGGACTCGCTGATACCCGGCATTGGACTGACAAACAAGGTCTACACTCACCAACACAATATCTTTCGCATTTATTTTGGATCTAAAATATACATAGAGCCAGAATCGTTCTCTGAAACTTTTTAAACATTGCAGTTGGTTGCTGTTACTTGATGTTTCCAAATATTCAGGGCAGTCTCTGATTTGGTCCTTGATTTGATGTCCCTTTTCTCCTTTTCACTTCCAACGCCCATAATTTTGTTGAAACTCAATGGATTTTCAAGCGAATGTCATTTTGATCATATATTTACCTATAAACTAATTCAGCATCTATATTTTTATCATTTAAAAAACTTTAATTTGTTCAACAAAATTCAGATATTTTCTACGTCAAGGCGTTCTTCAAAAACTTTGAGCTCCCATATTTTTGTCAAAGCTTAACAGATTTTTTAAACAGAATGTCATTTTGTTCATGATTTGAACTAAAAATTAATTTTTAATCTAAATTTTGGTTTTATACAAAATTTAATTTTTTTCAAAAATTCAAATATTTTTCAGACCTACCCCTTGACGTTTCTTCAAAAATGTTGAGGTCCAATAACTTTATCAAACATTTTATTTACAAAATCTAAATTTTTAAAAAAATTCAGATTTTTTGTCTTGACGTTTTTCCAAAAGTTTTGAACTCACTTAACTTTGTGAAAAATCAACCGATTTTCAAACGGAATGTCATTTTGATAATGATTTGGCCTCTAAATTAATTCTGCAGCTCAATTATACTCACCAAAATTTAATTTTTTTTTTTCCAAATTTTAAAAAAATTCCAAATTTTTTTTAGTGAAGTCAACTTTGAGGCCGGGTATTTTCCAAGTCGAGCTTGTTTCGTGTTGCTTTTCCCCGTTGTCTCATCTCATATTTGAAAGTTGCATTTGCCAGCAATTTTCGAAAGCTTTTTTGGGGGGTGGGGGCTGTAATGGTTTGGGCCGCTTAACTTTCAGCCACGGCGGTTGTTGCGGTTTATGCAAATTAGCAAAGTTAACAGTTACCAAATTGTTGGCGCTGCTGAAATTTCATTGGTCGAAATACTTGGACTCGAACTGAGATTCGTGGTTGTATTTGTATTTGTTTGCCAAAATCTTGTCTCCAGCAGTGCGGCAGGAAGTGTGGCAACATGGCCCATACCCAACACGGAAGTGGACTTGCTTTGCTGGCCAAGTCAGAAATGTGGCCAAATCAAAGCAGTTCGCGTCTCCTTTTGATCAGCAAATGTGTTAAAAGATAAACCGACGCCCTCGCAGAGGCACAACACAAACTAGAAGCGTATTTCTTAGACCCTGTACCAAGAAAATGCAAAAGACTTAATAGGTTTGTCGAAAAAATATTAGGCATTTGAAAATATATATTATGTTTATCAGCATTAGTAAAACGATAAACAAGAAGCGTACTTTTTAGACCCTGTACTAAGAAAATTCAAAGGCTAAGTTGAATTTTTCAGAAAAATAAATAAATATATATTAAGCATTTGAAAATATATACTATTTATCAGCATCAACAGAACTGGAAACAAGAAATGTATTTCTAAGACCCTGTACTTATTTGTTTAAGTGTAAATCTCAGAGATTTAAAGAGCTAGAGACTCTAAGTTTAGTACTTAGATTCCAGCACCTCCTTAGTTATTTATAATTTATTTTTCCACATTGTTATCAAATTTTTTCAATAACTACAGGGTCACTAACAATCGAGCTCACTCGACTGTTGCACTTCCAGCTGCTTTGAGGCTATTTTTGTGAGCCGACTGCTTTATTAAGCGGATTTGGAGTTGACACCCGGCCAAGTGACGGAATGCACCTGCATGTCGACAGTCGACAGACTCTGCCACAGACTGTGGCATGCCACATGGCTTGGCTTGCCACACGACTATCTATCATAATTAGAATTCATTTTTGGGCCGAACAAATGTGCTGAAGCCATTTTCTATCTTCCACTCGATTCGACTCTCGACTCGCCATGAAAATGCGTGCACATAAATCAAGTGTGGAAATTGTGGAAAATGGAAACTGTGGAAACTGTGCAGCAAATAGAGCGTCTAATAGGATTTCGTTTAATTTCCGCTGCCCGCTGGCAAATCCTAATGAGTTTTTTAACCTTCTTCTTTCTTCATTCTTTGCTCCCACTCAAAAATTTGGACTACTTGGCGTATGCGCAATGTGCGTCCTTTCATTTTTATTTATTTATTATACCTGTTACTTAAAAAATAATGAATCGAATTTGAATCATAATTGAAATAATGCTTTATTCTGATTTAGACACATTGAGACTATGAGAAATTAAAACTTGAAATATAAAATTCATAAAGTAAAAATTCTTTTGAATAAGACATAGTGTCTAATTTTAAAATTTAAATTTTAATATGTAAATTTAGTATTGACCTGGGGGAAAAATCATAAAAAAGTCGTCATGAAAATCGGTTTAGAATTAAGACACCGGAATGTCAGATCGTAGGTTTTCAATCGGTGGAGAGCTTAATTAATTAGGCTTCATCCTAAAGGAAAATCAGACATTTAGTTGGACTTCATGAATGAATATTGCCTTTAGATTTACCTCCGTCATTTGTGCCACAAATCTATCGTTTTTTCCATCATTACTTTCTGGGGGTGAGTGGCATTGCATATTATCATAGTCCATTATCTGTGAAAATATGTTAAATAACTTAAAGGTCTTCTATAAATGACTTTTTAAATTTAAGACCTTAGCTGTGTGGAGTTCATTGGGTCCCAGGACTGAAGAATATTGACCCTTGCATATCCAGGGATTATCGGAGAGCCAGACTTTTTCCAGCGATAGGTTGTTCCCAAAACAGGATGAGTTTACGGGACTCGTCAATCGATTGCCATTTAAATGCAACTCTGCCAACTTGGGAAATCCACGGAAATTATTGTTTTGAATGGTGGAAAGCCTATAGAAAATAAATACAGAAAATATCAGTATTTTCTCTTAAATAGAGTTAATATTTATGGGTAGTCAATTTGAAAAAAATTGTAAAATAAGAATGAGTTGAGCACAAGGGTCTCGGCTCCCTTCTCGCTTCCCTCGCCTGCCCTGGCTCGACTGTTAGATACCCTGTTCTCAGGCACTTAGATCGCCAGTTGACACTGATCTTTATGTTGTCCGCCACGTCTCCTTCTGTCATTACACTCATTTATGATAATTTTTAATATAAGATAATACAAATTTCCATAATTGTGAATGACTCACCTGCAGTACGACAAATCTAGATACTGTAGAGTATTAGATTCCAATTGATAGGATATTTCACCAATCAAGTTGTGAGAAAGATCTAATGTCTCGATAGCAGATAGAGTTGACAGAGCAGAGCTCTCAATTGTGGTTATGTTACACCAGCTCAAGTTGATCTTAGTCAGTGATTTGGAGATGATCTTCGGCAGCTTCTGAATGTAGTTGTGGCTTAGATCTAGACCTAGTAGTTTGTTATTGCTACTTATCAGATTTTCATCAAATTGTACAAACTTATTATAAGCCAGATTTAGATTCTCGAGATTCTCTAACGAACTAAAGCTTTCGCTTTCTATCAAACGTAGATCATTTTCAGACAGATCCAAGTTATTTATCTTTGGATTATTAGCAAAGGTGTTTGCATTAATAGATTTCAAATTGTTGCCTCGCAGATTCAAATCCCCGAGAACAGGCATGTTCCTGAAGTCTATATTATCGAGGTTACAGTAGGATAAGTCTAACCTGTCTAGAATATAAAATTGTATGTCACTAAAGTTAAGCTGAATTGCTGGATTATGTGATAGATCCAAATAAATCACCCTATTAGAGGTTAAATTGATTTGTTGTAGGCTACAGTTACTAAGACTGAGTTCCTCCATTTTGTCTGGTAGGGTTAACTGCCTCACTTGCGACAAGTTGTTATTGTCCATATTTAATATATATAGCTCCGGCAGATGATCTGCCCAATTGTTGTTCACAGAGCTGATGTGGGCCGATGAAATATCCAAGTCCCAGAGTGAGGGGCTAATCAGTTCATTATCAAATCCGAATGTGGCCAAATGATTGCCTCTTAGATTAAGACGGATCAGATTTGTCGCAAAGGACACGTTGGCGTTAATATCTGCCCAGCTGGTTATCGAGTTGTTGGCCAAAGATAAATAGAAAAGAAATCTGAAACCGTTAAGCGCATCCACATCCAGTTTATCTATAGAGTTGTCGGACAGATCCATTTCCATCAGAGACGTAATATTAGAGTACTGTCTGGGAAACTCCTTGAATCTGTTGCCCGACAAGTCTAATGAACTTATATTCTGAATCCACCCATTGTCAAAACTGGGAAATTCACTGAGTCCTCGATGGGAACAGTACACCATAATATCAAAAATGCCTGTAGTGCACTCGCACTCCGCTGGACAATCCACATCAGAACTTTCACCAGCAATCAGTCCTACTACAAGGATAAAGATCGGCCACAGCCGAAGCTCTGACCTCGTTCCAGTCATGCCTGAAAATAAGAAAAACGTGTTTAAGAAAATCCAAAATCTTTACATGAAATAAATCTCAGATAGACTTTTTCGAATGGAGCTTCGTAAACCTGAATACATTGATAATTTCAAGTGTTTTTCAAACCAAAATAATTGTAATAATTTAATCTAAATAAAAAATGTAAATAATTTATATACAATACTCATTCACATTTTCTTGTTCCGGTTTGAACTCACACGCACTTTTTCGTTATTTATGAAGTCGTGAATCGTGCATATAACATATATATTAGGGTGTCCCTTATTTATTCAAAGACATTATTTTTAAACGCATACGGGCTAGATCCGTTCATTTGGTCCTAAAGCACTTGGAAAAAAAGTTTTAGCTCAATCGGAGTATGATAACCCGTGCCGACTTGGATCGGAAAATTTAAAAATTATATGGGGCAAAAAAAAATCAACATTTTTTTTTTTAATTTTTTATTTTTTTGTTTTGTTTATTTGGTCCTAAAGTACTCGAAAATAAATTTTCACCTTAATCGGAGTACCATAACACACTCAAAATTGCTCCGAAACATGAAAAAACAGTGTTTTAACACTGATTAAGCATTTTTCGATGTTTTTTCATGTTTCGAAGCAATTTTGAGTGTGTTATGGTACTCCGATTAAGGTGAAAATTTATTTTCGAGTACTTTAGGACTTTGGTCCAAGTGATAGGTGCTAGGCACGCGAAACGGGAGATCGAGGTTCGGATGTCGGTCCGGTCGGCAAGTTTTTAATTATTTACTATTTCTCATTTATTTGAAATGTCTGTCTAATGCTAGAGATACGCGTCTGTGCGCAAGGGGTCGTGGGTTCGATTCCTGATTAGGCCAACCAATTTTTTTTCGTTTATTTTACTACTTTTATTTTTTATAAATTTTTGTAATTTATTGATATCGTGCTAATTGGTTCAAAAACCTCATTTATAAGTATTATATATGTATAAAGCAGCCACCGAACCGATGTCTAGGCCCAGGGTATATAACTGTCGAGTGCACTCGACTGTTCCGCTTGTTTTTTTTTTTTTTTTGACTTTATCGAATATATATTTCATTTATGACGGGTTCATTTTTCGAGCTTGGCATTGAATGTGACTCGAGCCCCAGTTACTTGTACTGCTCGGCGACTCCAACCAGATGGCCACCGGACCACCCAAAAAAAATTCATTGAATGAATGTGAAAATTTCACTTTATTTTCTCAGTTTAAATAAATATTAAACTAATTAAATATTTTGAAAATATCAACAATCTAAAATTGAACTAGTCGGCGGGGCTACAGTCGAGCGCACTCGACTGTAGGAGACCCCGTACTTATTGTAGAAACTTAAATAATATTTATAATAAACTTAGATTTTATGCATATAATAAAAATTTGTCGCCGCTCGAATTAGCTTTCGATAAAGTATGTTAACAGATTATAAAAAAAATATTTTTTTTCAAATCTGATTATGCTGGGAGCGAGTTGAACACATGACTCCGGAATTATCAATCGGGAACTTAGACCTCTAAGCCACACTCGCACTGTGGCAAATTACAAATATGTTAAGATGTGATTGATTTATGCAACATCCTTTAAAAATTGAATAACATTTAAAAAAACCTTTGCGGATCATCTGTTAACAAATAATTTTACTATACAAATAAATGATACTAAAATTTTGAATTGATGCAAATACCAAATTTTTAAAAAATATCAAGAAAGTAATTATTATCAAGTTGTGATTGTTGTCGTTGTTATTGTTTCTGATAACGAATGGCAAATCATCGAGAATTTAGTTGTTTAATATCTTCGCTTCTTTATTAGGAATGTCTATCTTTAAATTTTGTGCTTATAATTAAGATTTTCTATTTTGTGGGCGTTTAAGGGGGCGTGTCGAAAATCTAAAACAACAAGAATATATATACTTTTAACATTTAAAAAAAAACTAACTAAACTAAAATAACTGAATTCAAAATATTAAAAAAAAAAATTTTTTTTCCGTGCCGGAACTCGAACCCGCAACCCGAACTGAGAACTTGTGCAAAAAGCAAACGCTCTAGACACTGCGCCACAGGCGATCTTAAATGACAAGTATCTAATTATAGATTTTGTTGTTAGTCAAATGTAATTGTTATCTAATTGTGATTGTTGTTATTGTTGCTGATAAGGAATGGCAAATCATCGAGAATTTAGTTGTTTAATATCTTCGCTGTTTATTATCCGATCGCTATGAAATTTTCAGCAAATGTGTAGGATAATATTATCTTTGTCTATGCTCAACTAGGAATGTCTATCTTTAAAAATGACCTTATAATTAAGATTTTTCAAATTTGTGGGCGTTTAAGGGGGCGTGGCCAAAATCTAAAACAAACTCGATAAACGGACCTACATACCAAGTTTGGAGAGTCTAGCTCTTATAGTCTCTGAGATCTAGGCGATGACACAGACGGACAGACGGACAGACGGACATGGCTATATCGACTCGGCTGTTGATGCTGATCAAGAATATATATACTTTATGGGGTCTGCCACGCCTCCTTCTGCCTGTTACGCACATTTTTTTTGTGACAAAGTTAATAGACACCTGTACTTTTTTTAAGTACGGTGTCTAAAAATTAAGCTTTAACTTAAATTATAAAATGCCAAAATAAAGATCTTAAGTACTTTTAATATTCAAATATAATTAATAATGATTTCATGAGCTACGCTTATAATGTCAATGAATTGACGAATGCATAAAAAATAGTATTACATATTTATTTGGACCCGTCTCTGCTTCCTAATTTCTTTAATATCGAACTTACTCACCTGCTTCAATTTTATTTAAATTTTTTTAGGCCCGAAGTTACAAGCAGCTCTAGGGATTGCGTTATTGATATAAGTATTTGTTAAAGTCAAAATGATAACAGCAAACACTGAGGAACTGCACAGATTTAAATAAATATTAGTTGCGCACTTTCTTGATTTAGACTTGGTTAAGAAATTAAATCGTCGAGCAAAACTTTTGATTGGAAAATCAGTTGAGCTTGGAATCGATCCACAGGCGACGCTTCTTTCTAAAAGACTGAAATCATTTGGAACTGACAAAGCGTTTCCAAGTCGTTTCAAGTATTTCAACACACACACACACACACACACACACATATACACACTATACTATACTGTACTATATGTACATATATATACCAAGCTAGACATAATTTATTGTAAGTAAGAGCGTAGAGTTTTTAGTGTTTCATGTTCAATTCTAGTTCTAGTGCTCAGTATTTAGTTCACCCAGCAGCTTATCAATAACAATTGAAATGACATAACCCTTATCATTTCTTAAAATTTGAACAGATCGCAGCAGAATAAATTCATTACCAAGCTAAGCTGATAAGTACAACGAGAGAAGAGCTAATTTCGAACAAAAAGAGGAAATATTAATAAAATCAATTAAGCAAGTGAAGTAGAGAAGTAAAAATTTAATTAGGTAAATATAAATTGTTAAATATAAATTAACTTGAAAAAGTTAATTAAACAAACAAAGCGTTCGACTGAATTAGGGGTCAGAAATATTATTAAAACCAAGTTAGGAAGTTATAGTCGAGAGGTCTAACATTAGGTAATAATTTACAAGAACAGTTTCATTTTAAGTTCAAATACCTTGAAAAACCGGAAAAAGATTTTCATAAATGATTACAACATTAGCCTGATTTAGTAAACAATAACAAAAACCCAGCCAGTGAGTTTGACTAAGGTAATTTAGTAATTATAATTTATTAATTAATTATTTAATTTATTTTTTTATTGACAATAGAGTTCTGCTGTTAAGAAATTGAGCGTAGCAAAGCAAAATATGATCCGGCCGTCTTAACAATCTGTAGAACAGAAGGGAACTCAGTGCTAAGATAAATTCACCTGTGAAATTGAGGTACTCACCGACAGAAACACCTCCAAATTGGCCTCGAAGAAGTAACCATCAATGCGACTTCCCCGTTGAGCTCGGATCATTGAGATTTGCAGAGAGCGGCCAATCTCTGGATTTATCGCAGTCGCCTCGTACCAGGGACTATCGTAGATGGCCCTGGCGAATTCTCTGCTCTCGGTCTTCAGATACTCGCCGCAATGGCAGTAAATGTAGAGCTGGAGCAGGACAGTGAGTGTGAACACGGCGTAGAAGGGCATCTGGGGCTCGGCGTAGTTCTCGGAGAGGGTGTAGCTGAGCACACACAGAATTAAGGAGGAGACCACCAACTGCATGCAGATGATAAGGCGAAAGTACCGATTCAAGGCATTGCTCAGTTCCAGGCTGCTCTTGTAGAGCTGCAGGATTTCATCCAGACGGAACTGGAGCTTTTCCAGTGTCCCGACTCCAAATAATTGCATTTTATACTGCGCCGTCTTGAACAGGGCCACCAAATTGTGGCTCAGAGCTGCGAAGAATGTGTCTACACAGATTGTGGGCAGAACAGCGCCAAAACTGGCACTCGCCAACAAAACATACGAGAACAGCGAATTGTGCAGCTGTCCATTGTCCCAAGGATAACTACAGAAATAAATATATTAATTTTTACTAAGTTATTATACTTCCAAAAATACCTCTTTACGAGGTAAGAGTCTACTGACGAAATACCGGATAACCAATTTTGTGACGAACGATATTAAATTGTACACATTATTTATTCTTAACAAGTTTAGCATTCGGCATTGTCCAAAATAGTTATTTTTATTAGGTAAGAAGAGTTGGGACCTTGTTGTGCAATGTGCCGAATGCCAAACTTTGTTTTAAGCGTAAGTTATACAATTTAATATCGTTTGTCACAAAATTTGATTAATGGACTCAACTTACATGCAGGGAAAGGTCAGTTGCAGCTGCAATTCTCCAGTCTAAGATCTAAAGATTCTAAGATCGGACTAATTGAATAATAGGTAATGGCTGATTAAAGTTTTTAGGCAATGTAAGTGCCTAAAAGCATGCCATTAAAAATATTTTAAATTTATTTAAGCAAGTAACGGGTATTCTACAGTCAGGAGCCTTTCCGACTTGTTTTTTACAGCATTCATTTAATCGCGCCCAAGTGTGCCGTTTAATCGCAAGTTTGGGCCAACTTCAGATGGAATAACTGGATAGACTTAAGGTCCATAATAAAATGTCAAATGACTGACAACAATAGCAACAACAACAACAACATTAACAATATTGAACTTGCTTACACCTTTGTCAGAATAGCAGAGAGAGAGAGAGAAAGAGAGAGACACAAAGAGTGAGAAGGAGAGGTGGAGATAGAAGGGAGAGCTTATGATAAACAGATGAAAGGATGCAAAATGCTTGCGAATCCTTTATCCTGCAGCGTGCTGCACAGTGGGCAGAAAGGCAGAAAGGTCCAACACGAGGAAGAACGTTAAATCTGTCAAAAACTCATATCTTCTGAAATTTTCTTCCAAAAATGTATTCAAGTTATTTATTTAAGAAATAGAAAAAACACGTAGATTCTACATTGGAATAAATTCGCTTTTTCCATAAATTGACTTCCAAAATTGACAGTTTGTGTTTTAATGATTACATTGAGTAGGACAGTAAGATTGTAACCGACATCATTTTAAATCTTAGAAATATATTGAAAGTCTAATTTAAAACTAGTTTTACAAGTTGTTTTCGATTTATCGAATAAAATTTGATGAACAAATTCTTGGCACAAATTAGGTAGAAATCTTGTGAAATAAATAAAGTGATGACACATCAAAATTAATTCTAAAATGGAAAACTACATTATTTTACTATGGTTTAAGAGTATTTTCATTCAAATTACTCGCCACATTTCGCATTTGTCAAGATAAAGTCAAACACGACTTCCAATTTTCCTCGCGTTCGCGTTGCATTGCTTTCTATAAATAATTAAGAACGACAAGTCTTCGAAGCTTGTCTTTTATCATAAAAATAGTGTTGATAAACTGCAGTAAAAACGTGAGAAAACAGTTTTGAAAATGTCAACTTTTGACTTTTTATTATTAAATAAAAGAAGTACAAATGTCGCGCTCTCGATCCTGGAAATACCCAAATTCATTATCAAAAATCAAATTAATTTTAGATTTGAAAATGGAAGTTTATTTAAATTAGATAGTCCATTTTGTGTTACTGTGCGTGGGCGTCTTGTCTCCTTTGCTGTTGTCCTGGTTGTCCTTGTTGTTATTGTTGTTGTTGTTGCTTGTTTGCCAACAACGTGGCTTAGTTTTGGGAGTTTAGCGAACCCGAACTTCAGTCGGAGTCACATTCGCTGTTCTGGAGTCGAAGACCCCGACGCTTGGCTTTTCCTTTGTGTCTGCCCCGTTTTGTGGCAGACAATGGGGCACAGTGTTTGAAGAAAAAGACAGAAAAGAAAAGAAAAAAAACAGAAGCTAAATCAACGCAATGTCCGCAGCTCTTAAAGAACGCGCCAAGTTCAGGCAATGAACTTGCAATTTATGCAGCACACAAAACATAAAACATAAGCCTAAACATATTTATCAAATTATCAAATTTATGAATGTGTTGCAAGTGGCAATTAGCTGCATGTGGCAGGTGGCAAGTTGCAAGTGGAAATTCCCATTCGTTGTTATGTCAAAAATTTGCATAAATTGCACATAAATAAATTAACATACAATGTGCGGCAGTTTGAATTAACTATAATTAGCTGTCTTCTGGCATCTGCTCTCTCTTTCGCACCACTGTCGCCCTCTTTCTCGCTTTCTTTCTGCCCCTCTTTGTCGGGTAATTAAATGCTGATGAAAGGTGCACCTGAAGCAACTGCCACAAGTAACTCCCATGCACAGTCTACTAGAAAAAAGTACACACATTAATTACACACACTCTGTCTCTCCCTCTCTCTCTCTCACACACACTCATAGACAAGAGAGATGTACATATGAAGAGGGGAAACCCAGAAAACCTTTGGGATTATTATGGTTATATTCAAGGCAGCAAAACTCCAAAATTATTAATAAATATATTTTATAAATATATAAATATATTTTAATATATTAATAAATATTTTCATAAACAAATAAAGAAATTATTTAATAAAAACATTTATTATTTTTGGCTTTCTTATTATTACTTTTCCTTGGTTTTAAAATCAAGCTGAGGTAAAATTCTGGTTAGAAAAATATTTAAAAATAAATTAAAAATAGCAGCAATTATTTATCGCGAGTTAAGCCACAATTTTTAAAAAAGTCGTCTTTTCGGATGAACAATTTTTTTATTTTTGTGACTTCGAAATAAGTTTCGACACAACTAAATCTCTGACATTTCCAAAGTTATTTTCTCTGAAATCTGTGAAGATTATTGAAACATAAACGAAACATGTTTTGAGACTTATAAGAACCTGAGGATCAAGCTGAGA
Source organism: Drosophila limbata (assembly GCA_963924055.1). Lineage (NCBI taxonomy): Eukaryota > Metazoa > Arthropoda > Insecta > Diptera > Drosophilidae > Drosophila > Drosophila limbata. Next base: position 23,997,876 of record OZ001355.1, on the reverse strand, counting down.
TGGCAATCAAATCTGTGGTACAGGTATTCCATAGTCTATCAACATTTGCTTTAAAGACTTCCCACAATTTTTGTTGTAATTGCGAGTGTTGAAGTTGCAACAAATTGAGAGAAAGTAGCGGTAAATTGCAGCTGATGTGGCTGAGAACAATGACGAAAAAATATAGAGAAAACTGCGCATTTTCCAACTTCAACTCATACTACAAGTCAGAATCTCATTCCAAGTCAAACTAATGGTTTATTTTTGGTGACCGCAGCTGAAGACGCAAAATCCGGAACGGAAACTGGAACGGGAATTTGAGCACTTAAGTAAATTAAATCCTTGGCACGGCTCTGATTTGAATATTTTTGTCGTCGTCATACACAATGTTTAGATTATGAATTCATTTATAATCATTTAGTTTGAGTTATGTACTCGAACATTGAAACACACTCAAGTTTCTGGGGAAGCATAATGAGCATATTCTATTAGGTAAACTTACCCTTAACGTGGCCAACTTACCCTTAGACGTCTTTTTTCGCGCAGGGGTTGAAAATTAACAAAACAAATCCTGGACACATGTTGCATTCAAAAACAGTCAGACAGTCAGCTCGATGGAGTCGGGGTAATGCCATGTTTTGACAAACCCCAAATAACCAAAACTGATGGCGATGAGATGATGAGGAATCCTTTTGAAGATGACAACCACCCACCTTTTCAGACCAGTAACCCCAAGGAAGCACGGGGCTATGAGTCTGTCACAATGTCTTTCCGTGTCTAAAAGCAGAGACTGTAAGAGCTAAACTGACCAAATTTGGTGACAATACTTGGAGTTTATTTCATATTTATTATTAATTATTAATTTATGTGTTGATATTTTATTGATTATCATTAAAATTCTATTTTAGCTGACTCTACTAATTTATAAGCTCATAGCCAAAAATTCAACTTTTATTAATATTTGATTTTGTTTTTCCAAAAAATCCATTTTAAACTAGCTCTATTATTTCATAACATCGTATAATATTTAATTGTTTATAGTTTTTTTTACATTGAATTATTGATATTATTAGTTAAATAATTGTTTATTAAAAATGCGTTTTAGATGCCTCTATTGTATAATTTGTATCAATCTTTTTATGCATTTGTTTTTTTTTAATCTTACTTTTCTTTTATGATTATTCTATTGCCTCAAATTTTAATTATTATTAAAACATTTATTTCATTTTTATCAGGCTTTATATTTTGCTTTATTACTATATTTCCTTAAATATATTTATTTATCTTTTAATATTTTCACTTTTAGTACTAATTTCTTTTTGTTATTCAAATATTGAAATTATTCATTATAATTTCTGTTATTAAAAACATATTTTTAAGCTTTTAAAGTGCCTGTTTTTGGTATTTAAAGTGGTATATACAGTGAACCACTTATGTCTTTACACAGCATAAATTTGTCATATTTTCTTAAAACAAAGATGCTTTCTTATATTAATATTTTATTCACTTAAAATCCGTTCGAATGATACAAAAATTTCCTTAACCCATTAAGTAACCATAAAAAATTTTGAAATTAAAAAAAAAGTCATTTTTTCAACATATGTCCTTGATTTTTTTAAAAAAATATTTTGATGCATTTTAATTCTTCCAACAATTTTAAGAGTGACTGAGTTTTTAAAAATCTTTTCGATTGTATTTTTTGAAACGTCTAAAAAGACACTTTTGTATGAAAATCATTTATCTTTATTATAAGCAAATTTGACAAATTTATGGTATATAAAGACATTAGTGGTTCACTGTATTATCTATTATTAATTAAGATAATTTTTAATTAATTTTTTAGTTTACTTACCGTGTATATTATAAGGCTTTTTTGTGTTTATATTTGTTTTAGTTTTTCCAAGTATAGAATTATTAAGAAACTGGGCATTTAAAAGTCGAGCACGTTGACATTAGTGCTCATACCTAGTTTAGAGAGGAGTTGACAACCACACCCGGATCCGCATTCAGTTAAATAAAGGGTTAAACAGACAGACAGACAGAATGACAACCCCAAATATAGCTCATTCCAGAAGTCTTCGTTTTCTTTATTTTGGGGGATTGATAAATGATACGGAAAAGTGAGAAATACGTATTTATTTAGCATAATGGAGTTGAATGCATTTAGAGTTGTGGTTTCGCATCGTTGAAAATCGAATCAAATCGCATGAAATTTAATCAACTTAACAACACCAACATGGGGAATCCCCTCGCGACTTCCAAGAGGGCAAAATGCGATATCAGGAAATGGAAAATTAGCACAAATCCACGTCATAAAGTTTGCGTTGAATTGAGTTACTAATGGAATGGAGTTGGGATAGATGGGCCATGGAATGGCAAAAACAGGAAGACAAAAAGCAAATAGCAAATAAGCCCACAAACATCCAACGGGGCCAATACGTCTTCTCCCCTTTTGGCCAAATGGGCTTACCAAATGCCAACACACATCTTTACCATTAAATAAGACTCAACTCCGAGTACGAGTCCGAATCCGAGTCCGAGTTGTAGGCGGATGTGTAATGTCCGTTTGGGCCGAAACGGACAAATGTCCAAGCCAGGAAATTAAGCCCTCTAAGCGGATTTGCTACTTAGACTCTTTGGAGTTTTAATGCTCGTATTCACTTTCATTGATGGCCATTTATTTGATATCATCCAAGCCAACAGTGGACACATGTTAAGCTGATTTACATGTCATCTCCCACTCTCTCTCTCTCCCTCTATCTCTCGTTTCCTCTCTTTTCTTTACTTGCTGGAACGTCGTCGATTGTTGCCAAAGATCCGCAAGTGTTTGCTTCTCGACAATTCCCGCGCCTCGCGTTGACTCAACTCGTAGAGCTCCGTTTCCAGTTCCCGTATGTAGACGGCCATAGCTGCCGGAGACAGGCAGCTCAGTTCTGTTTAAAAATTAAAAAAAATAATGAAACATTGACAAAAAATTAAAAATTAAATTTAACAACATTTTATTAAAAGTAATTAATTTTATGCTGCGAAAAAAATTCTGTATTACAAAAGTTTGTTGGTTTTAATAAATTTCCTGCTGCTTTTTGTCAAGACAACAAATGTTTTATCTAAATTATCTGGAATTTAGATATTACAAATGCTTTATCTTAATCTAATTATTATTATTATTATTATTATTATTATTATTATTATTATTCCTACCAACAACAAATTGAAAAGCCTTAATTTATAAATCAATCAAATAAAAATGGTAATAATAAATTTCGTTATTCTATTTGACCCATCAGCAATTTATAAATTTATAATTTAAATTACAAATCAATTCACTTAATTTGAAATTAAATTCTTTTAACACTTCCCAACTAACACTGAATCTACAATTATTATTTTTTTTTATTGAAAATGTTACTTAATTTGATTTTTTCATTTAAGTTCACTAATTTGAAATTTTTTTCCAATTTGAAATTTCCTACCTGAAGTTCAGCTTTCTTACCCAATCTCCTCTGCTCGTCCTCCTTTTGGGTCTTGGCCTTGCTGCTGCTGCTGGCCATCTCCTGCTCGCTCTTTATGGCCATCTCAGCGATTATGGAGCTAACACTTTTGCGTCCCCGGGGACTCTCCTCCATGTCCACGTCCGCATCCGCGTCCTCGTCGCTGTCATCGTTGGACGAGGATGAAACTGCCTCCACCTCGTTGTCGGGTTTGTCGATCTCAACTTCATCTTTTGACTGATCCACTTCCATAACTTTAATCACACTTTTTATTGGATTATTCTCTTGAAAATTCACAATGGAATTAAAGTTTTTTTTCGATAATAACAGAGTTTCAATTTCGATTAGTTTGACAGTTAATTGTCAATGACCAGTGTTGTACAAGTCAAAATGTACGAGTGTTCGAAATGGACAGCCATTTGAAAATCTACAATTTTAATTTCTAAAAAAAAAATGATTCAAAATTTAATTTAGATTTTAAAAATAATTTAAATTTAAAATTGCAACAACTCAAATTGAACATGAGATTTAAAACCTACTTATTTTATTCTGATTTAATAAATTAGTTTTATAATTTATGTATTGCATTTTTTCTGTATCCCTTCAGTATTTAATTTGTATTTATATTATAATTTTTAATTGTTAAGTTGGGAAAATATTAAAAAACCCTATAATTTTTAACTTCGTCAAAAAATGATTTAAATTACATTTGAGATTAAAGAACTAATTTAAATTTGAAATTGGAAACAAATTGTTTATAATTTTAGATAAAAACCTAATTATTTTTTCTGATTTAATATAAATTATTCATTTTATTTCATCCATTTTTTCTGTAATATTTTTATTGAATTTATATTATAATTTTTAATTGTTAAGTTGAGCGAAAGAGTAAAGACTTAAAAACAAATTCGTCTCTGATAAACTATTTTATAGTTTAGCAACTGCCCTCAGGTATTTCCACTATTTATTATCTCGGGTTGGGATCTTCAAAATATAAGTTAGTAAGCAGTTTAATTTATAGTTGCAATCAAGTCACCTGCTTATGCCAAAGCATATTTTAAGTTCATTGTAAGCACCGTAACTGCGTAGTAAAGTGTCGAATCTGGCCTAAAGCGCTTTAACCCCAACAGAGTGCACAGTTGGTTTGGGCCATATTAGCTATCTGGCGAGACCATTAACTTTTATAAAGGCCCAAGCCGAGGCGGGCCAAAAGCCATTGAATAATACCCCAAACCATTAACTTCAATTTGTTGCCACATAAAGCCAAAATGGATATTTTAGAAAACTCTCGTATTGCGTTGCAGACACATCCTTAAAGTAAACTCCACCCCCTCTTCCCCTTTTCCCCTCATCCTCCACCTTTTTGCCCTTTTTCCACCGTTTGGAAAATTTGCTTAATGAGCTGCACAAAATTAATTGTCGCCATGAAATCACGTGGCCAAAAGGACCCCAAAAGCCGCAGCCAACAATATTTGGTTAAATGGCGCAAATCTGGCCAAATTCGAACTGAAGGTGAATGTGAATAAAGCACGAGTTATCGAGACTGAATACGAATACGTATCATGAATACTCTGGGTAATATGCGAATTTGCAGCTGTAAAAAGGGAGTCGAAACCAAAAGAAGCCCCGCAAATTGATGGCAAGTTGGAGAAAGAGAGAGAAAAATGGGGAGAGACAGAGAGTGTGGGCAGAGAAAGAGGACGAGAAGTAAGTAAGTAAGTAAGTAAGAAGTAGTAAGTACTATACAAGTGGAGGACTCGACTGTTAGATGCCCAGTAAACGGCTAAAAAAGTCGTTTAATTCAACCACCATAATTATAAAAAAATGAATGTAAAAAAAAAAATTATGAAAATGATTTTAAAAAATCATATAAAATGTCAAGTTAAAATAAAAATTGTAAATAAAGCAATTGTTGCCAGCTGAAATTAAAAAATGAAAATAATAAAAGCAATTTAAAAAACATTTTGTGCAATTTTTAGTTTATAACTGAAAGGATATGTAAGATTATGTTCAGCTAATTAAAATAATAATTAAATTAATCTCTAAATTATTACATATTCAGTGTGTCAAGTCTCAATTCTGTAGTTTTAAAATTGCCCCTGTTCTTTGAATTTTTTGCCGTAGGGGGCGTGACAAAAAATTCTAAAACCATTCTGATTTACACAGAAGTATTGTCACCAAATTAGGTGGTTCCAGCTTTAAGGGGGTATTCTAGTGTAGAGGAGTGAATTTCGGTTTTTGAATCACTGTACAAAGGTATTATTACATAAAAAAATTAATCAAAATAAAATTAAAATTGACAAAGTTATGAGCAGTCAAAGTGGGTGTCCTGGCGTGCATGATTCCAATCCTCCTGGTGATCTTAAACATAAAAAACAGACGAATTCGTAATTATTATAGATGCCGCTATCGTATAACCCTTGGATAAGTAAAAAAAAATTGTTTGGTTTAAAAATGGCGAAAGTTTAAACAATAAATTTTTTTTCACATTTTTTTAACAGTTCCGAATTTTTTAAAAATACTTAATGAGAAGTTGTAGTTTTGGGCAAGGCTCATGCGATGAAGACACGTATAAAGAACATCCTCTGCAAATTTGAAGTAAATCGGTTCGTTAGAACTCGAGATATCCTTGCCTCCAGCTCGAAAAAAGTTGTTTCGAGAAAAACGCGTTCAAAGTTTTGAGACTAGGAAGACCGGAACCGATGCCACGTCACTAAAACGGCTATAACTCATGAAAAAATAGGAATTTTGAAAAATCCTTTTAATGGCTTATTCTTAAATGTCTAAACTTTGGAAATATGATTTTTTCAAAATTCTACACTAGAATACCCCCTTAACAGTTTCTGAGATCTCTGAGGTATTCCTAGGTTCGAAAAGGACATTTTCACAAACCCAATAGTCCTTGTACCCTTTGAGTACTGGGTTAAAAAAAGCAAGTAAGAGAGAGTAAAAAGAGAGAAAGAGAGAGAGAGAGAGAGAGAGAGAGTGTGTAAGGAAGTAGGACATTCAGCGGCTATTAGAGACCGTTTGCAAAGGATTCAAATTCATGTAAACAATCCATCATTAACACATGCAAACACCCAACTCCCCCTTCTCTCTCTTCCACCTCTCCCCCCTTGTTGCAACATCGGGGTGGCTTGTTGCACGTGTCCGTGTCTGTTTGCAGTGTTGTCAGCTTAGACGACAGCCAGACAACAACAACAACAACTAGAGGAACATTTCCCCAAACATGTGTCGTGGCCAGGACAAAGGACGCGTGCTTGTTGTTCCTTTATTCGCATTGTTGTTGCTTTTCTTCTTCTTGCTGTTGTTGTCGTTGCTGCCACCGCTTGTGGCATGTGTTTTGTCTGTTTGTTGTTGTTGTTGTCGCTGCTTTATGGCCAAAGTTGTTGTTTGTTTTGAGCCCAAAAAGTATCGTTTTTACTTTTACTTGCGGCTTCATGCAAATTGTGCAATTTAAAATTTTTTAAATGTTAACCCCCCCTCCGCTTCCTTCGCCCTACCCCTAACTCTTAGTACTCTCCCCCAGCCCCTCTCAGAGTCAGTTAAATGATGGCTCATGTTATGTTTCGGGCCTAGCTGCTGTCCGAAATCGCTCCCCGGGGAACTGAGACACTGCTGTGTGCTTTACGAGTATGTGCATGCACTGTGAGAAATTATTAGTTGTTAAAAATTTTTGAAATACTATATATTGTCTATATACAGATTCTTTTAAACAACTCTTTATCAAGAGCGTGGATTGTATCGATAATAATTTTTTTCTAAATATATACATATAATAAAAAAATAAATTGTTTTTGCTTTTTTTTTAACAAATTTAAAAACAATTTTATTGTGATTTAAATATAATTGTTATGAAATAATAATAAAATTTCAATTTTTATTTCAATTTCATAACTCACAGAAAAATTCCATTTATTTTCAACTTTTATGTTAAGCATTTCTACTATTTAATTGTTTTATTTTTCTTTATTTAGTTAAAAAATTACCTAAAATCTCAGACCATTTGCTTTAGGTTTAACTTTTTTTGTGATGCCTGAGAAGTTATCAGTCTTCTAGCTCTTACCGTTTTCAGTTAGTTTTAAATTTAAATATGAAATTTTCAGAGTTATATTATGATATCTAAATATAAATTTAAGTTTAATCATTTTTTAATCATAATTTTATATGTTACCTTTTAATTTTTAGATGAAAACCTAAATAAAATTACGGTGCTGCTTTTAATGCCCCTCGTTGGCTTTCGCGCAGTGTAGAGTGAGCGTGTGGAATGGGCACATTACACTGCACTTTATTTCGCCGGGATTTCCATGTTATCATCGTGCGGCACGTGGCTTTAAATCTCTTCACTTCTCCTCTCTTCTCTTCGCTTCTGTTTAGTTCTGAGTTGGCAGGAGAGGAATGGCTGAGAATGGTTTTTTGCTGACCCGACGACAGAGGCAAGACTGTGCCACATTTAGGCAGTTGCCACTGTGGCAAGCAGCAAACGAAGAGCGGGTTGAACAACCTAAACAGCAGTCCAAACAAACAGACAAACAAACAGACAAACAAACAAATGGCAAAATAAACATGCAGCCAAAACAAACATCGCTGACTCTCGCAGGACATTGCCCCAAATTTGTGGCATGTGGCATGTGGCAGTGGCAGCTGCCTAATGGCCGCCAATTGGCAATTGGCAATTAACAAAAGCATTTCCAAGTCCAATGCCTGCGCTCTATTTATTTTTATTAAATTAATTGTTAATTGTTAATTGCAGTCAGCGCTTACAATTTTAATTAATAACATTTTTTATTTGTCGTTGTTGTTTTTGTTGTTGTTGCACATGCAAATTGCGCATTTAATTGGATTAACGCACATTTCCGACGTCAACTTCGCTGCTGTCTCCTCTCTCTCTCTGACCCTCTGCACAGTGGGGCTGATTGAGCTCCAAATGCAAATTCAAGCAAGCTTTAAATTTTCGCATATTTTTGTATAGATATTTCTGATGTCGATAGTTATACCCGTTACTTATTAAAAATAAGTAAAAGGGGATATTGTATTCGTTGCAATGTATGTAACAGGGAGAAGGAAGCATCTCTGACCCCATAAAGTATATATATTCTTGATCAGCATCAACAGCCGAGTCGATATAGCCATGTCCGTCTGTCCGTCCGTCCGTCTGTCCGTCTGTCCGTCTGTGTGAGCGCCTATATCTCAGAGACTATAAGAGCTAGAGCAACCAAATTTGGCACACAGATTTCTTTAAGCCCCACGCAGGTCAAGTTTATTTCAAAATTTTGCCACGCCCCTTTTCGCCTCCGTAAATCGCGAAAATCCACCACACGCACAGTTTTTAAGATATTAGGTTTTTTTAAACGGTGCACGTTAGCTACTGTTATTCCATCCTACTAAATCCCAACAAGATCGGACAAATAGAAAGGTGGTAATGGCTGATTAAAGCTTTTTAGCAATTAAAGTGCCTAAAAGCATGCAATAAAAAATTTTAATTTGTTTATGTGAGTAACGGGTATCCTATAGTCGGGAGCTCGATTATAGCCTTTCCCACTTGTTTATGAATAAAAATAAATATTCAGTACGAGTTATTTTAAAAAAATTTTAATTTTTAAGTAGTAATTTTATTAATTGGTGCCACTGTGCGGTGCCCAGCTGGCCAATTCATCATCGCCTTAGTTTATTTATGTTGCGCTTTAATTATGTCGCAACGATGCCGCGTTGGAAGTGTGCCATGTCTGGTTTGGGTATGAGTATGGGAATGAGTATGCGAATGAGTATGTGAATGAGTATGGGAATGAATGTGGGATAGGGTCTGGGAATATATCCAGGGGATGCGGATGTTCGCCTCGTTGCAGTTTGTAAGTAATTCAAAAACTTGCACAAAACTCAATCAAATTTCGCTTTGATTCATGGCTTTTACTTTCTTTTGAAGGCAACGAAACTCTCCGATTATTAACGTGGCCAATAGCAACAATCTGGCCAATCAACTGGTCAATTGATACCCTTATTGCAATTTCTTATGATTGCCTTCAGTGTTTGAATATAAGTAGCATTTGATTGCATTCAATGTGAGTACGAGACGAGTACTCGAGTACTCGTATTAACTCTTAACGGTTCACTAATTTTTATTTTTATGCTGGCAGTTGCAGAAACACAATTGTTGTTGCCTTTATGATTGTTGCCTGATAACAATGTTGCAATGCTGCTGCAACGGAGAAAGTAGCCAACAACCTCAACTCATCTGGCAATCTGACAGTCTGACGGTCTGACAGTCTGACGGTCTGGCAATCTGACATTTGGGCACCTCAGATGTGTAGGCGACAGAACTTCGCTGAGCCCCAAAAAATGCAAAGCGAATAAAATGCAGGCGAAACCACAAAAAATGACAGAGTCATCAGAATGCATAATCCCCAACCGTTGACATCAATATGCCAGTCAAAGAGTATTTGGCTTGCATGTGATCTTATATAAAGGAGATTACAGTTAAATTATTTTTTAAGTGCAGGTTGTGGTATCTCTAGGTAATATCTCAGGCAAATTCCAAATATTTCGGGAAGATGTACACAAGTAAATACAACAAATTTTAAGTAAAAATTTCGCAGAATCTAAATTTTTTCATGGAAAATAAGGTAAACACGTTGCCACTGAAATCTCTTCACAAAGTCCAATAACCAGAACAATTTTGAGAGAAACGAAATCATCGCTCAATCCACTGGCGTCCAATGCCATGAGAATAATGTCACATTTTTTGTCCGAATTTTAGAATTTAGAGTTATCGAGTAACTTCTATTTTTTAATAATAATTTTTAAATTTGCTTAAGCTATACAGTATCAATTATTATATAAATAAATTAAATTATGTTAACTAAAAAAAGATTTAAAATAAAAACCTATTATTCTGCAATGATAAACTTAAAAAAATCAGTCGAAGTTCTGTGACACTGAGAAATTTTCGGATTGAAATTTCTTTTCTCTGAATTCGTTTTCACTTGTGATTACTGTAACTTACCTGATAATCTAAGAAATTCATTTTTGGAACGGTAAGAGCTGAAAAACTAATACTTTCACAGCAACAAGTATTTTTTTTTAAGATGTACATAAGAAAAAATTCAAATAAAAACTAGCAGAATTTTTAATTTTGATGGAAGATAAAGCAGAAATCTAAGAAATTTATTTTCACAAACGGTAAGAGCTAAAAGGCTGATACTTTCACAGTTATTGTATTAAAATATTCTTTTCCAATGAAATTTTTTTACAAACTACAGTTGAACTTCCATAACTCGAACTTCTATAACTCGAATTTCTCTCTGACTCGAACTTAAAAAGTGGCAGTAAAATGAATTAACTTAAGAAAAAGAACTCTATAAGTCGAATGTCTCCATAACTCGAACATTTTCTTTGGATAATGGTGATTCGGGTTAGGGAAGTTCGACTGTAATTGGGTTTCCCCCATTTTTTGTATTTTAATTGTATTTAGTTGTCAAAAATTGTAAGCTTCAAAACTTTGTAGTGAGTATTTTGCAGTCGAGTTGACTCGACTTAAGGTGCAAACGCCATCACAAATTCGCATTGTTGAGCATTAAGTGTGCCAAAATGTTTTGTTTATACGCACAAGCCATGAAAACTGCGAGTGTTGGCAAATTTTCCGATGGGAAAATCTCGTTTTTGTGTGATTGCTGTAAATGCCCGGGGAATTGGGTTACTTGACGCATTCAAAGTGAGTCTGAATACAGCTTGCATGCATTCAAATTATTCGCATTTGAAGCTCGTTAAAATATTCCTTTTAATGTGAATAGTAGTCGTAAATGGCCCTTGGCACAGCTGGGATGAATACCACTCATAATCAAGAACAGAACATTCACTTTGGCATTAAGAGCTGACATTTTGAAGGGGCCAAGTCGGAAAAGGACTCGAGGCCATCAGCCTGTTGCTGTCTTCAAATTGAAAAAAGGACGAATAAAAATAAAAATGAAAGTTGATTGACGTCGCGACGTCCGCATTCGAAATGTAAAAGTGAATCCTTCAGCGGACCCATGAAAATGGCACTTGGTTTCATGTCTGGCGACATTTATTTTGTTGTGCTCGCCGTTGACAATTCATAAACATGCTTATTCCTATAATTATCCTGCACCCTTTGCAGGCTTCGCCCTTAGTCACCTTGCACCACCGGCAACTTAATGTCAACTCGCCAAATTTACGGTCACCTTTTCGTTTTATTAATTGCCCTCGCTCACGAAGCCGGCAACGAGTCCTGGGCCATGTCCTTGCTCCTTGGTGGCTTTGGCTGCTTGTCGTCGCCAAATGCAAATCATAACAGCTCAACTCGAACTGAGCTCCCGACTGTGTTATACCTGTACCGCAGTCTTTTTTGTACTTTTTTGGATAAGGTATTTTGGCAACATAATAACCTATGAACAAACTAACTAAAGCTCTTATTTTAGATCTACATAAAGAAAATTATCAAAAATTAATTTAGACTCGATTTTTATACAAAAACCTAATTTTAATTATATTTATAAAATTTTTAAAAATAGCTGGTTTTAATTTTCCAATCATAATAGTCATGTAAAAATTTTAAAATATTCGTAAAATAAAAAAAGAAATTTCAGCAAAAGCTTAAATTGTAATACAAAATTTCTAAAACCTTATGAAGTGATAATGTTATAGTTTTTTTCTCATTAATGTGATAGCTGTGAAAATAGTTTATATTATATCTTTAAAAAAGATGTTCTATAAACCTACTAACATGTATTATAAACTCAGCAAATTTCCGCTACTCACAGCTGTATATACCCGTTCACAGTGCTTATGGTATCGGGTATCAAAAGCATAAATATTAAAAGCCTAATTAATTTAAGCCGGCATTCCAGTTTATTGTATTTATAACATTTTCGTTGCCAATAATTGTAGCGCAGGCGCAGCGCAGCAGGTGTGAAATATTCACTCGATTTTCAGCTCCTTTTTCAGCTGTCGCCACAGGACACGCAAGTCGCGTTTGTCATTCTGTATGTAATAAACATTGTTAAATAATTAAAGTAAATTTTACAAGGATTTCAGGACAAGCTCCACAAAAACTGCCAGCTGCCTCGTTTGACTTTTAACATGTTTTTGCCTAAATGATTCAGGACATGCCAAGGAAGCTGGCTTTTCTGCTGCCTTTTCTGCAGCTTGCCAGCATCGTTTGCAATTATCACGATTTGATAGGAAGTCCCTCTGAATTCTCGCTGTCTTCGTCCCTGTTCTTGTGTCCGGTCGTAAACATGTCTGGATTCCTTCTGCAATTGCCACATTTCAGTCTGACCGAATGATTGATGGCCTGGATACAAAACTGCAATGTCAAGAAGATACTGTCCATGGCTAGATTTGCGTGTTTGTATCCACTTTAACTATAGACAACAGTATATGCTCGTATACCTTTTGGAGTAAATTTACTTTTAAAACAACAGAGATTAAATTAAAATTGTATGTTTACCCAAAAAAAAAGCTACATTTTTTATACAAAAATTCCTATATTTCTAAAACTATTATTAATTATTTTATTTAAGTTTCTTTGCCTAACAAAAATTGTAAAGTAAGAGAAATAATTTAAAAAACTTGTTTTTTCTTTTTTGCCTTTTGGGCTCAAAACTCACACCACTTATTTTTCTACAATAATTAAGAATTTCACTATTAAATTGGCTTTCTACGCAGGGTTTCTCAAAGTCAAGCTTAACTGTCTGTAGCTTTTACCAATAATTTGATACGGGGATAGTTTTTGATATAGACTTCCACTCTCCCTTTTTGCTCAGTCAATTAAAGTCTCGAAATGCAGATTCTATCAAAGCTCCTGTGAAACTTTGGAGAAGGTAAAAGTAGTTCGTCTAGTTTGTTCACAATGAATGGCAAGCGCCAGTAGCAGTCAATGGAGTGGTCATATCCAAGTCCATATCCAAATCCATAACCGTATCGATATCGATATCGCCACTGGCCAGTTGCACTTTTAGTTTCATGAGTGGCAGGTGCAACTCGGCAGAGACTCAAGTTAAAAAATTACTGGCAAAGCCATTCACTGTGCTTTACTCTTACCAAGAGTACACTCAACTAACTGATAGAGTATGGCATTAATAGATAATATTTTTTATAACCTTATTTTATTGTAATCTGACTGGAGAATACATATCAAATAGAGTAGAATCTGGTCAAGAAACAAAAATAATATGTCCAAACTTAAAATAAAATGCATTTTTTTGTTATTCAATGGTTTTTAATTAAATTTTATAAATATTTATTAAAAATAGAATGATTAAATAAAGAAATTTAATATTTTTTTAATTGAAAACAACATAGAATTTTTATTTATAATACACATATATTTTAGAAGCCAGAAACGTATTAATTGAAATTAAAAGTCACTTATTGAGAACAGAATACTAAATAAACTAAATTGCATTTTTTAACATTTAATGATTCTTATAAAAATATTTAAATGATGAGAATATTTTATAATGCGAAATAATACATTTGTATACCATTTCAAATTGTTGTTTAAAATTAAAAAGCAACAAATAGTTTTATTTATGATTTATATTTTAATAACTAAATTATTCGGTTTGCCAATTTCCAATAAATAAACTGAAATAAATTTACTAGGTATTCTTTGATTTTCAAATAAAACCTTAATTTTCTAATTATTTTCTAATATTTTTTTTTCTATTTTTTATTACAAAAACAACGAACAATTTCTATTTTTTTATATTGTTTTAAGAGTCAGAAGTATTACGTTACCTAATTGAGAGTACGCAATATTCGTTGCTATTTTCTTTCCCTCGTTTTTTCATACAATCTGATGTGGTGATGCTGCTGCTGCATCGACTTGTGGCAGTTGCAACGTTGCAACGTTCAACGTTCATATGGTTAACGATATTTATTGATGGATAACAAGTTTGCCGCTTAGCACTTGGAAAGTAGGTGAGTTGGCCAGTACACGATTGAATCGATTGGGTGCATTTGAAGCTGGCTTGTGAATGCTTGCGAATGCCATGAGTCATGAATAGTAATGAGGAAATTGCTTGGTGCTTAAATTAATTGTAAAACGTGCATTAAAAAGGTGCATTCATTATATGTGTGAGTGAAAACATTGATTGAAAATTCTTTTCTCTTGCAGCATTTTAAATCTTGAATTTTCACTACACATTAACTGCTGATATTCAATTCAATTTAGCTTCTGGAGCCACTGTAAAAGACCTTATTAAACTTCAAACTTTAATAGCTTAACCAAAACTAATTTTGATCATCATTTGGCCCTTTATTATATTCCGAATTCAAATTTAATTCATCTCTTTGTGTATTTCTCAAATTTCAATTTTCAACTTTTAATTAACTTTACAAGATTTGAAAAATAATTCTGAGATTCATTTGTAAACATCAAACTTTTTTTTTGAAAACTTTCGTATTTATTTCGAGTTTGAAAATGCGTAACTTAATCAGTTTTCCTTTGATCTGAATGAGATCTTGTGTCGGGTGACTGATCGCAATGGGAAACTGTCAGGCAGGGAGATCCTTTAAATCTGTCGGCTGCATCCGTTCCGTCCATGCAAAATCCGTTGGCCAAAAGCCATTTCAACCCATCTCATTCTATTAACTGAGCCGAAGACTCGTCGGCACTTTGAAGTGCCACAAATGAAGTTCTTGTTGACGAAGAGAAACAAGTACAAAAAAATCCAAGTATTCTAATTTTAGCACAAATTGTGCAATTAGTTGTTGCTCTGGCAAAAGTAGCTAGGGAAATCATTAGTGCACAGGATGCGAATGCGGATGCGGATGGGGATGGCGAATCAGATGCGGAAACGTGTTGTTGCAAAAACAATTTAGCCGCACGTTAAGTCGCCTTCTCTACGAGCAAAGTTGTTAAAATTAATGTGACAAATTGTTTTTCGGCTGGCGCGCGCGACTTTTGACCCACATGGGCAGCTTCCTTGGCGTCTGTCGCCTTTTGTTGGTTCGTTGTTATACCCTGCACCGAGGGTGTAATAGTTTTGTGCAGGAGTATGTAACAGGCAGAATGGGACATGTATAAACTTTGTTGATCGCCATCAAAAGCGGAGTCGATGTAGTCATATCCAAAACATTTTAGAAACTAAAAGAGCTAGCGACATCAAATTTTCTATGTAGGTTTTGAATTTTCTTAAAGATGATAAGAACTAAGAGAGCAATTTTAAAACTATAGCCTTGCATGTTGGTCAGCAACTCGTAAATAATATAAAGGAGCCTAAAAAATCAGAACAGTAAAAAGAATATCAGAATGAATGTAAAATTTTGATATGTTCTTTTTTTATGGAGTGCTTTCGGCATAGTATTTATTTTCCTCATAAATAAAAGTCTTTTTTTTTAATCGAAAATAAAAGTTTCTATAGATTTTTATTCAAAAAAGATTTGAATTACTCTTATAAAAAATTGAAAAAATAAAAATCAATTTTAATTATTATTAAAGACTTATTTAATTTTTTTAATCAAAAAGAATTATTAAGTTTGATTTAAGTAAAAGCCTTTAAGTAATTATTAAAAGTAAATTTTATTTATTTTTATAAATAAAGTTGTATTTAAAATGTGTTTTACAAAATCAGATTTTAAATTTTTAATTTTATCTGATTACAAAAATATGTGTAATTTCAATGTTTGGAGTGAGTGAGTGACCTCAGAGTATCTTGCAGTCGAGCACACTGGACTAAAAGTTTCTCAGTTGTTTTCTTACCTCAGCAATCAGAGCTGAGTTGGAACTGCTTTTGAGAACTCTTCGTCTGCGCATCATCAATACCAAGTGAATGTAGTTTGTGGCAGGGGACTTGGGATTGTGGATGACTGTCCGACCACCACGAAGACGACGACGATGGAGATGGAGTTGGAGTTGGAGGTGGAGTTGGAGGCATCTTTGGCTGCTCGCAACGCCATCGCCGCCACTGAGTCTGACCCAGTTTTGGCTTATGGCAGACAAATTGTCTGCGCGATGTGTTTCAGCCCCACAGATTGTTTATGATGCTTTTGAACTTTGCTTTAAAAAGCGCGACAAACGAAGTCGCAAAATCTAAAGTCGGAGACGTCATCGAATGTGGCACCAACAAAAATAAGGAAAAAAGAAAATACTGCTGACTCTTTGCCACCAAGGTGACCCAAAGTCTGTTTGTGGCAAATTAAAGTGGCATGTGGCATATGAGGGAATGTGTACCGTAAATTCAATTATCATTGATTTGGGGTGAAAAGTCACCTAACCCTTTGACTAGGGAAAGGCATGGAAAAGCCAAAGCCAACACTTTGTTATCTGCAAATTAGTTTTCCAGCTATTTGGCCACATTTTACATGCATCGATGCATTTTATTTCCACTTCCCGAAGCAAAAGTCAACACTCTTTAATGTTGGAAGCACTGCATATTTTGTGAATTATCTAAAAAAATTTAATATTAGTTTAATTACATTTCAAAGTTCCCTATTACTTAATAGCTAACATGTAAGCTCTTATTAATTTTAAATCATATTTAACGCGTTAAACCCATAAAATAAAATAAAACAAATCGCAAATTTTTTACTGTAATTCTTAGAAATTAGTTTGTAAACTACATATTTCCATTTAAGTTTTGTTTAGTTTTATTTTAAATTTTAACTACAATTTCTGTCGACTTTAAAATAATAAATGGCAATTCTTGTACTCGAATAAACTTTAAAAACTTGTAAATATATTTAGAAATTGTAGTTTACTTTAAATATTTGTGTCACCTGCTTTTAATCGGAATGAATAAAATAATACTTTTATACACAGAAAAAAAAATCCGGGATATTTAGCCCGGATTCAATCCGAAACGATGTCAAAAGTGGGGTAATCTCGGATTTACTTAAACCAAGTATGAAATACTTGATTTTTTCAATCCCGAATTCAATCCTAAAAATTCTTAAAACAAAACATAAAAAAAAAAAAATTTTTTTTACTTATTTTTTATTCTGGTTTTTTTTTTATTTTTTATTCTGGTTTTTTTTTATTTTTTATTCTGGTTTTTTTTTTTAAATCTTCTTTTTTATTTTTTTTTATGGTTTTAAGCTTTTTAACTTTTTTAAAATTTTTGTTTTTTAATTTTTTTTTAAATTTTTTTTTCAACCTTTTTTATTTATTTTTTTTTTAAACATTTTTTATTTATTGTATTTTTTAAAACATTTTTTATTTAATGTTTTTTTTTAACATTTTTTTTTTAATGAAGGGAATGTTTGTGACTGCAATTGACTGGGGGAATCGAACCCAGGTTTTTTTTCAAACAGGTCGGCGACTCTAACTACTGAGCCATCGGACCAGTTGAAATGAGAGAGGCCGAGAGAGAATCAAGTAATTTGGGCTTATTTTCCCATATTAATCCCGATACAGGCTTGATTATTCAGATCAATCCTGAAAACATACTTAAAAAATGCAGGCTTGAATCAAGAATTTTAGGCTTGATTTTAGAACGGCTTTTTTTTTTCTGTGTACAGGGATTATTGTCAGGAATTCACTGGTGAGAACTTTCATTGCAGCCGAAATTGTGACAGCAGCATTAAGCTGTATAAAGTCGAGTCCGAAATGTGGCCGAAATCATTCGCCGTCAACCGCAATGCAGTGAAATGTCGAAAAATGGCAACTGAAGTGACCACCAACGAGGCAAGTGGACAAATGGACAGCAGCCACAATGCCACAACGCTGCACTTGTCAACAGGCATAGGGGGAATGTTGTTGTTGTTGTTGTTGTTGCTTTAGAAGGAGTTGCAACTGCTGATCCCCCACAGACACAGCCGCAAGAAACGGAGCAGCGACACATAAAACTGTCAAACTTGGGTGCGAATGCGTAGACAGTGCCAGCAAACAGCAATGTCACAGCTAGCTACATATTTAATCACCATAAGTCACACATAAATTTTGACAAAAAAAAATAAAAATAAATGAATAAAATAGTTATTGAAGTATTTAAAAGAAGTATATTTAAGATATACTATTTTTGAAGGGCGTATTCTCGAAAAGAAAGAAAAATCAATTTATATTTTTTAAATTTTTTTAATGCAAAATAAATCTATTTTTAAAAGGCAAAATTAAAATTTCAACTTTTATTTTGAACACACATAATAAAAATTAAAATTAATAATTTAACTTCAGTTTAATTTTTTTGCTTTAAAATAAATCAACAGTAAAATTAATTTAGAGTTTTTAAAGAAAGTCTTTAATAAGTTTTAAAATATGATTTCAAGAAAAAAATTATTTCAGTTTCTATGTCTAATTATTTAAACATCATAAATAACATGTTAAAAAAATCTATAATTATTTATTTATTAATATTAACTTTCACAAAATCCAGCAAAAACTTTAATTAAATTAAATCACACAATTAAATGCAAATACTGCTTTCAGGCACTGTGCTGTGCAATACACAACTCATTTTTATAGTGGCTCTATTCGCAGATTTCTGGAAGCTGCAACTGCCGCCCACATGTCAACAGCAAGTTGCAAGTGGCGAGTTGCACAAATCACGGCAACAACATTAGATCTCACATAGATGCTGAAAAAGTTGCAGAATTTGTATGTGCATAGAGAAGTATGAATATGCATATGTCCACATGTTGCCATTGACTTTGCTACTTTGTGATGTGGCGAGTGACAAGAGACTGAGACTGAGATGGAAATGGAGATTGGGGTAAACAAAGAAGCTTGTCGTCATACGAGGACAATTCCTATTTACACTTGAGCACAAGTTGCGAGACAGTCTGTAGATTGTGCTTCCACTTGTATTGGCATCACAGCATCACCGCCAACCGGAAGTGCAACTCAAACATCAGCCCAACAGTCCAACAGTTTTCCAAAAAATAAAAAATAAGAACACAAAAGCAAGAAAGTTTCTCGTTTGCTCTGTGGATGCCACTCAACACTCCAACACTCAAATGCATGTCCATGTCCCACAGAGATCCTTCCTGCTCCTATCTCACTTTGACAGTATTTGCATTCGGCAATCATATTTTCTTTTGTCTACAAAGTTTTTCACTTTTGTGAGAACTTTTCATCAATTACGGACGAGGGATTATTTAAAGCTAAATGCATTAAAACTCCAGTAGCTCTGGCGAATTTTGAATATTTTTTTATGAAATTAAAAAATATCAACTTAAGTCAGAGTGGATAAAAATTAAGAGGCAATATAATAAAAATTTCAAATAATTCTATTTACATTTTGTTACAATATAATTATTTTTAAAATAAAAAAACTTTAATTAGAGTGAATGAAAAATAAACAGATAAGAAATAAAATTAGTTAAATATTTAAATAAAGCAAAATATTGAATACCTTTAATTTTTGTGAAAAACATTTTTTTTATAAAATTCTATATTATTTCAAGTAAAAATCACACAAGCTCTTACATTTATTGATTTAAATTAAATCTTGTTGAGACTTCTTTAAGACTTTAATCGTTGTAAGTGTGTGTGTGTGTGTGTGTGTGTGTGTGTGTGTGTGTACGTGGTCGCCAGCTGATGGCCAGAATAGATATGGAAAACCGGCGCAGACGCTATAATTATGGCTGGCTAGCGAATTTTATTTCATTTTCACTCAATGAAGCGCAATAATTGCTGCGATTAATGCAAATTCTTCTAACGCTTCAAAGGCATAAAATTTGACTGCACAAAAGGCGGCGGCACAATGGGCGGTGAGCCACGCCCACTGTCTATGCCACGTCGAGACAACTGTCAACCCCTTTAAACGACCCTTGCGCCCACCACCCCCTTGCCAACCAAGCTCATCAAACAGTGGGAGAAACTGCGAGATTATCTTGCATCAATTGAAATTTTTAAATCACGATTAAATAATACATCATTTTAAACAAAAAACAAGTGAAAATAAATTAACTTTAAATTTTCAAATAAATTTTATACTACACTTATTTAATTTGACTTTGTTTTTATTTGTCTTTTAAATTTAATTATAAATAATTTAAAAAGAACACGTAAAAATAAATACTATTACAAACTGAAAAATTCAGTAATACTTTCGAAGCTTATTTACCGATTTGGCCCACTGTGCCTTTGGTGCCAGTTAATACTGGCAATGTGTATGCAAATGAGTTTCCAATGACTTGGTCCGAAAACAAAACACAGCACAAGGATATGATGTCTGTTGCACTTGAACTTGGCGCCTCCTTCGCCTCTCCCTCTTCCCACCTACATTCCCTGTTGGCCATTAGCCGTGCGTGTGTGTGTGTGTGCAAAGAAAGCGAGTCTAGCGTATTATGCATAGCTGGCACTTTTACTGCAGCCCGACGTGTGGCATGCCCCTGGTGCCCTCTTGTCGAACTTTAAGCGCTCAGCGCTGAGGCAAGATAAGAGCGCAGCCATTTCTGTTTAATGCATGCCTTTATTTTTTGTTTCCTTATCGCAAACTTAAAAGCCACTTCGCGTTGACACTGACAGCCGCTATGGTCGATCAACCTTATAAGTAAATTTTACTGGCCGCACTAACTAAAGTTTAACGACGCACGTTGACTGCGCAACCTATAATTTATTAATACGCTCAAATGGTTTGCCGCGCATTATTTGAAAATTACAGTGTTGACAAACTCAGTGCGCAGCGTTGCCAGATTACGAAAACTTGTTGCTTTGTCGCAAGTTGGCAGGCCGACTGTTTACGTAAATAAGAAGAAGACAAAAGGCTTATAAAACATAATTAAAATTTTTGCCAAGATTATAAATCGTGCTAAATGTCCAAGCACACTTTAATAGGTACGTTTTGCAAAGTGCGTTATGTGTCTGACCTAATGGCAGTTCTCGCTGGTAGGCGGCGGCACTGGATTCATTGGCAGTCATCTGGCCAAGCACCTGATTAA
This sequence comes from Drosophila limbata, assembly GCA_963924055.1. Classification (NCBI taxonomy): domain Eukaryota; kingdom Metazoa; phylum Arthropoda; class Insecta; order Diptera; family Drosophilidae; genus Drosophila; species Drosophila limbata. The sequence goes on along the minus strand of OZ001355.1, from coordinate 23,976,565 downwards.
AAGTGGCTATGAAGTAACCGTTGTTTCCCGCATGCCCGGCGTGAAACGCATCACCTGGCACGAAATCGAAAAGAACGGCATACCGAGCAATGTGAACTCGGTGGTCAATGCCACCGGACAGAACGTGCTTGACGCGAGCAGGCGCTGGACGCCCGGATTCCAGCAGAATGTTTGGAACTCGCGCGTCAACTCATCGAAGACACTGGCCAATGCAATTAAAGCATCGCCCCAAGTCACGTCCTTCGTCAACCTGTGCGGCGTGAGTCTCTATCGGCCCTCGGACACGAAGGTCTACACCGAGGAGGACAAGGGCGAGGTCTACGACTACATGTCCCGCCTGAGTATCGCCTGGGAAGAAGCAGCGCGCGGGGACGAAACTTCTGAGCAAGACTGTAAAACTGTGAGTGCTTCTTGACAAATTTTATTTGAATACGGAAATTAGAAGTAAATTTTATTTTTTTGTGAGATTTAAATATGAAAATTATTTATTTATATATGAAAACTTTTTTTAAAAATTAAAAATAAAATTAAGTAACATTAACATGATATAAAATAAATATAAATTCTATACAAATCTAAATTTAAACTGAAAAGTTTGAAAAGTGTTATGAAAATTTCTATTGAAACATGAAAATTATTTCTTTATTTATTTCTTTATTTAACGCCAAACTACTTTAAAAAAGTAAAAAAAATAAGAAACAACATGATATAAAAAAAATATAAATTAAATTATAAATTAAGAAATTAAGTATTAAAATAGTATGAAACCTTATAATTTCTGTTACTTTTTATTTTATGAATTTTATGGTTTCTTTCAAATTTTATTCCAAGCATTTTTTTTTCTTTTTAATATTTTTAGGCCATAGTTCGCACTGGAGCCGTTGTCGGACGCAATGGAGGCTTGATCAAAGGGATTTGGCTGCCGTTCAAGCTTGGACTGGGCGGTCCCATGGGCTCTGGTGAGCAGATAATGCCTTGGATTCATATGCACGATCTGTGCAGTCTCATTCAGCACATAATTGAGAAACGGGAGACGGGTGTTTTCAATGGCGTGGCACCTGAAATAGTCTCCAACAAGGGCTTCTCTCAGGTACGCAAATGCTTAAACATTGCTTGAAGGGAGATCACTATTATAATATCCCATATTGCTGCAGGTCTTTGCTGCCGCTCTGAATCGTCCCTGTCTGTTCAGCGTACCCGAGTTTGTGGTCAAGGCCATTTTCGGCGAGGAGCGGGCTGCACTTGTCTTGGACGGCGCTAAGATACAACCAAAGAGAACTCTTTCCTCCGGCTTTCAGTTCAAATATCCCAGCGTTAAAGCAGCTGTGAGCGAAGTGATTGGCAAATAAGCCCAAGAACGAAATACGAGCTGGAAATGCTTTACATTGGCACTGTGTTATTTGTTATTTAGTTGATATTCTTTTGTAAATTTTAGAATAACCAAATTAAACTAGAGCATGCGGTGAATTTACAAATTTAAATGTGTCTACACTTTATTAAAATGGCCAAATTTTGGGGCGGTAATTTTTAAAATTACTGGATTTAATTTGTATCCATTAGTTATGCTCTCTTTAAAACTAACTTTAACTAATTACAAGTAATATTCATAGGGTGAACCAAAAAATCTGATTAATTGTTTCCTATAAGTTACGTAAGTTAAAATAATTATTTATTTTAAATTTGCAGTTTACTTAAAAATTTAAAGTTTTGAATTTAAAAAAGGGAAACTCTTTTTTTTTAATAATTCTTTAGTCACAAATCTTAATGAATTTACATAAATACATATTCTTACAAAAAATTGTATTTATTTGTTTATCCATTAGTCATGCTTCATTCTTGTAAATATTTTAATTTGATTTTTTGTCAACTTATTTTAGTTGACTTTAAAGCAAATAATTATAAAAAATTATACATAGAGATGAGCTTCTACTTAGTCGATCAATAAAGATATATGTATATCAATATAATTATATTTGTTCATGGTCTTGTTATTATTTACCAAGTTATAAAAGCTTAACTACATAAACATTTATTAACTTACCACAATTATAAAATAAAATCAATTACAAAAAGAATTCGTGGGTAAACAAAATAATTAAATTATTTATTTATTTAAATCTAAATTATTTAATCATTGACAATTTGATAACAAATTAAGTTTGTCAACGAAAGTTTTAAATGTAATTCACCCGGCGTTTATTAGCGTGTTGATAAAAAAATGTTAATTACATTTAATAATACTTACAAATTGATTGCGATTTTCGTGTATTCCTAAAAAAAAAATACATGTTTAATCATTTGGCAGATAATCTTTAAAAAAAAGTGGCTATTCAAATAATTTTGCGATTTGGAATAATTACTAGGTACAAAAGATAATTTAAAAAGTTGGCAAACAAAAGCAATAATTTTTTTGTGCTCACCGCTAATGTAAATAATAAAATATGTATTCATAATTGCACCCACAACAGAATAGAGCGACCACAACTATAAATAGGGAACTCATTTGAGTCGAAGCTCAGTCAGAGTTTTATAGGAATTCGGATCAGAACACGAAACAACAAAAATGTTATCGAGATCACAACAATTATTGCTCATCGTTGGGCTCTGCGTGGTATGTGTTAAACAATGGATTTAAAGATTTAATTATGATTGAATTAATTACGAAATAGAGCTTGGCCAAGGCGGATGTGGATTGCAGTAAGAGACCCAAGTTTATGGAACCCAAAGTCTGTTGTCCTCTGCCTGACTTTGCGACTCCGGAGCTGAAAGAGAAATGCCAGGAGTATAATACAACACTTCCACCTCCTTTGGCCGTGTCAGGGGAACAGAGCGTCGAGGGAAGGAGACATCATCATCATCATCACCATTTTCCATCACCAGTAAGTTCATTGATCAGAGAGAGAATGAGAATGTGTGTACTCTCCGAGTATCGCATTCGGCTGCTTGTCCACTCACAAGATGTCTTCTTGGCTGCTCATTGAGGAAGAGAGTGAGAGAGAGCGAAGCAGGACCAAGCAGATCAGCTGATTGGTGCGTTTAATGCAGACAAAGCTTGCAGCGCACGATTTTATTCTGCCGACGTCATAGCCGATGCGCGCTTTCGTGCTTGTTCTCTCACAACGTGTCTATTCGGCTGTTCCTTAAGAGAGAGAACGGAGCAGCATAAATCAGATCAGTTGCTTTGATGCGTTCATTGCGGGTAGAGCTTACAGCGCATGGCTTATTTATACACTGTAACTTCTGCACCGATGCGACGCATTGAATATATATTTTTTTCAATTTTTTCAGTGTAACGTTGACTTAGTAATTCGCTGCTTCGCACCCAATCACAATATTTGAATAGTTTTGCTCTGATGATATTTCTTTCTCTTAGTGCTTTATCTCCTGCGTCTTCAATGAGACTGAAATCTACGAGGACAACAAACTGGATGAGGATAAGCTGAAGGACTACTTGCAGCAGGTATTCAAGGATGATGCTGAGCTCCAGACTTTGGCCAGCGATGCCTTCATGACTTGTGCCTTGAAAATTGATGAGTTCAAGGACAAGAAGGGCGATCGTCCTGCCCGTCCTTCTCCCCCGCCTGGTGCACCACGCTGCCCCATGAGACCGGCTTTTTTGATGGGTTGCGTGTTTAGGAACATGGTGAAGAATTGCCCGAATTCAATTTGGAATGATTCCCAGGAATGCAACGATGCTCGGGAATACTTTGAAAACTGCAAACGTCGTCCTGCAAGTGCTGAAAATTAAAAGAAATTTCTAAACAACATATTTTTCTACACAAAATACCTCAATTTTTAAGTTCAAAATTTTAAGAATTTATCCTATAAAAAAAAGTTTTTTCAGTAAAGTGAAAAAAAAACTTTCAATTATAATAAAAATGTTAAAAATAAAAAGTTCAGAATATGTCAAAAATTAAAAGAAAGAAAATATGACAAACAAATTCTAAACAAAAGAATATGTTAAGGTATCTGCTAGTCGATCAGATGACATGAGAATCTCTTTTCAAGTCAGACAATTTCCCTTTTCCGTTTTAAATTATAATGGTTTTCCCTTTCCGGCTCCTTTGTCATTTGTGGTTCTTATCAGAAATTTGCACGTCTGGCCGCGCAATGAAATAGAAAATTCGATTTTCTTTGGAAAATTGCTTATCGGGCGCATGTGCCAACCAGGAAGTCTAGTCAGGCAGTGAGCTGGCTGCTCTGGCGGCCTTTCAATCGCTTCCTGGCAGACTTGCGGCATGGACGTGGAAATGGAGAGACTTGAGCGTGAGCTGCAGGAATTCCTCGAGGATTGTAGAAAGCAGAAATTCAGTGGTGATGAAATGCGCTACATATGCCAACCTTTGGCCTGGCATTTCCGCCTGGCGACTCTCAAGCGCTGGACTCTGTGGCTCCTCCTGCCCATGTTGGTGGTTTATCTGTTGTGGAATTATTGCGACACTTGTGCCTGGTCAGCCAGCGCAGTGGGGCGACTGTTGCTCATCCAGGTGCTGCCCTATTGGAACTGGACGCCCTACTATCACAACAAATGCCTCATTGAACGAGCCGAGCCAGCGGGCCAAGAGAGTGAGCAGCCCAAGACGCTCGGCAGGCACGAGACTCTCTGGGAGAACTGTGCACTGTGCGAATCTCTGGGTAAGTTGGCACTACACTCAGAGTTATTCAGGGATGCCACACAAATCGCTTTCGCTTGAATTTCACTTAAATTTGTTTGAAATTTGAATGAAATTTAAGTGAAATTCAAGCGAAAGCGATTTCTGTGGCACCCCTGATTATATTTTCTCATTTTAGAAAATAGCCTTTTCCTTAAAATCTTTATGATAATTATCAATGTACTCTCAGAAAACTATAGTATTATTCTCAATTTTAAAAATCACCTTTTATTAAAAAACTATCTTATATAAAAATTATTCGTCTTGAATTAGGGAAAAATGTTCCTAAGTAACCCTTTTTTAGTATGATCTTTCATTTTTAAAGTTCAAGTTTTTTTAAACTTCTTAAAGTTTTTTCTCATTATTAAAAAATAAAAGTATTTAAAAATATATCGCGTAAAAGCTAATTGAATATTATTCTTATGATTATAAAAGGTTTATATTATTTATTAAAAATATTTTTTTTATTATACATTTTTTCATTCTTAGATACCATACCGACTGCCTCTAATGTGAGCTACCCCATGTTGGAGTCTGAATACCTGGAGCGAGGATTGCCCGTCATTGTCACGGACTGTCGGTTGGAGATGGATCTGAATACTTTGCTCCAACGTATCCTGGACAAGGCACCACAGCTGCTGTCGAGTGAACCGTGCGATGTGTCCAGCAATCTGTTACTCCGTAATCTCTTCAACATTGATGTGGCATTCGAGAAGATTCGTGATTTTCGGGCAACTCCTGCAACTTCTTCGCCTGCTTGGCATCTGCATTTTCGCAACTGCGACAAGAGGAGCGTGAAGGCTTCGCGGCTCTATGGAGAGAAGCCCTACTACTATCCCAAACATCTGGAGCCCTACTACTCCAGCTGGCTGCTGATGGCGCACAACATGCGTCGTCCTCTGAAGGAGATCTATGTGCATGGACTGATCTTTGTGCAGCAGTTGAGCGGACACTTCGAGCTCCGTCTGCGTCCCAAGCAACCCTGCGATAACGAGGGCATCTGCCCCAATCTCAGCCTGCGACTGGTTGCCGGCGAGTGTCTCGTCTTCTCCACGGATCTGTGGCGCCTCAGCTATGGCCTGCAGAAGCCCGACTCCGAACAGACCTCAATGGCCACTCTCTTCGAGGTGGACTGGGAACGATAATGAAATTATACGAGCTAAAAAAAGTTAGAGTTTCGAGTTCAAAAAACATCAAATCTAAAATGATATATGTGAATATATGAAAATATCCAGGACATGAACTTATTTTAGCTTTTATTTTTGAACTAAGAAAATAAAATAGCCAAATTTCAGTTTTCGTGGAAAAGGTGGACAGTGTTGGAAAAAATGAAAGTTTTCAAATTAATACAATTTTTTTTTGTTCAATAAAATTTAACATAAACCTATTTTAAAATTTTATTTTTGAACTAAGAAAATAAAATAGCCAAATTTCGGTTTTTGTGGAAAAGTGGACAGTGTTGGAAAAACTGAAATTTTCCAAATTAATAATAAAGGGATTCCGGAAAATAGTTTTAGATTTGGTTAAGATTTCTCCATATAAAATTTTCAGTGTGCCCTGATTTTCCCCTGATTTGCTCTGGGCACACTGAAAATTTTGTATGCAGAAATCTAAACCAAATCTAAAACTGTTTTCCGGAATCCCTTTAATATTTTGTTGTTCATAGCTTTGTATTTAATAACATTTAATACAGTACCTGAAATAAATAATTTAGATGCTTTAGCTTCAAAGTTTGTGTTGCTCCGAGATTTTTATAATATTTCGAAATAAAACTTTTAGTTTTATTATTACATATACTTTTTTTTATTTATCACACAAATAATAATTATTTTATTTTAAACATTCAATTCTTTAAGATCCCTGAAAGAACTAATTGAATTTTAGTTATCTCAAAATTGTGTTTATTTATCACACAAATGAAAACTACTTAATAATTTATTGATCAAGCAATAATTTGTATTTTAAAAGTAAAAATTAATTATTATTACAGAACCTGAAATAAATATTATTTGCAGCTTGATTGCTTTAACATAGTCCTCAATAGTTCTAATTTCAAGTGTCCTAAATTGTATTTACACTAAAAAACACAGAGTACACATCAAATATACGTATGTATTTATATAGGATATGGATGGACTTAAGGAATACTGGAAATACTGCTTGGATTATTTGCCAACCTATATAGTATGTATGGAACTCTTTGTCCTGACTCACTGACTGACTGACTGAGAATCATTGTGTAGGCCAAACGGTTGAGCCTAGAAAGCTGAAATTTTCACACTTTCCCTTATTTTTCATTAGGCTCGTCGACACTTGGCCTCGACGAGCTTCTGCAAGGTGGCGGTCAAGCTGTTGATGGCATCGATCTTCATGCGCTCGATGCGCTCCTGCTGCACCAAGGACATCTTCTGGATTTGCACCTGCTCCCGCTGCAAGCTGCGCTGCAGCTCCATCTTCTCACGCTCTACATCCAGCTTGCGGTCAAAGTAATCCTTCCACCACGAATCATCCAAGTGGGATTGCGATCGCTCATACAATTTGCCATTGGGTGGCAACGTTGTTGTCATCTGGTTGCTGTCGGTCTGATCCGGATCCTGCGTTGTGCTGCCATTGTGATCCGGATCCGGATCGTATTCCAATTTCGGCTGTCGCACCTCCGACAAACTGTTGCTGTCCTCGTCGAACTCATCGTTGGACTTGGTGTCCAGTTGCACCTGTGGCTGCAACAACACCTGATCCACAGGTGTTATATACGGCTGATCCTCTTGGGTCGCCATGGTTTGCATTGGAGCTTGCAACTGCAGCTGCGACTGCGGCGTTGCTGGCTTCGTCTGATATGGGTTTAAATCCTGCTGCTGCTGCGGCGGTTGCGGTTGCAACGGTTGCTGTTGCTGCTGCGGCTGCACAGTTTGTTGTTGCTGCGCTTGTTGTTGTGCCTGCAATGGCTGTTGTTGTTGTTGTTGTTGTTGTGGTTGCGTCGTCGCCGGTTGCAGCTGCACATCGAAGTCCGCCTTCTTGCCCTGCAAAAAATACAGTGTAATACACATTTTTTGAGAAATTAAAACAATTCTTAAAATCAGAGTTTCAAAATCCTAGGACATCGGTTTCGTAACGTTTACCGGTTATTTGTTGATTTTGGATTCGAAATACGGATATTGGTTCACAAAAAAAAAATTTTAAATATTGCAGATAGAAATATTGCAAATTAGAAATAAAAATAGAGCTTAGTTTGAAAAAATGATGATTACACCTGAACATAATTCAATTCATGCATGAATCGGTTACCAAACGGTTATTTGAGTTTGAATAAATGCGCTTTTCTGTTTAGGTTTACTAAAAAAGTTTTGTTTTCGGTTACGGGTTCGTTTACGATTAAAAATGTCAATCGGTTAATACCGGTTATGGTTTTAGTCTCTGCTTTTAATAAAAGACAGGACATCCTACCTGCAAGTACTTGAACATCTCCTCGAAGAACTCCCAGTGCACATAGCCCGACACGTATTTCTTGTTCAGATTTTTGTTGTAGGTGATGAGAATGTTGTGCCACTTTTTCTGCACCTTGGCAGCACTGTAACGAAAGCCCAGGCGCTGCAGCTGGCGGGTGCAGTGCAGCCAGAGCGCCGTCCTCTTCTGCCTGCCCTCGGTGAAGCTGCCCTCCATGGGACCACGGATGTGGATGAGGGCCCGAGTCGCCTCCGTCGTCCAGGCGCGCTCGTACGGACCGCGCCCGATGCTGTTGACGCCGCCGGGCAGCTCGGTCTCCTCCAGCAGGCAGTCATCGTCCAGGTCGTCGAGGTCATCGTCACTGATTTGATAAGCTGAAAGCAGGCAAAGTTTTAAAATAAATATTACAAAATAATAATTATTATTTTCTAACCGTAGCATAATTTTTAATTATATTTCTTTAGTCGTTTTTGTAATTTAAATGTTTTGGATTTTAGATAATACTTATCATAGCTTTGTTTTCGATTTGTGGCAAGACTCGATTGCCTTGCACTTGTTGCATTCACATTCAATTGATAAGAGATTTGAAAAAGCTCTGTTGACCCTTGGCATTTAAAGCATGCTCTTTGTCGACTGCCGGCTCTCTTGCTTTCAACTCTCTCTCTTTCTGCCTCTGTCCCTGGAAGTTATTGGCTTACCACCCACCACCCAACAACACACATACTAGTCACCGCCCGCAGCTGCAAGGATGCTAGCGCTGCTGCTGCTGTTGCTGCTGCCTCAGTCGCAGCCTCAGCCTCCGCTCCTCCCTCAAGCAGATACACACATTTTCACAAGTTTAGTTACTATGATTTAATAGTTGTAATTGTTATTTATATTACAAATAGACTTACGTTCGTTTTCCTCAATGCTGTTGTTGTTCGCAACATTTGCCACATTTGCACCATTTGCAATAATCTGTGACATTATTATTAAGTATAATTAATTATTTTGTTAGCTTGCCAGCCAGCATCTAACTTAGACCTGCCTGCACTCAATAGTTTTCTGTTACTAACGAAGGACATTTTACTCGCACTCGCACACGCTGCAGCTTCCCAGGCAGGAGAGCAAATTGCGCTCGCTCTCAAATACTCTCAAACTCTCTCTCATTGGCTGTTGCTCTCTCTGGACTCAGATCTGCGAGAAGCTGTGACTGCACGTCGGCTAGTCCATAGTGAAGTATCTAGAACAAGCTCTGTCTGTTGTGTCGGTTTTGAGGGGTCGGTGGGGGGGTAGTGGGGTGCTCAGCATCTGCGCACTTTTGAATGTATTCTAAGGTCTGCAACCACCCTTGTTATTAAAAGATTATAGCTTCCGTCTTAACTATGATATGCTAGAATATAAATTTTATTTATTTATTGTTGTCTTAAAAGGTTTCATAATACTATTTTCTTTTTTTGTGTAATTCTGTATTGTAACTGCCGTCATCGCGCGGATATCTATTTAATGAATGCTTAGAAAAATAATCATAATATTCGTTTGACAAGACTCACTGTATAAGTAATTGAATAATGTATTTTAAAATGTAAAGTATTATTCTTCGTTTTATGCGCATTTCAAATTCGGCGGCATCGCTTTAACAGATTGTCAGATTTTGAACTCGAAAAGCGTTGCCAGCTGCTAAAGAGCGTTGTCAGCCGAGTTGGCAGCCCCCTACGCAGTGCTGCCAGCTATTTTGCGCTTTGCCGGCTAAATTCGCCGAGTTGGCAGCACAAATGCAGCGAAATTGCGCGTGTAAAAACTTTTTTGTTTATATTTTACTAAAAATTTTGTATATTAATTGTGTAGTTTTACTAAAATGCCTGCCATTGAAAAGTGTGTGATGTGAGTAGCAAAGGCAGAGTGTTCGACTGCAGTAAATAAGCGCTTCCATTTCGTTTTCAGCTATGACTGGAAGCGACTGTGGCAAATGGTGTCGGGAATCCATTATGAGACTCCGCAGGACACAGTGAGGGAGGAGCTGTTGAACGTGTGTTCCGAGCTGCAGGCGGGCGTGTTGCAGTTCAAGCCAAAGAGCGCCTCAAACATCCAGCTGGCCGTGCTGCTCAAGGAGAAGAAGCAGGAGAAACTGCTGCCATTTACAGAGCGACTGCAGGAGCTTCTCAATCTGGAGTCGGCACAATGTTGGGAGATCTTGTGCTACTATTTGACCAAGGAGTATCGCGGCTCGGCCAGTCTGCTGACACAGCTCATCTCGACGGAGACAAATATGAGCAAGTTATTGGAGGACATTCGACATTATTACTCGCTGGAGCGCATGATTGTCCTGAAGATTGTGAAGAACGTGCTCGTCTTTTACAATGTGCCAAACCATCCATATCACCACGAGTACCAAGCGGTGGTGGACAAGTTGACGCTGCCCCGTCTGCTGGACTCGTATCTCAATCAGCTGGATAGTTTAATCAACGAGCTGCCGCCGAGAAAACTGCTGGCGGGTGAATGTTATCACTGTCCAGACAGACTGACCAGCTGGTCGGAGCGCAATGCACGGGAGACCAACGAAGTGCTGCACATTCTTATGCTGATTGTGGAGCACCTGCCCATGGATCAGGCGCACATCAAGCGTCTGTTTGCCACCATTAAACAGCACTCCTTTGGGCGCATACAAAACTATCTGGATGAGAGCAACACTTATCATCAGGAGCTGATCAAGAATCTGACATACTCGGAGCTGGTGTTGCTCCTCAAGTGCCTCGACTTTGAGCGGCCCAAGGAGAATGCCCAGCTGATTGATGAACTGCATGTGCAGGTGGCCAGCATGCATCATCGTCCCGAGCACGGTCCGCTGCTCCTGGTCTGGATGCTGTTGCGCCTGCGTGCCACCAACGACTCGGAAGATGCCGCCAGCCTGCTGCGTTGCCGGCAATTGGGCAAACGTGCAGTGGACCTCAAGTGCTTTGTGCAGCTGCATGGCGTTGTCACACATCCCATGTTCGCCGACGACAGTCTGCCCTCGAGGATTGTGCGAAAGACCATCTACAATCAGCTGTGCTACCTGTGCGATCTCTTCGACGGCGACGCCAGCTGCGCACGCTACGAGGGCATCTACGAGCTGCTCTGCGAGCTGTTGTCCTGGCCCCAGCTGGCCAAGGATTTCTGCAGTTGCGAAGGTCTTATTTAATTTATGTCTTGTAATACTTTTGTTAACCACATGCATTTACAGATGGCGGCGTTCGTTCGCTCTACAATACGCTCCTGGAGAACTTTCCGCTGCAGTTCACCAACCTGGCCAAGTTGGCCCAGGCACTGACCAAGGCAGGCCAAGGCAGCTATGTGAGTTTGAGGAGCTCTGATGCAATTCTGAATTAACTTTTAATTGCTTAAACAGGTGAAGAGTCAGCTGGAATCGCTGCCCATGCTGGCATTGCTGTACGACGAGCGACAACAGAAGCTCAACGAATTGGGATCCGATGAATACGAGTTGTTGGACAGTGTGAAGCCTTTTCCCCGCATCGATTACACCCTGCCCGCCGGCACGAGCTGCACGGCCGTGCGGCATCCGACGGGTTTCTACATGCACTTCCGTTCCAATGTGAATTTCTTCAATGCGCTGCATCATGAGATCAACTGTTTGCTGCTGGAGAAGGCGCAGTTGCATGGCGACTTTGATTCCAATGAGCGGATAATACGCGTCGAAGCAGGTCTAAAGTATTTGGTGCTGGCCGTGCAGAAGACCAAGTCCATCGATGGCATCAGTGCTGAGATGGTGCATCCCACAGAGATGTGCATTGATCTATTGAGTAAATTCAAGAGTGTTCAATGTCCACCAGTTGGTTTGCTGTCCAGTTGCCTCAATGTCTGCACGGCGCTGTTGCCTTTGGTGGACGAGGAGATCTTCACGCGAGTCAGCAATCTGGACATACTGCCCACCATCAGCAACGAGTCTCTGAAGGACTTTAAGCTCTACGCCAGCGCCGTTTACTTTGAGTCGCGATTCCTCGGCTCGGTCATTGACAATGTGGAGAAGAAGCAGCAGCGTTACGAATTCCTTCTGGCTTATCTCAATTTCCTGCGCACCTACACAAAGCTGAAGAGGCAACGTTATCTTCAGGTGGAGCTGCCAGGTCTCATCTTTCTGCTGCGCGATGTGTTTCCTCATCTGCACACCTGGCACTTCAACTCGCAGTCGGAGAAGAACAAAATCTACTTTGAGGTGCTCAGCTTTATCTGCGACATCTTCGATATGCTCGGCGGTTCAGCAAATGCCGAGAACAAGTGCGAGCAAAGCCAGCTTCTGCTCAATGTCTGTGTCTACTCTCTGCTTAACCTGGACAACGGACTGATCTTGTTGAGGTAAGGCTTAAGGGGGTATTCTAGTGTAGAGGCATGCATTTCGCCCGGTTTTTGAAGCGCTGTACAAAGGAAACAAAAAATATTTTTACTATAAATTTTTTTATCATTTGTTTATTGATGTTTTATTAATACATAAAAAAAATTAATCAAAAAAGAAAACTTAAAATTGACAAAGTTATGAGCAGTCAAAGTGGGTGTCCTGGCGTGCATGATTCCAACCTTCCTTGTGATCTGAAACATAGAAAACAGACGTATTCTTAATTATTATAGATTAAAAAAATACTAAATGAGAAGTTGTATTTTTGGGCAAGGCTTACGAGATGAAAAGATATATAAAAAACATCCTCTCCAAATTTGAAGTAAATCGGTTCATTAGAACTCGAGATATACTTCTAGCTCGAAAAAAGTAGTTTCGAGAAAAACGCGTTCAAAGTTTTGAGACAAGGAAGAGCGGAACCGATGCCACGTCACTAAAACAGCTATAACTCATGAAATATTAGGAATTTTAAAAAATCCTTTTATAAGCATATTCTTGAATGTCTAAACTTTGGAAATATGAAAAATAAAAATTTAGATTTTTTCAAAATTCTACACTAGAATACCCCCTTAATATGCATATCTTGTTTGTTGAGTTCACTTAATAATCGTCCTTGTTTCATAGATTTGTGGGCGTGGGCAACGCCTTTGTGCAGTACACCATGGAGCTGGAGACGAACTGGATGCAGCAGCAGCCACACGGCTTGATGATGCTGGTGCGCCTCTCGATGCGGATACTGATGCAGCTGCTGTGCCTAAAGAATCACATCTACAGCTCGGACACGCTGTCGCCGTTGGAGGCGTTGATATACACACAGCCAAAGCAGCGGGACACTCTGCGGATTATTCCCACTGTTTGCAGTTATATGAGCAACATCTTTGATCGCTGGCTGCCCATCGTATCGTGTCGTCTGCTGAAGCGCATTGCACTCGAGTTCAATATGTCTCTGCTGGCCTGTCTGGACATGGAGGCCGACCAGATTCGTCTGACGTTCATGCAGAAGCTGCCCGACGAGCTGGAAAGCGACTCGGTCAAGATTGCCATCCTGGAGTTGGTGGAGGCGTGCATAGCCAAGCAGCCGGGTGTCACCGAGGCGTTCTTCAAGGTCAACTATGGCCACGACCACAAGCGTTCGTTCTTCGCATTCGGCAAGGAATGTGCGCCCAGCATTGGCGACAGCATCGTCACCTACATGAAGGAGTTTCTCGACGCCCTCGAGGCTGAGCCTCTGACCATTCAGCAGCTGTTGCCCAGCAAAATAATGAACATCTTCCACTCGCTGTGGAAGCACAACCTGCAAATGCTGGTGGATGAGTTGCTCAAGCTGCCGCAGTTCTGGACAAAGCTCTGCAGTCCGCTCTTCAGTGAGCCCTCGAATCAGCCGCAGGTAAATTTGATTTATCTATTATATTAAACTTATTTACTTATTATTCTCTGAGGGGGTATATTATGTTAAAATTTTGGCACGCCCAATTTTTTTTTAAAACCAACAGGTGTTGGATCATGCCCAGAGACTAAACACCAACTATCAACACGATTGGGCTAAAATAGTGAAGATATTAAGCTATAAAGATTGGCAGAATATATGTAATTAATGGTCAATAAATTCATTTTACTCATTTACTCTGCCAGAATGTACATCGAGAATGTAAATCGAATTTGCCAGCATCAGTCCAAGTGGCGGAGTGGTCCAACTGATAGGTGCTAGGCACGCAAAACGGGAGATCGCGGTTCGAATCTCGGTCTGGTCGATGCAACTGATTTTTAATTATTTAATATTTTTCATTTATTTGAATTGTCTGTCTGTTGCTAGAGATACGCGCCCGTGCGTGAGGGGCTTGGGTTCGATCCCCGATTAGGTCAACGAATTTTGTTCGTTTTTAAAAATATTTTTACTTTGAATAAATTTTTAAAATATATAGATAACGTGCAAATTGGTTAAAATCACTGATTTATATTATCTTATATTATATTCCATCTGCCAGGTGCGTGTCTACACTCAGCTGATGAACATTGTGTCCATCGAGGCCTACAGCACGGGCAACCATCAAAACGCCGAGCTGCGTGATGTGTTGAAGAAGTTCTTCGAAAGAGATTGCTTCAATCAGTGGCTGAACTACGTCTTCGACATGCCCAAGGTTCCTGCCGTGGCCAATTCCAGTGAGGAGCTGCCCGACTGGATTTGCTGCCTGCAGTCGTTCAAGGATTTAATTGTTATACTGCTGAAGAAGCAGCCCAATTTTATAGCCATACCCGATGCACAGTTTAAGCTGCTGGCCAAGAAGTGTCTCGCTGTGCTGGTGGATCGTGCCCATTACTTGGATGACATGCGTCCGTTTATCATGCTGGCCGAGCTGTACATATTCCTGTTACTCAGATTTAAGCACGCCTATACCAGCAACGGCGACGAGGAACAGGAGCTGATGGAACAGCTGCTGCAGCTGATGAGTCGCATCTGCTCCTGCTACGAGGACTTGCATGTGCGCGCCAAGGAGGCGTGTCTGGCCATCATCACCAAGTGCGCGCATCTCTACACAAGCCTCCTCATCAGAGACTCGTCCATTGCGCTGCGTTTCCTCAACTCGGTGGTGAGCATCATCTGCACCGAGCTGCAGAGTATGGAGAAATCCGTGAACCTGGATCAGCCGGGATCGGCATTAACGCTGGAGGAGGAGCACGGCAAGGTGTCAACGAATTCACTGATCTTGTGCCTCAACCTGTTGAAAGCCGTTGCCAGCATTTTCAACAGCGATGGACCCGGCAACTGGGATCTGCCCTTCGTGTCTGTGCGTCTCTTCCAGCGCCTGCTGCGCTGCATCTCGTACACATTGCCGCTGCACGGTAAGCGCGTGTTGACCGAGCAGCTCCTGGATGTCCTGATTGTGTTCGCCAAGAGCAACTGCTCGGTGGAGTTCCTGCACTGCGATGTCGGGGAGCATCTGTGGCTCAAGATGCTGCCACCGCGGGAACTGCTGCAGTGCCGCCTCGAGTTCAACAAGAACAGCAGCGATGTGTGGACCATGGAACAGTGGTGGAGCATCTATGCACGCGGCATCGAGCTGGTTAACATCATCTACGACAAGCACAAGAAATGCTTCCTTCAGGAAGCCCTGCAGTTCGTTGGCATCCATGAGGTTTATCTCGTGGACTCGCTGCTGCTGGGCAAGCAATCTCTGGAGCCCGCGGCCATGCAGCTGATCAAGGCGGCCATCTCCTTGGTAGCCAGCCTCACGGAGCATCACAAGGAGTGGGCGCAGGATCACTCCTCATCCCTGTTCAACATCATGGTGTGTTAAGGGATTGACTCTACTTTTTATAAATAATATAATAATTATTTTAAATATGTTTAGAACGCTGTCCAGGGACTGATGTGCCATGCCACGTCCATGTTCCACCAGCAGCGCAATCTGAAGTGCCTCCTGGCCGGTCGCCGATCCCAGCTAGAAATATTGCGCAGTGTGGAGTCCATTACCATCGATGACGAAATTATCAACGCCTGCAATGAGTAAGTAACTTTTATAAGTTTTAAAATAAAAACTGCAAATTAACAATTATTTTTAAATTTTTACTTTTAAAGTTACGAAATAACAATTATTCTTAATATTTATTTAAACAGTCAAAGATAATCGTTAAAAATCATTTTTTAATAAAAGTTGAGAAATAATACTTATTTCTGAGTTTTTCAATAAAACTAAATAAATTAGAGATATTTTTGATTTTTATTTTAAAAGATATAAATAAGAGATATTCCGTAACTTTTATTTTAAAAATCAAAAAAAAAAAAGTTAAGTTATCTTTTGAACCAAGTGGTGTATTACAAACATTTAAAATTATTAATGATACTAACAAAACCAAGAATATACTAGAAATCTTTAAAATACAAAAAAAAAATATTACCTGAACTTTTGTTTTGATTATTAAAATAAAAATCAAAAATAACTCTTATTTTTTATGTGTATTGAAAATCAGAAATAAGTGTTATATCACAATTTTTAATTAAGAATTTAATTTGACCGATTAATTTTGACTTTTTTAATAAATATTAAAAACAAGAATTCATTTTTATTTATGTCTTATAAAATGAAAATGGAAGTTTTTGGCTAATATCAATAGTTCCGACTGAAATAGGAATTTTGGTGTTTACCATTTTACTTGAGCAATTTTCCTTCACATTGATTTTTTTAGTTGAAATTAGCTTTCAAACTAAATTTATTTAATTTATTCCCCTCCACAGCCTCACCGACATCATCATCTACTGTGTGAAGGCACTGCAAAAGTTCACTCCCGATCTGCTGGATCTGCTGTGCTCCAGTTTCTACGAGCCCCACAAGTGGCAGCCCATTCTGGATGTCAAATTTGGGGCACCCAAACTCAATGAAGGCAGCTTAACGCTCACGTTTGGCATGGTGTTGAATATGGTCAGCGTCTATGTGAAGGCACTCAACATGGTAAGAGAGGAAGATGCCGTTAATTAAGTGATAACAACTGATAATTAGAAAACAAAACTGTGCTAATTTATGACTAAACAAATTGATTGCCGAAGGAATGCCAAAAAACATCTCTATAATATTGTTTGCGAGTATAAATCAATAGAGAAAATTAAATGAGTTCCTAAGAATATCAAAATTGAGACAAAAAATGAACTACAGTCGAACTTCCCTAACTCGAATCACCATTATCCAAAGAAAAGATTCAAGTTATGGAGATATTCGACTTATAGAATAATTTTTCTTAAGTTTATTAATTTTACTGCCACTCATTAAATGAGTTAGAGAGAAATTCGCTAAATTGGAAGTTCAAAAATTAAAATTCTGAAAAATTTAACTGCTAGATTTATGTATTGATTTCTTTAATTGTAAAATATAAAATGGAATTTTTATAGTATAGTGTCATGATTTGGTTTTGTTTTGCTTATAAAATTGTACAATTTTGAGTTTTTAAAAAAATTTCCAAAATTGTATTCTTTGTGCTTAATATTGCAAAAAAAAAAATCATTAGAAAATTTCATTCTAACTATAAATTTTTCATGAAAATCGATTTAATTATCTCGATGGAATTTAAAAAAAAGCTAAAGTTCTTAAAAATATCGTACGCAAAAATCGAAATTATTTATTTTCATCGATTTAATTATCTCGATTGATTGTAAAAAGAATTATCGAGTTTAAGTTCTTAAAAATATCGAGTTATCGATTATTCGATATATCTAGATTGATACTAAAAAAAATAATCTAGTTAAAGTACTTAAAAATATACTTCATATATATATATTTACATCAATAATTTTAACGAAACTTCCTGTTTTCTGTAGCAAAACCATGGATTCAACGAGGCGCCACTCAACGTGCTGCCCAATGTGGAGAATGGAGACGTGACGAGCGGTGGCGGCTCCTCCAGCGGCTTGGCAGCTGATGCTACAACGACTCGGGGCCAGAGAAGCTTCACGAAATCCCTGTCGGCCAATTCCATATCATCGGCGCCGTGTCCCTCCAGCGAGCTGCTCTCCAACCTCGATGGTCAGCTGTGTCTGGTGGCGCTGGAGCATCTGCTGATGCTGGTGGCATCGCAGAGTATTTATGTGATCCGGTCGCAGGAACTGGAGCCGCGCTGGAAGCAGATCGTGCGTCGGGATATTAGCAGTGAGCTGCTCAGTTTCCATGAGTTTGTGCGTCGCAAGGTGATTGTGGATTATCGGGACTCGCGCTGTCAGTGGGTGCGACGCAAGCACGGAATGTTCAGGCTGAAGCATCCGGATGGAACGCCGAGGAGTGCAGCCACTGGACAATCCAGCCAAGTGGTGCGTCGATCCACCAACGAGTTGCGCGTCAATGTGGTGCGACGTCTCCATCTTCAGCAGCAGCTGCAGTCCAGCGATAGTCACTTCGAGATGACTCGCATGCTGAGTCCCATTGGTGGGCCAAGTGGTGCTCTGCAATTGGAGGCATCAACGCCTCAAGGCGCCATGGATATTGGGGAAACGCCACGTGGTCACTTGGAGAACCGCAAACGTTTCCATGTGAATCAACCAGCAGCTGGGGATCTCTTCGAAGAGGATGAGCTCTTGGCGATTGAAGTGCAGTTCTTCCCGCCTACCACGGACACTGGCTACTGTGAACTCTCGCAGGTGCAGCTGGTCGAGGAGGATTATCTGCAACTGATGTCCGCGTTGTTCTCCGTTATTCCTCAGAGCGAACCTCAACGGGAGAGTTCAAGTTCAGTGTGAATTATTGTTTAGCTATATAAGTGTATGAATTGATAATGAAACGTTTTTGAATAAAGTCTATATATATATAGTTTACATAAGTGTGTGAAGTGACGTCACGGCGCCAGACGAGCCCCCGAGACAGAGAGAGCAAGAGAGAGGGAGAGCGGGAGAGTCACGTCAGCAGGGAGCAGGCGGAAAAGCCCGCCCACGCTTGTCTCAGCAGTCGAGCAAACTACGCCTTTGAGAGACCCTGTACTTGTTCTGTCAATTCGATCAATTTCGGTATAAATCAGGAATCTTTAAAAAGAGTCATGAGATAAACAAAAATTATAACTAAAAATATAAAAAAAAAAATACCAGAAATACCGAAAATGCAATATTTGATTATAAATTATACATTTGTTTTCAGATCCAAAAAAATTTATTGTTTTTACATCATCAAAAAAATTTTTAGACAACTTTTTTTTATGGGGCAGGGCCTGACAACTATGCGATATTCTTTCGCTACAATTTTTCGCATTCTATAATTAAAAATTAAATACGCATACCAAAAAAGGTTTAAAAAAATACTGGAAATACCAAGAATTTAATATTTGTTTTAACTTTTGTTTTTTAGATCCAAAAAAAGTTGTTCTTTTACATAAAAATCAAAAAATAATTTATTTTTTGATAAACATAAAATACCCTTCGCACTTTTTAGGTGCAGGGTCTCATAATTATGCGGAATTCTCTCTTGTCGCTCTCTCGCCAAGTTCGTGCTTCCGTTGCCGTTGCCGTTGCCGTTGCCGGGCAGCTTGCTTGCTCACAATCCAAACATTGCCACGCACAACTGAAAGAAGTCTCAACTGTAGTTGTTGCTGTTGGCAATAGCAATGTTGTTGTTGTGGTTGTTGCTGTGGTTGTTGTCGCAACCGGCGTGCTGAGCTGATTATGAGTTTAGCACAACACTCGCTCGGTCTGTCGGTCGTTCGTTCATTTGGTCAGTACCTTGGGAGAAGTGAAAGAGAACGCATGTGCAGAAATCACGCGAATCACGCACAAAAAATCCAAAAATTAAATCAACGAGATACCTAAAGCCACATTTAGAGCCAACAGTTTTTTTATTCGTTTCTCGGTTTAAGAAAGCGGAGTAACAACGTCATTTGGCCAGCAGCAAAAGAAGTCCATTAAGTGATTAAGTTAGAGTTGTGATAATGTTTAAAGGTGTTCCAACGCTTGCGAATCTTAATCTGCGTCTGCTGAAGGGAAATTCTCGCCTTGCGCTGTTGCTGCCACGCGAGAAGGCAACAGCGACCTCCTTGGACCTGGAAGATGCCAATGGCAATCCCAGTAACAACAATAATACCAACAAAATCAATGTCGATGTCTACAGCGAGGAGGAACTCCTAAAGCGTTCCAAATTTGGGCACACGGGCAAACATATTCAACAGAAAATCGCATCTGAGGTGAGTTGACTTCCGATTCCCCCCAATCACAGCTGATTTTCTTTTGGCAATTTACCCAAAATTTCCACTTTCAATCCACCAACCACCACCACCCTCAAAAGAAACACAGGCGACACACGAAAATTTTGCATCATATTATTATCGATTTTTTCATGAGAACATTAAGAACTGTGACCGTAACGATTATAGTTTAAAAATAATATGTATAAAACTCTTTGTCAAACTCTAGGCCAAACGTTTAAACCTAGAAAGCTGAAACTTTCACACAACACAGCTGAGACAATTTTATCGTGCAATAAAATGAAATAAATTTCTTTTAATTTTTCACGATAATTTTGTTTGTATTTTTAAAATAGCCTCGGAAACATACTTTTTTTAGTTCCATAATTTTTACTTAATGCGTATTTAACAATGTTTCAAAATTTAACAAAACAACGGAATTCGAAATAAATGCGCAGCTTTTTAACATGCTGATTAAAATTGGTTTGAAATGTCAAAATGGATCTCGTTTCTATTAGTTTTTCCATTACTGAATAAACTGAAAAGTTACATTTTATTTTCTTAATTTTTTTATGCGTTTCCTGCTTAAAAATGCCTTGCAGATTTTCGAATTAAATGGTATTAAAAACACTTCCCACATGTGTTTTCACATAACTCTAGCAATTTCTCGAATTCTTAAAATAGAACCAAACACATTTTGCGATTTAAGACGAAATACACAAATATATTTATTATCAGTTCAAAAAGTGACTCCTGGTGTATAAATTACATTAGAAATGTGCTTTATTTTTATTTCGCCATACTAGAAAAAACTTACTAAGTTCTTATCTGATGAAGATATTTATTTTGGGTTCTCATTAGATAACCATGTAATTAAACATAACGAAAAGTTACGTGCCCAAAAAATAAGTTGATATCATAGTTTAACTTTGCTTATCTTATCAATCTGGTTAGTCAAAGCGTGACTACTGGAAATATGGGAATGTTAAATAAATCATGACGTCTAATTATTACTAGGCGAGATCAAGGTGCAAGCAACTAAATTTATATGACTCCATTTAACGGATTGACAGACATTTCCTTTGTGTTTACGATGGTAATTACAATGCACCAATAAATAACCGTCAGATAAGAATTATTGACCGCGACATTGAAATGGTTTTGTGAATGGAATACGAACTGAACTGATACCAAACGATTCTTCTGCTCTATATCAAATACATATGATTCATACATATATTAACACATTCATTCTAAACACGCCAAAGTCACGAGAAAAATGTCACAAAAAACGGAAAGAAATCCCAGCGAACGTGAATGTAGGCAACACACACCACGAATACATTCATGGACGGCTACATTTAAACTGTGAATACATACATACATACATACAGACGATTCGTTTCGGCTTTGCTCCCAAAAGAAATTAGCGAATTTCTGTTAGTGATGGCACAATCGAATGATCGTAGATTACCGATTAATATTTTAATAAATCAAAAGATGTTATATAAATTCAGTAACCTTTTTTTAAATGGGAAGCCACAAAATTATACTAAAATATAAAATAAAATAATATTTATTTTTGAATGCTTTTTAAATTCTAATTTATTTTGTGTTTAAAAAAAAGGAATATCTTTAATAAATTCAAAAACTCATTTTTAAATTAGCAGCAAAATGCTCAGAAACCATATTATAAAGTTAGTACAACTTTCTGATTAGAGAAATTTCTAGAAATGTAACAGAAAGTGCGTTAACTCCTTCTTTATATTCTTCTTTAAATGGAAATAATTTTAAAATATAATTAAATTAAATTTCCAATCTTTATCACTGCGGACGGCAGTCCGCGCTAGTGACGAAAGCAGCACGAAGGGTGCGAAGGCGACTAGCATATATACACAGGAAGAATGGAAAATTTGCTATGACCGTCCGATCGGGTCGAGTTATATACCGATCGAAAGGTATCAATTTAACTTACAAATGTGCATACTAAGACTTTTGGAAACTCACCTGGTTCGTGAGATAAACAGGTGTAAGTGGGAGGGAAAAAATTTAAATGATTGGGGCAAATGGGGCCGTTGGGGCCTTTTTGATTTTTTTTTCATTTTTTACTATTCTAATCAAAAATACGCGTCGAATGACACCTCGATCATCGAAATCCGATTACTGGTTCAAAAAATAATTAATTTTGAAATTTTTAGTCGCCTTTCGAAAATGAGATGAAAAGTCAGTATGTCTGTTTGTTTGTTTGTTTGTTTGTTTGTTTGTTAGTATCAAAGCGATGATTTAGCTAAAATGTTTGAATGAGGACTTGTTCCCGCTCAAAAATATAGAAACGTTTGTTCTACGACTTTTTCGAAAAATAGCTAATTTAGCGGGAAATCGCTAAAAACCGCTAAAGTTAAAACCCTCATAGCATCCATACTATAAAAGCTACAGATATGATCTATATATCGATTAAAAGGTATTTTTAAGGGCTTTTAGGCATACCTTCAAAGTTTTTTTTTTAAGAAAAAAGGTAAACAGCTACAGGTGAAATAATTTTTTTTTTTTAATTTATGAAAAATCTACAAATGAATTCACTTTTAAATATGTAGTATGTTGTAGACAATTCAATTCCGCGTCTTTTGACATATAACACCTATCTCTCAAAATTCGTTTGGGCCAGATATAAACTGTTAATTGAATATACCTTTTACCTTTACACTACTGCATGTATACTACTGCATGTACACTGCTTGCACTGCTTGCAGTGCATGTGGAAAGATACTGCTTGCAAGTGGTGAATTCTTTTTACGGCAGATGAAACATTTTGTAATTCCAATTACAGCAAGATCGAAATATATTTATAAATATATATAATATTGAAACGTCTCTGATTGAATGTGTTTTTAATTCTCTTAATTATATAATTATTGAATTGTTTAAAAAAATATTGCAATTGTCAAATTTTCCGATGTCTTATTAAAAAATTTCTGATATCTTATAAAAAAACCTCTTTACGAGGTAAAAGTCTAGTGCCGAAAACATTTTCATGCCCCAAAATTTCTGATATCCAATTTTGTGACGAAAAATATTAAATTTTACACATGAATTATTAAAAAACAAAATTTTTGTCACTGGGCACATTGCGCTAAATTTTTCATACCTAATAAATAGTGCTTTTATGCGCAGTGCCAGTGACAAAAATTTTATTTTTTAATAATTCATGTGTAAAATTTAATATTTTTCGTCACAAAATTGGATATCAGAAATTTTGGGGCATGAAAATGTTTTCGGCACTAGACTTTTACCTCGTAAAGAGGTTTTTTTATAAGATATTATATTTGAAGCAAATATTTGATTTAGATTAATTTATAACAAATTGCTAAATAATCCCCAAGAGAACCATCGCTAACTTTTACCACCTGGACTTAAAACGTTTTCGTAGTGTTGTTGAATTTCGTCGTTGCTAGGGAAGAAAATACTTACTTAATATTCTTAGGTACGCATATACTCACACACACATACAAATGTTTGTACAAGCACACTTGTTAGGCATATATACATACATACATATGTATGTACATAAGTTCGCGTTTTTGGGTGCCAAAAACAAGCCCCTCACACACACAGACTCACACACGCATACACGTCACAGACAGAGAGAGGAGAGAGAGAAAGACGACGATGGAGATCACATGGGCGCCGTTGTTGAATTGTTGTTGTTGAGATGTTGTTGAATTGTTGAGATGAAAAAACAAGCAATAAACAGATGCAACTTATGAGCAAAACAAAAATATATAAGTTACCTTATTCATACATGTGTATGAGTGTGTGTGTGTATGTGTGCGGGTTATTTGTTATTTTCGGTTATTACATATTTAAAAAACAATTGGATATTTGCACTTCGTGCGTCAAAAATCGTGCAAATACTTTTTCTTTCATATGTGAAAGCTGTCACTCTTCTCAATCTGCGCAAAAACAAAACAACAACATAATATTAATGATTTTTGAATATTTAAATAATATTTTATTTAAGGTGCAGTTTGGGTTGGAAAACAAATTAATCGAGTACATCGAATATTTACAAAATAATATAAACGTTCGATTAAATACTTTCAATAAACTTTTGTGAATTTTTAGCAAATTTAAATTTATTTATTTTCATCGGTTTTCTACTTTGAATTTATAATATTCAAGCTAATTTTGGCATTTAAAATTGTTGTTAGTTAAATCCCATATGGAATTTTAATTAATCGAACAAAGCATTTTGGCGCAGTGTAGCTTTAAAGCCGCAAACTTAAAGCCACAGCTGTTGTTATCTGCTATCTGTTATTCACATGATTTTGTTTACCCAAGAGACTTCACAAATTTAGTTCAAATGCAAATAACACGTGTTGAGTTTTAAGCCACAAAATTTGAGACATTCCGTTTCCATTTAAACTGAAATCTCTACCCAATTATTGAAGCAATCAATTAACAAATTTAACTCCCGCTGTCGTCAGGCAGCTCCCTTTGTGCGGGGGTGGGGGGTGTAAAGGGGGTGGGTAGCGGTAGCATCTGCCCCTTCTGTTGTCTGATGTCATGGGATACTTGCGGTAATCCAATATCTGCCGCCAGGTGTTCAATTTACTCCATTGTCGTTTCAACTGTGCAATCAATTTAACCCAATGATTGGCGCCCTAACTAAATTAAGTAGATTACTAAGTAATTCTTTATGTGGTCACGAGACTGAGTTCAATTCCTAGAGTCCTCGAACTCATTTTGATAAGATATATCTTTGAATTCTGTTTAATTCAATCGATATTCTAATACTTTTATCTAACTTCAAATGTCAATGAATAAATTAATGATATGAATTGGGGAATTTCCATAGAAAAAACGAAAACTTTTTATTGAATACATTTTGTTAAATTCTCATTCATAAAAATATATATAAATTAAAAAATTAATTCGAAAGAAATTCTGAAATGAATATTAAAATCTTAACAGAAAAGGTTTTTTAATTCAATAAGCTTAAAAATAAGATTTCGGCATTTTTTTATTAATAAACATATTGGCGTTTCTGTTATTTTCTTCATATCTTTTTATGATAAAATTCGATTGATTACATAATTTCTTTTAAATATAGTGCACCCTTCCTAAATAACAAAACAAAACAATTTAAAAATGTTATTTAAAAAACTTTTACTTTTATTTATTATTATTTTATATTTTTAAAATATTCTATAATTTTAAAATAAAAAATTGAAAATAAAAGTTTTTCCAGTTTCTCGTAACTCTTATTTGCGGTCCCTCCTGTTAGGCAACTACACTTTATTTTTTATTTAAAAGAAAGCAGGCCTGGAGTTCAGTTTCTCAGCTTTTGCTTTTTTTACATAAATAGACTTTTAAATTTTAAAATTGTAATATTTTAGGCTTCATCTGAAGCCTTATTCGGGGTTCCACTTGGCGTTAGTTATGCGTACTATAAGCATATTAATTCAACTCGTGCAGGTAAATGACAAACAAACCTATATAAAGTAGTTATTATTGACTTGGTACAGTTCACTTTGTATTCGATGTTGTCTGTGGCCACAACGCAAAATGTTTGTACGTGTGAAATGCAATTAATTATATGCCAATTTATGTAAATCTTATATTTTCGAAACGTGCTCAAAACTGAACTAACTGAATTCTTTCCTCACATTCACATTCCAGAAGAAGTTACGTACCCCGCCGTTAATGAACTTGGTTTTTGCGAATCGCAAACTATCCTTTTATGACACAAGCACCGGTCAGAAGCCCTGCGAGGAGAATGCCAAGCTGTAAGTACTTGAAAAGTATCTCGATATCTTTCAGATACAATGTAACTGCACAACGGGACAGCATTTTCACACTAACACTCGCAACTATGTATGCGCCTTAACGCACTCTAATTATAGTCCAGTAATTAACAATAAATTTCGCAAAATATTTGAGTTACCATTTAACAGCTACACTGATAAAAATTGCTTTAGTACTAATTAAGCTCCTAAAAATAGAGTTAATTTGATAGTTTTAAGTTCAAGAATTTTTGTTAACTTATCAGGGGTGCCACAGGAATCGCTTTCTCTTGAATATGA
The DNA here is from genome assembly GCA_963924055.1 of Drosophila limbata. Lineage (NCBI taxonomy): Eukaryota > Metazoa > Arthropoda > Insecta > Diptera > Drosophilidae > Drosophila > Drosophila limbata. The sequence continues at coordinate 23,950,370 of OZ001355.1, read as the reverse complement.
CATAAATTTCATATATAATTTTTAAAAAATTTTGTAATTTGTATTACAAGTTAATTTTCCTAAATTTTGCTCTTTTTTGACTCGAAATAAATCAATAAACTAAGTCTCAAAAGTAGAGAAAATGTCTTAATTTTGAGTTCATTTATTTGTAACCTTTTATTTTTCCAATTTGCAATTCGAATAAATTTTCCTACATTTATTTCGCTTACATTTTAAATTACTTTTGGCCAACTGCCCTTAAAATAAAATAAAATAATTTACAATTGAAATAGTGTAAGAAGTAAATACTTGAGTTGATAATTTTTCTCAGTGTAAACCAGCTGCAATACAAATACACGCGACACATGAAAGCCTCTTGGCTCAAATAAATAGGATCAATAGCAAATATAGAAGTCGAAATACGAGAAGTAAATATGTATGTAAAATTCCCTTTGGCAATTTACAACTGGTGCTGGTCACCAACTGTAACCCAAACAAAGTCTCCAATTTTAGAACTTGCTCCGGTTGACAATGCTATTTTTAAATTCGAGTATTACGAGCACTTTGTATCGGTTAATGTTGACTCGCACAATTAGCGAATTTACAAAATAATGCAATCGTTGTTATTCAAATTCATATTCACATTTTAAATGCAAAAATATTTACCTTGCACATTTGCAATTTTCTTCTTTTTTTTTTTGGGATGCATGCCAAAAAATAAATAAAAACAGAACAACATTGAATCTGTTTTTGTTTGCGTTCTGTTCTTTTCTCTGTCTGTCCTATGCAAGGACAACAGACTTAAGATACCTCGTGTTTAATTGGCAAACAGCTCTGATGGACTAGTTTGCATAATTTCTAAATTTGATTTCATTTAGAAACATTTTAAAGCTAGCAATTTATATTTATTTATATTGAAAATGCAAATTTTAAATTAATAAATCGTTGTTTTTTAATTTCAATGAATTTTCCCTTTTTTTTTTGTATTCCAAATGTTTTATTTTTATTATTTTATTTGGATTCTGAATATTTTTGTTCCTTCAACTTTCCTATTTATGCTTGCATAATTTCTAAATTTGAAGAAAAATGTAAATACAAAGTTTGGAGTCTTCAATGAGAAACATTTTAAAACTATGAACTTATCTTTATTTATATTGAAAATGCAAATTTCAAAGTAATAAATCGTTGTTTTTTGATTCCAATGAATTTTTCCATTTTTTTGTATTCTAAATGTTTTTTTTATTTGAATTCTGAATATATTTGTTCCTTAAACTTTCCTACTTATGCTTTCTTTTTCACCATAATTTTTGGGTAGTTTATATTTTATTCTGTTATTTTTTTCTTTACATTTTGTATAAAAATATTCGAAATTCGCTGTCCTATTGAAATATTCTTTATCATGCGTCTATGCGCTAATTGACGGCAATCTCGGGGGCATAAAAATAAATTAACATACGTTTATTAAACGCAGATAAAAGTCGAAATTCGCACAGCACTCTGAATCGAATCGAATCGAATCAAATGAAATCTAATCGAGTCGAGTCGACTCATTGAATTTATTGTAGATGGTACTCGTGTTTGTCTTGTCTGCCAACTATAAAACTGTTGCCCCATTCATATTTCGCTCATTTCGGCATCGGCATCGACTTCGATGTGTGTTCAAAAGCAGTGCAAAATTTAAGAAATATTAAATAGAATGGGAGAACGCAGCTTGAGTCTGCTGCAATATGCAACGGAGCAGGCGCCTTTGCCCCTTGACGGCTACACGCCCGAGGAGGCAGCTCAGTTCAAGGACAGCATACGGCAAAAGATACTCGATGACTTAAAGTCCATGACTGGGGAGGAGCTCATCGAGCTGGTCAAACAAAACGCAGCCAAAGTTGAGGAGGATGAGGCCAATGAATCGCAGTCCAATTCGAGTGCCGATCGAGTGCAGGACGATGCGGATTTAATTGATGCTGAAATCATCGGCGAAATGGTTGCGGGCATCTGCACCAAGAGCCAAAAGGCGACATTCATCAAAGTGATAACCAAGTACATCAGGTAAATGACAGGCCAGCAAAGTTTCCACTGCTGACTCACATTGTGAAGAAAAGATTAAAGACGAGCCCCTGCAACTGATATGAGAACTTCTTAGACTCGACCGCGTGACGTGAGTTCTTATCGGCCAAAAATGAAATTAAATAAAATAAAAGATGCCTCCAGGCAACAGTCAAGTATGACGAGCTATAAATTCGCACCTTTGACCAGGCAGACAGTGCAGGCCCAGTACCCAGCGGGTGAAAAGGCTACTAAGTTTGTGACAAGGACTGTCAATCTGTTCTCTTATCTACAAACTGAGCGACAATATGGATTATATGGTGATTGAAAAAGTATAAATAAAACAAGCGGAAAAGACTGTAGTCAAGTTACCTACTATAGGATACCCGTAACCTGTTTATTGCAAGCATTTAGCATAGCAACTAAAAATTGCTGCATACTTTTAGGCGCATAACTTGCTTGAAAGACGTAAATCAGCCATTACTGCCGTTCTATTCGTACGATCTTGTTGCGATTAAGCAGGATGATAGCTAAAATAAGTAGAAAAAGTAAATTAATAAAGAAAACCTAATATCTTCAAGACTGCGCCTGTGAGTGTAGTATTAAATAATTGGTTTGAAATGTCAAAATGACCGTCGTTTCTATTAATTTTGCCAACACTGTAGAATATTTTTCACGCTCCTAACTAATGAAGAAAATCGAATAACGGATTATTTTGAAGTTACAGCATTGAGATTTGGCACACAAATATAGGAAATTCATATTCTATATTAAAATTCATATTTATATATATTTGGTACATATGTATACTTAATATTCTTTTAATTTTACACTTATGGTCGCATTCACTACTGGGCATTCAGCAAGTCGAGCTCTCCTGCCTTGTATTGTTCTTACCTGATTTATAATGGAACCTGCATAATAAGTGCTCACAAATACAAATACAAATACAGCCACATGTGTTTACACATTCGAAATCGTATAGAAAGGGGAGTTAATTAATTTATTTTATTGGCAATAACATGATTTAGAAATTAACGCCTTTTCGCACTGCCCCGCCCCAAGTGTCAGTCAGTCTGTCCCCCCCCACACATTCGGGGATAATGTATAAAATGACGGTCTGCTGAACGTTGATTTTCATTAGGCTTGCAACAGTTGAGCGAATAGAGTCAGCAGAAAATCAGAATATTGAGAATATTACGCATACGCCATGGTGTCAACTGAGGAAATCGTTGCATTGAAGCGCCAAAGCGAAGATGGCGAGGCAGCGAAGGCGCGAGAGGAGAACTATAGGCGTGACAAAGAGCAAGAAACAACGGAAACAGCCGCAATGATCGAGGAAATCATTGAGGGCATTTCCCTGCAAAATCGCCGTGGCACAATAGTTCGCACTATATCAGCTATAATCAGGTAACATTTAGATTAATAACTGATTTATGAGCGAGGCGTCCTATATAATAATAATAATAATACACATAAACAACACTCAGACAGTTGGATAGACAGACAGACAGACACACCTTCCCCAAAACAATTTATATGACTCGTACATTGCGTTGATTTTTGCGTTTATTACACGACATATGGAAATCAAAATGGAAATGTGTAATTTGCCATTTAATCAACAATTATATATATTATATATTTTATTCCCTTAGAAATCAGCGACGCAACTATTCGATAAGGCCGTGAGTAAATTAATTAAAATGTTTCGGTATTTTATGCATTTCTTTTCTCTTTTTTTTTTTTTTGACTAAAGTAGAATCTAGTTGAACCCTATAAAAAATCATTACCCCTCAGTGCTGCCAGAATTGTTTTTAATTTGTAAATTTGAAGACAATTTAAAAAATTTAAATTTGTAAAAAATGCATAAAACCCAAAAAAATGTTTATTTTTTTCTGTTAAAATATTTGTGATCTGTCAACTCTGTTTTCTATCAAAACTGCCCAATTGAAATTAATTGAAATTTGGCAAAAATATTTAATTGAGAACTTGATTTGATCAATTTGACACACAAGAACCGAAGACTGAAGAAACGTGTTTCGTTATTTTTAGACTCGAGTTCATCAAAAATAAGTTTTATTATACTATATAGATTATATGACTAGGCGTCTCTTCTCCAATTACCACCTAAATCTAACTCGTTTTTATGGCAATTAATTTGTTGAGCTTGTATTGTATTCCTCACATTTTGAAATAATATTTTTGGTATTTTTGAGTTGCTTTTTCAACACACGCATGCTAAGTAAAAAGTTCCCCAATTAATTAGCGTGCTTTGAAAATGTATGCCGAATATTTGAGTTTTGTAATTTTTTATAAATTTCTTGGCATTGTTTTTTTGTTTTTGCAGTCATCGGGAGCAGGAGCAACGAAATGCGGAAGATGTGCTCTTCGATATGTTTGCCAGCGAGGAGACCGGACTCATATCGATGGGCAAGTTCCTGGCCGGACTGAAGACGACGGGAATTCGCCGCACGGATCCCCGCGTGCGGGAATTAATGGACAACCTGAAGAAGGTGCACAAGCTGAACAACTACGAGACGGGCTCGTCCGCAGAGACACAGCACCTGAATCGGGAGACCTTCAAAGCGTGAGTTTCTTACAAATATAAAACAATTTAAATACTTTTAAATATCGCAAAAATACAAATTTGAAGTATAAATGGTCAGCACATACAAAAATATCAAAAGATAAAATTGAATAGCATATAAAAATACCAAAAAAAAATTAAAATAAAAGTTTTGGTATTTTTTGTCACTTTAACTATGTGCAATAAATATATATTTTAAATTACTTTTCAATTCTTATATTTAAAATATAAAAACATCAAAAAATAACATTAAATACCAATTAAAAAATACCAAAAATTATAAAAGAAATATTTTGACATTTTTGCTGGTTTTTAGTATATTAAATAAATATTTAATATATTTTTATATATATTTTATATATTTTAATTTGAACCTTTGAATAATTTGAAAAATGGATATTATATTATACTATGATTTTTAATTAAAGATAAAGTCCTAACTATTCAATAATTTTTTTAATATTAAAAATCAGTAATTTTTTATTATGTTTTTTTTTATAAAAATAGACAAACAATTTGTCTAATATAATTTATTTAGTAATAACTATAAATGTTAAATATTCTGTACTTTTCCTTTCGAATCAAATTTTAAATTTCTTCCTGCTCGTTTTTTCCAGTGTCGTTTCCCCGAATATTGTGCTGATTGCAAAGGCATTCCGCCAACAGTTTGTGATCCCGGACTTTTCCAGTTTCACCAAGGACATCGAGGACATTTATGCCAACTGCAAGGCGAACACCTCCGGCAAACTGGCCGACTACATTCCCCAACTGGCTCGCTACAGTCCCAACTTCTGGGGCGTGAGCATCTGCACCGTGGACGGACAACGCTTCTCCATCGGCGACGTCGACGAGCCCTTCACCCTGCAGAGCTGCAGCAAGCCCTTGACCTACGCCATTGCCCTGGAGAAACTGGGCCCCAAGGTGGTGCATTCCTTTGTCGGCCAGGAGCCGAGTGGCCGCAACTTCAACGAACTTGTCCTGGATCAGAACAGTAAGTGGACTTGCAATCAATTGCCTGATCTCCAACTAAAAATTACACAATATTTTTTAGCATTAAATTTAAATCTAAAATTGCATCTTTATCTTAAAATTGTGACTTTTTTATCTTTTTTTTAATTCAATTTTATAAATTTAGTAAATTTTAGTTGCCTTGCTTATCATTGGAATATTTTATGTTTTAATCTAATTTTATTTTACATTTTTTATGCTAAACTTAATATTAAATTGGTAATTTATAATTTTAAATTCAAATTAAATAAGAAACTTAATTTTTTTTCAATAATTCCAATTTCAAATATCATTTATTTAATATTTTAATCTAATTTAATATTTAATACTAAACTAAATATTAAATTGGTAATTTCTAACTTTATTTAAAAATCAAAATTAATAATTATCTTAATTTTTTTTATTAATAATTACAATTTCAAATCTCAATAATTTATTTTTCTCATTTTTTTGTTTAACTTTAAATTAATATTTTAATATTAAACTTTAGTTTGAGATTTTTAACTTTATTTTAAATTAAATTCTCAAATTCAATCAATTTTTTTTATATTATTTTTATAGTTAATAACTTTAAATTTTAATCTCAATTTTTATTTTCTCTTTTAACTTTACATCCAAATAATTCAAAATTTAAATTTATTTATTTCTTAATTTTATTTCATAAATAACAAAATTACTCTTTGCTCTTTCCACAGAGAAGCCTCACAATCCCATGATCAATGCCGGCGCCATCTTGACCTGTTCCCTGATGAACGCACTGGTGAAGCCGGACATGACCTCGGCGGAGATCTTCGACTACACGATGTCCTGGTTCAAGCGGCTGTCGGGCGGCGAGTACATCAGCTTCAACAACGCCGTGTTCCTCTCGGAGCGCGAGGCGGCGGATCGGAACTACGCCCTGGGCTTCTACATGCGGGAGAACAAGTGTTTTCCGAAGCGCACGAATCTGAAGGAGGTGATGGACTACTACTTCCAGTGCTGCTCCATGGAGACCAACTGCGAGGCGATGTCTGTGATAGCCGCCAGTCTGGCCAACGGGGGCATTTGTCCCACCACCGAGGAGAAGGTCTTCCGCCCGGAGGTCATTCGGGATGTGCTCTCGATCATGCACTCCTGCGGCACCTACGACTACTCCGGCCAGTTTGCCTTCAAGGTGGGACTGCCGGCCAAGACGGGCGTCAGCGGCGGCATGATGCTGGTCATTCCCAACGTGATGGGCATCTTCGCCTGGTCGCCGCCACTGGACACGCTGGGCAACACCGTGCGCGGTCTTCAGTTCTGCGACGAGCTGGTCAACATGTTCAACTTCCATCGCTATGACAATCTGAAGCATCTGTCCAACAAGAAGGATCCGCGCAAGCATCGCTACGAGACCAAGGGCCTCTCCATTGTCAACCTGCTCTTCTCCGCAGCCAGCGGCGATGTCACCGCCCTGCGTCGCCATCGTCTCTCCGGCATGGACATCACCCTGGCGGACTACGATGGTCGCACTGCCCTCCATCTGGCCGCATCCGAGGGCCACTTGGAGTGCGTCAAGTTCCTGCTGGAGCAGTGCCATGTGCCGCACAACCCCAAGGATCGCTGGGGCAACCTGCCCGTCGACGAGGCCGAGAACTTCTGTCACTCCGACGTCGTCGAGTATCTCAAGAGCTGGGCCGAAAAGTCCAAGGATGCCCCCCAGGAGTGCTTCCCAGAGGCGGTCACCACCAAAACCGAAGCCGATGAGGTGAGTGCATCAGAAAACCAGCTGAAAGCTCTGCAGTCGAGTATAGTCGACTGTGAGAGACCCTGTAAAGCAGCCCAAATATCTGATACTTGTTTCCCTTTTCCACTTTCGAGTTTATTTTCCAATCGGAAAATTTTTTAAATGATCTTAAATTTCTCTATATTTACATTCCTAACAGTTCTACAAATTTCCCAAGCATGGTCTAAAAATAGCCCTATATTTTTTTAATGTTCTAAAAATGTGTTTACGCTAACATGATCTAAAATTAACCTATATCTTTATTCCCAACCTGACAAATGTTAAGCGCATGTTTTGAAAATTTCCCTAAGTAACCAAATATTGTCTAAAAATATCCCTTCATCGAATTTTGAATATTCTTATAATATATTAATTTATTTAGTTCCAATATTCTTATCCCCAACTATCCTTGCATAATCTAAAATCTACCCGAACTTATATTCTCAACTCGACAACCATTTAAGCGCATGTTCTAAAAATTTCCCAAGAATCCATACATGGACTAAAAACATCCATACCTATAACTAACTCAAACTATCCATTTATATTTTAGGAGATTCCCAGCAACACAACCACCAGCGTGAACGTGAATCCCAATCACAGCGGCAACACGAGTCCCTTACCATCGGAGTCGGGATTTAGGAGCCCGAGTCCTTTGTCCTCCGAGGCGGAGAGCACAGCGAGCATTGCCAGTGTGGACAAAACCAAGCCGGGTCTCTAGAGACACTTGGGGAGAGCTGTGTGGACAGAAAAGGATATGCATACATACCTGTAGAATCTCGACTAAATTATTGCTTTTTAATCTAGTTAATACAACAGTTTAGATAGCTGTCAACATACCATATATAGCATACATACATACATACATATAGACGTACATAAACAATGGATAATATGTACATATTCAATATTTATGCTTCTCCTCCGATTCAAGCTGAATAGCGGCATTTGTACTTGTAGGGCTTAGATAGAGAGATATCGAAAGCAATGACAATAAAATGTATTTTAAACGAATGTTATGCCCACTTAGTGAATTTGGGTACAGTGTATTAATTTAAAAAACAACACACAAATCTATATCTATATACAAAATATGCTTATATACTGTTTATATTTGTGACTTGTCAATTTATATTTTACATATATATTATATATTACCATATATCATATACATATTTATAAACCAATAAATAAAATAAAAAAACTTGCTTCTTGCAATTTTAATTTAATTATTTCAACTCTAATATTTAATCTGCATTTTTAAGAAAACTAAAAGAAAATTTTTAATTTGAATCGACAGAGTTCGTCCTTGTAAACCTAACCTGCTAAGGACATTTTACTCGGCGGGATTCGAACGGATTTGATAATTGTAGGTATTTTTGTGGACTTTTTGCCATTCAGAAAACTAGCCATTACTACGGAGTTCTTTGAAGGATATGGATCAAAGCAGGGTCAAGCCAATCGTTTTGATTGGGGCTACCAACTGGCCAAAGGTCAGTCAGATCGTCCGTGTAGCTTCAGAAATATCAAGGATTTTCGGTTAAAGGCCAAGAATTTCTATGCTTATCTTCAGATTTTTATACCAATAAAATATAATATTATTGCATACTCTTGCGCATGGACTAAATTAAAAAAATAAAATATTGTAGCACAATTTTGTATTCAAATTAAAATAAAGTATAATTAGGAGACACCGTTTTTAAAATGCATCAATATAATTTTTTCAGCTTTTATTTAGTTTATTAGTTTATTTAGTCAACTAACATTGCTTTCGCTCCACTGTAAAACGACGAAGCGACGCTGAAGCACACGAAGTTCGCTGTTCCCGTTTCCCGTTTCACGATTCCCGTTTCGCAGCTCGGCTCTCGCTTCGTGCGGCATTCGACAATTCAGTTGGCTCGCAGCATTCGTGGCGAGCGGAACAATTCGGTTGGCGCTGCATTTCAGTTTCAACCCGTTTCGACTAAAGTCGCGTATTTGGAATTAAATGATAAGTTAAATTACAACGCGAGAATTAAACGGACTGCAAAACGATTGCAATTAGTGGACATTTTAATGATTTAATTAGTTTGGAGTAATTTATTTGAATCAAGTTATATTGGCGAGTTGGCAGTGCGCACTGTGGAAAAACTTGGGGTAGGTTAGAGTTCCACAAGGGCTTATTTGTATTGTTGGCCAGGAGAGTGACAACAACAGCAACAACAACAGCAACAACAACGACAATAAGCGCAGCATCAGCAACTGCAGCGCCAAGGACTCCAATTGCCTGGACCTTTATTCATATCCGGCAAATACCCAAGTGTATGTGTATATATATGTGTATGTGTGTGTGTGTGTATCTGTATCTGTGTGTGTATAAAAAGTATCTGAGTGTTGACGATAAAGCCAGTGACCAGATACAACAACCTTAAATCGGATTATAAAGTTTTATGCTCTACCCAAAACATAAAAAAAACTGCAATCTGTTCAAAATCTGCTTCAACTCATGGACTACAATTTCAGCTTCCTCCTTTGGCTAATTCAAAGTTTTCTTTATACGTCACACTTCATTTAATTAAATGCAACAAAAGATACTTTAAGTGCGTATCCGGCCAACAATGTTTTTGTCTAATTTCGACACACATTTTTTTCGGTTGCATGTTCACTTTGTGTTATTTTTTTTTTTCATTGTTATTGTTATTGTAATGCGGATGCGGAAACTGCGACGCGGCGTTGCATAATGTGCAGTTTTCTGGACAAATTGGGTCTGCCCTGATAACACCCCAATAAACAAGAGAAATATCTCAGCATACTCGCACGCAATATTTATCAATTAAAATACTTACAGTATGTAGGCTGCACATGGAGAGTACAGGGTACAAAAACGCATAGTCAATGTAAACAAAGTCATATTGGATTTTACAATATTACATTTAAAAAGAAAATAATTGAATTGAATATAAAAACTAATAGTTTTAAAATTCAAAAAGACGCTTAAGATAATTTTCATCTGAAAATTTTGCTAAAGTTCTTTATAATTGAATTAAATTAAAGTCGATTTTTTATTACTGTTTCTCATTTTATTTAGCACTAAGTTAAAGATTTTGAAAAATTTTTATAAATATTTGGTGAGAATATTTTTGTCAAATAATTTTCGTATTTAATTTAAAGTTCTCAAAGACGATGGAACTAAAAAAAACTTTAAACTAACTGAAAGCTATTAGAACTCAAGCTAATAATTTTTAAACCTAACTTATTTTGAGAGCAAATTTACTTTCGATTTAACTTGCAGCGTATTTATTTATGTATCTAAATTGTAAATTAAAAAATTTCCATACTAACTCTAAAATATTGGGATTAACAAGTTTACTATTTAATTTAAGTATATTGGTATTTTATTTTTTAAATGAAATCGATTTCAAGTTATCTATATTCGTATTTAAATTGGAATTATAGCGTCTATTTCTGAACTGAAGGCATATGTTTCATTGAGGGCAAATGTATACCTTAATTAAAAACCTCAAAGTGTCTCGAATAAATATAAATAAACATGGCATACCCTGTAATTAAGCGGCAACACACAAATAGGAGTCTAATTGTACACCTAAGACAGTTGGATCAACAATTTGTAAGTTGGGAAAGTGTTTTGGGTCAAAGTAAACAAACTCAATGCAAATGTCCAATAGTATTCCCTGGAAATAGTTGTAGTTGTACTAAGTTGTAGTTGTTCATATGCCTTTGGTCAAGTCAAGCGTGAGAAATGGACACATGTCGATTATGCAAACGAATCTGAAGTTGGAATGGGAAAAGGGAAAATGAAGTATGAATTGAAAGGAAGTTGGCTTCGATGCCAACCATGTGATTTGCTATGCATTGAAGTGTCCATCAAATGTCTCCTGGCTGCGAGTTCAATGAACTGCCAATAAATAGAACATACACTAAAGTACATATAATTATTGGTTTTCCACTCAAGTGGAGGAGAAGGTGGAGGTGGAGACAGAGACAGAGATGGAGATGGAGACAGAGATGGCGACATTCACTCAATCTAGGGAATAAGCGACATCCATGTCGCTGTCGCTGTCGCTGTCGGAAATTGGCGCTCTCTTTGATTCTGCAGAACGCAGTCGGACGTATGATAGTCAATTTTACACGTCGTCCGTCTGCACTGGCCACAATAACAAACAAAAGCAAAAGTTTAAAACCACTGCACCGAAACTAGAATACTCTTACAGATCAATAGTAGAAAACCAAATACGTTCATTCAAAGAATATATAGATATAATGAAGAAATGAATCGAGTTATGAGTTGCGGGCTTAAAGAAAAATCAAGCCCAAAAAATATTCTACTAAAAAAAAACAAGATATACTCATTTTAGACAGGCTACTCTGAGAATGGATGCATTTTTATTTCCATTTTTTATAGATAAATTAATTCAGAGTGTGATTTCAAAATATATTTATAAATTAAAGTTATATTTTAAATTCTTTTCTATTTAGAAAAAAATGTATTCAGATTAAAAATGTGAGCATTTAGTAGTTTAATTAATTTGTATATTTTTTTTTATTTTGCTATGGTTTTAAATTGCATTTTTTCCAATATTTAATAAATAAATTAACTTAAACATCTATTATTGAGAGTGTTAGTGTGCTTTCAAAATAAATTTAAAAGTTGAAGTATTATTTAATTTTTTTTTACTTAGATATGAAATTTAAAAAATTAAACAGCTGAAAATTTAAGTGTTTATTAATTTAAATAATGTGTTTTTTTAATTTTTAATTTTGGGATAAAAATCAAAAATTTGTTTTTTTTTGTGTTATTAATTTTGTGGCAAAAGTCAAACAAATTATTCGTATTCTAAATTATGCCACTTTCACGCTTACTGATTTATGTCAACGTTACGAACCGACTGACAAAGTAGTTATGCCCACTGTCGCGATTCTCGTGGCTGCAACTCAAGTGCAATGCACCCAAAAAGTGGCCAAAGTGTTGAGGCTGCGTTTTTACCTTCGGCGCGAATATGACGAGTAGAGTATTTCGGGCATGTCGACAATTTCCGAAAATAAAACTCAATTTCCATTTGCAGCATAAAAATACAAATATTGTTGTGGCTTGCCCAAAAATTAAACGAAACGAAAAGGAAGCAAAATTGTATCAGAAAACTGCAGAGCGCAATTTAATAATGTGAATAAAAGATACATACACACACACACAGACAATAATGCAAATATATGTGTGTACATACATATGTATGTGTGTATGTATGTGTGTACATCTGTGCACATCATGCCTACTTATTTAGATGGCAGCTTCGTAATGAAAAGTGGCATTTAACGGCGCCGCTATTCATCACCAGAGAAGTGGAAATGGAAATGCAACCAGAGGCTGTGATTTTCACCGCCCCCGCAGACCTCATCCCAGTGCACTGTGGGACATTTTCCAACATTTTGTGCTAATCATATTTAAAGCAGGGACCGTAATCATTATAAGTTATATTATAAAAATTACATTTTAATGATTATATTTTAATTTTTAATTTTTTTTCTTAATGATGATCATTATTTTTGAGTAATTTTATAAAACTCAAAAATAATCATTATAAATGAGTTTTATTTTTTTCGCTTAAAATAAAACTCAAAAGTAATTAACGGCTTCTGTGTTAAGATTTTTACCAATATTACTTTATATCCCTATAAAAGGATACCATAGCTACCTCCCAGCATCATTTTTTTTTTTAATCGGAGTACGATAACCCATTCAAACTTGCATCAAAACATGAAAAAACAGTGTTTTAACACTGATTATACATTTTTCGACACCATAGCTACCCCCCAGAAAATTTTTTTTTTATTTTCAGCTCTAGTTATAGATTTTATTATTTTTTTAATGATTATTTAATTTTACGAATAACAATTTGGCCAAAGACTCGTCACCGAGGTTGCATCTCTGATCGGTGAGCATCATTTTTAAGGAAGTTTTGCTGCGGTCACCAGGTCTATACAAGCATTCTTTACTTCCTCTTTCCCCAATACCACCGAAAACTTCTTTTTCTTTTCAGGCACTTCGGTTTCATTTGCTTCAGCCACTTTACTGTATTCAGTTATGTGCGTCTCTTTTAAATGCCGCTTTAAATTACAGAAGTAATTGCCACTGAAAGTCCCTTTGCATATCTTACACTTCGAAACATTGTTTTCTACGTTGAATGTAAAAAAATTACGCACAAGATAATTGCGTTTGCGACCCATCTTATAAGGCGATCAAGCTTAGTTCGGATGATTGCTATATTTTTAACGGCGTATATTGCTTGATAATTTTGGCTGTCAACGAGTTGAACGACAGTGTTGGACAACATCAGTTCCTTTTATGGCAACTCCGTTTTTATTGAGTATGAGTTGCTTTCTAATCTTATATTTGTTATTAATACAAAACAGCAAAAACCGATCGGAAGCTGTTATTTGGTTCAACGACTCGTCGTTTCAATCAATAAAAATATATATATTTACATCAATAATAAAAAAAAACATTAAGTTTTTTTTAAGCGGAATAAATATCATTATTAATATCTATTTAATAATTTTACACTGTTTTTTCATGTTTTGATGCAAGTTTGAATGGGTTATCGTACTCCGATTAAAAAAAAAATGATGCTGGGAGGTAGCTATGGTATCCTTTTATAGGGATATAAAGTAATATTGGTAAAAATCTTAACACAGAAGCCGTTAATTACTTTTGAGTTTTATTTTAAGCGAAAAAAATAAAACTCATTTATAATGATTATTTTTGAGTTTTATAAAATTACTCAAAAATAATGATTACCATTAAGTAAAAAAGTAAAAATCATAAAAATAAAAATCATGGTGGAAACACAGAGATTGTAAAAAAATAAGCATTTTGGTGCAAACCATTATTTTCTAGGTCTTTTATAAGTGTCTGATTTTTTTATTTAAAAAAAAAACAAATAATCATTATTTGCAGTCCCTGATTTAAAGAATTTTTAATATATAATAAATTCAATTATATTTAATTTTAATTTATTATGGAAAATATTTGTTGGCTTTTTTTATGCATTTTTTTAATGCATATGAATTTTTTTCAGTTTTTTGTTTTTAATACGTTTCTCATAATTAAAGAATTTTTGATATGCATATAATATTTTCAATTATATTTAATTTTAATTTAATGTACTAAGGAAATATTTGTTAGTTTATTTTCATGTAGCTAAAAATGTTTCATAACTAAAAGTTGTTGAATATATTTCAATGAATTTATTTTTAGAACAACAACAACACACAAAGGGCTAGATCAGCTTCACAGCTATTTTGTCACTTTTTTAGACTTAAAATTCACAACTGGTTCTGGCGTCTCAAAGATGACATTGGAAAGGTCATGAAAACAAACATTTTTTTTCTATGGTCGTTTTTTTTAATTTTTTCGGAATTTTTTAAAACGTTTGTCATAATATTTAAATATATTTATTTTTTATTTCTCGCGAGAAATTTTCTATAATTTTTCCGGCTCCAAAAAATGTCCCATGGTGCCATGAAGTTCCATCGCCATTTCCATCTTCACCTCCATCTCCTGATGGAAACAGCATCCACATCTCCAGCCACATTTACATCCACTTCCATATCCGCGTCTGTCTGTCAGCAACAGTTCTCCGCTTCAGTTGCTGTTCCTCCATCTACTAAATATTATGGAAAACATTTTTATGATGCTATACAAATGAAAAAGACAGCGGACGGAAATTGGGGAAATACGAGTGAAAAGGCATGCGATAATGGAAGTGGAGAAGCAGTAAACATACAAGAATGTGTGACTTGTTGTAGTTGTTGTTTTATTCAAATTTTGATAGCCAACTCACAACACAACCTTGCCTCCTTCTTCGACAGAAAACAGGAGGAACCAGCACAACTAGCGTTTCAAAGCTGATTGCTTTCACATGGACAGCAACTCGGTGAGTCCCATGCCGCCATTGGCCACGATGGAGTCTGAGAAAACGCCGCCTGGAACGCCCAATGGCGACATGCCACCTCCGCCGGATGAGAAGTAAGTTGCAGATTATTTATTTACTTTATTTATTTTATAAATTAAAATAACTCGACACTATTTTATTTTATTTTTAAAAATGTTAATTTCAATAAGCCTCATTAGCAGGGATTAAAACCCTAACCGAAACCGTAACCTTTAACTTGTAACTTGTAAATTGAAATTTAAAACCGTAACTGAAACCGTAGACGAAAAAAAAAATTTCATTTGACCGAAACCTTAAAACCGAAATAATCGTTTAGTAACCGTTTCATTAAAAGTTTTAATTTCATACATCCAAAAAAAAATATAACACTTTTAATTTTGTTTTTTGATTTTAATTTTCCTACGTTTAATTTTGAATTTTTATTTGTGATATTCATTATCGAATTTTCATAGCACTGAATAAATGCAAATAAAATAAATTTGTTAAATGAAATATTAAAATTGTTAAAATGTTACTAAACTACATCGAACTGAAGAATAAGTGAAAGAAATGTGTGAATAAAAAATAAAGAAAGCAGTGCCTTTTTAATTATTAATATTATATTATTAATACAACTATATATCTGCAAAATAATTTTTTTATGAACCGAAACCATACCGGTATTTTAAAACCGAAACATACAAAAACCGGTTCTTCTTTACGATACTTTATTCAAAAATTTGGCGTAACCGATAACCGTAACTGAAATCGATATTCTTTTCTGTTTAAATCCCTGCTTATTAGTTATGTTAAGAACTATAATTTGTGAAATAAGGAAAAAAGACTTTTTGCAGTCTTTTCTAAATAGTTTTGAAAATTTAACCCTTATTAGCTGGACTTTTTATTATTTTTAAATTAAGCAAATAACTCAACAAAAATATAAATATATTTTTATTAATATTAATGCAAGAAAAAAGTTTATAAGTTATTTAATGAGGCATAACTTTTGGAATATGAATAAAATGTTTCAATTCGTTTCAACTTTTCTAAATATTGTGGCAAAACTAAGCCAAATTAGCTGCAATTTTTATTCTTTTTTAAACAAGAAAAAAGCGCATTGAAATTGCTTCTACAGCTCTAAGAGACGCTTCAATTTAATAGAGGAAAAGAATATTTGTTTTATGCTAACTACGATGTCCACACACATATAATCATTTCCTAGGCATATTTCTGAACTCAACTTATCCGCAGTGAGACAGATGAATTAAGAAAGCAGTTGCTGTGCTTGCGCTTTTAGTTTTTATTATTATTGTTTCTATTTGAACACAAATAATTGAATAAAGACAATTTAGCAATTCAAAAATACATACATATATGTGCGTGAAAATATTTAAATGAATTGTGTCAGTCGCTGGGAGAGATGTGAATGTGAGGACAGAGTAACAATTGGCGGTGTCTAGCCGGCAATTGACACACCAAGCGATTCCATCTACTCGGGAAAGTAATGTAGGAACATGGAAATCGGGCACAAACTGTGCCATGACCTCGTCTTCAACGAGGAGATGTCGTTAAAACTTTGGCACATTAAACGTCCTTTATTTTGGGGACGCAAGTGTAACATTTACATTTCAATGGGGACCACGCTACGTATACGCAATGTAATTAATGCTGAGCAGCAAAAGCGGCAAACAGACATTGCGACCACGCCCATGTGGGCCCAACCATCCCTTGATGGGCAGTTCATACTACTTTCGTCCTTTCGCTGGTTTTAACGCGCCAATTTGCTAATCCCGGTTACCCTTGGGCTCGTAAATTCTATTTTAATGTGGCCAACTCGCAAATCACACACACAAACAAACACATATACACACTCATACACACACACGCACACATTCAACAGTTGATCGCGTGCGGACGCACAGTCACCTTGTATCCTTTTCATCCTTTTACTTGCACAGCTGCCTCCCTTTGCCTCCTCCCCGTTTCCGCTTCCTTCTTCCCCCTTTGGCCTTTATGTAATTACCAACATATTTTGTGGCCTCAAATTGAACCTTTGCTCATTTCATTCGATTTCAAGTAATTTCTGGGCGCGCTCATTCAAAAAAGAGTAAACACTCCCAAGGTGCTCGACTGTTACATGCCCAGTATGTGCAAGTTACCAAATACATGTTTAAAAAAATTATTAAATAAATAGTTAAATGTATTTGTAAATTCTTAAGAATGAAATGCTTTTCCATCTGTTTTTTATTATTAAAAATAAAAACTAAAATAAAATAACACACAAAAAATAGGAGACAACAATTCTAAAATTGTGTCCAAATTTGGTTGCTCCAACTCTTAAAGACTCTGAGATTTAGGTGTTTTTAACGACTAATTGTCACAAACCCATAAGCCTGTGTATCCCTTGGGTACTGGGCCAACAACTGACGGCGAAGGCGAAGGCGAAGGAGTTGCCGCCTCGTGATTCTCACCTGAAAATCCTTCCATGTGTAATGATGACCACGCATTTACAGGGTGTGTTTGTCAGTTTGTCAGTCTGTCGCATTGTCGCACTGTAATAATTACAGTGCTTGTCCCAATTTCGCTTAACATTTACAAAAATTCTTGATTATTTATATATTTGATTAGTTTCCAAGTCGTTTTGATTGATGTTCATGTGCACATGATTTGTTAGCCCAATATATTAATTTGTTTATAGAAATAATTTCTATTAATAAGAAAGCAGTAAAAAAACCTTTATATCCTCTGGGTAAGATTATATTTAATTTGAGCAAACTTAACTCTTTGTTGTTGGCTTAAAAATATTTACAGTGTTTGCTCGAGATTCCCATCCAGCAACAGTCGCTATCTTTTATAGTACTTATCTAAAGTCTAAACAAAATGTATCAGATTATATCACATGCGGTTTTTTATTGTACTTCTTATTTTGTCTTTGACGTCATTTCAAAAACTTTGAACTCCCATAAATTAGGCAAAACTCAACTGATTTTCAAGCGGAATATCATATTCATCATATTTTTACCTCAAAATCGATTTTGCACCTAAATTTGATCAATTTCAATTCAGATATTTTCCACTCATAACTTCAATATTTGTGCAATATGTCTTTTGAAACTTTTTTTGACGTTTAAATTCACGATAACTTAAAGTTTTTGCATAATTAGTCTACTTATTTAATTCTTTAGCCAATAAATTCGAGACTTGCAGTTGTCTTATTAATCCTATTATATTTTAAACGCTGCAGTATTTAATTTTTACTTTTGTGTTTTGTATTTTGTTCTTTTTTTCAAAATGTTTCTCAATTTTTTTAAATTGATTTTTGAAAATCGAAAAAATTTGAATTTTAACAGTGCTCTATTTTAACATTTTCATTTTTATTTTCATTTAATGTTGTAAGTTTACAGATCCAATAGACTTTTGCTGGTTTGTGTCTTTGCTGGCTTCGACAATCCGCTCTTTATGTCGACAACATTGCCATATTGAGTATAACATTGCCATTAACAGCGTTCAAAGAGCAGCCACTTCACTCGGCTCTCTATCTCTCTAACTCTCTCTCTCTCGCTCAAGGGCGAAGATCCGTAGCATTTTCAGTGGATGCGAGTGGTTCATTCGATGCTGATCAGTGTCAGACGTCGGTTGCGTCTTTAATTTTCCGGGTGATTTTGCGTTTAGAGAACAAAAACAAATGTATGTTGATTGAAGTGTTTGTGTGGCGGGCAGAGAACAAAAGGAGCTTTAATATAAACAACAACCTTGCGCGATTACATACATAGAAAGTGCTTAGTTTTAGACTATGTTTCTTTTTATCTGTCTAGCTATCTTATAGATACACCTGAACATATCAATGGATGTTCGTTACATAGTCTTTCAATTAAGAAATCGAAAGTTTCTTTCTTTTGTTTTTGTTGCTGTCGAAAAAAGAATCGCAGAATTTGCATACGTATAAATCACATTAATTAAATACTGTTTGAGTGTGAACTCTTATAAATATTCTACGGTATTCGTGAATAGATAACAGTCTGAACGATCGGGAATTGAACTCAAATGAATCTTTAGCATCTTCTCTGTTTCTCTATTTGTTTCTTGACCAATTAACGCTCTGATTAGCAAGTCTCGATTCTCACGACATTTCTGATTGATATATGCATGCGAATCCAATACGAAAATGTATTAATTACGTAGTCAGTGCCAGTTTTAGTTCAAATTAAATGTTCTATTATCGTTGAATTTACAGCGTACTCGTATTGACGAGAAAAACCAATTGCAATTTGTGTGGGGGAAAAACTCGAGAGCACTTTACATAAACCAAACCAAATGCTCGATCTTCTGATCAATTGAAAATAAACCAGTGACGAATCCGTTGCGTATTGTACTTAACGCAAATCGCGTATACGCCGTGTGCACGCCGAGCATTCAGCGAATCGACAAAAACGACAACAACCAAAACAACAACAACAACTACAACAAAGAACACACCAATAATCTACATAAATTCGCCTAAATGCGTGATCGTCATTTGGGCAAAATGCCGCGTGGAGGAACGACAACAGCGTAAGTTCATCACGGCGAGGGCTGACTGTGACTTTACATATTCATTTATTAAATTGTTTATTCAATATTTACTGAAAGCAGTCCACAAAAACAGTATTTTCAATTAAAATAAAATTAGCAGAATTCCAATAAAACAGATTTTAAGAAATTTTTAGTTTAAACCTAAAAAAAAGTAAATTAAAAATGCCAGAAACTGCTTGAAATTAAAATTCATAATTATCAAAACCATGAAAACTTAATATTTAAAAATAATAAATTTTAATTTTTAAAAATAATTTCTGAGAGCATCCGCGTTTACTTAAGATATCACCCAAAATTAGCATCAACTTATTTGATTTGTTTATCAAAAACTCACGGCTGCGATTATTTGCTCAATTAGAGCGTGTTTGACACATTCTCTTCTCTACAGATAAATTTGTGCTTTTCAAGATTAGATGTAGAACGAAAGATAAATGTTTTAAATACAGCCCGCAGCTTTGAAGCCTCAAACTGGAACTCAACGAACCACCCTCGTGCAGAAAACATAAAGACATTTAAATTGATAAATTGCTATTTAGGGGAGTTGAAAGGAATATACATGTATATATTCATATATATACGAGCTATTGCTTCAAATAAACTGTCGGCTTTTAATTCCAATTCCACTTTCAATTCGAGCTTAAGAAAAAAGAACAAAAAAAGGCAATGTTTATAGCAATGGATAAATAAATATAATAATTCAATGAACAAATTGCAGGGCAACTGGCAACAGTGTCGCATTTATTTCGATTGTGTTACTGCGAATTCGATTGTATCTTCAAGATACAATTACAGGCACACACATGCAGGCGGCGGTAAACAATTGTCGCCCACTGTAAACAAAATATTATGAGTGCAAGTACGAATAACAGTCTGAGTGCGACGAGTACTCGTATTTGTTCAGCATAATTAACCCGCAGGATACACATGTGTGTGTGCTTAAAGATACTTTTCATGGTTCTCTGTCATGCATGCCAGGAAATGTTGTTTCAATTTCGTTACACGCTTCATTTTAATTGCGCATTACGAGCAGAGAAGAGACTTGTGTAATTTGCTGCCATCCTACGCTGCCTTTAATTGAGACATTCCCAAGTTTCCTACTTGTAGATACACAACTGCGAGTAACTAAGTAGCCAAGTATCTGAGTATCTGAGTATCTGAGTATCTGTGCCATCGCCATTTTCTAGATTTATATAGCTAAACGAGGCACGCTCCAGTTTTGAGTGTCAACCATCAACAGCTGTGTTTGTATTGGCCATAATTAGCTCTCTTTTAAGCCAGACAGACATCAGTCACAACTCAAAATGGTAACGCTTTTTACTCTACACTTAACTTGAGATACATTTGTATTTCGGCCCAAACGAACTACTTATCGTGTGCAGACTTAAATACAATATTACTGACAAACAGTTCATACAAATCGAAAATCAGAAATTAAGATAAATAAATTATTTTCATTTCAATAATCCTAAAATGATATGGATAAAATTTTCATTTTCAGTTTGGAATAATTAAAACGTAAGAGTTACTGTATTATATTAGACTTAAATACAAATTGAAATTTAATTATTATTTTGTTATAAATTTTATTATTGCAAATAAGGAAATAATATTTCTTAAGGGGGTATCGCTGCTTGGCAAACATTTTTTTTCAATATTTTTTTTTGCTTCATATGTTTATAGCTTGGATATTTAAGAATATCGTCCATAAAGCTTTTTTTGAAATTCGAAATACTTTAGGAGTTATGGCCTTTTTTGTCCAGCAATGTTAATGTTAATTCAAGTGGAGTCAAAACTTGAAACGCGTTTTTCTCGAAACCACGTTTTTCGAGCTGGCGGCACTGATGGAGCCCGTAGTTCTGAACCGATTTTGATTAAACAAAGTGCAATCGACGCAGAATTGTCACCGTTATGGCCCCTACCTCAATCATAATTTTTACAATTTATTTACTATTTTTTTTTTTAAACTAAACTACAAAAAAATTCCCAAAATCGATTTTTCATTTTTCAATGGCCGCCATTTTGTAACAAAAAATCGCAAAATTATGATTGAGGTAGGGGCTCGAATTACATTTGTACTGAATCTAACGGCGTTTACTTTTTCCATTTCAAATGATCCGAAGTGGAGTTATCCGTGCCGCCAGCAGCATACCTTTTTTTTCGACGTCCAACTTTGAAGGCAGACAACTTTTTGAACAGCCCTCGCACAAAGAAAGAAATGATGTTTTTATTTAATTCAATATGTTCTTAATACAATAAAAAAAAAACAGAATTTTAAATGACTATTTACGTTTTCAAGTACGATTTTTTTTAAAAAAAGGCCTTCCAAGCAGCAATACCCCCTTAAACATATTAATTGTTTAGCTGCCGCTTTTCTCCTTCCAAATAAAACGAAAAGAAAACTTTCAGCTACGGCATAGCTTAAGATTTTAAGCACCTTGAACTTGGCATAAAATTGAATAGAGTTAATTAATTACTTGTGAGCCGAGTGGAATAAGTATCTAAGAGCTTCGCAGCTTTCGCCTGGCCAAAGAAAAGAAAAAAGATGATGTTGCAGTTGCGATTGAAGAACTGCCAGCT
Organism: Drosophila limbata; assembly: GCA_963924055.1. Classification (NCBI taxonomy): domain Eukaryota; kingdom Metazoa; phylum Arthropoda; class Insecta; order Diptera; family Drosophilidae; genus Drosophila; species Drosophila limbata. The sequence goes on along the minus strand of OZ001355.1, from coordinate 23,927,932 downwards.
TTGGATCGTCACTTGTTTGAGGCACCAGACAGTCGGACTCTGAGAGTATCTTTTTGTGGGCGCAGTGTCAACAGCCTCGGATAGACGTTGACCCATTAGCAAACAAATGGCGTTAATATGGCAACAACTGCAACTACAACTATGGCCAAGACATGTCTGCAAATTCAGGTTCAGTTTCAGACGGAGATTCAGGTTCAGACTCCAAACTTGCAGCTTGCAACTGCAACTTTGAAAATGAAAACTAGTTGCAGGCGCAAATCGGAAAGCAAAAGCTTTTATCGAAATTTTCCCATAGCGCAGCCAGTTAAAAAGTGAAAGAGATACAAATGCACAGGCACCGAAGCAGTTGCAGATGCAGATGCAGATACATATGAAGATACACAGATACGGATACACAGATACAGATACACACACAGCTACAGCTGCATGCAGCCTTTGCTATGCTCGCTGTTGCCCCCTGTTGACTGTTTGTTTTTTAACAACAATTTGTGGTCTTTGGCACAGTGGGCAAAACAGCCTGCTTAGCTTACAAAAATTAATGTCTTTAAATTTGATCGAAGAATTTTTCTAGGCGTTTAATTTATTTTAGGCAATTACAAATACAATTATTTTTAAAAATTACAAGAAGAATTTAATAAACTTATTTTATTCAAATATGAGTAACAAGAGTTTAAATTCTAGATTCCTTTGACCTATAATCGAATCCGAAAACAGATCTAACTTCCTGTGCCATTTAAAAAAAAACAAACATTTAATTAAAAAAATTGATTTATTTTATAGAAATAATAAAGAATTCCTTTATGTGGAATTTTGAGAACAAATTGTAGGAATGTTGTATTATTTTATTCTTGGCACAAATTCTAACCAAAATTTAAAAAACTTACAGCAGTAAATATAAATATTGATGCTAAAATTACGATTAAATAAATCGAAGTTTAAAAATTTAAATCTCAATACAGTTGAACTTCCATAACTCAAACTTCTTTAACTCGAATCTCTCTCTAACTCGAGCTAAATGGGTGGCATTAAAATTAATAGTCTTAAGAAAAATAGCTCCATAAGTCGAATATCTCCATAGCTCGAACCTTTTCTTTGGATAATGGTGATTCGAGTTAGGAAACTTCGACTGTCTATGAAAAATAATATAGTAGATTGAAGATTCGCAAATTGTAATAAATGTCCGTTAATTTGTGCATTTTGTCCACTGTGCTGCCGCTTGTTGCAGTTGCAGTTGCACTTGGGCCCAAGTGCGGCAAGTGAAATGTGTGTTAAATTAGCTCCCCACACGATTGCCAGCCTGCTGTGCAATGTGTTGAAAGCCAAGTGGCTGCCACACACACACACACACACACAGCACACACACAGCACACACACTCACACATACAGAAACATGCGCTTGTATTGTTGTTGCAACGGCCGTTCGTTCATTGACATCTCGAGACTGCCCGCGCCTAATGAAATTGTCAGGCGCAACAACAACTATAAAAACAACAACAACAACAACGATTGTGGGGCATTGAGTCTGAGATACGAATGCCTCGGCGCATGTTAATTAAAGAGCTTATTACGAGGCTATCACTAAAAATGATGCAAGTCGAGTCCCAATCTGAATTATAGTACAATCCCAAGGCGCCTTCTGAGAAAGTGCGTGTGATAATTAAATACAGTGGGTCCAGTAATTGCCTTGACAAACACAGATTCACTTATAAAAAAAAGATAACCATATGGGCATTTCCAGCAAAAAGTCCAGCACGATGAAAAACTTAAACTTGATCAAAAACTCACATCTTGTGAAATATTCTTACAAAAATATATTCAAGTTATTTATTATGCAATATTCGCTAGAAGAAATTCAATAGGATGAACAAATAAATTCTACTTTGGAATAAACTCATTTTTCCATATTTTTGCCCATTTTCTTAAAAATTGACTTTCAAAATGAACCGTTTGTATTTTACCGATTACACTGATTAGGACAGTAAGATTGTAACATGAACCATTTTAATTCTTACAAATATATTTAAAGTTTAATTTAAAACAAGTTTTACAAGTTGTTTTCGATGTATCGAATAAAATTTGATGAACAAATTCTTGGCACAAACTAGGTGGAAATCTTGTCACGTTCGCGATGTCGCCTTTAAATTACTAATAAAACTTTTAAAATAAATAAAATGATGGTAACATATCAAAATTATTTCTTTAATGGAAAACTACATTATTTTACTATGGTTTAAGAGCATTTTCTTCCAAATTCCTTCCCACAGTTCGCATTTGTCAAGATGAATTCAAACACGACTTCCATTTTTCGTGGCGTTCGCGATGCATTGTTTTCTATAAATAATTAAAAAACGACAAGTCTTCAAAGCTTGTGTTTTATTATAAAATTGGGTTGATAAAATGCATTAAACACGTGAGAAAACTGTTCTAAAAATGTAAACTTTTGATATTTTTCTCGATCCTGGATATACCCATATAAAATCAGTAATGGGAAAATTTTTAAAAATTATGAAACCAAAAACAAAAATTATTTTTTCTAAAGCCATTTTAACAATACAAAAAAAAATTAATTTTTCAACACTGCAGTTGAACCCAATTTTGCTTTGTTTTTACAACTTGCTCCGTAAATCATTATAAATAAATTTAAAAAAAAGCATTACAATTAAGTTATTAATATCTATAATAAAATAACAAAATAAATATAAAAAACCACTAAAATGTATTATTTTTGCAAAGTAAACTTAATGTGTAATTTTTGTTGTTTGTCAAAACAATTACTTGACACACTGTATGTTGTTTACTATTGTGCTTTTGCTATCATTATGGCTCATCGACCGATTTCTTTGCTGTGCGCACTATTAATTTAAATAATTATATTGTTTACTTTCGTTTGTTAAATTATTGCTGTCATTTCAAGTGCAACCACAACAACAAGACAACAACAAGTAAAACATGCATTTTTTAAAAATGATTAAACGCCTCGTTGGCAGCAAGATATTGGACTAATTACCACTGCCCCAGAGATACTCTCTTGAAGTATCTTTCTATGTGTTTTCTGAATATCTATATCGGAGTCTGCATTGTCTTTATCTGTCTGTCTGTCTGTCTCTCTGTCTGTCTGTCTGTCTGTGTGGCATCTGTTTGCTTCACCACTGTGAGAAATCCCACTGGCAACAATTCAAAACTCAACCCAAAACTCACTGAGATCATCGCTGTTCCCGCCATTCAAGGGTTTGTCATTTGATCACCAGCTCACGCAATAAATGACAGCGAATACTTAATTGATATGGGTATAGAATTGCATATGAACCAAATATTATAATATAAAACAATTCAAGAGGGAGACCTACTTACAAGAAACGACCCACATTGCAATTTAAAATGAAATTATAGTACTTCATTATAAAATACTTTTTGTAATAATCAACGAAGAAAAAGTAAAATTTTATCTTTTAAAAGTTTTAAAATAAAAATTGCAAATTAACAATTATTTTCAAATTTTTATTTTAAAGTTACGAAATAACAATTATTTTTAATATGTATTTAAGCAGTCAAAAATAATCGTTAGAAATCATTTCGTAATAAAAGTTGAGAAATAATACTTATTTCTGATTTTTTCAACAAAAATAAGAATTATTTTCGACTTTTATATTAAAAGTTACAAATAAGAGTTATGCCGTAACTTTAAAATTTTTAATACATAATTAGAAATATTATAATAGAATATTTGAAAAATAAATTACACTTAGTTAAGCTGCACTGTACTTGCTGTCAAGCTAAAGAATTTAAACATAAACACAAAAAAAAAAATTAAAATGCCTTACATTAGTTTCAACTAAGATTCGAATGAGGAATTTTCAAACGAAAGCCAGGAAAATCTTGAAATATTTGCATCGAAAAGAGTAAGAATTTGAAATTGTGGAAATCATCAAGAATGTGCATCGTACTGACAGCAGACTGTGCAACAGACTGTGGCAAATATGGTTATCCATAGATAGAGATAGAGATACAAACACAGCCCTCTCTCTCGGCTAATTGCATTTTTGCCAGGCAAATGAGATAATTGCCGACTTTCTTAAATAAAGATGCCATTTGTAAATGTAAATATTTGCTTTATAAATCAATTAGAGTCGTTTAGCAGCGCATTCAACTCACAATTAGTGACCAAGTTAAATTTGCACAATTATGAAAAGCAGACAGACGACTGAGAGTTGTGACTCCGTTTTAGACTCGGACTGAATAAATGACTAGACAATTACATAATCAAGATGATTTTGTATTGATTACAAGTATTTCTTAGGCTAGGTTTTTAGGGAGATTACAAATATGGATTATGTTGATCACAGCTTTATTGATAAACTCAATCGTGTGCTCTTGCGAAGACCAAAGAAAAAGTAAATTTTACAAAATCAACTCGATTCAAATTATTTCACTTTGAAAATCTGTAATCCTCTTTACAGACGCTATGAGGAGGATCCGGACAATGCGTGGAATGCCTGTTCCTGGTGCGAATACATGCTGATCGTCATACTGTCGACTATACTCCTGGTGGGCGTACTCATCCTCACACTCTTCTGGGTGATGTTCTATCGCGGCGGCTTCGCCTGGTCGGAAAAACCCGCACAGCAATTCAATCTGCATCCCATTCTCATGGTAGCTGGCTTCGTAACGCTCTCTGGATTTTGTAAGTACCTCCAAATTACAGTCTACTAATAATTTGTTTTGTCTTACATTCCTGCACTATTAAAGTCTAGTGACGAAAACATTTTTCATGCCCCAAAATGTCTGATATCCAATTTTGTGACGAATAAAATTAATTTTTACATATACAATCGAACTTCCCAAACTCGAATCACCATTATCCAAAGAAAAGGTTCGAGCTATAGAGGTATTCGACTTATGGAGTTATTTTTCTTAAGATTATTAATTTTACTGATACTCATTTAGCTCGAGTTAGAGAGAGAGACGAGTTATAGAAGTTCGAGCAATAGAAGTTCAATTGTAAATTATTTTAAAATTTTGTGAAATTGTTTGTGTAATATATCAAAAAACGCGTAATTTTGCAAACTGACAATTTAAAAAAAAAAAGGTAGGCGCATTTTCACAAAAACCTCCAAAATGTGGGGAAAATACCTTATTTCACCTGTAGCTTTTTACCTATGTACTTTAGAAAAAACTTTAAAGGTATGCCTAAGAGCTCTTCAAAATAGCTATGGTTTGGATACTGTGGGGGCTTCCATTTTAGCGGGCCTTAGCTATGTCCCGCTAAACTAGCGATTTTTCGAAAAGTTTATAGATTTTTGATGGGGAATAGTTCCATATTCACAATTTTAAGTTATTTTAGTTTGTGCGCCTGTACATTCCATGTATTTGGTTATTGAAACTTACTCGAATTCAGCAACGAATGCAACAACAAATTTTATATATATTTTTATGCTTTTCTTAGCAATAGTTTTATATTTGTTTATGTGTATTGCAGCAATCCTTATCTATAGGCTCTGCCGTTGCATGAAGCACATCTATGTGAAGCTGATCCACATGTTCTTTCACGCCGCGGCGATACCCTGCATTGCCCTCGGCTTCCTCTCCGTCTTCGACTCGCACAACGTGTTGCAAAAGCTGAATTTCTACAGTCTGCACTCGTGGCTGGGTTTCGTGACAATGGGCATGTTTGTGCTGCAATTTGTAATTGGCTTCTTCAGGTGGGTGTTGATCTTATTCTGTGTATTACCTTTGACTTTAATCACTTTTGGTTTCATGTGTGACTTTGTGCTGTGATTAGTTTTCTGGTGATGCTCTGCTGTGAGAACAAGACCTACAGCTGCCGTTCAGCCATGGTGCCCATTCACGCCAGCTTGGGATTGGCCAATTTCTGGCTGGCCATTGCCACATCCGTCACGGGAATCATTGAGAAGGAACGCGAGACCGCCAAAGATCCGAACATGAGGTAATACGAGTACTTATACTTGGTACTTAGAATGACACTTAATTATAAATTTTGATTAAGTTTTGTCTTGATATTTTTCAAATTTATTGAAAGTAAGTTGACTTAATTTAAGTTAAATTACCTAATAAGTTGACTTTTCACCTAAAGTTTAGAAATAATTCAAAAATCCAGCATTCACTTACACTTAATATTTATTTAACATTGTTTTTTTATCATAACAATAAAAGTTGTAGTTTTTACGTCAACTTTATGTTTTTGTTGCAAATTTGTAGCTGTACTTAATAATTTTTGTAATTTTTTTAAATGATTTTCTTGTTATTTACCTATTTTTATTAGAGCTCCATTTAATTGACAATTTATTCAAATGTATTTTTTTTATCATTGTTTTAAATTAATTGGCATTTGGTTGATTTTTTCACTATAGTTCTGAGATAATTTAAAAATGCCGCTTTCACTAGCAATGAATATTTATATTTTATTTTTTTTACCACGAAAATTTTAGTAATAATTTTTTTTTTGTGTTGCGAATTTTTTGTAATTGTTTTAAGTGATTTTTTTGTTATTGATTTATTATAATTAGTCTTCCATTTAATTGACAATTCATTCAAATGTATTTTTTTTTAATTAATTGGCATTTAGTTGATTTTTTCAGTAAAGTTTTGAAATAATTAAAAAATCCCACTAGCACTAAATACTTATTTTTTTTTATTGTTTTCACCACGAAAATTTTAGCTATTTTTTGTTTTTTTGTTGCGATTTTTTTGTAAATTCCAGCACCACAGTTAAAGTTGTAATTTTGACTGCAACTATCTGATGTTTGTAGTTACGTATTTTTATGTCCACTAAATATTTTGTGGTTTTGTGTTTTAATGCCAATGCCCTCGTTAATATTTACTTGCAGTGAGGACAACAGACTCATCGAGCACTACATAACGAGTGCGATAGGCGTCACATTGGTGGTCATCGGCATCATCGTCACCTTTGCCGTGCGGAGGACAAACGCTCCTGCCTCCGCCAAGGTTTATGTCACCGAACGCATTTAGAGGGCAGTAGGAGCCATGCCACGCCCACGCCCACGACCACGCCTACGCCCATACGACAGCCAGTGTTATTCAAAGGCGTCTGTTTTATATATGTTCACTAAAAAAACACATATATTTATTTGTAGCTGTGCAATTTATAAATTTGTTGTTGTGTTGGCACAAAACAAAACACGCTTTTGCATTCTCAACTATCTACTATATATATACTATATATTACATACAGTTGCTCAAGTAATTGTTTTGACAAAATTAAAAAAAGTCTCATTTTATTGGAATTTACATAAAAACAAAAACAAGTATGTATATTTTTTTTGATGTTGTCAAAACAATTACTTGAGGTACTGTAACTTTTCTACATACACATTTATATCCCTATGCCAAATCAAAATCTCTTTCTAAATCAAAATTACTCGTAACTCTTTGCTAATAATCAAAATGCCAATCTTTAACTGCTAAGTAGATTTATTGAGATGGGAATCTCGTCACCATTTAAGACACAAACATTTGATAAATAATAGAAACTATAGGACCGCCCAAACTAGACCAAAAGAACAATATTCAGTCGAGTTCTTAGCCACGTTTTTGGTACTTTTCTAGACGTTTTTATACCCGAACAAATCTATGCAATGTACTATTGATATTGTGAACGCACTTTACAATTGAATGCATAAACTATATTTAAAATCTATATATACACAAATCCATTCGTAGATATTGTCGCATTTGATGTTTTTGTAATTGTGCAAATAATTGTATTTCATTAAAAGCTAAGCAATATAAGTTGTAAAACATTTTTATCAGTATATAATAAATGATTTTTTTATTTATTAAACAAACTGGTATATTTCCTCTTTCTGTAGGAATGTAAAAACTTAATAAATAATTACATCAAATTTTATACTTTCTTGTGTTTGATTATTCATAATTCTATTTTAGCTTGATTAATAAAGAGTGCAAACTTAAAATACTTTAAAAATTCATGATCAATTTACAGAGCTTCAAAAATCAATTGAGAAAACACAATCCAAAACTTATCAAATTTTTAGCCTCCTTAACTAAATTTGTCGCTTTTCAGGCGTGGCAGTCGCAGCTGTGGTTTGCGTATCAGTAAAACACTCTTTTTTCCTGATTTCGGCGAATGTCCTTTTACGAATATTGCGCCATTATTCGAGCTTATTGAATAGACACTCACATTGTGAGGCTCCAAAGTGTTGGCTACCATATCAAAGTTCCGAACACGCGGCTCTGATTTTGTGTTCACTTGTATATTTTCTATATCCAATTTAATTGGCGACACAAAGTTTCGTATCCACGGCTTGGGCAGAAGCATCTTGCGTTTCAAGCTAGGACTGGACATGCCTTGACTACCTGGAGTTTGATCATCTCTTAATGCTGGAGGAGTTTCCGTCTGCGCGTAGTTCAGCTCGGGCTCAAATGCTGGCACCTCACCCTTAAAAACAGGAAAAATATCAGTGAATAAAAAAAATAAGAGTCGGAACCGATATGTGTGTTCAGAGGAGCACTCACCATACAAACATGCATTTTCTTGGCCTTGTTGCTGTCGGCGATTAAAAATCCGCATTTGCACTCAACGTAGCCATGGATTCGATGAATGGGTCCGATTTTCTTAACGCTAAAACAGCGTTTAGCGTGCGCAGTTATATTCTTGAATTTGCCCATCGACCGGCCACAGCAGGGACATTCACTTTTTTTCCTCAATTCATTTACTGTGTACCAAAATGTCTTTCTATCTTTGAAAGATCTCAATTGGTTCCTTGGGACCTAAAAGAAAAAAAAGAAAATGTTATTACAAGTTAATTACAATACAATTAAACTTACCGTCTCGTCCTCCTCAGTCGACATTGTTAAGCATTTGTATTTGATTCAGGTTCACAGGTTCACAGCATTCAGACTTTCTTTATTTAGTTTTTATTCCACTTTCATTTGTCGGCACCGCAGTAATTTTACAGTTGCTTTGTATTCTGCGTGAAGAAGAAGAAGGAAGATTGCTGGCTGACACAACAGTTGGCCGATGATGATCCTGCGAGTGGCATATCTGTGGTGTAATATTTAGCCTTAGATAAATGTTCTTTTAGGCAACTTTGGATATATATATTATTAACGCGACGCGCTACTTTTTACTAACGCAAGTCCAAAAACGTAAATACGTGCACCAACACACACATAAGTCACAACAAATGTGTGAAATGTAGGGTTGTTGATAATATATCCAAATATCCATATATCGATATTTTATCGGGTTATTTTATTTGTGAATTAAGAGTCCGCGCTTTTCACGGAATAATGGCGCCAAATTTTGGTTACAAAGCGATATATTTAAAATTATTTTGATATTTCTTAAAACATCCTTGGCTCCCAGAAAAAAAACGATAAGCGACACGATTGTAGTCGATAGCTGCAATGAGCTTATCCACTTTCCAGCACTGCAACTATCGACTATCTATCGAACCGCCTATCGTCCGCCACCACAATTCGTCTCAACAAGAAAACATAAAATTAAAAATTGCTTAAAAGAAAATGTAAACACGTTTCGCAGCTTGGTGGAAATTTCGTTCTAAAAAGTAGCTGATAGATCAAAAGAAGCAACTGGCAAGCAAACAAAAAAAAACTTATTAAAATAAATAAATAATTCAAGAGCATACATTTCGGCAACATCAAATGGGATTATACATACATACATATGCATATACGATTTTATTAATGAAAAATGGGTAAGTGGAAGTGTTGCCCCAAGGGGAAACTAGTAATGTGAAATTTGGGTTGGTTTTTGAACAGATCGAACAGTGCCTGAGACCTGCATACTCTGTCTGGAGGACAATCCGCTGACACTGGAGCAATATATCGATGTTTACTCCGCAAAGGGACTGCAACTCAATGTGGTGAAAATAATCAACAAACATTTGCCAATGCAGCTGGCTGCCAGTGGGAGTGAGGAAGTGCGTAAGATATGCTCGCAATGCTGGAGGACTGTGTCCACTTTCCATACGCTGCACGATTTCGTCAGTGCTGCGCAGGTTTCGCTGCGCGAGACGAAAGTGCTGCTCATGGAGGATGAAGATGAGTTCGATCCGTTGACGCAGGGAAACTTCAACGAAGCGACGACGGCTGCCAAACAATGTGCCGATCAAACGGAGTTATCCTTCTACCCGGAGGTCAAGATTGAGGAGCACGAGCTGGAACAGTTGCCTAAAATTGAGGTGCTCGAGAGCACGACAAATCTGGATGCTTCGCCGGCCAGACGTTTACGGAAGCGTGTCAAAGCCGAAGCTGAAACTGCAAATTCCCTCGCCGAATTGAGTCTCGTTAATGCTGATGAAGCGCCGCCAAAGAAGCGTCGCGGACGACCGCGTAAAACAGAAATTCCCAAGGCAAACCCCGAGGAGCAGCCAGTGAATAAGTCTGTAGATTTGGAGGCGAATTTGAAGACGGAAAAACCGGCGGAGTTTAGCGACGATGATCAGGAGTTCAGTTGTAATTTCGACGAAGGTCTCGACGACGATCAGAGCGACGACAGCAGCGAGGACTCGCCCGAGCCCACGAGCAACGACGATGACTCCGACTTTGAGTTCAAAGCGGAGAAGCCGAGCGAAGTGGCGTTTGCCGTGATACCCAAGCGAACTCCCGTGCGGCCCAAGAAGTACAAGAAGCGAGCGAAACCAGCCGAGCCGAAGGTGCGCATGTCTCGGGAACTGTTGGATCAGCGAAAGAAGCAGCAGGAGGAATACGATACGATAATTGCCAAGTTCTTCAGTGATGTGCTGCCCTGCTCCATCTGCAATTTGTTGGTGCACAACTTTACGGAAATGCAACGCCATCATCGCCTCACACATCAGGTGGATCCGGGCTATATGATCTGCTGTGGCCGCAAGTTCACCCAACGCAAGGTGCTCGCGGAGCATGTCCTGGTCCACTGGAATCCCGAGCACTTCAAGTGCGTCACCTGCGAGAAGGCATTCCAAAACTCACGCCACCTGGAGTCGCATCAACAGGTGCATGTAGCAAAGGTCTCGTTCCAGTGCGACCTTTGCTCCAAGGTATTCCTCAGCAAGACGGCCATCGACTATCATAAGCTTAACAAACATGTTCCCAAATCCGAGTTCAAATTCACTTGCGCTGAATGCGGCAAAAAGTAAGTTGATGTTTAAATAATTCCAGATAAGATTTAATGGTTTCCCATATTGCAGATTCCTGACTGAGCGCAAGCTGAAGAATCACATGAGTTCCATGCACGATCCGGAGAGCATAATAATTTGCGACAAATGTGGCAAACAGATGCGCACCAAAATCATACTGAAGAAGCATCAGGAACTGATGCACTCGAATACACCGCGACCGGAGCCCGAGCTGAAGCAGTGCCAAATCTGTGGAGCCTGGTTGAAGGGCATGACGGGATTGAAGCAGCACATGAAGAGCATTCATGTGGAAAGTGCGGGCGAGCATCGATGCCATGTGTGCAGCAAGATTTCACCGAACGCTCGTGCTCTACGTCGTCACATCTATCATAAGTAAATCATTTCTATTATGAATATGAACTGTCACCAACTCTAGTCTCTCTTTTGTTCACAGTCACGAGTGCGAGCGTAAATTCAAGTGCACCATGTGCGACAAGGCCTTCAAGCGACCCCAGGAACTAAAGGTAAGCAGCAGTTGCACTTGCAGTTAAATGAATCTATCAGGGATGCCCCAGCGAAATGAATAATATAATAATCATATCGATCAATGTTTCCGCAGGAACACACATCCACGCACACTGGCGAAGTGCTGTACACCTGCCCCAACTGTCCCATGACGTTCTTCTGCAGCGCCAACATGTACAAGCATCGACAGCGCCTGCATCGGGCTCAGTACATGGCCGACAAGAATCAGCCAAAGCCGCCAAATATATTGCAGCAGGCGGTGGGAGCCACGGCGGCCATGAAGATCAAACTGATGCAGAACTCGAGCGCGGCTAGCATAGAATCTGACTTGAAGCATTTCTAGATCATAATTAGTGTTTAGTCTACGTCTAATTGTATATTAGTTTTGTAAATTTAAACTTAAGGCAAAGTAAATTTACTTTTGGTATAGATACGTTACGAGTATTTCGCTCAGTGTACGGGTATCAGACAGATAAAGATATGATAATTCAGAATGTTGCATAGTGATCATAATTAATGTTTTTACTCTGTAATTCTTTACTAAACTATGTAGTTTTGAAGATTTAAATGAGGCAAAGGTAGTTGAGCATTTTTTCGAGTGTAAAGCTCTACCAATTTTACCAATCAGCCAGATAAAGATATGATAATTCGAAATGCAGATAAATAGAGCAGTCAGTCTGTGGTTAGATATCAAGGCAGCCAGATTAGTTACAGTCAGTTCTTTCGCAATGACGGCCAAAGCCAAAGGTTTATTCTTAGCCCTAACACTGTTTGTGATATTTGTGAGTGCGTTGTTTCTGCTGCACAGCCAAGACTGGCAGGATTCCCTCGATCAGGTCTCGGTCTCGCCGAACACAATGGCAGCTGCTCTGGACGAAGTCTATCCACTTGCTGAACTGGAAAAGGAGCTGCCCGAAGTGGACTTTAGCTACTGGTATTACTACGCCAAGCCAGACGACTATGGCATCAACTCGACTTGTGCCAGGTATCCGAATCCGCTGGATCTGCAGCTGCACAATTATTACTGGCAGACCTTTGTCAACGCCAATGTCACGTTTCGGCTCTACGCCGCTTATCTGGACAAGCGCGCGGCTGTCGATTCGTCAAGCGGCCGCGGCGTGGTGCGAGTTTTGGCCACGGCCAATCAAAGTGGCGACGAGTTTCCCGCCACACACTGTCAGCTGTGGTTCGTGGGCCACCAGCAGCCCATTGTGAGCCCAGTCAGTGAGTACATAAGTGTCTGGCCAAAGATGTGGGGCCTTCATCCTCGCCACAGCTATCCGCATCTCCTGAGCTGCCCAGTCCCAAGTACACTGCCCGCAATTCTTGCGGGATCCAAGCCTCGCACTGTGTCCCTCACTGCACAGTTCTGTGAACACGCCAGCAACTCACTTCGGGTCCACTGCGAAACATCCAGCAACAACAACACTAAGGTAAGAACTCCCAATGATGAAAGTTAACAAAATTGGTAAGAAAACATTAATTTATTTATTTAAAATAAAACTTAAAATTTTAATTCATTTTATATAAATTCAAAATTACAACTGAAAGCAAGAATGTCAATATTTAAGAGTCTAAAAATAAGATAAGAATAAAATGACAGGGCACATAAATTGAATATTAAACTAAAGAAAATATTCATATTACAAACGATCGAAAATCGAAAAAAAAATAAATTAAATATTTATGTAAATAAATTAAAACTAGAATAAAAAAAAGGGCCATAAATTAATAAATTGAACTTAGAGAAATATTCAAAGTACCTAAATAAATTCAAAAAGAATCTTTTACATTAATTTTAAAAAAAGATTTAATATTATTGGCTCTAAAAGTATATTTTAAAACAGTGCAGATGCCAAAATGAACAGATTTTAATTCAAAATCGCGTATCTTCATAAAAATAGATATATATTAAGTTTGTTCAAAAGTATGTAACGGTGAGAAGGAAGCAACTGCGACCCCATAAATTATATAAATTCTTGATCAGCATTAACTGCCGATAGATGCCAAGAGCTGGGACAGCCAAATTTGGAATGAAGACTCCTTATTATGTCGGGCAATATCTGTTTACGGATCGAATTCCCGTTCTTTCGATGCAGATGATTTTTATTTACTTAAAGCTTTTCATTTATTTGAACTGTCTGGCTAATGCTAGATTCCTGGGTTGGTCAACCAATTTTTTTTTGTTTTTTCAATAATTTTTACTTTTTATAAATTTTTTAAAATTGGTTCAAATCACTCCATTATATCATATATGTTTGCAGCTGCCACAGAAACGATAGAAAGACAATAAGAGTATATTACTTAACTTGTTATATAATATGTACTTTTTCTCATTTATTACATTTTTTTTTATTTTAATTTGTTATTTTTTTTTTTAAATCGACTTTTTTTAGGAAATAATTATCAACATTTTTTTTATTTATTTTTCCCATTAACAATATTTCTAAATTTGGGTTTCGAGTTTTCATTTTCAATTTCTATGCTTCCTAGTTGTGTTTTCTTTATGTATATTTTTAATTTGAATCATTTTATTATTATTTATTGCAATTCTTCTAGGGAATCGTGGGAATCGGTAATGCCCCTGGCAGTAGTGTCGACTCCAGCTCCTCCGGGCTGAAGACTCCACTCAGCTTCGGAGTGTGCCTCAAGGCGTTTGATTTCCCCTTCGTGGACATATCCGGTCGTCTGATCGAGTGGTTTGAGCTGCAGCGCCTCCTTGGCGCCACTCGCATCTACGCCTATGTCTACAATGTGCATCCAAAAGTGCAACGGACCCTGGACTACTATGAGCACAGTGGATTCCTCGAGCTGCGTCCACTGACGATGGCCAATGGGGTTCCCCGGTTGCCGCACTATCTCCACCAGCTGATCAACAGCCGTTCGTTTATGAAGCGACTCAACGAGCTGATACCCTATAACGACTGCTTCTACAGAAACATGTACAGGCATGACTATATGGTCAATGTGGACATCGACGAGGTGATTATGCCAATGGGAGAGCTACGCACCTGGCAGCAACTATTAGTTGCCGATGAGGAAGCAACCAGATACAATTGTACCCAAGGCTACACTTCCCTCTGCCTGATTGAGTCCATATTCCCCATCAGGCACAATTTACCCAATTCAAATTCAAAGGAGCTCTTCATGCTGCAGAACACGTTGAGGCAGCGGAACCGTACAGAGGAAAACGTGGCCACCAAGTGTTTCCACAACACACGCTTCTCCCTCACGCTCCACAATCACTACACGCTCAAGTCTCTGCCGAATTCTTGTTATCGTCGCTTTTTCTCCACGCAACTCGCCCAAATGCAGCACTACAAGGAAAGCAAGGACACCAAGGATACAACGCTTCATCCGTCCGATTCCGAATTAATTCAAGATCGCAACATCTGGAAATTCGAAACGGATTTGAGAGCGGCTGTGAAGCATGTTTTAAAGCATCTACCGCATTGAAATCAAATAATCTTGTCATTTAAATTCCGTTTGAATGATACAACAACTTCTTTAACCCATTAAGTAGCCATGGAAAATTTTGAGCTTTTGTAAAAGTGTTTTTTTTTTCTACTTTTTTCCTCGGTCTCAAACAAAAAATATTTTGATGCAAAAAAATTCTTCAAACAATTCTTAGAGTAACTGCAAAAACTGCAAATTTTCAGTTGGAATTTTCATTTAAAAAGTCCTTGTGTAATTTGAAACAGGGCAGAAAATAAACAAATTAAAAAATAACAATGCTGCTCTTTTAAATTCAACGTTAATCAAATTGAATCCTAGCTGCATTCAAGATCTGTTGAGAATTGAAAACAAACAATGTTGGAATGTCTTTCTTTCTTTTTAATTATTTACAAGGATGACTTAACTGCACCTTATATAACGCATTTGACATTTACGTAATTGTATAATGCATAGATTTAAAATAAATTTTTATATTTATAAGATACTGCAATTTTCTTTCATTTCTTATTTCGTTAAACATTTAAATTGATTTTGTTGTAGCAAAGAGTGAAAATACATTAAACTTTACTTCACTTTACATACAAATATTATTGTTCTCTTCTCATTTCAAGTGCATTAAGTTGTCCTTTCAAATCAAAGCAATCAAAAATGTAGAACAAGTATTTATAGATATACTAGAATATATATAGTTGATTTGATTTATGATTTCTCGTTCTGGGCTCCAATTTGTATATTTTGTGGGTTAAGCAGCTTATCAGTTTATCAGCATTTAATTAATTTAACATGCACGATTTTGTTTAGGTTTTAAACTCTTTTGGTATCTAGTCAACATTTATAATTAGAATACTTTCGTTTTAGGTTTTCCAGTTGCAACTAAATTTCATTGCATCGTTTGTTAGTTAGTTGTGTTGTGTTGTTTAACTTTTAGTTATTAATTAAGTTAGTCACAAAGTCACCCGAGCGTGAACAAAACAAAAAGATCATTTCAAACAATTTGTAAATCAAATTTTTATTGTATTAATTAATTAATAATATTGTAGTTTTGTAGTGCTGCTAAAACAAATCAAAGTTTTGGCTCTTTTAGTGACAATCTGTGTAAATTTCAGCTACGTGTTAAAATTTTCATTATCATTCATTCCAACCATCAACTAAATATGTATTTTTTATGCAAGAGCAAAGCACAAGGGAGAATACAAATAAAAAAAACACAAAATACTGTTTAAAACTGAAGCACAACAATAATAAAAAATAAAACCTTTTATACAGAAACATAGAATAATTAATTATATGTATATGTGCATAATAAAACTTTAAGGGACGCTATTTAAATTATTTATGTTCTCTTTATCTTTTCATAAATTTCATAAATTTTGTTTTGCTTCTTTAGTTTAGTTTGCTTATCATTTTTTTGTTTGGAAGTAAGTTAAACTTGAAACGGAATTCTGTGAACGCGTAACATAAATAACAACAATAATTATATAACAATGACTAAACTTATTTATAGTAAACTATTAATTTTTGCGTCTCATTTGCGTGGCAACTGTTTCTTTGTTGTTTGATAGACTTGTTGGTATTCTCAGATTTACAGACAGCTTCTTAGTTGCTGTTGAATTCAATTTCAATATGATTTTTGTTTTTTTTTTTTTAGCAATTTTGTTTAATATTTATTTAGTTGTGTGTGTGTGTATAGTGTGTGTGCTAAGCAGAGGCATTCAGAAAGGCCCCTTAAAGCTTTGTTTGCTCAACCATATCGATGTTCACCTTGTAGAACACATAGGGATAGTATTCGGACTGTCCAAAGCCCAAGCCGGGAATATCGACATTCTGCAAGAGAGAACAAAGATATATCAATTTAAATTTCATATTTTTATCAATAGCGAATCTTTCTTACATCAGCACTGCTGACATGACCGCCAGCGGAGGCACCATCCAGATGACCATAGAGCTGGTTGAGCACATCGCGCAGACGCTTCACGCTCTTCTTGTTGGGCTCAATCAATATGGCCTGGAAGTTGACCGGCAGACCGTATCTGTAATCATTGCAATATAGTTAACATACTGATCGACAATATTGTTTAAATATAAATTATTAAATGAAAATGTTTTGTTGACTTTTTAGCAAACATTTAAAAATATCCTTTAAATGAAAATAAAAATAAAACAAAAGTTGAAGTAGTAAATCTATAATTTTTCGCCTTCGACTAGATATTTTCTGATTCCTTCCTTAAGCCCATAACTTTAAAAAAATATAAATAAATATTTTAATAGAAAATAAAAGTATATCCTATAGTAAATCTATAATTATTCCCAATAGAATAGATACTTTTTTTCAGTTTGCTTGTTTAAAAACCATAACTTACTGATTTCTTATTAAATTAAATAAATTAAATAAATATTTTAATAGAATATAAAAATAAAAGTATATCCTGTAGTAAATCTATCATTTTTCCCAATCGAATTTCTACTCTTTTTCAGTTTCCTTTTTTTAAATCAAAACCTAATTCACTTCTTATCAAACACTTCAAATTAAAAAAAGATTAGTTAATGTAGTAAATCTGTAATTTTGCACATTCGACAAGATATACAGCGGTGGCAAATTCTACTAAAATTTTGAACTTAGTTGAAAATGTTTTGATGCAAAAAGTTTCTTCAAACAATTTTTCAAATATCTTTTCGATAGTATTTTTAATCATATTTTGAAAACTGCAAAATAGGTACTTTTTCCTCATTTTCATGCAATAATTTGAGTAGAATTAACTGGCCACAGTTGTATTTGTCGTTTCAATTGCTTTACCCCCGATGCCTGGCAAGTAGGCAACCCACCTAAGCACGGACTCCACAAACACGCGCAGCGCCTTGACGTGAATCAGGGCACAGAAGGCCTCGCTGAAGTTGACCTTCAGCCAGCGCACCAATGGTCCCTGAAATGGAAATGGAAATGAAAATGGCAACATATAATTAGGCACAAGCACACATAGTAATCATTGTGATTAGTCATTTAGTTAGTGGGTAGACTAGTACATACAAACTGCTTCTTCTTGTCGGTCATCAGTTTGGTCATCTCGTTCTTGCCCGCCGCCAACTCCTCCTCGTTGTAGACAAAATCACGCACGATGAACTTGCGCTCGCGGGCGTGGAGCTTGAACTCTTCGGTCACCTTCTTGAAGAGCGTCACGTTGAAGAGACAGTAGTCGGGATCCTCCTTAATGAGCTGCGACGAGCGTGGAACAATCATGTCCGTGATTTTCTCATAATTGGCTAGCCAATCGTTGGCCATGGCTCTGTGGAAGCAAGGAAAGGATTTCAATTAAAATTGTCTATAAATCGTATGAAGCTGGATAATCCTCATGACATAAGCCGTTTAGAAAGTAGTGCGAAATAAAAAGAATTCCTACTTACTTTGGCACAATCACTAGGAGTGTGGTCAAGTACTCCGAGTCCAGAATGAAGTGCTCCTTCTTAACCAAATCCGCCAGGTTGCGTGTCAACAAGCTGCCACTAAAATGGCAAGAGAATGCGTGTGTCAAGTCATTTAATTAAGACAATTAACTAAATAGTCATAATATAACTAGGCGAAATTTGGACGTAAAACAAAATAATTTAAATTCTTATGTTTATGAGCTATTTTATTATTTTTAGAAGCCTGTAATTTTTGGTGCTTACGTTTTCTTCTTCTCCAAATTCTGCAAATTGCCCTTGAGGTTGTTGTAAGCCTGCGATTTCGTCTTTAAATCGCCATCAATTTGACCGATTTGCTTGGAAATGATATCGGCGATATTTCGGAGCGATTGCTTGATTGGATATTTGGCCATGTCCCATTGGAAACGCGTTAAATACTGCGGTAGTTCGGCTATATGTCGATCGAAAAGGAATTACGGGATTAGATGTGGCTTTTGAAGTGCTTTCATTTTTATACCAAGACTATATTTCATTGACAAAAATTAAATTAAAATACAATAAAAATATATAAAATAAATTGTCTGTAATTTTTCGAAAACTTTATTTTTTGTCTTTTTTTTTAGTATAGCACAAACTGAGTTATATCTTAAAGTAATAAAAATCATAACAAAGTAGGTTAATAAAGATAAGTTGATAAGGACACAAGCACAAATACACAAACACACACACACATTCATACGATAAATCAAATTCACATTTATCGTTATTGTTATAGTTACATTTACATAAGCATGATTAAACAACAGCTAAAATTGCGTAATTCAATATATACAAGACTAAATGGGATTAGTTATTAGTTAGCAAATAATAGTAATTAGTTAAAAGCGCGACTGTGCTTAACTTCATTAAAAAAAATTATTGCTTATCTAAAGATAAGTTGTTCAAATATTAATTTCGAAATTTCAATTAGTTAATCAATTATGATAATATCTGGATACAACTTCGATATTTGATCAGCGATAATTAATCGAAAATTCAAATTTCACCATGAGAAGAAATCCACCTCAGACTGGACATTGTGGTGAAGTACTACAAGGTGACGTATTTATATATTCCAACTCTTTCACGCGCTTGTCTCTCTCAGATCCACATTGAAATACGCCACCTTGTACTAAATTTACCTTGCTGAATACGAA
Organism: Drosophila limbata; assembly: GCA_963924055.1. Classification (NCBI taxonomy): domain Eukaryota; kingdom Metazoa; phylum Arthropoda; class Insecta; order Diptera; family Drosophilidae; genus Drosophila; species Drosophila limbata. The sequence continues at coordinate 23,908,236 of OZ001355.1, read as the reverse complement.
ATCTAATTAAAACCTCAATAAATGATAAATAATAGAATGTATAAATTCAGCCATCAGAGTTTTAAGCAAGCAAGAAAACGAAAAATACAATAATCCAATGAACAAAAGAAAAAAAATACAGGATGCACTACAAATTCTACGATGCAGACAATGTTAAATAGGGTTTGATGTAATACTATTGCAAAGGAATGCATAATAATTGGTAGGATAAACGAGTACCTTTCGTAATACATACAGCACAAAATGTTAGCAGATTGTTATGTCAAGTGTTTAATTAATACAATAATTAAGCATATGTTTAGACACTAATGGCAAATAAAAACTAAATATGTATACAAAATAAAAATATTTTATTTTTTTTCAGCTCTTTTAATAAAAAATAAAACATTTGTGTGTGTTTGTGTGTGTGTTGTGTTTTATTTAGCTTAATGGAAATCGGCGTTAATCGTGATATCGCTATGATAATTGCGCAGCTGAGAACAACATTTGGTGAGCAGTACACTGAAAAAACAACATATTCGCTTTTACACTGTTACAAAATAGTTTGGTGTATTTTTAAGAATTGAGAATATTGAAATCAATAGGTGAGCACACACATATAATCTATTTATTTATTATTGCATGTGTGCTCGCGTAAACGAAAACTGCAAAATAGAATAGACAATAGATTAACAATAATAGAGAGAGAAACAGAGTTGAGAAGTTTCAAATTAAAATAAATAATAATTATTTGAGACAAAGATTAAAAATAGAGCTGTTGATATACTTAAAAATGTCAATATCGATAACACATTATCGCAAACAAACACTTTTCGATGTATCGATATTGAATCAACAACCCTACTTTGAAAATTTTGGAATTGGTATAACAAACTGTAGTTAAGGTGTACACGTATGATGTATAACACTTAAACCGTATAACAGTTAACCAATCCAAAATGTTTCAATCAAACGAAGCACTTCCATTGAGTTTTGCTGGGATTAACATTGGATTAATAACGTGGAAATTGCTGTGGAAAAGTACATCAAGTGATTCACTAACGAAACAATAAGAGGAAGTAAGGAAATGAAAGGATAACACAACGGAAAAGCAAAGTTTTTTTTTTTTGGAAAAATAGATTACAATAAGAGACAGAGCAACGACCAAGGGCCAATATACTTGTAGATAACGATTAGATAAGTATATTGTGTAGGCCAGGCTAATGCTAACCTGGACTCAGTGGAAACTCTGGCGGCTCAGCAATATCCGTGTCTGGACTGGAACGACCCTGGCTACTACTGCCACAACAACTACTCACTGGAGACGATCTATGAGTTGGTGTTAAATTAAATCCATTGTTTATATTTAATTGACTCGGTGAAGAACGTTTGCTATAAATTTGATCGGCAAGAGAATTGAAGAAAGAGCGATAACTAGAGCGCGGTGGTGTGGGTGATGTCTGATGCCAAAATGTTGTTGTTGTTGTTGTCATTGATTTCTGTGTGCTTTGTGAGCGTGTATGTGTGCGTGTTTGTGAGAGTGGAGAGAGATTGTGTGTATAACAGTGTGTGTGCGTGGTGTGTGGTGCATTTTAAGTGTAGTGGTAATGAGTGAATTCATGGGTGAGTTTTGGTGTAGAAATGAGTGGATTCATGAGTGTTTTTTGATGAAGTGAATGAATGATTTAAAAAAAGAAAAATACATTATTATTGCATTTTATTGTTCATCTTCGCTTAATGAAATCAAACATTTATGGATGAGAGAGAGAGAGAGACAGACAGAGAGGGAGAGAGAGCAGGCAAAGCAGGTGCAACTTGTGTAAACGTTTTTTACAGTGTATTTGGTGTGTTTATGTGTGTGTGTGGATGACTGCTGACTGCGTCTTTGTATTGGTAGCACGACCGAAAAGTGATGTAAATCAATAGGAAAATACTGATATCGATATCGATTATGGTATGGCAAGGCAGCTAATTTCAAATCGATATCGATATGTTCTATTCCCTTCATTCCCTTTTGCAATCCTATATAAAGAGATCAACATTTCGTCGACTGTTATCGTCAGCAATATCGATATTTTCCGTTATAAATATATATTTATTTACATCACTGATTGATTGACTGACTGACTGATTGATTGTTGTGAATTAATGACAGCAAGTATATAGGTGTAAAGTAGGCGTGGCATTTTGTCATTTATTCGGGTGCTTGGCAACTGTTCTACGAAATTAGTTAATGCTGATTGATTGATTGATTGATGATGATCAAGATACCTGCACTTCTTAGAGTTACGCTTCGGTTTATTAAACCACCAGTCGAATGTTTCCGACAGTGAGGATGCGCTATGTGGACTCTTTGGATCGTCCAGATCATCATCCATGTCCGTGTCGCAGGACTTTTCAGTCGGCGATTGTAATGGAGGCGGCGACATAGCACCCCCTGAATTTGTACCTGACCCGAGCTGCAGTTGTTGCAAGTGTTGTTTTGGCGATTGCTGTTGCTGCTTTTGTTGATGCGGCGACTGCGGTGGCGATTGCGGTGTCAGCAAACTGAATTGACTCATGTGACTGCTGCTGCTACGAAAGCTCAGCTTGTTTTGATGATTGTTGTTGTTGTTATTGTTTATGCTGCAATTGTTGTTATTCAGCTTTTTGCTGTTAGAGCGCGACATGCTTTGCACCGAACTGCTGCCGGTTGGCGCCGATGTCGAGAAATAAGCCGACGAGCATAATGTGGAGGCGGAGCTTGTTGCATTTGTAGCAGTTGCAGCATTGGCAGCGGCATTTTCAGCAGCATTTTCAGCGGCAATTGCAGCACTTGGCTGTACAGTTTTCTGTACATTTGTGCTGCTTATGGCACCCATGCTGCCAGTGGCAATCGCCGTCACCGTGGAGATGGCACAGCGCGTCGCGTTCAGCATTGAGGAAGCTGTCTGCGAGTAGCATTCATCGGCCACAAGCGTGCTGGCCGTGGCACTGGCGCTGGCACTAGGCAAAGATGGCGGCGCATAAACGTAGCATTCATCGCAGGCACAACCAGGCGGTATCACAAAATCAAATTCACGCTCCGACTCATCGTGCATCGTTGTCGATAAGTTGTTTAAGCTGCCATGGCAACTGGCACAATTTGCGGTAGTAGCATGCGTAGTAGTAGTATTTGTATTTGTATTTGTTGTTGTTGTTGTTGTTGCTGTTGTGTTCAATTCACGACTAATTGAGAGATTGCATTTACCCTTTAGATCCGTGGGCAGCTGATGGTGATGATGGGGATGGTAGTGTTGGGGATTGTTTTGATGGTGCGTGTGCTGGTGCTTACGCTGGTGACGCAGGCTGAGATGCTTCAAACGCTGGTGGTGTCGACACGGCGGCATGCTTTCATCGGGTGGACCAGGACCTGTGCAGGACCAGCAAACAATTCACATTCATATTCATCGTTGTTGTTGTCCATAAATCGCAGTTGGGTTTCAATATTTTTTTCAGAATTTTGGGTTTTTTTTTCAGGCAAAGTAAATTAACACAAATTGTTTAGATTTGGTTGCACATTCTGAGATTTGTTGTAAAATCAACGAAGTTCAAATAAAAACAACTTAAAACTATAGCATACATTTTGGGGATACCTCATACGAATTCCGAATGGTTTTGTAAGATTTTCAGAAAAAAAAACTAACAAAATAATTTAAAGAAACCAAAATCGAAGAAATTGAAAGCATAAATAAGGAATTCAATTTAAATTCAAGCCGCAAAGGCCAGAAATTAAACAATCTAAAATAGAATACAGTTGAGAACCGTCTTATGTCCCTACCAAAATTGTTTAGACGAAGAAACAGATCAAGATTTTATTAAATTTTTGAATAAGTTGTCACGCAATATTTTAATATGTAGACACTCCTTGATGATAGATAAAACTAAATAAATGGTAGTCCTAATTTTTCTTATCAATGGCCGTGTTCACCAGATCAAATCGACAACAGAAAATCGATGAAATTTGCATGATTATTCTGGTGAAATGCAGTGATTAGCAATAATGATTTCAAATTTTGTGATGTATGATGACTGAAAATTCATCACCAAAATAGTACGCTGAAATTCTGTGATTGTGATGCTTTGTTATCGAACAAACAAAATACATGATTACTGATTGATTAGTTCTGGTGAACGCGGCCAATTATTATGTTTGTTTCTAAAAGATTCCTGATCAAATAATGCCTAATTTTAGTTTTCTTATTTGAATTACCAAATTTCATACTCTTTATAAAATTGGTTGAAACTTATACTAAAATAAAACCACTTGTTTGATTCCATTTAAGAAAAGGAAACAAAAAGAAAGACACTTATACAAAGAAAAATATGAAATAAATGAAGAGATTAATCAATACTTCCAAAAAAAAAAATAATAATAATAATAATACTTAATAAGTATATATTTAAACTCATGTGTGGATTTTGTTGTCGTTGTTGTCGGGAGATGTGTAAACCAATATAATAAATTATAAATGCATATAGAATTTTTCATGAACAACAGTGGAAAAAATGTCGCAAGAAGTTATTTGGCTTCTCTTTCTTCTTCTTTTTGGATAATGATGAATGGGCCAACAATTTTGTTTTACATTATGAGTAATAATATCATACAAATTTAATAATTTTGTACAGTGTAAAAGCGTTATATTGGTTTTGGTATTTTTTTTAAACATTTATCGAAACTTTATACGTTGACTATCGTTGTCAGCCAACTCTACTGCAATGGATGCTAAGAAGCGAGGTAAACATGTGAATGGCAAATAACACACACAAACAAAACACAACACAATAAAGCACACACACACACACATAGACGTACACAGTGAAATGAACAAATGTGATTAAAGTTTGGTTGTAAAGATATGTACAATATTATTGTTAGTATTATTTATATCTTATAAAAAAACCTCTTTACGAGGTAAAAGTCTAGTGCCGAAAACATTTTCATGCCCCAAAATTTCTGATATCCAATTTTGTGACGAAAAATATTAAATTTTACACATGAATTATTAAAAAATAAAATTTTTGTCACTGGCACTGCTCAAAAAAGTACTATTTATTGGGTATGAAAAATTTAGCGCAATGTGCCCAGTGACAAAAATTTTATTTTTTAATAATTCATGTGTAAAATTTAATATTTTTCGTCACAAAATTGGATATCAGAAATTTTGGGGCATGAAAATGTTTTCGGCACTAGACTTTTACCTCGTAAAGAGGTTTTTTTATAAGATATCAGAAATTTTTTAATAAGACATCGGAAATTTTGATAATTGCAATATTTTTTTAAACAATTCAATAATTATATAATTAAGAGAATTAAAAACACATTCAATCAGAGACGTTTCAATATTATATATATTTATAAATATATTTCGATCTTGCTGTAATTGGAATTACAAAATGTTTCATCTGCCGCAAAAAGAATTCACCACTTGCAAGCAGTATCTTTCCACATGCACTGCAAGCAGTGCAAGTAGTGTACATGCAGTAGTATACATGCAGTAGTGTAAAGGTAAAAGGTATATTCAATTAACAGGTAATATCTTGACTAAACGAATTTTGAGAGATAGGTGTTATATGTCAAAAGACGCGGAATTGAATTGTCTACAACATACTACATATTTAAAAGTGAATTCATTTGTAAATTTTTCATAAATTAAAAAAAAAAAATTATTTCACCTGTAGCTGTTTACCTTTTTACTTTAGAAAAAAACGTTGAAGGTATGCCTAAGAGCCCATCAAAATACCTTTTCATCGATATAGAGATCATATCTGTAGCTTCTATCGTTTGGATGCTATGAGGGTTTTAACTTTAGCGGTTTTTAGCGATTTCCCGCTAAACTAGCTATTTTTCGAAAAAGTCGTAGAACAAACGTTTCTATATTTTTGAGCGGGAACAAGTCCTCATTCAAACATTTAAGCTAAATCAACGCTTTGATACAAACAAACAAACAAACAGACATACTGACTTTTCATCTCATTTTTGAAAGGCGACTAAAAATTTCAACATTAATTATTTTTTGAACCAGTAATCGGATTTCGATGATCGAGGTGTCATTCGACGCGTATTTTTGATTAGAAGAGTAAAAAATTAAAAAATAAATCAAAAAGGCCCCAACGGCCCCATTTGCTCCAATAATTTAAATTTTTCCCCTCCCACTTACACCTGTTTATCTCACGAACCAGGAAAGTTTCCAAAAGTCTTAGTATGCACATTTGTAAGTTAAATTGATACCTTTCGATCGGTATATAACTCGACCCGATCGGACGGTCATAGCAAATTTTTCATTCTTCCTGTGTATATATGCTAGTCGCCTTTTGCACCCTTCGTGCTGCTTTCGTCACTAGCGCGGACTGCCGTCCGCAGTGATTATTATGTATTATTGAATGCAATTACGAACAGAGAACGATGGATCAGTCTAGCGATACAAAAGCCACACAGCACACACACATTTAGAAGTACATAAATAAATAAAAATAATTGCACATGGACTTAAACAATAAATAATTTCTTCGAAAACGGCAACTTAAAAAAAAAGACAAGCGTTTTATTTTATTCTTCTTTTCGAAAAGAACAAAAGATCGTATTTATTATAAATTCATATATTCTTTTAATATATTTACTTGTATTTCTATGTTAAATTTCATTGACTTTTTTTGTGTTTACTAGATAAAACTCACTTTTTTTTAAGATCAATGATTAAAAACTAATGGACTTTCATAACGAATTTTCAAGTTTGAACTTTGTTGAACAAAAACGTAAAATAAGAAAAATTATAAAAGAAATTTACAATATTTAAGTAATTCATGTAAAATATACAAAGTGTTATCCTCAAAGTGGTTTTAAGCGGTGTGGCACAAAAATTAAGGTATCACTTGGGTTTGTGTCTGAGTTTCGAATATTGTGGACTGTTATTTGAATACTTCCATTAACCATAGGTGTGTGTGTGTGAGTGTGTGTGTGACGGGACCCTAGCTATTTTGTTTTTTTACATATAAATTATATTTATTAAGTTATATACAAATTTAATGCATTTAAATTCAGTCAGTAAGTAAGTTATAACTTTTATAATAGATTTATCGAAAATAACTTTCAGTGAACATTATGATTCTTAAATAAAATTTAAAATTGATCAATTATAATTTAATATTATTTTTAGATAAAAAAAAGATTTTACTATAAACAAATTTGTATGATAAAATTAAAAATAAAAGTTGAATCTGTAACCAGGAAAGCTCATTCAAAAATAGTTTATCTAAGATTTTTCCATTTATCTTTATAATTATTAATTTTTTTGTACGAAAGTTAGTTAACTAGTTATACATGTAGCATGTAGGTGTGTGTGTGCTTGTAGATAGATAGAATAGATATTAGAAATGTACAACAAATGCAACACAAAATTAATAACAACGCAAATTCTCTTCGACTTTTCATCTAGTCTCGTTTTTTGTGATATGGTCTAAACTTTAATTCCATTGTTGTTTGTATGTTACCAAGTAGTATATAAAATTTACATTTATTGTTCTTTTTTTATTTTATTATTTTTTTGATGACATTTCGGTCGTGATTGATGATTTGTGTGCATGAGTTTCAACATAAAAGTAAAACTATAAAAAACCAAAAACTAACAAGAAATAATAGTATGAAAAACCAAATATAACTTAAAAGATAATTGAATCAACAGAAAACTTAAAGAGTACATCAAGGATAAACAAAAAGAAAGAAACCTCAAGTTTTCAGCTGAAAATCGATTAGTTTTTAAATTTATTTCGATACTGAAAAACGTTTTCAAAAAACACATGTAATTATGTACTTTTTGGGTTAGTCAAACTGAAGAAGACACAGAACATTCCATATTGAGGTAGATGTTGCTTTTGTATCTTGTATCTTTTTTGAATTTAGCAATTTCACCAGGGGAAGGGGCACGAGGATTGTCTTGTAGGTAAATGTATGTAGTATATGTATTCATAATTTTATATTCATTTGGGTATCATTCGTATTTGTTGTTGTTGTTGTTGTTGTTAGTACAATAACAATAATTTGTGTGGAAAACAATATAAATATATTTATGTATAGATATATCTTTTGTGTAGTCAGAGCATTCCGTATGTAAGTAAATGTAATTGCTACCATCATCTAAAGAAACTTCTTATAAGCAGGGACCGTAATGATTAAAATCTTTTAAATAAATTATATAATGAATTTAAAAAAAAACTAAAAAAAAACACAAAACATCTTATTAAATAACTTGTGAAATAATGCAAAATTTCAATGTTATTTAAAAGTAATAAGTAGAATATCTCTTAATTAAAAAACTACTAATTTTTGTAGTATGCTTTTTTTTAAAACAAATTAGAATGGACTTTCAGTTTTTCTTTTTTAAATGATAACTTTAATTTGCGATCCCTGCTTATAAGTAACTAAAGAAATGAGTGTGGATCTAGTTAATCACACTAAACTAAACTGAACTCAACTAAACTAAACTAAACTAAGCTGTATTCAACTAGACTACTCTTTCAGTTGTAGATTCATAATATAGCGACTTACTGTTGTTGGCCAGAAGATTCTCATGCAGCTTATCGCGCTGATCCTCCAGCACTTCACCCAAGTACATGGCCACCTTGCGGGTGATCTGCTCCACATACGTGTCCAACTTGCCCAGATCATCGGACAGACCCACGAGCTGATCCAATGTTCCCACCTAAAAGTAACAAATAAATGAAATTCTTTCACTTTAACAAACCAACAAATTGGAATGAGTTATAAGGATTCCCTTACCTTCAGATCGGGTATATGGAACTTGTAGTTACTGCACAGATTATGTTGTTTGCTGGTGAGGTTGTTCATCGTGTCGAAGGTTTGCTGGCACGTCTTGTCGCCAGGCGCCGAGATAATCCAGTATTCGGACATCATTTTGATAGCTGCGAAATAAAATTAATAAGAATTATAATGTTATAAAATTTGCAAGTTTTTAAGGGGTTTTTATATATTCAAAGTCAAATTATTTTTGAATACTTTAAATGTTCATTTCTAAAAGCAAGCCCAAATATTTTCCATTATGTAATTTGAGCCAATATCGATTCAGTGTAATAAATTACTAAACATCTTTAAAACGACAACAAACACTTTGCAAATTCTCATGAAAATTTAATGATTGACCTCCAAAGTGTTGGTCATTTTAACAATTTGATGTGATCGACCCTCGGAGTGCATTTCATTGGCCCTGGACTCATCGGCACGTGCGTCTGTGAGTGTGTGTGTGTGTGTGCATACAGTTCGTCAAGTAATTGTTTTGACAAAGAAAATAACTTGGATATTTAATTTGGAAAATACACAGTTTCTTCACTTTTTCGAGATGAATAATTAGCTCTAAAAAATTTGTATGGAATTAATATGTAATATTATATAAAACTGAAAAAGAAAAAATAAATATGCTTAAAAAAATATGAAGTTAAAGAAAAGAATGAACACTTTAAAATTTGTAAGTAATAGGGAATTAATTTGTAATATTATATAAAACCAAAAAAAACATAAATATGCTTAAAAAAACGATGAAGAGATGAAGTTTAAGAAAAGAATAAATAATGAGCTCTATAACATTTGTAAGTAATAAGGATTAAATTTGTAATATTATATAAAAAAACGCTAAGAAAAAATAAAATCCAAACCAAAGAATTTCCATATTTTCTCTTTTTAAAAAAAGAACATTATAAAATATTATAAAAAAAAAAAATTATTATTTAAATTTTAAAGTTAGACAAATAAAAAGGAATTAAAAACCAATAATAATATTTGTTCACTGTCAAAACATTTACTTGACTAACTGTCTGTGTGTCACATTGTTCTTTTCATGTCCTTTTTTCGTACTGGGCGCCCGGCAGACAACAAAGCGCAGACAGTTGGCGCCAGGCAGACTTGTCACTTCCTCTGTCTCCTCCTGTCCCTCTCTCTCTCTCTCTGTCTCTCTTACATGCCCTTCTCTGATAATTTGGTAACTTGGCCACATTGCGTATACGCAATATGCTTGCAAAAACAATAATAATAATAACAATGATTAATATGCGTGCACTTACAAGCCTAACAATGTTTGCGCTTCAACAGAATAGTCAGGACCTTCTCAGCTTGTAGCAGATGTAGCTTTTTGGGCATTTTCTTAACTCCACTTGAACTTAAACTCAGATAGTTTCGAACATGGCCCAAAGCACAAGAGAAAACAGAAAACCGTGCGCACTCGACGACAGCTCGACGCGAAGTGAACGACACAAAAGTCGAGCGAACGGAACGTTGCCTGCCATATTATGGCCATATGTTGTTGGCCAAGTTAGTTGTTGGTGCCGCCGCAAAGGCGCAGTCACGAAAGCAAACGAAAGGAACGAAAATGAAATCGATGACGAAGCGGCGACACGCAAGCCGCAAAAGCCGACAGCCTGTTCAATTTGGTAAGTGTTGTCGTTGTTGCTCGACCCTGTACTTCAAAGCTACAGTGGGTATATTGGATTTGTCAGCGGGTAATTTTAAATAGTCTTATACACGAAACTAGCTAATTCAATATAACTTTTGATTTATATTTTTTTAAATATAACAATTACAGTCGAACTTCAATAACTCGAATCAGCATTATCCAAAGAAAAAGAAATATGGAGATATTCGACATATAGAGTTATTTTTCTTATGTTTATTAATTTTATTGCCACTCATTTAGTTCGAGTTAGAGAGAAATTCGACATGTAGAAGTTCGAGTTATGAAAGTTCAACAGACTTTTTGATTTTTAAATTTTTATGAATCCGAAAATAATATTTATATATTTTTTTACTCAAAAAATAATATTTATTTTAATGAAAAATTGGAAAAATAATAATTATTTTTATTTTACTAATCCGAACAATTTATTATTTTATGATATTATAAAGTTATTAATAATAAAATAAATGCAAAACAGGCTCTCTAGCAGTGGAGCTCACTCGTCCGTAGCCTTTTCTACAAGTTGTTGTGTTGTAAGGACAACGTGGCGTATGAGTAATCATCAGCAGATACAAATCTAACGTTGGTCAGTTTCGTTTTTTGGTAGTCACTATTATTACATAACATCATGATGGCCTTCAGAAAACGACAAAAAAACACTAAAGAAAATAAAGAATATGACAACCGAATCGGGCGAATCGTTGACCAACCCCAATAATCTTCCCTCGACCCTTAATAATAATAATAACACTGACCCGTCCCATTAACTCCTATACTCCTACATAGATAGATAGATAACATTCAAGGCAGTGCATTGTCTTCAACCAGGAAACAACTACCAACAACAAAAACAAAAACCAAAACAATGACAACAACTATGTTTGCCTGGCAACCACTCGGAAAAAGCAACAACAAAACGACCGTGTCTATTTTTACCATCAAAATCTAAATTGCTTTTGTACAAATCACTTGGTGAAGGCGGCAACCCCCAGGGGGAGGGGGAGGAGGAGTGACAGTTATGCTCCAATACATACATAGTTATGCACATATGTATGTGTAAGTGTAAATTCTTTGTGTCGTCCTGGAAACTGTGACGCATTCTGCATATCAAATTATATGTAGAAAGAGACAGACAAAGAGAGATAGAGTGTGAGAGAGATAGAGAGATATTTAACTGTCCCAAAATGAAAGCGAATGTTTTGCCAACAGAGTTGCCACCACTTGACTATATAGTGTGCTTAACTGGTTAATCAACAAAGATCTTAGATCTTTCTAAGCTCAATGAAAATATTTTATTTTTCAAATTTACTACTAATTAGTAATTATAGAAAAATTTAATCAATTTCACTACTAATTTTCTACATTAAATTTACAACCAAGAACCCAAATTGGCAACGCTGATAAACTCCAGCTGAAAACTGAATAACAAACAACAAACAGACGTAAATGATGTTGACATAAAAGAAGAAGCGCAAAAGCGAACAAGAGAGGAAGTGGAAGAGGAAGAACATGTCGCCAGTCAGACTGGCCAACGGCTGTCGCTAATGTAGTGTGGGTGGGGTGAGGTGGGTTTAAACAAGCATAGAAGGAGAAGAAGTAGAAAAGTAGGAGGAGGAGACTTGCCAACACACACAGGAAATTGCAATGTGAGGACGAAAACAAAAATAGCAGGAATAATTGTGATGATGATGATGTTATTTACATACAGTAATTAATTAATTATAATGTGCTGTTAGTAAGAGGCTATTTCTTAATCTTTAAAGTGTGTAAAATAAGCAGCTGTTTTTGATTGCCCAGGCAGATGGAAATATACAAATGAATATATGAATATATGTACATATGTATATCAATACAAAATATGTATGTTTATTTGACTATTTGTTTCAAGTTTATATCTGGTCACGGCAGTCAAGGCCACTGAGGCACGCAATATCACTATTTAATAGAGTCCTTGTAGAAATATACAAACTTACAGTTGGTCAAGAAATTGTTTTGTCAAAGTCAAAAGTTTGAATCCAAAAATTTTATTATTTATAAACTTTTTAAACATGTTCTAAGAGCCAAAGGCAGTCATAATTACTTAAGAAGAAAAATATGTATTTAATTTTTTTATATAAATGTTAATTTGTTATTTTGTTGTAAAAATTACTAGACTTACTGTTTTCTATTTTCTATGTCAACATGTGTAAAAAGTCAACACAATTTGTAGCGCGCATGCACAAAACGTAAATAAATGGATATGAGGATACATTCTTAATATTATTTAAATTAATAATAACGGCCTAAAAACTATTTCAAATTTACAGCTTGACAATTTGTTTACGCAGCGAGTTACTCAAAAGTAAGAGAAAAGAGCAAGAGTAAACGAAACCGCACAGCGAGAGAGAGATATTCAAATTCACCATGCCCTCAACACACACACACACGCACACACAACCATGGTGAATTCAGCGGTCAGTCAGCTGTTTGTGACACTGTCACATGACAGCTTTTCGATCGATATTTTTCTTTGCTCACGGGTTTTGCAGCATAAAAACAAAGCAACTGAACATTTGCTAACATATTTTTCCTTATGGGCCGCACATTTTTGCCGCCACTTTGTTATATTTGCATCCACAAGTTTAACAGCATGCCACAAAAGCATTGCAGCCAATAATACGCTGCTAAAAGAGCGAGGCAACAGTTTTTCAGGGTCATTTGATTTGCACATATACACATCATTTTATCTTTTTAAGCATATTTTCATTTTCTATTCGCAAATAGTTGCAAAGTTGTTATTTTCCCAATACTCGGGCGAACATGATTTGATAACAGGTCAGCAGACCAGTTGATTTTTTTTCTTGCGCGCATTTGATGCGTTGTCGGGTTTTTTGTACATAAGAAGTCGCCTTTGATGGCGCAATCACTTACATTTAAACGGCACTGCTTCACGTCAACTCGTAGATAGAAAGATACTGCTTTAGAGTTTGTGCTTTGAAAATATATGAAAATAAATCAAGCAACACGACCGCACTACCCAAGGTGGATTTACTTAATGGTGACTTCGTCCAATGTGGTGAGGGGAAAATTTGTTTTCACCTCGCTCCCTCCGCTCTCAGAGAGACAAGCGCTAGAAAAAAGAAGAGCCTCATCCACCAAACAAATTTTAAAATGAACTTCATTATTTTAGAACATTTTGAATTATGTTGGTTTCTTGAATTTGAATTTACAAATTTTTAAATTAATTTTGTTAAATAATTAATTTTATTAGAGAAATAACATGGGACCAATTTTCTATCGATATTTTAGGTGACTGAGTAAACAAGTGAAGAGCGAGAGAGGACTCACGTGATAATGGCGATAACGATAATCGATACATGTTGATGGGTGGGTACACACTGCCACGGCCAATCAGCTGTTTTCCTCAAATCGCGAGTACACACTGCTTGGTCTCTATGTAGGCGCCTCCGCTACGTGCCTAATTATTAAAGTTTAGTTTAGTTAATCCTTTATTTGGCACTATTAAGGTGGCAATAGCATACTAAAATTTGTAAGTGCAAGATTTTGTTTTCGAACAGTTACATGTATGTGTTGTACCTCTGTCTTGTAAATGTTCATTTCTGTGACAACTATAATTAAATATGTTCGGTGTGGGCGTTTGTTGTTAAACATTTTAAATCGCAGTATGAATGAAAATCTTACGAAACATATTGCCTACTAAATAGAACAGTGCAAATGTTGTGCGTTTCTTTTGCCGGCAGCCAAAAAAAGTGGCGTGCGTTGAAATTCATCAGATCAGATGACAATGGAAAAGTTTTTTTTTTATTTGTGTGTTTCATAATACACCAAAACTATTTACATACGGCATTCAAGTTCAATAGCTTAGTGAAAATATTCTGTGAGACACGTGCGCTTGGGAAATGTGGCATGTTTTTTTAGCTCTGCCTGCAACCTTTGGAGGTTGGTTAACCCTCTTACGCCTGCTTAACCCCCTAAACTTTAGACTCTAAAGACTGCTTATGTGCCGGGTGTGTATTTTGCGAAATTGAACAATGAGTCAAGCTGTTTTCAGTGAAATAAATTCAAAATCAACAAAAAATGTTCTCCTTGGCACAGCGCAGATTTGATACCCTTACGTGGCCCTCTGTTCAATGTTTGACCGATCGTTCCTACGGACATTCTAAAATTTTCGAAAATAAGCTAGAATGTTAATAATAATACTAAATGAACAATCTGTGATTTTAATTGAAGTATCTCAGAAAACAAAATTTCTAAGCATTGATTTTTGAACGATCCGAAAGATTCCGAACTTTTGCAAGAGTATAATAAACGAAATGTATTGTGTACAGAGATCGCTTTAAATACGCCGCAATTAGGCTGTTTATACACACACTACACATCATCAAGGGCTAAAAATAAATCGGTAAATTTTACAATTGGTTTTCCTCATTGAATATTGCATTAATTTCCATAGCATTGATCCCCAAAATCAATACAACAATAAAAACTCAAGAACCTTTGAACGCAAATCCATTTACAGTATTATACGGTTATTGCTTTGTCCACTTACCGGCAGTCATCGACAACCAAAGGGGCTTATCAGAGCAGGCCAATCAGGCGATCACCCTACTGAAAACAATGCCTACCGCTTCCGATCTTATCGCGACCTGCCCATGGCACAAGTCACGCAAAAGTCCATAGTCCATGTGCAAAATACATTTTATTTTTGTATCTAAGCTTAACAGTGTGTCAAGTAATTGTTTTGGCAAAGAAATAAATTTGCATTTTAGATAAGTAACCCAAAAAAGTTTTTCTTTGTAAAATTAATTTTTTATTTTGTGTTGTGAAAAAACCTACTTGACTCACTGTAAATAATTTTGGTAAATACTCGAGATACTTTAGTCTGGCAGCATTTGACATTGGCTTACAACGCCCCAAAGCGCACTTTGCTTATGTGTCTGTCTGTCTGTCTGTCTCTGTCGTCAACGACAGCTTCAACTGCGTCGTCGGCGTCGACGTCGACGTCAACGTCGTCTTTATGGTCATATGCCGCTGCTGGTGTTCAGTCTGCCAAGAGATTCGCTCGAGTGAGCAACGCGTTCCGCGGACAGTATTAAAAGAAAAAAGAAAATAAATTGCGATCAAAAATCAAATCCCCAAAGTTAAAAGTGAAAACGACAATACAATACCTATTTTACCTTTTTTGTGTGTCAGGTGCTAATTGTAACGGTAAACATGACACTGATTATTCGTTTGTTATCAGTTATACAATAATCCCGTTAGTCGACGACGACCTACATACACACAAACAAATACATACACAAGTGAACCTCCTATTGCGCATGCTCAACAAACTCAAACTCAATCAATCCATCGGTGAATCGATTGTCGACCTGACCCAGCCCCTAAAAGTGAAACATCTACAGTAGTGCACTAAAGTTTTTTGACACAGTTGTAATTTTTTAAATATATAAAATTAAAAAACTGATTTATTAAAAAGTATTTGATTAAAACTGTATTAAATTATAATTCAATCAAATTTTTTTAGTCATAATTTAAAAAATAATCATTAAGGTTACTGCCTTTTTTTGATAATTTCAAGAATTTGAAAAGAAAACTTTTAAATGTAAATGCTTCGAACTGGGTTGGTCTGATGCGACTTGCCTTGATTTTGTTTGTGCTGCTTCTTCTTCTTCTTTGTGTGTTCTCTTTAGCAAAGTTCGACTGCGTGGAGAAAGTTTCTCCACCTGATTTTTAGTGTTTCTGATCATTTTTGTTGTTGTTGTTGTTGTTGCCGCTTCTCCGTTTCTCTGTCCGTCCGTTCGTCTTCGTCCGCATTCAAAGCTGGCGTGTCTAAAAAGCTCACAGCGAAATCGAAATTACTGGGCCTCTGCGACGTCTCTGCCGCTGCCTCTGCTGACGTCAGCGTTAACGTCACATACGTGCAGTGTTCCCATCTTAGCTACTTTATAGCTAGACTTAACTGCTGTTATTGTAAAATCTGTGGAATTTAAATGCATTCTATTACAATGATTTGAAAAAACCAATTTATTTCCTGACCAGAGTATAATTGAATTTTTTTTCTTGCCTCATTTTTAAACAAAATTAGCTATTATAGCCCTTGAAATTCGGGCAGCACTAGCACTGCATGCGTGTGACGTCGACGTCAGCGTCGCTGCTTCCTTGCTTCAGGCTGAAGCTTTAAAGTCGCGCTCTTTCGGCACACGGTCAAAGCAGCTCGAGCGTGCAACAGGTGGTTTCTTCATTAGCTACGATTGTTGTTGATTTTTTAAATTTTATGTTTCCCCACCCCACAACCCAAGCAATTTGTGCGTCGCAAGGTATTACAAGCAATATGCATAACTTAAGTCATTTTCTGATTGCGCAGAATAGCAAGAGGTGAAAGCTGTGACGTCACACGGCATTGAAATTTCTTATCAATGAAAAATGAAAACTATTGATAAGATTTAATTATAAATTTTTATAAATAATCATAGATTAAACTATAATGTCGATATTCTCAGAAATATTATAAATAAATAATTTAAATTATTACGAACCTTGGTTATCGCAAAATGTTTGCTCGTTGCAGAACTCAGGAACGGGACTCTCAACTCGCAAACGACCAATTAGAAAATAATAAAATTAATCATGTCAAGCAGTTGGCCCGAAAATGTTGGAATACGCGCCATTGAGGTGATGTTCCCCTCGCAGTATGTGGACCAAACGGAATTGGAACAGTTTGATGGCGCCTCCGCGGGCAAATACACAATTGGTCTGGGCCAGGCCAAAATGGGATTCTGCTCGGATCGCGAGGATGTCAACTCACTGTGCTTAACGGTAGTTAGTCGTCTGCTGGAACGCCATCACATTAAGCATACGGAAATCGGACGCCTTGAGGTCGGCACTGAAACGATAGTCGATAAATCGAAATCGGTCAAATCGGTGCTGATGCAATTATTCGCCGAGAGCGGCAACACTGACATCGAGGGCATTGACACAACAAATGCGTGTTATGGCGGAACTGCGGCACTTTTCAATGCCATCAACTGGATCGAATCGTCCAGCTGGGATGGACGTTACGCTCTAGCCGTGTGTGCGGACATTGCCGTTTATGCCAAGGGCGCAGCGCGTCCAACGGGCGGAGCCGGAGCCATTGCCATGCTGATTGGACCACAGGCGCCGTTAATTTTAGAGCGTGGACTGCGTGCCACACACATGGAGCATGCCTATGATTTTTACAAGCCCGATCTTAGCTCCGAGTATCCCACGGTCGATGGCAAACTCTCTATACAGTGCTATCTATCCGCCTTGGACACCTGCTATCGTCTCTATCGTCACAAGTTTGAGAAACAGTATCCAAAGGAGTCTCAACTGGGACTGAACAACTTTGACGCCATTTTGTTTCACACACCATTCTGCAAACTCGTTCAAAAGTCCGTCGGGCGTCTCAGTTTCAACGATTTTCTGCTGAGCAGCGAACAGACGCGTGCGGAGAAGTTTGCTGGGTTGGAGCGCTTCAATAACTCCACTCTGGAGTCCACCTACTTCGATCGCGATGTGGAGAAGGCCTTCCTCACGCAATCCGCTGAGGTGTTCGAGTCCAAGACGAAAAAGTCGCTGCTGCTCGCCAATCAGGTACGAGCTATCGACATTGTAACTTATCGATAAATGTATTTTATACGTGATAATTTATTCAGTGTTGCAATTTTAGCTAATTTATAGCTAGACTTGGTTAATATGTACTTTAACTTTTTAAAAATGACTCTTTTAAATATCTAATTTAAAAAAAAATTGTCTAATTTCAGGTGGGCAACATGTACACGCCCTCCGTCTACTCGGGATTGGTGTCCCTGCTGATCAGTGTGCCGGCCGCTCAGCTCGCTGGCAAGCGCATTGGAGTCTTTTCCTATGGTTCCGGTCTGGCTGCCTCGATGTATTCCATTAAAGTCACCGAGGATGCATCGATCTTTGAGAAATTTGTTGCCAAACTGGACTATGTGCTGCCATTGCTCGGTGCCCGGGAGAAGGTTGTGCCCGAGGAGTTCTCAGCGCTGATGGAGATACGGGAGAAGAACAATCATGCGGCGCCATATACGCCCACTGGCAGCATCAGTGCCTTGTTTCCGGGCACGTATTACCTAAAGGATGTGGATGCACTGCATCGACGCAGCTATGAACGCACAGCGACCATCAGTAATGGGGTGCATTAGTCAAAGGAAGATTCGGAGGAGGATTCGGTTTCTACTATTCGCTTCAATTCATCAACTACATAACTTGACAATAACCTGCAACTGCTAAGATTTAACTGTAGCTGCTAACTATTTAAATATGACTTACTACACAATTATTAGACATCTGATTTAATCGGTGTAGAGCTGAAGCTATCAGTATATTTCAATAAGCTTACTTCGGGAGGAGAGTTCCCTTCATTTCCCTTATCTTAAACGGTCTATCTGCAATATTTATTTCATGGCCTGGCAAATTATCATCATTTTCATAAAGTCCCTTTAAAGTTATTAATTTATATCATTCAAACAGTTAAAAGCTCTCTTTTTAATTAGTGTCGGAACTGGAATCTATGCCTAAAAATGTACAATATTACACTGTATGTATTTATACAATATGCATAGTACAATTGTTTGTAAAGTGCTCTAAATAAACAACATCAAATTCATTACGATCTTTGTTGATTTCATTTATTTACCAATTTTATTCTTATCAATGGAAATTTTGTTCTATTCAATGACAATTTTGCATATATCAATGATTGTATTAAAGCGCTGTAAACTTGTAGAAAGTGACACCTATAAAAAAAAAAAGATGCGCCTTAATTTAATGGATTTCAAAGATAAGGAAATAATAATATAAATACCGTTGGGAATAACACGAGTCGAGAAATGATTCTCTGGTTTAAGAACGCCCAAATTACTCTTAGACTCGAACAAGTCCTGAAAGAATCGGGGGAAATAAGAGAAAAGTTTGTGAGTGCCGGATAAAAAGCAACTAGCTAATTATTAACTATTTAATAATTAATGTAATCATGTCTCACCTGCACTCCGTAACCGTTTTCATTCATCAGCAGGAGCTACGGAATTAAAGGATTAACAGTTAGTATAACGATTTAATTTAAATGAAATGAAAATATGGAAACAAATTAGATGCATAAAACTAGGAAGACTTTAATTGGGCAGCCAAAATTAGGAAAAACATAATCAAGTCGAACCAAATATCGGCAATTCAAAACATTTTTGTTTGTAACCTTTTCCAATTTTTGGTTTCATAAAAATGTATTAAAAAAATTTGGAATGTTGGAAACCATACCTGCTAAATTACGTTAGTAATTAGATTTTTTTGTTTAAAAGTCGATCTAATGATTAAATTACAATTATTTTCGGTCTTGCCCAATTATTTAAAAATAATAAGAAATAATAAAAAATAATCAAAATTAATCTTTTTGACTATTTGTATTATTTTTTTTTCTGATTATTTAAAATAATTTTATTTTTACTAAATATTCAAAAATAATCAGAAATATTAAAAAATAATCAGAAAAAAATTAAAAATAATCCGAATACTCACAAAGATTACTTTTGATTATTTCTGATTGTTTTTGAATAATTGTAATAATTTAAGATTATTTCTGATATTTTGTAATCGTAATCATTAAATAATCACAAATTTTTCAACAGTGAATTACTACGATTAATTCCAAAAATAATCCAATTGATTAGTTATCGAATCGAAATTTAACAGGTTTGTTTGAAACTAGCACGAGTTATCAAAATAATAATTGCAGAATGAATATTTACCTCCTTAAGCGTGAATGTAACGGCATAAGGTGCTCCGTCCGTGCGACGACTGACGAAGGCCACGGCAAAGGAGTACTCCTGGTCCTCATTTTGGGGCGTTATGGGACGTCGCCAGACCTGCAAAGCAAACAATAAGTAGTTAATAAGAAGCACAAATTGACAAAAAGTCAATTCGATTCAAAAGTCACCTCAATGTTGCTTTTAATGAGCACACGACGTCCTTGAATGCCCAAAGGATCTTGATTCACAGCAATCACATCTCTGCATTTGGTTAGATTTCAGTTGGAAATAAAAGCAAATAAATTGGGAATAGTAAATATTACCGATTCTGCAAAATGTTTTTGATTCTAGGCTCCACCCTGGCGAGATCATTGGACATAATTAGAGGCGCCGCAAGCACCGCCCAAATGGCCATTTGTAGTTTACTTTGATCGTAGCTCAGCCCGTAGTTGCCCAGTATCAGCATATCCGGATCATTCCAATGCCCTGGGCCACCGTGTGGCTGGATTCTGTCCTGATTCTTGCCAAAGTAATCCATAATCTGCATGACCGACTCCAGGGAATCTTCAATATCATCCCAATTGCGCCACAGATTGCAGTGCTCCTTTAAGGACTCGTAGTCGGGCACTTCGCCAGAATCCTCCTGATAAGCGGGCCTGTAAATAACAATAATAAATTTTTAACAACATCTTTTAAATGTGTGTGTGTGTGTGTGGAGAGTTTTACCAGCTGCAGGAATAAACCATGGGTCGACCAGTGGCATTGAGCAGACGTCCAAATTCCGGATAGCCTGTGGCCATGTCGCTGATGTTGGCAAAGCAGCCGTCCAGCTTGACATAGTCCACATCCCAATTGGCAAAGGTCTGGGCATCGAGCTCCATGTTGTTGATCACACCCGGATAGCCGGCACACGTGTTTGTGCCAAAGTCCTGATACAAACCAAACTTAAGACCTCTGTCGTGGATCTGCCGAATGATCAGCCGAATGATCAACAAATTATAAGCAAATTAACACAAGTTAAGCCAAAAGAAAGTGCAGCTCACATGATCCGCGAGTGCGTTTAGGCCACTGGGAAAACGTTTGCGATCAGCCACCAGCTTGTTTGTGCTCCTATCGCGATCCTTCTCCAGCCAGCAATCATCAATGATGACGTATTCGTAGCCAGCGTCAAGATAACCCTCAGAGGCCAGCAAGTCGGCATGGCGTCGGAACAAGTGCTCGCTAAATATATAAAGAATTTATTTATACAATTTAAATATATTGAAATAATCAATTATTTCGCACCTTATGCATTCATCGGGATACGCCTTGCAGTCCGTTATGCAGCGGAATCTGTGCGAAATGTACAAAATTTAGTCAATATAATTTAATTAACATAATTATACTGCAAGAAATTCTTGTAATTGTTTTAAATTTTTAGAAATAGTTTAACCCTTTGGAAACTTTAGTTTTTTAGCTTAGGCAAAACAATAAAAAATCAAGAAATGTTATTTATATCAAAATTAACTTCTTTGTCAAAACAATTGCTTGACATACTGTAAGTGTTCTACATCCCTAGTCAAAAGTATTCACACAACACTTAAAGTAAAATCTACTCATAATGTGAACTTACTTCATGTTAATTTTGGTATCAATGGAAAGGTCTTTTAAATTCAGTTTGAATAATACAAAAAGTTCCTTAACCATTGAAAATTTAGAATTTTTGTAAAAGCCTATTTTTTTACTTTTTTCCTTGGCCTCAAACAAAAAATGTTTTGATGCAAAAAGTTTTTAAAAACAATTCTAATAGTGACTGCAAAAAATTTTTCTTCAAAAATCTCTTTGCTAGTATTTTTTATAATTTTTTGAAAACTGCAAAAAAGCCACTTTTTCCTTATTTTCATACAAAGCGAAGAGATTTTTGAAAATTATTAGAATTGCATTGTAAATTTTTGTATTATTCAAACGTAATTTAAAAGACCTTTCCATTGATACCAAAACTAACATGAATTAAGTTCAAATTATGAGTAGATTTAACATTAAGTGTTGTGCAAATACTTTTGACCACCCCTGTATATTGAGCTTCTTACCGCTGCCAGGACATCCAGCCCATTGGTGGTCTGTAAAGGACAACAGAATTTAAAATTAAATTAGAAAAAACACATAATGAAGCAGAGATGTTAAAAATATAATGATAAATTGAAACTGTAAATTGCTAGACTTACTTAAGGGCCAATCCATTCTGCAGAGCGAGTCCAAAGCCGAGCAACTGCAGCAGCAGGAACAAAGAAGAAGCGACGACTTTCATGCTTCGACGATGAGCTGAGAACGGTGAATGGGTCCTGTTTTGGCCAAATTGGTGGCTTTATAGCCAGCAGTGCCACTGACAGTCTTGAGATAAAGTGTGTTGTTTACTTACAACACGCAGTGTGGGTTGTGCAAGCAAACGAACATTCAATTGTCAATTGTTAATTGCAATTGAAGTGCACAACATTGACTGAACATTTAGTTCACCGTTTTTTAATGTGCGAGGCCCAGCAGGAAATCTGCTTTTGTTTAAAAAACTCCTTATCAGCGCACTACAAACTCGGAGTCGTTTCAGGTTATCACGAGCACATTTACACTATGCTACAAAACTCCATTATCTGGAATTTTTAAATTGAAATGTCTCAGTATTTTAGATATTTTATTGGTTGTTTTGTTTTACATAAATTCATAAATTAAATGTACAAACATCAACAGTTACTCACAGCTTATCTTTATGTAAAATAAAAAAAGAATTTATTAATTAACATATTTGCGTTCAAGCATTTGTTTATATCACCCTCTCTTTCACTCTGTAATATGTAAGGGTTGTGGGTCAAAATAGGCTAGACCCACTGTAAATATGGCGTTCACACTTAATAAAATAATAAGAGTACATTAAAGTGCAAAAGTACACAAAGTGAGTTGTCATTAGCCTTTGCCATTGGTTCATGCACTTGTAATTAAAAACCTCAAGTTGAGTTCTTGACCCAATTGTGGCATTTTATCATGTACTTATAGAGATATCAACATAAATGTCTTTGTTTTTTTATATTGACAAATCAAAGCACTTTGCATTGTCGCTTTAAAGCTTGTTCTTCATCATTTCGTTGAATGCACACACAACCCTAACGGTAATTTAATAAGCAATTGACGTTTTACATGTTAAACAATTTAAATTTGATTAAATCTTTTGATAAGCCGGGGATTTGCGCGGGCGTTTGTTTATTATTTATGTGTGATTGATTAGATTTGCAAATTGCCAAATTGTAATGCGTTTATCAGCACTGCTCGTCACGACATAAATATCGATAACAGTGTTTCACGAAAATACCAAATTAATTTAAAGTGCTTATCAAAACTGCTTGCACAGCAAATATATCGATAACGTTTCATCAAATGTGTGAGTTTATTCGTTCGTTCGGCGTGCATTTTTTTGTAACTTATTTTTATTGCATATTTAGCATAGAGAGAACATGGCATTCCAACTGCCCACGACAACTGCAGCTAGTGCGACTGGCTTTTCATTCGGGCTGAACACGGCAGCCACAACAGCTAATCCCGGAATTGGCGCGCTTGCCGCCAAACCAACGTTTTCATTTGCCGGCCCAACAAATGTTGCCGGCGGTGGCGATGCAGACACTGCAAAGGCGGCCCCGCCACCATTTGGTGGTTTTGGATTGTCTGCGCCAGCAACAACCACAGCAGCGGCCCCGTCGCTGGGAAATCCACTGACAGGACTTGGTTCTGGACTCGGAACCACAGCAGCTCCAACAGCAGCACCAGTCTCGGCAGCTGCACCGACTTTTGGTGGATTTATGTCTCAGCCGCCAACAACAGCTGCTGCTGCACCCGCAACAACCTCAATCGGCGGCGGCGGCGGCATCTCTCTTGGTTTGTCGACAGCTCCTAAAATGCCCAGCACAACGTCGATTGCTCCAGTTGCCGTGTCTGCCGCTGTGGCGCCACTTGCTAGTGCAGCGCCATCTACGGGCAGCGCTTTTGCCAACTTGTCGACGGCAACAAAAACGACAGATTCCTCAACACTGGCCAATGCTTCGCAATTAACGTACAATCAGCTGGAGGAGCATATCAACAAGTGGACACTGGAGTTTGAGGAGCAGGAGAAAGTATTCACCGAGCAGGCGACACAGATAAATGCCTGGGATAAGCTATTAATTGGCAACAATCAAAAGATCATCAAGCTGAATGACGCCGTCCAGAAGGTAAAGAATGATCAACAGGTGCTGGACCAGGAACTTGAATTCATTGCCACGCAACACAAGGAGCTGGAAGAGAGTCTGGCGCCGTTGGAGAAGGAATTCATCAACTTGCCTCGCGTGGATCAGGAACGCAGTCAAACCTATCTGATGGTTGAGAATTTGGATACACAGCTCAAGCAAATGTCCGAGGACCTCAAGGAGATCATCGATAATCTGAACGAGGCCAACAAGGGACAGGACAACACAGATCCCATCATACAGATTGGAAAGATTCTCAACGCGCACATGAACTCTTTGCAATGGATCGAGTCGCAATCAACGCACATTTGCAAGAAGCTCGACGACATTGGCAAAATACATGAAACCCAAAAGCGCGACATCTTTCGGGCTCCCTATTAAGATCTTTAATTAATCACTAATAAACAATGATTGTAATCCGTTGAATTAAAAAGTAACAAATAATTTTGAATTTTTAATATTTTGTATTATAAAAGTTATCAACATTATAAGTACAGAGGTCTAATAGTTTTTGAAATACTTAAGCCTAAAAAGTGGCGCCTTTTTGCTGTTGCTGCCGATGGCGAGGAATCCGCTGTGTGGCGAGAATGCCATTGTTTTCACAAAGCCCACATTGTCCATCTGGTGTGGGAAATTGGAATAGACCGTGGCAGTGGGAAAGTGTGCCAGCTTGAGGGCATTGGGAACGAGCGCCGAACTCATGGCCAGCAATTCGGAAGTATGATTGAATTGCAGATCCCCAATCGCTGTGCGCAGATTCATGAAACGTTTCTCCGGCTGGGGCGTGACCGACTTGTAGATGCTCTCATAGTCATAGACATTGACCACGCCCTCCATGCTGCCCGTGGCGAGCATGCGTTGATTGGGGGACAAGGCCAACGAGAGTCCGTTGACACAGCCATCGTCGATGAAGCTGTGCTCAATGCAATTCTGGCGCAGCGAAAAGACACTCACATTGCAGCTGGAGCCGGAGCAGAGGATGCGCTGCGAGTCTGCCGTGAAACTCATGGCACGGCACTGACCCTCCTGCTTGAAGCTGTGCAACAACTCATTGCTCTTGGCGTACAACAAGTGCATAGCTCCAAATTTACCCATCATGGCAATATATTTGCCACACGGTGACATCTCAAATTTCATAGATTTATTGTTAACGGGCATTATGAGCTTCGTTTCCTTGGCCTCGAGCAGATCGTACGAGTAATAGTATGGCGTCGTGGAACCAAAGTAGGCCTTGGTGCCGCAGGGCGAGATGCGGACACAAGTGACCGGAAACCTTGGAAACCTAATGTTGTGCAATTTCTCATTTTTGGTGCCATCGACGCTGTAAATCGTGGCCAGGCAGCTTTCGCCACCCACTATGGCTGCCGTGGATGTGGGATGGAACTGCACACTATTCACTCGGCCTTCACTGTAAGTTGCACGATTCAAGTCCTTCACACGTTTACAGTGTATGCTCTTGGGACGCAAATGCTGTGACTTTGCCTTGTGATCGATAAAGCCGACAGTTTTCAGCAAGGGCTCGTCCACATCCGAGTTGTCAGAGTCATCGGAATTGGCGTTCTCTTTCTGCTGCTCCAGGTCTGCCCACTTGGGTTGATTTGTGGTGCGTTGAAAGCGCGCTGTCAAATATTCCTTGTAGGACTTGTCCGTGCGCAAATGATTTAAAGGTCCTGTATGTAGTGTTTGCCGCTTTACGTCCCCCACTTCAAACTCCTCATCGTCCGAGTCTGTCCATGCCGGCTTGTGTTTCTTTGCAGATTCCGCCTGTTCATCGTCATCGTCTTCACTTTGTTCTTTGATGTATTGCGACGGCCGCTTTTTGCCCACTGACTTGGCCAAATTTGCTAAAAACGCTTGCTTATCTCCGAATATGACTTTTTCCATTGGCACCTCCACATATCCAGCTTCAGTTTTCTCCTCCTGCTCCCCCTCCTCCTCATCATCGTCTCTTTCTTTATTAAACGACCGCGCAGTTTTTTTCGGCTTGTCATACTTTCCGTAGAGAGCCATCAGCTCTTGCAGATCCTCCAAGCCATCAGTGGACTCATCTTCACTCATTTTGACAATCTATTTACGGAGATAATTCCAATTCAATTTTATTTTAGAGTTTACTGCACGTGTATGAACGAGGGATGGAAATTAAGACCTCTGGTTTAGTTGAATTTTCAGCTGATATGAAAGTAATATCGATAAGTGCCAATTGCTTTAGTATATCGATTGCGTAGTTTCAAAATCGCCTTAAGATTTATCGATTTTGGCGTACCTTTTAACTAGGGCTGACAAATGAATCACTATCTCTATTGTGATGATATGAAGCATAATATCGAAGGATATCGATGCCTTAAGTATATCGATATTCCAAACTTCAAATATTTAAACGCGCCAAAATAGTTTTTTATTTGATTTGAAGTCAAAATTCTTACAAATTCAAAATGGGGCTGTGTTGGTTCACATTAATTTACATATTCAAAAAGCGGCAGCTCCGCTGTTTCAGCTCGCGAAACACGACTTGGACTGTGACTAGGAATTAAAGGCCTTTTGCGGTGAAAACGTTCGCGAATACAGAAGTGAAAAAGTCGCAGGAGCTTGAATGTATCCAGCAAGATGTTGTAGACAATAACGTATGATATTTGAACCAAACCCATGACACTGACGCCCACAAACAACGCCAATACTCCACCAAACGACACTGTTTTTAACAAATAAATGAGATTTAGGAGAAATCGTGAAGTGATATTCTTCTTACCAGGGAATTACCAGCTTCTTACCAATGAGATCCTCAAAGCTAAAGACAACATCACGTCTGAATCGCACCTTGGGCGGTATGAGATCCCAGCGAAAGCTCGAAGTAGCGGATTCAGTTATGGCAGATTCCTCGTTATTCTTGATGCCCCACGAACTCTTCTTCACCGTCTGCATTGTGTACTCGATCTCAGTGCACGTCGACGGACATTTGCAAATGTGCAGCGCCCAAATGGGCCACTTGAAGTCGAGCAGACACTCAAATCCAGCCGGATTACAACTCGGTCCCTCCACGAACGGATAGAAAAAGGGAACACAGTTGCACATTTCCAGTGCCATGATGGCTCGACAGCGCGCCAGGCACAGAGATTTACTGTAGATCTACATAAATGGTAAATACAGTAAGTTGACTTTCGTTGCAGTTGAATTTAAATTTATATAAATATCGATAGTTTTATAGTAAACTAATCGACTGTAGCCGGAAAAAACTATTGATTTTTATGTTAAAAGTTAATGGTTACACTGAAGGCAAAAAATGTGAGAAAACAAAACAGAAAAATTTGAAATAAGGAATAAATATATCTGTAAATCACATGAATAGGCAATTTATATTAAATACAAATCAAGACGAGTTTGATCACAACAGATGTATTATTTATGACGGCTTAGAAAGCAGCTTGAACTTTAACAAGAATTATTTGGAATCTTTTCAGTTCTAAGAATGCTCACCTTTAGATTTGAGGTTTCTTCATCATTAAACACACACTTGCGCTGTTCCACACTCAATTCCCGAAGGTTTTTCGATGCCCTATTAAAAGCAATCTTTTAAATAGTTTAAACTTTTTGTAAGTTTTGTTACTTACACCGTCTCGAGCACCTTGAAAGAGGCTGTGATTTCATCAGATTTGTGGAGCGTTACAATGTTCGCCTCAGTGGCGGATACCTCGTAGGGTGAGTGCACATCCAGCTTCAAAAGGAACGCAAATATTACAAATGATGCCTCAAAAATACATATACAGGCATGCCACAAAAAACACTAGTGAAAGTGATTTCAGAAAAAAGTAATTCCACTTCGAAAATTTCTCCGTGCCACAGAAATTCGTGTGATTTAGGTTTTTAAGCATGTTCATCAACCTTTTCGTACTAGGCTGCTTAGGGTTGGCCCCTTCTCAGATTAAATTTCCCAAGGGTTTGTTTAGCAATTTTTGTAAGTTTCTTATTGCTGAAAAGTAGGTTTTTATTTTATTTCTTCTTTAATTAATATTATTTAATTTATTTATTTAATAATTGATATTGTATAGCCTAAAAAAATTTAAAAGTTATTGGCGCGACAAACAATGAAAGTTACTCAACAACTCTAAATTCCAAATTTCGGACAAAAAATGTGACATTATTCTCATGGCATCGGATGCCAGTGAATTGAGCGATGATTTCGTTTCACCAAAAATTGTGCAGGTGATAGAGACTGTGGCACGGAGAAATGAAATTGACGTGAAACTCAAGTGAAAGAGATTTATGTGGCATGCCTGATAGTATACATATTTACCAGGGATTGCAAATAAGAGTTATGAGGCGGAAAAAAATCAAGCCCTAAAAAAATGCCAGGGACATCGAAAAAATTCCTCATATGCTATTTTTGAAAGGTCAATCCAGCTACCGGATAAACTTTTATTTCCAATTTTTATTTTTAAAATTATTTTTAACTCTTATTTTCAATTTTTATGAAAAAAATTATAAATAAGAGTTATTTTTCAACTTTTATTTAAAAGTTGAAAAATAAGAGTTATTTTCAATTTTTAAAATAAAAATCAGAAATAAAAGTTATTTTCAACTTTTATCATAAAAATCAAAAATAAAAGTTGAATTGAAATATCTTTTGATCTGGAGGGCCCATTTCATTAAACTACACTGAATAAAGGTATGATCATTTTATGGGCCATGATAAAGTGTAGATAAAATATATAGGCAGTTTAATTAAATGGGCCCTCCAGATCAAAAGATATTTCAATTCAACTTTTATTTTTGATTTTTATGATAAAAGTTGAAAATAACTTTTATTTCTGATTTTTATTTTAAAAATTGAAAATAACTCTTATTTTTCAACTTTTAAATAAAAATTGAATAATAACTCTTATTATTGATTTTTATTTTAAAAATTGAAAATAACTCTTATTTTTCAACTTTTAAATAAAAATTGAAAAATAACTCTTATTTCATAACTTTTATCAAAAAACTTATAAGAGTTACGATCCCTGATATTTACTTACCACGCCCGTGCTCTCGTAGAGATCCATTCGAATGTAGCACTGTTGCTTGCCATACTGACAGGTCAAAGGCGGAGGCAGTTCCTCGTACTGAACGGGTCTAGAAAAAGGTTACGAAAATGTTAATAGGTATACCTGCGAAATTTTAAACTTTCATAATTTAATCAAATCTGAACAGATTTTTAAGTGTAATACCATTTTGACTATGGTCTGACCCTTAAATTGATTCTGCATCTAAATTTTGTTCATTTACGAAACTAAAATTTTTTCGAAAATTTCAGATATTTGACGTTTTTTCAAAAATTTTGATCTCTCATATCTTTGACAAAACCCAACCGATTTTCAAGCGGAATGTCATTTTGATAATGATTTGGCCCCAAAATTAATTTATTTCCAAAAGTTTTCCGAATTCTCACTATACTAGTTCTATTTTCGGAAAATTATTTTTTAAGAATTAAAAATCTTCTGTTTTCATTTTCATTAAATATCTTGCTTGGTATAAAACAATTCTTTAAAAATGATTCTGAGACCTTTATTTTTTTTTTAAACACGTCAAAATAAACAAAAAAAATTGACTTGTAAAAGCTCAGACAACTCCATAGTCCACGTCTTATCATGAATTAATCGATTTTTTCAAAAACACTCTAAAAATTCGTATTTTTCACATTCTTTTTACGCTGATCTGTAAAAATAACTCATTTTAAAGGAGTACTCACTCTTTTCCCAACATCGCTGACATGGGCGAGTTGATGGCGTAGCAGGAGCCGCGTTCCGTCATCACCAGCTGGACATGGACATGGAAATTGGAGTCGAAGGTGCTGATCACCTGCTCGAAGGGTCGATTAATACTCTGGATCATGTCGTAGAGATCAATCTGCTCGAAGCGTTCATCACTGGCGAATTTGGTGAGCTCGGCATAATTGCTGGCCGTGGCATTGACGACGGCATAGAGAAAGTCCATGATGTAGAAGTAATCCTCATCGATGATAGACACGTTCCACAAGTCCTGTATGAGTTCGTTGGCCTTAAACGAGTCAATGTGGTCGTAGTAGCACAATGTAACTGCCGGCAAAGATCCATTCCAGCCCCGATAATCACGATCCACAGAAATGACCGTGGGCGAGGTTGAGTATCGGGCAATCTGCAACTCGCTCAGCCGGAACACGGCAAAAATGCTGGCCAACAGCACCGACAACCAGAGCAGTCTTTCTCGACATGCCATGCCATATAAAATAATTTTATTTTTTTAATTTAATGTCAACTAAAAAAGTGTTTTTAAAAATGTAAAATAAAATTAAATAACTTAATATGAATCTCTTTATATAAAACTCCTTGTCCTGACAGATTGACTTACTTATCAGCGTTTAGGCCAAGCAGTTAAGGTGGTATTGTAGTGTAGAATTTTGGAATTTTTTTTCATATTTACAAAGTTAAGACATTCAAGAATATGCCATTAAAAGGATTTTTCAAAATTTCTCTTATTTCATGAGCTATAGCCGTTTTAGTGACGTGGCATCGGTTCAGCTCTTCCTTGAAACTACTTTGAAACTACTTTTTTCGAGCTGGCGGAAAGGATATCTCGAGTTCTAATGAACCGATTTACTTCAAATTTGGAGCGGATGTTCTTTATACATCTCTTCATGGCATGAGCCTTGCCCAAAACTATAACTTCTCATTTAGTATTTTTAAAAAATTCAGAACTGTTAAGAAATGTGAACAAAAAATATTGTTTTCAAATTGCCGCAATTTAAAAACAAAATTTTTTTAACTTATCCAAGGATTTTACGATCGCGGCATCTATAAACGTTACGAATCCGTCGGTTTTTTATGTATCATATCACCAGAAATTTTGTAATGAATATTTTGCTTACTTGCACTCAATTTTATTTGTAACTTTTTTATTCAAAACCAAGAAAAAGTAATATTTTTTTTGCTATTTTATTTTATTTTTGCTTTAATAACACTGAACTTAAATAAGAAAGCACTCCAAAACACTTCTTACCTCTCGGCAATGTGCAGTCTTCGATCACCGATCAAGCGAATGACCAATAAACTGGTCTCCGCGCCAGCTTGGACTACAATATCATTCAATCGATTGCCCACAACTTGGAGAATCCTGTAAATGATGCTCACAAGGAGCAGCAATTTGTGCCTCGTCCAGTTGGAGCTACGTTTAAGCGAATTCCGTAAAAATAAACCAAACCGTGTCATATTTGAAGAGCAAGTGAAAACATTTCTTTTATTTTGAATATTGTGGCTAACTTAAAAGGAATAACCCATTAGTGATTTATTGCCCAGATCAATTTGTATTAGGAATATAACAATGGCCGACAAAGCGCTGATGAACTGATAAACAGGAGAACAAAGCACGAATCACTTAGTGATAATGATTATGTGTAATGTTATTTGTTTGCGGTCACTTACTCCGCCCAGTGCGAGGGTGTCCAGGTCGACGACACCGCAAACTGTTGATGCTGATGTGCTAGGGCCGCCGTTGCCTCCGTTCGCCGGGAGCTGCAGCAGGAAGCGATTAACAGTGCGCTCCAGACGCGTGTCATCCGTCTCCAGTTTGTTCAGCAATAGACACAGAAGGCATTTCTGGCAGGAAAGTAAGTGTTTTATACAAATATTTAAGTAAAAGAATCGAAATGAAGTAAATATGTTAAATAACCTCATTATCGAAATGAGCCTAAAGCTTATATTTTAAACTTTTAATGCTTTTCTCTATATTTTCTACCCTGAGCCTATTTAAACTGAGCCATAGGCGAGCAAAGCGAGCAGGGGGCGGAGCCCATTTGTCTTTATGGTAAATTATAAACACCTATTCTGAAATTCAAAACAAAAATGTTGACCAAATTTTTTTTGTTTTGTTTTTATGATAAAATGTACAAATAAAAATTTTTTTTTTTAAAGGTGTTTTTTGTATAAATTTAAAATAGTGTGAACTAAAGAATTTGAAAGTTTTTTACTCGGATCAACTACAATTTGAATTTAACTTAAATTTTTGGAATTTTTTATAATTGGAATAAAAAAATTAGCATTTATCTACGTTTTAAATAGTAAATATGAAAAGTAAGTGTAAATTTAAGACTTGCAAATAAAAATTTAAGATTTTTAATTGTTTTAAACTTTTGATGCTAAATTGAAAAACAATGCAAATTTACAAATTATTAAAGCTTCTCAACGATGAAACTTGTAAATATTTTTTCTTATATGTTTTTAAGTATTACTTAACAGAGTGGAGTCTAGGGTATAAATATGTTATCTCACCTGTTCGGCAATGCGGGCATTGGCCAGGAGCACCGACCAGATTCGCGTGCCGTGCATTAGCAGCCAAAGGATCCGGTAGAGAAACAGAACAAGATCCTCGCTCCAATGCGCCTGCTCCAATATCCTGAAGACGTTGAAGAGCTCGTAGCAGAAGCTCAGCAAGGAGTTGACGAAATTCACCAGCAGGACGAGGCCAAATCGACTCAATAGCTTCATGTGCATCTCATCCAAGGTGTTGCAGATGCAACGGAGTTGCTCCAATTTCCACTCAACTTTTTCGTATTCTGGAGACACGATGCAAATGCCGTTTAAGGATTGCCTAAAACAAAATCTCTGTATTTGTTTTTGAAATTATTTTAAAAATAAACAAAATTCGTACACTGATAAAAAAAAGGATCTAAAATCAAGATTTTGGTCTCAGAACTAAGAACTTTGGTCTAAAAATGCGTCGAGAACATGAAAATCTTGAAGTAAGAAATCACATCTTGATGGTCTATTTTGTCTTTTTTTTCAGTGTATAAGTTACCTGTTTGGAATTCTTTTTAGATGCTCGTTGAGCTGTAAGTGCAGAAGGTAGATAATCCTTAGATCAAGGACGTATTGCAGCAGACTCAGGCTGATCATGAGGCCAACTAAGTTGTGGGCACAGTTGCTGTAAAGCGTTTGCACCCAGTCAAATCGCAGCCAGCAGATGTCGATCAAGACACACAGACCGTGAAAGCAGAATATCAGGAGGAGTCGCTTCCTCACATAATCTCCCAGTTGGCTGAAATATTTCTGGGAGTCTTCAAAGAGCAGACTCATCAGATTCTTCTGCTGCAGCGACTGTTGCCTGAAGAATTCCGCACTGCGATAGACGCGGAGTGAAAAGATGGCCGTGATTATCATATTCGACGGATACTCGATGAGGTAAAGCAGCTTCTCTATGGCCAGAACTTGCATTTGTGACTTTCCCAGCAGCAGATTTGTGCACACAAACCAAATCCAGGCCAACAGAAGGAGCGACCAGGTCAAGTGCAGATGGCGATGCTTCTTCTTTCTCAGGGGCGTCGGAGACACGCCCAGAAAACAGCTCAGGGTCTGCAGGAGACGAAGCCAACGATTTCCCAAGGATTTCTTGCTCCAACTGCTCATGGGGACACAATAACAAACACTAATTGTTAGTGACAAAAGGTTCATAATTAAGGGTTTATTTTTTTTTTTATTAATGATGGAGGTGCTTATTGAAAATGGTAAGAATATTTATATCAATCATACGCCAAGTTGCAGCCAAATTTAATTAATATTAATGCTGATGATAAATTGCTATAAAATATTTTATAAATGATGGGAAATAAATTATTAAGGGCTTATTATTTTTTGATTAATGATGTCAGCTGTCCACAAATATTTATTGAATATTATAAGGTTATCCATATCACGTATACGCCATGTTACAGCCAAAGTTGAAGCAAGCTTCTCGAAGAAGACGCCAGGTAGCTGTCCAGTACTTTCCGAAAAGGTAAGCTTACTAAATTGACATTAATTATAATGATAAATTAGTATAAATAATATAAAAATTAAAAAAGTTAAGAAATGATATAAATAAATAAATGCAAAGTTCAAATACGGTTTAACGAAGAGTTAAATAAAGCAAAAGTAATATAAATAATACTAACAACGTTTTTTTCGAACGATGTTAAAAACAAATTGCTAAGTTTCTACTTTAGAAACAATATCAAAAAAGGAAAACAAAGCTCAAAAAATTTAATATTTAATTTTAGAGTCTAACGAAGACTTAAAGCCAAAGTAATATTTTTGATAAATATTTTTTTCATTAGGACCTAAAAACTATTCGTTAAGCTTCCACTTAAAAAATATTTTTGATAAATATTTTTTTCATTAAGACCTAAAAACTATTCGTTAAGTTTCTACCTAATAAATAATATAAAAAAAATTAATCAAAGGTAAAAAATTATTTCTAGTAAAAAATAAATACTTAAATTTAATTGCTTGTTTAGGAACTGGAATCTCACACAAGAGCTGAACAAATCCAGCTCGGAGCAGTTGCGGGATGAGGTGCAGCTGATGCTTGTGATCTGTGTGTTGGCTGGCAGTGCACCGATTGCAGTCTTTCCACGCTGCCGAGGCAAATTCTTGGATGCAGTGCATCACTGTTGGCTGGTTGCGTTGTATGCTTGGCTCTGTGCAGCGGCCTACTGGGAACTGATGCACAGCTCAATAAAACTCAATGAACTTGAGCATAAGTTCTACTGCATCGAGTCTATAACATATC
Organism: Drosophila limbata; assembly: GCA_963924055.1. Lineage (NCBI taxonomy): Eukaryota > Metazoa > Arthropoda > Insecta > Diptera > Drosophilidae > Drosophila > Drosophila limbata. The sequence goes on along the minus strand of OZ001355.1, from coordinate 23,873,193 downwards.
TGATCCATGTGCCCTGCATTATGGCATTGAGCATGCGTTGGAAGCAATCAATTGGCGAAGTATTCCATAGAATTGCACAATTTGATTTGGCCAGTGGATATACAGTCGAAAGTCGGAGCATCAGTCGATATATATCTTACCATCTATGGGTCATGCTGATCTTCGCAGTTTGCTATATTCCCATCGACTTTTGCTATTGCGAATATCAGGCGTGGAAAACTATCTTCGACCTGAGCACTTATCTGCTGCCCAACATTCTGATTGGAATATCTTTAATACCATATTTAATGTTGCTTCAAGGAATCTGTCAGCGACTCCATTGCTTGACTGAATCATTGAAAGTGGAGCTACGCCGGGGATTATTCATGCAACGATCTGTAATTCAAGGGCTTCGTTTGCAACACGCCAGTTTATTGCACTTTACAAAGGCAGTAAATGAAGCCTTTGGGGTCTCTATATTGTGTGTCTATGTGAGTTCCTTCTTCAATGTCAACACGAATCTCTTTCTAGCCTATAAGAATATTGAAAACCCTAATGTGGAGGACTGGGCTTGGTGGATCGACATCCTCTTGTGGCTTATCATGCACTTGGGCAGAATGTTTATCATACTCTATTTTAATCACGGAGTCCAGCAAGAGGTAAACTTGAAAACTAATTTCATTCTTCTATTTGAATTTAATTTTTTTATTATTAAGTATCGATAAGTTTTTATCCAAATGATGTATCGATATCCACATTTAGAGCCATTATCTCGTTCTCTACTCTAATTTTATTTTCATTTATAAATTTTAGCAAGCCAACTGCTTAAGCCTTTTGACCAAGGTACGAACTGACAGTGAAGCCCTAATTGAAACTGTAAATCACTTTGTGCTGCAATTGCAAGCCAATGTGCGCGCTTATGTTGCCTGTGGCCTAATCGTATTGGACTATAAATTGATTACGACGGTAAGCTAGACTCACACTTTTAAATAATAATGTTACTAATATTATTACATACAGCTAATGATGGCCATTACCAACGTATTTATATTTTTGCTCCAATATGAGATAACGTACCAAGCGCTGTCAACAGCCAATGAAACAAAAACATAAATTGCCCGCGCTAAAATATCGCTAGTCTTACGTTTAGTTCGCAATCATCGGAAGTTAACTTCTATCGATTACTCTGCACCCCTGCATTGCGCTATCGAAACTTCACCTATATTGCATCCCTGTTAATCATCTGCTCTGCGCATCTCGCATTTATTTTTTGCACGTTTCCCTCGTTTTGCGAAGAACAACAAAATAAATAACAATCTAATCAATTAAGATGTGTGACGTTGCTACTGTACAGAAAATCGCCAACTGTTTGGGTGTTAATCCCGGCAAGGTTCAGCTCAATGAAGAGCAGGTAGGGAGACATTAGGAGAAGCTTACTTATACATATAGAAATGTGACATTAATTGAATTCATATTGTCAAGGTCGTAACACGCACAAGTGGCCAAAGCAAAACAGTCTCTGGATTTGCAACCATACTGGAGAGTTTGGCACGTGAATCAAAGTCGGAGACCGCCCAGAACAGCACAGTGTCCAGGGAAGTTCAAGCTCAGGTTTATCAATGGATCGAATTCGCTGTTCTCTATGTTTCCCCTGGCTCAAAGGACAAGCATGTGGCCAAACAATTGCTGGCCGATTTTAACAAACTCTTCATCAACAAATCCTACTTGGTGGGACACTTTATAACACTCGCTGACTTGTCTGTCTACTATGCGATTCATGATCTTGTGGTAAGTCTCTAATTACGTCAGTGTTGTCAATTTTGGACAAGCAAAAAAAAGCTAGGCGAAAGAATGTCAACAATAAGCTAAAAAAAAGGCTGATCTGGCAATTTGTATTTATAATATTCTCTTCCTTATAGAAATCCCTCTCACCTCTGGATAAGGAAAACTATCTGAATTTGTCCAGGTGGTTTGATCATTTGCAACAACGTCCGGATATCCATCAGGGAGAGCCTTTGCTCAACTTTACAACCATTTATCTGCACAACTGGGCTACGGGAACACATATTTAGTATGGATTTTTATTTAAATCGCACTGAAAAACTTAAGTTATTTATTTCTATTGAATTTCACACAATTTACATACAAACTTCATATGTGTGTGTGCTTATGTAATGCCAATCTAAAATATCGTTTGAGAAATATAATTACAAATTATGTGATTCGATATATATTTGAAGTATTTATGTTGTATCTGAATCTGAACCTTATGACGATCACTTTCTATGCATTTGCGGTGGTTGCGCCGTGTAACAGCGACTTGTACTTCTCCAACATCAGTTTGCCGGCACCTCACGTGGAGAATTCATCGAATTGTTTAGCTCACTTGGTTCCGTGCACTTCCAAAGTCCGTACGTTTTACCCACTGTAGTTTGCCACAGACGCAGCGTGCCATCTTCGGAGCCACTTGCATATAGCTCGCCATCGGGACTAAACTTGACCGAGTGCACCGGACCAAAGTGACCCTTGAAGGATTCTGTAAAAGTTAAAAAGAGGATAAGTTGAGATCAAGTAATATTTATCTACATACAGTCGACTTACCAATTTCATTGCCAGTTATATAATCAAATTTGTACATCTTAAAGTCCTCCCCGCCACAGACAAAGACGTGTTTATCAGGATGCAAACTAGCCGACGCGACATTCGTTGGCACTTTAACTTCCTTGAGCTTCTTGAGGGTGTCTATCTCCCAGAAACTGATGGTCGAACCATGTGTGATGGTCAGCACATGATTGTCGTGCGATATATCCAGGCTGTTGGGATTGTTTTGGAATTGCAGACGCTGTACTTCAATTCCAGTCATGCGATCCCACAGACGCACGGTTTTGTCATCGGCCGCCGAGATGATGCACTTGTCGTCGCGACAGAAGAGTGCACGCTTAATGGCACCACCATGACCGGCGTAGAGTTCCGGCTCCGCATCGGGCTGTTCCAGATTAAAGACACGCACGAGTTTTTCATTGCTGCCCGTGACAATGTTCTCCGAACTGTTGTCGAACGCAACGCTCTTCACAATGTGCTTGTGTTGAAAACTGTGAATTTCGGCGCCACTAACTGCGTTCCACACCTTGCCAGTGAAGTCGGCTGCGCCGGATGCGGCCAGAGTTGCATTCCGATTGAGTGCCACCCCCCAGACCGCGCCCTTGTGACCCTCAAAGGTGCCCACCCAATCCCCGGTGTCGCCATGACGCAACATTGGGCTGCCATCTGCAAAAGTAAAGAATTTTTAGCCAATTAATTTATTTAAATAACCTTTTTTATAGCCATTAGCATTTCTCTAAATTTTCTAGGCAAGTCTAGCTACTTAATGGCTTCAATTGCAACACTGTGAGGAATAACTGAATGTGCTCTCGCAACAAGAGAGCAAAAAAGTAAGGAGCGAGATCATCCTGGAACGAAAGTGGACACACAATTGTTATTCCTACATTGAATGTACATACATGTATGGGATTGTGTGTGTGTGTGCATCTGATTGCGATGTGTGAGCGGCGGAAGCCACCTTGACTCAATGACTACATTCAATGCCAACGACCTGACGCAGCGGCGTCGACGGCGGCGATTCGTGCACGCAAATGCACCAAGTTCACGTCATTTCGATGGCAACTTGATCGACAGACAGAGGAAGAGAGCAAGTGAGAGAAGAGCGCAAGCTTGAGGCAGGTTGTGAATGTACAGGGACGCAAAACGGATAGAGCTTTCCATGAGAGCTTTTAGTTGTTGCTTTACAAGTTAAACGGTTATCACTTTTTTTGCTCTGTCCGTTTTGACGTGTCGCAGCTGCAGTGCATACTTACATATATAAATATAGAAGTTTCAAGGTGCTTCCTGAAAGCAGCGACAGTAACAACAACACCTATCAATTGAGCAAAGTTTTTAAAAAGTTGCTAAACAAGGGGGAAGCATTGCATTAAATGGCGATAAAAATTTAACTTGAACTTGCATTGGAAATTTGCTTTCCGCATGTATGAATGTAACATTTTTTGAAAGCACAAATATTTAATCACACACGCACACATGCATATATATATTTATTTAAAGCTTCATGTATGTGTACATACACATAAACAAAAATCAAGGTAAAGAACGTAAAATATATTGCATGCGAGAGTGCTTGGCAAAGGGTTCGCTACTAAAACTGGTTTTGTTTTTATAATAATTTGCTTGCATTTGGGTCAAGGTTGCAGCCAGGCTAGACGTAGCTCAATCTAGTATAATTATATATTGTATATGAACATAAACAAATGTATTTATTCATAAATATAAACATAGACAGCACAAGGACGTTCATATATCGCATGCGACTTTTGTCTTACCTTTGCAAGCCGATATGAGAAAATAGCCGCTGTCGCAGATATCGCTGAAATCCAAATGCACCACAGGCCTGGTGTGTCCACTGCAGGTCAATGGAATCTGTCGCAAGTTGTTGGCAGCCATTCTAAAAGCTACTAAATCAGCTTCAGTATATTTCTCTCTCTTCGCTTCTCTTCCTTCACTTGCACTCGTTGTTGCTTTTGTGATCTTTTGAATACTTTCGTTTTTAATACACTTGCGAGTGTATAAGTGTTTAGCGATTAGGATAAATAGTTGTTGTTGTTCTTGTTAATTTTGTACTTTAGTTTTGTTTTGCTTTTTAATGCCGTCTCATGCTCCTAGCTGCACTACTTTCATATAATTCGTGTCCTTGGTGGCTGCACTGCGCTTTGTTGTTTTGTTAGTATTATGTTGCTGTTGTTGCTGTAGTCTGTGTCTATCACTGTTGTTCGTCAGTGTGTCGGTGTCGGCACTTATTTAAAAACAAAAGGAAACAAATTATTTACAAATTTAAGCGTAGTTTTCTGTTGTTTTTATTGGCCAGAGAGATAGAGGAAAAATAATTACGCGACACGTTGTTGTTGTTTGACGATTTGGCAGCCGAATGATTGCTGCGAAAAGAATCGACGACTCCAACTGACTATCGATGCCAGACTATTGTTTGTGCACACCGATAGATTTGACACTATCGATTGCACACGTACCAAATTGCTTGTAACCTAATCGATATATCGATAGCTTTGAAATTCTAATTCAAATAGTTTCCCGCCATTATTTATTTAGATATTAAATTAACTATGATTTGTTTACAAATTTAATCAAAAGTGTTTGTTGTTTAAACGAATCTTCAAAAACTAACTTGCTGACTTTTCGCACGTTTAGAAATCGTGACTTCTTCTCAGAGAAAGATAGATAGATAGATAATATGTTTAGTATGTTTTGAAAGATAAAAGATAGGAGAATATGTATCTACAAGATGAATTTGCGGGAATGACTTTCACATACTTAAACATCTGCTTAAAATAATATGTTTGTCTTATCAAAAATTCATTCATACGACCATAAAGTCATAAAAACCGAAATTATCAAAAATGTGGAACTAATCCCATCGTCCCCGAAATGTATAAAAGACCATGGCGAAACGCTCAAAGATGTGACAGTTTAAAGAAGATCACACTTGAGCAGAATGCTGTACCAAAAGCAGCTGTTGTTACTCGTAGTCCTGGCTGGAATCGCCTCTGGCTTCGTACGTGAAGTCCACAATGTCGAAGAATTGACTGGCAAGAGATTCAACAAGTATCGAGCTTCAAACGATGTAGAAGAGGAATTGCATACGCCACCGGAGGAGAAGGATCCGAAGTTCTGGTACGACTTGGCTTATCAAGAGATTGCTGAAAGATTAAAGTTGCCGCAACCAAGTGCAAAGCGAGCAACGAATCTCATCCTCTTCCTGGGCGATGGCATGTCGCTGAGCACCTTGGGAGCAGCCAGAATCCTGAAAGGACAGCGTCAAGGCAACACTGGCGAGGAGTCCTCGCTAAGCTTCGACAGATTCCCCCACTCTGGTCTCAGCAGGGTGAGTTGCAAATTTAAGCATAAAGACAAATTTTTTAAGCGAGTTTTGGGTTGATATAACTTAAGAAACAAGAAAGAGCGATCAGTCGATAATAAATAACGTTCGTAAGAGTATAGACATCACATTCCCGATCTTCTAGACCAGGGCGGGCAAGCATGAGCTCCGGGAGTTATGCGAAAGTCGCACACAAGCAGCTCGAGTCGAGGCATTTTATGACCGTCATAAGAAACAACCACATTGCAGGCACGACTCGCGAGCAAGCTAACAACAACAACATGGGAGCTGCTTGAGTCGAGGCATTTTTGACACTTGAAATTTATGACCGTCAAAGTAGGTAGACTCGAAAAGGGTTGGTGAGATCACTTTCCTGATCTTATAGACATGCTGTATATCATTCAAGCCTTCCAGCTCTCACCGTTTTGCCTCCACAGTGATCAGTCGTTGAGTTAGTAAGGCTAAAGAATTATCCAACATACGAGTATATAAATTAGAAATTAAGGATTGTTGAGATCACTTTCCTGATCTTAAGTCATTCAAGCCTTCCAGCTCTCACCGTTTTGCCTCCACAGTGATCAGTTTATGATTAAGTCAGGCTAAAGTGCTTTTCAATATATATAGATAAGAAAAAAAGGATTATAGAGATCACATTCCCGATCTTCTAGACATACTGTTCGAACGCCCAAGTTCCGGACTCTGCCTGCACAGCGACCGCGTATTTGTGCGGCGTCAAGACGAACATCGTTGAGATTGGAGTCAGTGCCGCGGTCAGCTTCAACAACTGCACCGAGAGTCAAAGTCCGGAGAATCGTCTGACCTCCATTGCCGAATGGGCGCAGAATGCGGGCAAATCGACGGGAATTGTGACGACAACGAGTTTAACTCATGCAAGTCCTTCGGGCGCCTATGCGAAGACTGCCAACCGGATGTGGGAGTGTGACACGGACGTGGAATCCTTCGGCGTGGATTCCAGCAAATGCATTGACATGGCCACTCAGCTGATTACCCAGACACCCGGCAAGAATTTCGACGTTATGTTTGGCGGTGGCATGGGCAAGTTTCTGCCCAAATCCCTCAGGGATCTGCACGGCAATCCGGGCGAACGCTCCGACGGCGTCAATCTTCTCTCTCGCTGGCAGGCTCAACATCCTGGCGGCGTTGTCGTCTCCAATCGGAAGCAGTTGCTCAGTGCCAATGTGTCCGCAGTGTCGAGCATTTTGGGTCTGTTTCAGTCCAAGCTCATGGACTTCCACTTGGAAGCGGATGCCACGTATCAGCCCACATTATCCGAGCTCACAGAGGCCACAATTAAGAAGCTGAGTCAAAATAAGAACGGTTATTTTGCATTCATTGAAGGTAAGTTTATTTTGAAGAAAAAAAAATTAGACATTTTTGCTGTCATTTCATATTTTAGAATTCTTATAAAATATATTTCAATATTTAAATAATTTTTAATCTAAAATATTTTTCATATTTTTCTTTAAATCTATGATTTTATGATTATGATTCGCAGGTGGTCTTATCGATTATGGCAACCACTTCACAAAGGCTGGATACGCACTGGACGAGACTCTGGAGTTTGAGAAGGCCATTAAGCTGGCCCGGGAGATGACTGACATTGAGGACACTTTGATCGTGGTCACCTCGGATCACGGACACGCCTTGTCCATTGCTGGCTATCCAGGCCGTGGCACTCCAATCCTAGGCCTTAATCAACATCAAACCGATCGCAATGGTGTAAAGTACACGGTTCTTAACTATGCGGCGGGTCCCAAGAACTACCAGGATAGGAATGGGCAACGGATCGATTTGTCTGATCAGATTGGCGGAGATGACTTTGTGTTTCCCAGTTACATAACAACAGATCAGGGCGTTCATTCGGGCGAGGATGTGGGCATCTTTGCCTCTGGACCTCAGAGTCATTTATTCACTGGCGTGATGCAGCAACACACTATTCCCCATCTAATGGCCTATGCCGCCTGCATTGGCAATGGGCCCAAGCTCTGCGACACCCAGTAGGTTGTCAAAGTGCAAAAAAAAAATAAACAAATAAAGTTATGAAATATTATTTTAAAAGGAATTGAATGGCATCCCCTTTTTCTAAAAAAGGTATTCGCTATAGCGATTTTAATAAATAATAAATGCTTAAATTGGAAATAATAATAAATTGAAACTTAATTAAAATTGGGGTGCAAAATGGCCAAATATTCATAATAATATAATCATAAGTATTTGCGTTCTAATTTTGTACTCTCAATTTTTAATTTCTTTATTATTTCCTCCCTTTATTTCTACACCTCTGCGGATTTGTTTTATTGTATTCCTAGACTTTTCATTGTTTTTGTAATTCCTACAACAAATATTCGAAATTCGAAAAAAAAACAAAATCACATACAAAAGACACGTGCTTAAATGAGCATTAAAAAATTGTTGAGTAAATATTTGCTAAATATAATATTTCAATGACAGTTTAAAAGGAGGCAACTTTGGAAGATACTTGTGTTTGAACACATAAAATATATGACATGCCTGACATAAATTTATTAAATAATAAAGATATTAGCATGGTTTTAAGCGCACAGATAAAAATTTAATGATCGGGTGCTTAGTTATTGGACCAGCAGAATACTTAAATTTTTTTGGCTGTGCTGGCAAATTAAATAAAGAAACCTTCAACGTCATTAACTTTTTTAACAAATGAGAAGTGCATTAAAATTCATGAGCGACAAAGTGAGATTTGATTTATTATAATGAAAACTAAAATATGTATGCAAATAAATAGATAAATAAATGTGTTAATAAATAAATTAATGTTTGATAAATTGGTAAATTTTCAATATCCCCAGAATTTTTAAATTTCAGTCTGCAATAAATGTGTTACTTGACATTTTTATTGCAGCCTTTTGCGCGCGATAAAATTCAAGCGCAGCTCAAAATGCATTGCATACTTTTTTGTGCGTTTGGACCATCAACAGCTGCACTGATCGCAAATTTGTTCACTGCTTGATCAGTTAGTGTTTGGATTTTGTGGACTGCTCGTCGAGCAATTTGGAAGGAACAAGTTCGTTCACTTCGTTCGTTCAGTTCGTTCAGGGAGCAACTTTTTTTTGTTCACTCATTTCGTTCGCGGCAGACGCTCAGACGCCATTCTTCTTCTTCTTTTTGTTTTTGCCTCTAATTCAAAAATCATGCTGCCCGCAATTCTGTACGATCAGTTAGTTTTGGATTTTGTGGACTGCAGTTGTATCTCGCTTGAACGGAAGCATTTTGTGAGTGATAAGCAACGGTTTCTTGTAGCTTACGCGATATAAATTAAGAATTTTCAAATAAAAAACTGTGTGATTAAAAATCATTTAAAAAACATGCAATACAGCTATGAATCATTTGCGTATAAATTATGCAAATGAAGTGATGCTACGCAATTCATCTTAGCTGAATTAAAATATCGATGAGTCTTGGCGCGGAGAGATTTAAATGAATGGCAGTTAAAGTGAATCACGCTTGTAATGCAGCAAATATAGTGAAATGAAATGATTAACCGCAGTTGCAAAGATCACTCAGCATTTACGACCCACACAATAACAACAACAACAGGAAAAAAATAAGAAACACGTTTCAACACCTTAACGTCAAGGTTAAAAAACTGCAGAAAACGGCACAAAAAATTACTCCTTTGTCTTAATGACGTTTGCAAATAATTAATAAAATTATATTGACAAGTGATTAAATGAATTTGTTGTATACTTGAATCAGTGACATCATCTGCAAATAGTTTTCCAAATTAAGAAATTCACTTCAACTTGCTGGATTGTTGTGGGCAGACTCGAAACAACCTTAAACATGAACACTTGTTGTTGCCTTAAAAGGCAACTTAGAAAGCAACAAGAGGCATTTTGTAAATTAAAATTTGAATATATGCAGTGAACAATATTTTTTAGAATTTATTTTATTAATAAAATAATTAAATATTACAAACTAAATGAAAAATTCTATAATTTACAATAAAGTTTTAAGAATATTGACAGGATTAAACTTAAGAAAGTGAACAATTAAATATTTTTAAGAAATATTTACAAAAAAAAATATCTTAGGTTTATTTAATTAATAAAAAAATTAACTAAATAATTCCATAATTTACAATAAGGTTTTAAAAATATTAACAACAAGTTTAAACTCAAGAAAGTGAACAATTAAATATTATTATGAATAATATTGAAAAATAAAATAATTTTAATAAAAAATATTTTTAATTAATATAAAGATCTAATTAAACAGTGTGAAGAATTAAATATTTTAATAACAAAAAATTTTTATCAATAAAGTTTCAAGAATATTAACAACATGTTTAAACTCAAGACAGTGAACAATTAAATATTATTATGAAAAAAATTTGAATGAAATAATATTTAAATGTGATCACTGAAAATTTATTAAAGAGCTAAAAAGACTCCAGTATCGTGAGTTCAGTCGTCAGTCAGTTTAAATAGGTTTATCACTTGCCTGGGTATTAAAATTGTTATCATTTGCATGGACTTTTGGATCGTGAAGTTTCCACTTCCGTCACATGCCGCATTGAGTGGCAATTATAAGTACATTAATTATGCATGTTGCCTTTTTTGCATATGTTTATCACTCCATTACAAATTATTTGTTATTAATATGTTGCTTGTCTCTTTCTACTGATTTGATTTGATTTGTCGACTCTCTTCTGTTTGTTGCCTTGTTTATTTGCATACTTAGGCCCCGCCCAATTAAGTTTTATTTTACGTTTATTTTTTATAATGAATCAAGCACACAGTGGCGTAGCTGCAACTGTGTTGGTTGTAGTGGGAATAGCGCTTTTTATTTTATATTTTTTATTAATTTTTATAGAAATTACGTATACGTAATTTGAACGCTTTATTAATTTTTAACAGCACAGACAATTAATTGGAAATGGACTGACTGACGAGCATGCTTATTAGTTCTCTAGCAATCAAGAGTGAGTGACAGAGTGAGAGAGAGAGAGTGAGTGAAAGAGAGAGTGTGTATCAGACTGTGTGTTGTGCATTTTTCAGAATTTCCAGCGTCGAGAGCATGTGTTTAATTTAATTATTCTAAATTATCCAGAGTGTGGAGATTCTGACTCGTTTGTCTCCCCCTTCCCCACAACCTCTCTCTCTCTCTGCTCTCTGCTCTCTCTTCTCACCCCCTACGCATTCGCTTTTGTTATTGTAAGCGCTTTGTTATTGTTGTTCCACATGTAGGCCAGCCAATTGTTATGAAGTGCACATTGAGTGTACAATTTGTGTATACTCGGACTTGTATATATCCGATTTAGTTAAGCACAGACAGCTACACATACATACATATACATATGTGTATCTGTATCTGCATCTGTATTATGTTTCCTCATATAAACATTTTGTGTGCTTTTTCTTTGGTACAAATGAAATTTTAGCTCGGTTCAGCATGAAGTCATGCTTCAAAGCCACATCCCCATCTCCACTCACATCCATCTTAATTATGACGTTTTTTTTATGATGACAATTTGAGCGTTAGAAAGAGAAGTTGCGTTACGAGGGCAATGTGTGTGTTTTTTTTAAATAAAACAAAACTACAACCCAATTATGAACTTCTAGAGTCAGGCAAGATTTGGAGGCTCCTAAAAAATCGCTGGCAGTTTGTTTACACTCAGAGTAAATAGAAAAGAAAAATGATTTCGATTTTTGCAAGGAATGCGAATAAAAATGGCCATAAATGAAGTAAACAAAGCGCGCAGCGGCCAATAAACTTGCTATACACAAATCTAGTGCATTAGATAGCTTCTGTATCTTGTATCTTGTATCTGTTGTGTATCACGATGGTCGAAATTTCTCGTCACGCCTCTAAGACAACAACAACTCGTCACGTATTTCAAACCAAGCACAAAAAACCAAAAAACTGTAGACACAAAAAATGCTGACAAACATTAAGTTTTATGCGATCCGTGCAATAAACTCGTCATGAACTCAACTCGAAAAAGTTGCGCAAAACTTCCTACGAGTTTTGTAATAATTAACTTCGCTTTTTTTACATTTTTGTTGTTGTTTTTTTGTTTTGTTGCTTGAGTTGCAGAAATCTGCAAGGAAACTGAGCTGCAAACTCGATGAACGGGTTTGGCAAGCTGTATTCCAAATGCATTCCCCTGTCCAGTTCCGAGTTCCGAGTTCCCAATTCTCAACAACATTCGCATTTGCTGGCACTTTTTGGCGGATATTGCAGTTTATTGCACAGATTTTTATGGCTATTGAAATTCGTGCGAAATTGCGAAATTCCATGATATGGTTTGCAGGTTGCAAAGTTCTTGAAAGTATCTTTCTTTTGTATCTAAAATTATGTATTTGTTTGTATCTAGTTGTTTATACTATTGACTCATATCTTTTGAATTTCTAGCCTAAGTATTATTAATATTATTGTGTATTAAACTTATAAAACTGCATTGAATCTAGTCGAAATTAAGATAGTTTTACTATTTGGCAACTTTGTCAAAACTCAACAGATTTTTTTGCGGAATGTGGATATGGATATGGTGGAATATGGATAATAATATCACCTACAAATGAATTCAGCATCTATGTAAATATTATTCACTCACGACAGTTAAATATTTTTAAAATATTTCAGCTACTTTTCATAAATTTTTCAAAGCTCTGAGCTCTGTGAAAATTAAATAGATTATTGATTTGAGTTTTATTTTGATCACATTTGACCACAACTGCTTCTGCATGTGAATTTTTTCCATTTACAAAAATTCAACATTTTTGATAAATTCAGATAATTTCCAATCTTACATTTGACATTAAAAAAACAATTAACTTTATTAAAATAAAACACATCCTTTGAACATTTTCTTACATGTCTACATTTCTTTAGCTAGTATTTTAATGTAGTATCTACAAGTATCTATAGTATATTTAGGATCACATCTCTAGTATGAATTAGTAGCTACAAGAATGTATCTAAGCCCAAAGTGCCTTGAATTGGCTTGTATTTATTTAGCAGCGACTTCATAGACTTGTCAAACAATGAAACTGTTTGTCAACCCACAGAAGTACTTAATTGGCTGGGCAAATACGAATAAACAAGCTAAAGTAAATACAGATAAATACCTGAAAGGTAGGAACAATCGGGCAATCGAACTGTTGAGTAAACCAAACCAAAGACAAACATTTTACTCAATTAACAAAGATGATGGTGCAAATTATGCTTATCTTCGATTTTCTCAACTCGATTCTCGATTACATTAAATAATTTGTAAGAACTATCAAATGACAACAGCTACTTATATTAGTTTCCTTCAATACATTTTTTTTTTCTAATTTATGTTTTTTTGTCTCCCAGCTGTGATACAAGTTTTTGGCATTTTAAACACAAGATTCGATTTTCAGCAGCTGAGGAATATTCAAATTTGCTGAAATCGCATGTGATTAGACGATTTCTCACACATTTCAAGCTTCAAAATAGACAAGACTTTAATTTTAATTTCGACTTTGTCTTCATCTTCAATTTCATCTACGACTCTGGAGGCTGAGAAATCGCACAAAAGAAGCCGACTTCAAATTTTCGTATGCCGCCAATGAATCTTTCAATTTAAAGCCCCGAAGCGCTAAAATTTCCAAGCGTAAAGCGTAACAAATTGATGGCTAATTGATATTGATATGTCGATTATTTTATGATTATTCTTTATGATTGTTAAATCTGATATTAAGCTGAATAAAAAGACCGAGAAGCGATCACAAGGTTAAGTCATCGCCCACTCACCACACAATAAGAGCAATTGAAGCCCCACATTTTGCAGCCACTTTTGACTCTGTCTGTGGTTCAGTTGCTACCAATTGTTAATAACACATGTTGCTTGTTAATGTACCACAAAAACCACTTAAGACGCTTTCTTTAATTACCGCAGGCAGATTAGAAACACAGCGAATACATTTATTACGAAACCTGTAAGTCAGCTTTCAGCCACTGACAGCTCTTGACCAGCTTAACAAACGGTCAGCGCTTCTTAGCGTGGCTCAAAGCACAAATACAGCTAGCTGCAGATATGTTTGTGGAAATCAGCGTAGCATGAAGCGTTTGTCAATTGTCTAGACTCCATAACTTTGCTTTGTTTTCCCAAAAAGATGCTTCAAGGTTTCGCAGAACTTCAGAAACTAAGCAAAATATGCCGGACACTTTCAAAAAAGGTCTCTTCTATTCTATTACGTCTTGGTCTGAGTCGGAAACAATGCGGGTTTTCTACGCATTTCATTAACAATTGTTATGCATTCGTCATACGATTTGAACTATTTATTTAAGTATAAAAATGAGTCACGAATTTACATACATAAGTGTATCTTTGAGAGCATCTGTAAACAAAAAACTGTCTGGATTTAAAAATATATATATATATATATTTGAAACTTCTGCTTATGGAAAAAAGGCAGCTCAAGAATAAATATATATAAATCAAAGCCTATATTTAAGAAAAAAAATGAGAAATAAAATAAAAATGTATCTTAATATTTATAGTATTCAAATATATGATCTCCAATTATTTTTACTAATATATTTATAAGATATTTTAAACATATAAAATTACTTGAATAACACAAATTTGTTGAAATAGTTTTAAAATGTAATATTAGTATCTACATATTGTAAATTTATCTCCTTACTTATAACAGTATCTCAATCTGACATGCTTACAGTTAGTCAACCTTTGTCGGCCAGTTCAGAAACATGGATCTTAATGGATGCGGTTTCAGTGATCCGCAGGCGCAGTTGAGTCTGGCGCTGGCCAAGAAGGACATCCGCGAGTTCTATGATGCCCTGGAGATGGGAGCACAGCCGAATCTGCAGGATGAGCGACACACTAGCATCTACGAGAAGGCGCTGTCCACAGCGGGAAGTGCGGACTTCATTGAAGCCTGTCTGGCACACGGCTGTAACGTGAATCATGTGAGTAAATTGAATAAAAAATAAATAGAATAAAATATAAAATTAAAAAATTAAAAGATTAAAATCGAAACGAATATCGTATCGAAAATCTTTGAATAAAGGTTTCGTAGCGGTGAACCGGTTTTTGCATGTTTCGGTTTTGAAATACCAGTATGGTTTCGGTTCAAAAAAAAAATGTTTTTTGCAAAAATATAATTAGATTAATAATATAATAATAATAATAAAAAAGGCATTACTTTCTTAATTTTTCATTCACACATTTCTTTCACTTATTCTTCAGTTTGATGTAGTTTAGTTACATTTGAACAATTTTAATATTTCATTTAACAAATTTATTTTATTTGCGCTTATTCAGTGCTATGAAAATTCGATCAAGAATATCACAAATAAAAAGTTAATTTTTAAGCATATGAAAATTAAAATCAAAAATCAAAATTAAAAATGAAAAAACATTTTATTTTTTGGTGTATGAAAAAGCCAAATTAACCATTATAAATAAAACGGTTACTAAACGGTTATTTCGGTTTACAGTTTTCGGTTTTAAGGTTTCGGTCAAAAGAAAAATTTTTTGTTCGATTATGGTTTCAGTTACGGTTTTCAATTTCAATCAGTTTTTACCGGTTAAAGGTTACGGTTCCGATTAGGGTTTTAATCCCTGCAAATAAGTAAATATATATAGGTGAAAGAAAATAATTATATAAATTAGCTTCCCACAAAAATTAGAAAACTGGAGCCAAAGAGGGGACAAGCCTCGGAGTTCTTTGCATTCCCATAGAGATAAAGACCAGATAAGATAAAGATAAATAAAATAAGTGAACAAACAAAAATAAAGTTAAATGCATTAGATTCCCACCTCTGTGACTGTAAGGAAATGAGGAACAATTCATTAAGTTGTTTTAACTAAAATAATGAATTCTTTATTTAAGAAATTTTAGCATTTTATGTAGTTTTATAGAAGTAAAAATTAAATAAAAAAAAGTTTACAAATACATTGACTAATAAATTCGCTTTCAGATCAATCAAAAACTCAACAAGGCTGCGATTAACTACGCCGCCGACTCGAGAGATGCCCGCAATCTGGAGGTGCTCCTGCGCCGACCCGGGGTCCAAGTGGACCGCAAGTACGAGCAGCTGACGCCGCTCAACTCGCTGGCCAAGAATCTCACGGCGGACAATGTGGACGAGGTTCAGTGCTGCATGAGGAGCCTCCTCGACTACGGAGCCTCGGCCAATGCGGTGGATCAGCGGGAGATGACGCCACTGCACTATGTGCTGAAGAACAAGAAGATTAAGGCCGACAAGAAGCAGGAGCTGGTGCTGTTGTTCCTGGCCCAGCCCAAGCTGGACATCGATAGCTATCGCAACGGAGAAGTGCGTCAGCTGTTGCAGCAACAGTATCCGGAAATGCAGCTGCCAGCACCAAGAGACGCAACTGGAGACGGAGAGATCGACTGCGAGCGTCTAATGCGAGTGCTTCGAGATGGAGATGAGTCCCAATTCGAGCAGCTGCTGGCGGAACACAATAGCAGCATTCTGGACAAGGACAACTTGCGCAATACGACGCAGGAGCAGTATATGCCACTGCTGCTGGAGTCCATCAGGGAGGGCAAGCAGCAGGCCCTCGAGGCGATCCTCGGCACGGGCATCAACGTCAACAAGACGCACCCGGGAGAGGCCAAGCTACCCGTTGAAATCTCCATCGTCAGGGGCAACTGGAGGGCCTTGGAGAAGCTGCTCCATCATCCAGAGCTGAAAGTTCCGCCAGGTTGGTATCTTTTTAAATATGTACATAGAATTTATGAAACTTATAATTTGTAAAATAAGTCTAAGCTAAATCCTGTTCTTTATAGAAAATCGTATATTATATTCATTAGCGAACCGGTTATCGGCGATTGAAGCGAGCAGGGCGCAAAGTCTCTTAAT
Organism: Drosophila limbata; assembly: GCA_963924055.1. Classification (NCBI taxonomy): domain Eukaryota; kingdom Metazoa; phylum Arthropoda; class Insecta; order Diptera; family Drosophilidae; genus Drosophila; species Drosophila limbata. Next base: position 23,856,386 of record OZ001355.1, on the reverse strand, counting down.
TACTTAAATATCGTTTCTTTCTATTAATTCAGTGTCAACATGACTCGTATATCTTATTTCCATACCTTATATCCGCGAGCGTATCGCGTCGGCGAGTAAAGCGAGCAGGGGTCGAAGTCTCTTAGTAGCTAAGTCAACATAACTATATATTATTTACACACCTCAACATATCTTTATCTTAATTTCACACCTTATAACCGCGAGGGTATGGAGTTGGCGAGTAAAGCGAGCAGGGGTAAAAGTCTTTTAGTATATTTAATATCGTTTCTTTGTATTAATTCAATGTCAACATGACTGTATCTTATTTTCACACCTCAACATATATTTATCCTATTTCCACACATTATGTCCGCGAGCGTATCGAGTCGGCGGGTGAAGCGAGCAGGGGGCAAAGTCTCTGAGTAACTTCAATATCGTATTTGTGCACCAATATAATATTAACATGACACTTACATTTACCCATCCACTTCATCAGGTGCTTCCCTGCTCAACACTGTCATCAGCAGACTGGAGGAGCCGCCCCTGGATGATTTCTGTGACCATCCCAAATGCTTTGAGCTCCTGCTCTCCAGCGATCACGTGGACATCAATGAGGCGGATGCCTCCGGACAAGTTCCCCTTCACTATGCCGTCAAGTACCGCAACACGAAGGCGGCGCAGACACTGCTCCACCATGGCGCCTACATTGGCGCCAAGAGCAAGTTCAAGGAGCTGCCCATACAAGACATGTCGCCGGAGTTGCTGGAGCAGCACTTTGACTCCTGTGTGACCACAAATCACCAGAAGCCGGGTGTCAAGACCTTTGAGATTATCATCAACTACATGAATCTGATGCGCCAGGAGAAGCCTGGCCGGGGATCATCGTCAGCGTCATCGAGTCAAAAGCTGCAGGACGAGATGACGCCCATTGCCCACATAGCCGAGTCCAAGGAGCTGCGTCACCTGCTGCAGCACCCGTTGATCTCGAGCTTCCTCTTCCTCAAGTGGCATCGACTCTCGGTCATCTTCTACCTGAACTTTCTGCTCTACTCGCTCTTCACCGTCTCGATCATCGGCCACATTCTCCTCAAGTTCCACGAGAGCGAGCACAAGGCTCTGACTGCCCTCTTTGGACTCCTCTCCTGGATTGGCATTGTTTACCTCATCGTTCGGGAGATCATACAGTTTGCCATGTCGCCAGTGCTGTACTTCTTCTCGGTGACCAATCTCATGGAAGTGGCTCTGATTCTCCTGTCCATGGTAACCTGTTGGCAGTCTGGATTTGAGCAGGAACCGCAACGGGTCCTGGCCGTGTTGACTGTGCTCTTGGTGGCCATGGAGTTCTGTCTGCTTGTGGGCTCGCTGCCAGTGCTCGCCATCTCGACGCACATGCTCATGTTGAGGGCTGTCTCCTCGAGCTTCATCAAGAGCTTCGCCCTCTACTCGATCTTCGTGCTCACCTTCAGCTTGTGCTTCTACATTCTCTTTGGCAAGGCCAAAATGCAGGAAGCTGCGCAGTCTGGAGACGACGGAGACTTCAATAGCTTCTCGGTGCCCATCGAGGCTCTGATCAAGACCATCGTCATGATGACGGGCGAATTCGATGCCGGGGATATTAAGTTCGACAGCGTTTCCACCTATTTGATTTTCCTGCTCTTCGTCATCTTCATGGCCATCGTGCTCTTCAATCTGCTCAACGGTCTGGCCGTCTCCGATACCCAGGTGAGTTGGCAGCTGGGATATCCTTATGGCACTATTCCCTTTGGAAATATTCAAACATCTCAACAATTCTAGATTTCCAAAACAAAAAAAATGCAAAGCTTCTTTAATTCCAAAAAGTTTTAAAAGTTACAAAAGTAATGAAAATTTTGTATTTTTTTATTTATACTCAATTTTTGAGATTTCTTTAAATACCAAATATACTAAACATACCAAAAAGTATTAAAGTCTCAGAAAATTACCATAGTACAAAAAAAAATAATAATAATAATAATACTAAAATACTGAAAATGATGTGATTCCAAAAAAAATATTAAGATCTACTAAAATTAGAAAAATTTTAAAAGATAAATAAGTACGGAAAATTTATTTTTTATTTATTTCAAATCAGTTTTTGATTTTTTTTTTAATACCAAATATACTAAACATACGTAAAAAGTACTAAAATCTGAGCAAAACACCAAAGTACCAACAAAATTCTAAAATAAAGAAAACAAACTTCTAAAATACTGAAAATGATATAATACAAGAATAATACCAAGATCTACTAAAGTTCGAAAAAGTTTTAAAAGATAGAAAACAATACTAAAAATTATGTATTGCTTATTTGTACTCACCCCTTTCAAAAAATACTAAAATCTCAGAAAAATACTAAAGTACCAAACAAATTCTAAAATAAAAAATACTAAATACTAAAAAATACCAAATTCTACTAAAACTCGAAAAAGTTTTAAGAGATAAGAAACAATACTGAAAATTATATATTTCTAATTTGTACTCATCCCTTTCAAAAAAATACTAAAATCTCAGAAAAATACCAATTTTCCAAAAAAAAAATATCAAATTTAAAAAAAAAATACTAAAAAACTGAACATGTTATAAAACAAAAAATACCAAAATCTACTTACGTTTCAAAAAGTTCTTAAAGATACAAATATACTGAAACTTAAGCAATATTAATTTGTGCTCATCATTTACACAGGCAATCAAAGCCCAAGCGGAGCTGAACGGCGCCATCTGCCGCACCAGCACCTTGATGCGCTACGAACAGGTGCTGACTGGACGCCACGGACGCACCGGCTTCATAGTCAACAGTCAACCCTTCCGCACCATTTGCCAGCGACTGATGAACATCTATCCCAACTATATGTCCGTGCGACAGATTTCCATACTGCCCAACGATGGCAACAAGGTGCTCATTCCCATGATGGACATCTACGAGCTGAAGGAGCTGAGAAATGGACATGGCAAGGACAACAACAAGACAAGCTTCCAACCCCTGGCCACAACTGCCAAGTCGGAGCAGCAGAAGAAGCTGCTGGATCCGCCACTGAAATTGCTGCCCTGCTGCTGTTCCCTGTTCAGTGACAGGTGTTCCCAGATCGATAACAGAACTGTTAAGCTGGCCCTCGCTGTTATCGATCAGAAATCGAATGCAGAGGTGAAACGTCAGCGGGAACAGTTCACGGAGAGACGCCTCCAGCAGATGGAACAGAAACTGGAACAAGTTTTACAGCTGCTCCGTCAGGAGAGGAATTAATCCCTATGGACGGCAGTCCACGCTAGTGACGAAAGCATTACGACTTGCAATATATACAGGAAAAATGGAAAATTTGCTACGACTGTCCGATCAAATCTATGAAAAACATTGAAATGCAATTTTGTGACGAACGATACTTAATTGTATACATAAATTGTTCTGTGACATTCGGAACATTACGCAAAAAGGTTGCGATTCTTCTTTCCTATTAAAAATTAAAATTAATTAAAATGTTTTGAGAATTATTTAAGTAAATAATTTTGTATCGTACGTCACAAAATTGAATATCAGTTATTTTGGGCCATGCAAAGAGTTTTTTCGCTAGAAGATTGTTAAAACTAGCGAGTTAAACATGACTGGCTTACACATATTACCAGTATTTACTTATAGACTTCGCTTTAACTCGAAGATCTTGGAAGTGTGCCCGATTCGTCCAGATTTATGAATAGCAAGCTATTATCTTGTAGTCAGAAATTGTTTTATTAACATACGAATATATAAATATAATTAAATTTAACAAAACCCTTATGAGTTATAAACTGAATAACTGAAATAATCACTATTATAATAGTAGTTATGATCTTTTTTCAATATATTTAAATATACTATATACTTATATACAATTCAAACTGAAAAACATAAACAATTTGTTGTCTGCTATTTTTGTTTCACTGCAATTAATTATGTTCGCCTATTTGTCAACAAACTCTCTGGTTCTTTAATTATATAAATATACTATATATATCATATATATTTATTTTTCATTTATCATTTTCACACAGATTGCTTGAGTATGTGTGTGTGTGCACAGTGGCCTCAAAATTTTGAATTTCAAATGTTCAGTTTAAAATTGGTTTGACATCAGTTAATAAATTTTGACTTTTCGATAAGTATACGTTTAAGTATAAGTAGTATAAGTATAATGGTTATATAATATTTAGACAGTAAATATTGTATAAACGAATATCTTTACTGTACCATTTTGTACCCGAGTAAATATTTAATTGCAAATGTTAAATTTATGTTTAGTTTTCTTTTTGTTTGATTTGATATGATTCGGTTCATTGTGACTATATATACTTATTATCGTTATGTTATGCTTTATAACTGGGAACTGGATCAAATCAAATCAATTTCATGGCCTAACAACTTTGCTAACGGCCAACGAGGCCAATTAAACCAAATGATTGATGTCTAAAAATCATTAAATTTAATAAATTTGATAGTTTCCGAACCCAGAAAATTGCTAACTAATTTTAAAAATTTTATGCAATTGGAAATTTTGTTCTAAAAGCTGATTGATTTGATTTGGATCCGTTGAAAGTTGAGCGCAGCTATGAATAATATAATTTGTTTATCTTTCTTTTTCTTTTTTAAATTGATAATGTTTTTAAGCTATGCATTTATTAATTAAATATTTGATTATGCTTAGGATGTCTAAAAACGCTTTTCTAATATCAAAAACTTGTCACTTTACAGCATTTAATTTGTTTTTGTTTTTGCTGGTTGCTATTCATATTGTTGTAACGGCAAATTAAAATAATTGACATTGTTCTCAGAGCATGTTAAACAATTTGTATGCTTTGCCTATTTGTTATAATTAAATATTAAATATTATTTATGTTTATATTTATATTTGTTTTATTTGAATTGGTTTTTCTTTTGTGTTTGATATATGAAACGTTAACTTTTTTTTGAACCTCAACGCTTTAATTTACAACAAATAAAATCGTGTGTATTTGTTTTTGTAAGGCATGCCTAATCAAACCAGCTGTAACTGTATTATCGTTATCAGTATGTACACTTTAATTTGTTATTTATTATTATGTTTTTGTGAGCACCTATACCCCGGGAAAATTTTTAAACATTGGGAATGGAAAATATTTGTTTGCGTATTACAAGAAAAAAAATTTAAAAACTTGTTGGCAAAATTTTAATCAAAAAGTCAACTTAAAAAACCTTTAACATTTCCATAATGTTTAAAAAGAAACAAAAAAATTATTCAATATTTTTTTAAAAATGTCTTGCATACCTTAAAATTTAAAAAAAAAGAATAAAAATAGTTCAATATTATTTTATGTCTTTCATACATTTTGAATTTAAAAAAAAAATAAAAATTCAATAATTTTTAAATTTCTTTTCTACATTACGAATTTTAAAAGAAGGAAAAATAATATTTCAGTATTTATGTTTATTTTAAAATGTCTTTCAATTGTGAGCAAAAACTTTTCTTTAATAAAAAATCTTTACAAAAACTAAAAAATAATTCAAAAATAATATGAATAATAAAAAAAAATATACAAAAAAATTAATATTTCAAAAATAATATTTATTGAAATATTAAGCAACTAGCTTGTATATTTTTGATAGTTTTGTAATTGTTGTTAGGTCGTCAAATGAAGTGTGGATGTAAAATATTATAATCTGCAAATTTGAAATAATATAAAAGGGCACTAAACGGAGCATAGATGAGTTAAAAATCGTACTGAATTATTATTGTTGTATATGCATGTGTTTGTTGTTGTATTATAATATTATTAATTATTAGAGCCCAACGGTCTCTGTTGCACTGCGGTGCTATGAGCTATGTTAAATGCATAGAACTGTTTTTGTTTGCTTGTTTGTTGTTTCTTCTTGTTGTTGTTGTTGTTGTTGTGGTTGTTGTTGCAGTTTGGTACATTGTTTAGTTAGTATTAATATATTTTGTTCATTTTAAATTGGACTAGTACTAAAATTGCTGGGGTTTTTGGATAAAAGCATTTAATTACTATAATTATACTCGTGGCCTGCTTTGTGGGATCCTTTTGTTTCCTATTTTGTTAATTTGTTGTTTTTGTTGTTGTTGTTCAAGCTCTGGCCCCTGGCACAGGTAATGTTTAATTAATTAATTGATTAATTAAAAATTAATATCCCTCATTCGTTTTATTGTCGTTATACTCTATGACTAAATAAAATGTTGTCTTGCTTTGTTTTTTCCTTTTTCTGGGCTTATCTATAAATGTATTGATAATTCTAATCAAATTAAGAACATTTTTATTTATATTTTTAGCGTTTATTATTAAAGACAATTTAAATTAAAGCTTGCTTTAAATGATTTTTCTTTATGTTTGTTTTTAATTTATGTTTATCTGGGTTTCTATTGCTATTTGTTATTATTATTTTGTTTATGTACAGAGTTCTATTGTAAATTCTATGTAATTATTGGGTAATATAAGAGTACGTATGTATGTATGTTAAAGTATGTATATTTAATCCTTGCAATTGTTTTTGTTTTTTTTTTTTTTTGTTATCAATTATAAATATCACTTAATTGACGAGTGTTTGGTTTCTGTTTCTGCTTCTGTTATTTGTTAATTTGTTTATCTTATTTGTTTGTTACATTTCATTAATTTTAATTCATTTATCAATTTGTTAACAATTCTAATTAAAAGTTATGATCTTAAGTTTGCTGTTTCTTGTGTAAAAATTGCAGTTAAAATCACAAGTGTGTACGTTTTGTTTTGTATTTGTATTTGTATTTGTATTTGTATTTGGAGATAACGATTTAATTGGTACCATAATTTCAATTTTTCATATCAATCGCTGTCTGATTGTCTGTGGTTTTTCAAGTTGGAAAGTTCGAGTAGAAGTGTAAAAGTGTGCGCTGCACTGTTATCTGTTATCAGTTATCTGTTATCAGTTATCTGTTATCAGTTATCTGTTATCAGATATCTGTCATCTGTTATCCTGTTCGATGTTGCAACTTAAATATGATTAAATTTAAATCCAATTCTCACAGAATATACGTATGTATGTGTATAAATAAATTAAGTTTCTTTGAAACTTTGACCAAGGCCCAAAATTAGATGTAGTTACAAATCTAGTTAGTATAGGTATAAGATGTATAAGTATTTAATTAATGTTATCAAATGTTCGTGGAAGCTTTGTATAGAAGATCGTTATTGCGAAAAATTTTGATTTCACTTTTAGTTAGACTAAATAAACAATGTATGCCTACAGTAAGTATTCGATATAGCGTTAAGATCATAATTAAATATATGGTATGTATAATTATATACGATAATCATAAAAGTTGTCAATGCACATTGCTTTTAGGTAGGACTGCGATTCTCAACTGGTTCAGGTTGTATTTGTTACAGGAATAATAACGATAACATTTTCTTTCTTAAGTACAAATAATCATAGATAAAACCCAATTGGATTTCCCTTAGCTATTACGCGATTTAATTGCTTTTTGGAATGTTTAATCACTTGACTTGTTGTTGTTGTTTTTTTTTGGCTTGAGTTTTTGTTTTTGTGGACTTTGAGAATGAGAAGTGGGGCGGGGAAAAGTATTTTTGAGTTCTACTATTTTGTAATACTTTGTTTTTTGTACTTGAACAATCGGTACGCATAATATAATCTAGAGAATGTTAGAGTTTTTATTTTTTTGTAATGAATATACCAACAAAAAAGAAAAACCTCTCTTAAATATTTCATACAATCGTTGCTAACTAATTTATACACAGCGTACAGTGGCTCATAGCTCTTTTCGACCCACTACATATTTTTGACTATATTTAAAAAAAAAAAGAAATTATTTCGTTTAAGCAATAATTAACAAATCTCCTTTAAAATTTTTATTATGCTAGTGGATCAAATTAGCTGGCAGCCACTGTATGCTCATGTTAATGTTTTATACTGCTTTTTTATTTAATTTATGCTATGATTAATTGCCTCATTTTGTTTAGATTAAAATACTTCCTTTGGCATATGTACAAAATATATATCGATATATATATATAGCATTAAAGAAAATGAAAATCTATTAACTAAAACTACGCTGCGATTTTGTTAGTTACATTATGTTTAATGCTGGGTAATTATTAATCGTATTTTTTATTGTATTTTATTGTATAATTAAAAACAACCTTCAAAATATCTTCGAAATCGGCCGATATATATGGCATATGCATATATATCTATAGACTGATTGATTGATTGACGACTAAACGAAAAACACCAACCGATTAGTTAGTTATATTTATCATATATAGTATGTATATGTTTGTATACACTCTATATTATATCAATTTAATATTTATGTATTTAAATTTATATTAATTTAAATGTTAGTGTATTCATTTGTTGTTGTTTTGATTTGTTTTTGAGTATTACAACTTGTACGCACTGTACGGAATTTAATGCACGGTTTTGTTAACACAGAGTTTATATTGATTTCGTAAACTAAAACTAGAGTTAGAACTAAACTAGTCTATGACTAAGCTAATCATTAACTAGACTCTAAACTCGACTTGGCTGGACGCACAGCGCACTGTTACCAAGTCAGCATTGAATGGATTTATATATATATTTAACTATATATATATTTTTATTGGATACTTAGTTCCATTTAAGTATCGTATAAAGCGACTAGTATTGTTGTATATATAGTATTTATATAGATACTTGTATAGTTAACTCGACTATAATAACAAATGTCCTTAGATACGCTGCCAAACTTCTCTCAGACTGGAGATTGTCAACTTGGACGCTTCCCGCTTCCGACTCCTGTTGACGCTTCTTGTTGGCTAGCTGATGAGGTGCTGCTGCTGCTGCTGCTGCTGCAACTGTTGCTGGTGCCGCTGCAACTGTTGCTGCTGCTACCACTGCAACTGTTGCTGCTGCTGGTGCTGCTTGTATTGCTCTGGCATTCCCTACAACAATATCGACAAATTGCAAACACAAGTTAGAAAAAATACAGCGGGAGAGTATCAAAAATTTCTGAATAAATAAAATAATGATTAAAATTCTTTTTCATTTTTTTCCTTGCAATTGGATTTTGGCTTAAAAGCCAGATTTAGTGTTTTGATGGGAAAAAAGCTTAATTTGGCTGAAAAAAGCTAAATTTGACGAAACAGTCCATCCAAATTTAGAAAGAAGAGTTAATCTGTGAGTTTTGTTAGGATAGTTCATACAATAACAGAGTTTTTGATTCTAAAGGTTAATTTGCATCCGATTGTTCCTAAGGCAGCTATATGATATAGTCATCCGACTTTTACCCAATTTGGTCAGAATGTAAGAGACAGTCCCAAACATACAATCTGTGAGTTTGGTTGAGATATCTTAAGAAACAAAAAAGTTTCTTGACCCCAATTTGACCCACTTGTAGGTCGAATTTCGCAAAACGCCGACTTATTGCACGATGAAATTATCTTATCTATGTTTTGTGAAAATCTCAGCTTTCTATCTTTTACCGTTTGGGCTACAGTCAGTCAGTCAGTCAGTCAGTGAGTCAGGACAAAGAATTTTATATATATAAGAAGAAGATATGTAAGTGCAGAATAAATTTGGAGGCAAGATCATGACCAAAACATTTTTTACATTTATGCTTCCTTTTCTTTTGATTCTAATTTGTATCTTTTTTGTTTCCTCTTTAGGCAGTGTATTTAAAATAAAATTACAGGTGTCTAGACCGTATAAAGTATTTTTGATAAGTTCTCAGAGACTATAAGAGCTAGAGACACCAAACTTGGTATGTAACATAGGTTCCTCTGTATTGCAAGCAGATTCAGTTTGTTTTAAAATTTAGCCACGCCCCCTTAAACGCCCTCAAATTACCTTCTCTTGGTGTGATGCTCCATCTCATGTTTCTGCTCCCGCTCCGACTGATCCGACTGCGTTCCCATATTGACTGAAGGTCATCTCTGCTGATCAGCAGTTGCAGTTGGAGCTGCATCAATTGTATTCTCTTGAAGATTCGACTCGGGATCATAGTCGTAGAACACCTGCGATGTATCGCCCTGCACATTGACATCAATGGGAGCGTCCACATCGATGGGAGCTGAGCCGCTTTCCAGGCTGAAATCGCCGCGTGGCGGCTCCTTTGGACTGTCGACCATTATCTGCACAGTGGGCATCAGGCACGAATCCAACGCACTCTCGGAGGAGCCTGAAGTGATGCGGATTTGCGGTGGCTTTGGTTTCTCCTGACAACTTGGATTTGTGGATGTTTGATGATGGTTCTCGTCGTCCTCCTCCTCCTCCTTGTACTCCTCGCTCTCGCGGTGCACCAGGACATGGACCAAGGTGGCATTGTCCGGTCGCAGACTGAGCGCATGTCCATGTGGATGCGCCAGTGGATGCGTTTGTTGTTCCGGCGACGGTCGGGTGACAATCACTTCCGGTGCGGGAGCCTCAGCTGAAAGTTATTTAAAAATGAATATATATATGTATACATGTAAAATATATATACTATGATTCAACACATACAGACATAAGCGTTCTTGTTAACTCTTAAAGCGCTTTGTGCGGACAAGCCTCTTTCTAGGGGCGGTTTCTTGCGAATAAAACTCGAGGCGCGTTTACGCGTCGTTGGAGTTGTTGTTGCTGTTGTTGCCGCCTCGCCGACGTTAACTACGCCGCCGCCAGCAGAGACTGAGGCAGCGACAGCGACAGCGACTGAGGCAGCGACAGAGGCGGAGGCAGAGGAGGATGTTGAGGTTGTTGTTGTTGCTGTGGTGTTGTTGTTGTTGGTGTTTATTGCAGCTGTGAAATTGCACGGCATTAGTGTCTTAGGATCGTGATTAACATTTAATTACAAATTACAAATACAATAGGTTCGTGTGACAGAGATTAAAGTTCATAGGTTGAATTATACCCGGTACTTTTTAAGATTCAAAAATAAAACAACGAATACAATATCCCCTTTTACTTAATTTTTAAAATCTATTTTCCATATTTTATTTATTTTGCATCTTCATAAAATACAAATTTCTTCCTAATTAAAAAAAAATATTTTTTTTAATTAAACTAAAAAAAGGAAATTTAGATCCGTTTTTTTTAAAACGATATAATTTCTCGAAGTTTCAGATTTCATAGGTATTTCCCGATGCCCAGAAGACATTTAAAAAAAAACAGACAATTCTTTTCAACACGATAAATCAAATATCCTATAAAATTTGCAATAAAGAATACTATGCAAAAAATTAAAAAAATATATATATATACAGGGTGACCAGAAAAAACGGAGACAAACATTTTTAGCTATAATTTTACTAAACGAGAGAAATTTAGCAAAGCAACAATTAGTAAGGATAGAGTGGATCACTAGTAGTAAGATTCTCAGCCGGATCTGAAATGGCCTCCTCCAGCTGCGATGCACAGGCCCAAACGTGATTTAAAATTGTTGGCCATGGGCCGCAGGTCGGCGATAGGAGCGCATCCTTTTCACAGATGAGAAGCTGTTCACAGTCGAGCAGGCCCACAACCACCAAAACGACTGGATCTGGTCCGTAGAGGCTCCGGGTACGTCGGCCATTGTCAAACATCGCCAAAATCCGAAGTCCGTTATGGTCAGGGGCGGCATTTGCGCCAGCGGCAAGAAACCTCTGGTTTTCGTGGATCAAGGGGTTAAAAGAAACCAAGAAGTGTACCGCCGCGACATTCTCGAAGCCGTGGTAATTCCTTGGGCCCAACTGCACTTTGGCGATGCGGACTGGACTTTTCAACAGGACTCCGGCCGGCTCACAAGGCGAAAATGACGCAAGACTGGTGCAAAACTCATTTTCCGGACTTCATCTCGTCTGCTGAATGGCCACCCTACTCGCCGGATTTCAACCCGATGGACTACAGCGTGTGGTCGATATTGGAGGCCAGGACCTGTGCTAAGCCTCACAAAAGTTTGGAGGCGCTGAAGCAATCGCTGCTCTTGGAATGGAACCGACTGTGTCCCAAGGACCTGCGGCCCATGGCCAACAATTTTAAATCACGTTTGGGCCTGTGCATGGCAGCTGGAGGAGACCATTTCGAAACCGGCTGAGAATCTTACTACTAGTGATCCACTTTATCGTTACTAATTGTTGCTTTGTTAAATTTCTCTCGTTTAGCAAAATTATAGCTAAAAATGTTTGTCTCCGTTATTTCTGGTCACCCTGTATATATATTTCTTTAAGGTCCAAAAACTTTGATACTTTCGATATTATAAATAATACAGTGTTGGAAAAAATAAGAGAAACGAAAATTATTTCGACATTTCAAACAAATTTTGAAAATTACAATAATGATGTGCAAGAATCCCGTTGTTTTGTTAAATTTTGAAAATTATGAAACTTAAATTAAATATTTTTTCCAAAGTAATTTTAAAAATACAAAAAGTAATTATCGCTTTTATTATTTTTTTCATCCCCTATGTATTTCTTTCATGATACCTTAAAAAAACTAATTCAGTTAATATTAAATAAATTTTAATGAAGTACCGGGTATATCATAGTCGGCTACCCAACTATGCTGGTTAAGTAATTGTGATTAATAGATTACACTTAAAAGAACATGTCATGAAAGTGTAACAAATTGAGAGTGTCTGTACAAAGGAATGTTTTGTGATTGAGCAAAAGCAACGAGATTGATATCGAGAGAGAGCGAAAGATAAAAGTTGAGAGAAAGAGACTTAAAAGCCGCAGTATAATGATAATATATACATAAATGTGGTATGCAATTAATGGATATATCAATGAATTAATCGGTGGTGCAGTCTATGGCTATGACTCGGTGGTTCTGTGAAGAGTATTTACAAGAGTATTTACAATATACAAAATATCAATAGTGATTGTGATTGTGATTCTATTTTTTAGTGAGTTGTTGGCTTGTGGTTGAGTTTTAGAGGCACTTGTCAATAATTACTTTTTCTATGTACTGAAGGTGAGGTTAAACTGTCATCGACAGCATCCTGATGACGCAAAAAGAAATTATAAAAGCTTCGGCGACGATTTGCTCTAGGCGCTTCCACAAATATGCTACCGCTAATGATAGATAATAGATAATAGATATACTTGAAATAATAATCGTAAATCACAAACATAAATTTCTGTTCTTTATTGAATTGTTAGTCTAATAAGTAAGACAGATAGAAAGATACTTGGATCAATTTTTTCTGTACGGTTTTTAAGATATTTGTAGACACTGCAATTTTTTGACGAAAATACGGATTCAAGTTTGTCATAGAACTCTGTACAAAAAAAGCTGTAAAATTTAATAAGCTGTACATTTTGAATATATTTGTAATATACATATAAGATAGAATAAATGTATTATGTGTGTATTTTAAGACGGGAAATTTCACAAAAATTGTAGGAGATTTTTTAAAGAGAATTTATTTAATTAATTGTGTGAATTTTGTAGAGTCTAACCAATTTCAACTTAATGACTTAGTTTAGTAGCTCGAGGAAAGTTAAATTATCTCTGTGTATACAATACAGCTAGTCAAGTAATTTGTTTGACAAAGAAACATTATTTGAAAAGCAGAAATATTTTTGGCATTAAAGTTCACATACTGTTTGTACACTGATAAAAAATTCGTTAGCTTAACAATGCATTTTTTATGAAAATTCGGAGTTCTAAGACAAAAATCGTAGTTTTCGAATTTTCTTTTAAAAAATGCATCGATAAACAAAAATCCACTACAAATTACAAAGCAACTGAAGTTTTATAACAATAATTTCAGTATTTTTTGCAATTTTTCTATAAGAATAAAATTAATTTGAGAGTATTTTTCTTCTTATTTAAGAATCCGGTGTAGATTTGAGTACTATGGAATGTTTTTAATTTTAAAAGGAATGCAAAATATAAGAGGTACAAGGATAATCGTGATAGAGCTTAAAGGCAAGCAGCGACTAAGTTAGCAACTGAGAAGATAATCAACTAAAATTTCGCATTCAGTGTCTAATTTAAGAATTATTGTTTCAGAGAGAGTTACTTGGGATAGATCTCTACTTACAAATGATATCGTTTTACTTTTTTTAATTGTAATTAAGAACTGCAGATAGATTTAAGTTGTAGAGCGTATTGCAGCAAATGAGAGTTAAGTAATTATTTTTTTGGCATAGACTGTTTGAATTTTGTTTGTAGTTTGCTTTGCTTTTGAATGAGGAGCGAGTTTGGGATGTTGAAACTAGTTACAAAGTCGACTTTAAATATAATTATATATAGATAGGTATATATACTATATATGAGTGAGCTGGTGGCGGCGAGAAGAGAACTTAAAAAACAGTTGTAAGTTTTGCTATTTTTAGTTTTTTTTTTGTTTTTATTTGCTGTGGATGTTAACTAACATTGCCTTTACCTAAGTAATTTAAGCCACTAGGCTGGGAGCCACTTCTTAATACGGCTGTGACCATATCTGCGAGCAAGGACTCATAGTTTAGGGAGATACAAGAGGATATGCTAAAAATAGGGCTCAATTTTTATATCGTGGAGCACAAAAATACATTAAATTCAAATTCAATTTATTCATTTGATCAATGTTGCTGTAATTGTTGCTGGTTTATGATTGTGAAAGCCTTTCGCCTAAAAATTGCATTTCGAATCACGATTACGTAGTGTATTTGTGTGTGTGTGTGTGTGTGTGTCATGTGTGTGTATAAGCTTGGGTGTATGGGTTAAGGATTAACTACCGTTTGCCCAGCTCATCGCTTTGTTGTTTGATATCCTTGACCACATCATCGGCCCCAGAGACGAGCATCAGTGGAAGATTCAGCCAAGGTCCTGCCAGCTCACTGAGATCGGAGCCGTCGGAGGCACGCGAGGATTTGCGGGAGGAGGCGCGACTCGAGCAGGCAGTTCCTCGACGGCTCACCTGAAACAATTTGGGTTTTTCAATATTTTATGAATAATTTGAGCATTAATTAACATTTGAAACAGGGATTAAAACCCTAACCGAACCCGTAAACTTTACCCGGTAAAAACCGATTGAAATTTGAAACCGTAATCGATTAAAAAATTATCCATTTGACCAAACCTGAAAAACGAAACTCTGTAAACCGAAATAACCGTTTAGTAACCGATTCACGGTTATTAAATTTTAAAACTTAAAT
Source organism: Drosophila limbata (assembly GCA_963924055.1). NCBI lineage: Eukaryota > Metazoa > Arthropoda > Insecta > Diptera > Drosophilidae > Drosophila > Drosophila limbata. The sequence goes on along the minus strand of OZ001355.1, from coordinate 23,841,299 downwards.
TTTACTGTTAATGCATAATCTTCGAATTTAAAACTAATTTTTTTATTTTTTTATTTCTTATGAATAAAATTTCCAATGTATTTCTATCTATTTTAAATTCAAAGTATTTAGTTTATCTATTAACATATTCTTATAAAAATGACTTTATTTTGCTGGGAGCCAATATCATACCGGTATTTCCAAACTGAAACAAACAAATAACCGGTAACCGTTACGAAACCGTAATCGGTTAACCGAAGGCCAAAATACTAACTTAACCGAAACCATAACTGAAAACGATTTTTGTTATGATTGTAAGCTTTACATTTTCAATTTTTTTTTTAAATAAAATTTTAAAATAAGCAATTAAATTATATTAACATGTTTACAACTTAAAATACGGCATATTGAAATTTTTAAAGACCTCAACTCACCTGCAGATGGAAGAAATTGAGGGCGGAGAGCTTCGACTGCCAGCCGCCGGGACTGGAAGTTTGTGTGGCACTGTCGCCGGAATTGGACCGTTCTTTTTCGCGTTTACGCCTGTGAAATGACAACGTAATCGGAATATAATAAATATTTCCATATTAAAATACTAATAAATATTAGGATATATTTTTAGGTTGTTGGTTTCTAGCTTGTGTTGGATTTAAATACCGCAAATAGTCCTTCCAGCCGACTTGTATGGTCTTAGCCGCCTTTTCCTGGCGCTTCCAGATCCGCGTCGATGAAACAATTTCCAATTCTTTGCGCGTTGGAAACTGTTTCTTGAACTTGACATCCATTTGTTCCTGCAACTGTTTGAAGTTATCGGTCTCCTCGACATGACCTAGCACGTGCTTAACTAGCGCGTGCAAAATATCGAGACAGTGTATTTTATTGCCCTTAGAGATGGGCAGATTAAATGACACTAAAGCGACATTATTGGGCTTCGAGATGCCCAATGGTGGATCGAGTGAGGCAATAAAATCGGACAGTTGCGAGAAGTGTATAAACTGGGTGGCATGTGGATCATATCTGCAACGATATCAATCAAGTATTGCATTAGTTTCAGAGCACCCAGAAAACACAGTTGTGATACCAAAGATTTAATTCAATTGATATTGATGATATTATACCAAAGTATTTATTTTAGTCATTAGTAAGTTATTTAGTAATTATTGAAGAGTCACTTTTAATTAAAATTGATGTGCATATTTTAAAAAAATTCATAATAATAGTTAAGCTGCAAATATTGTATTAAGTTTAGGCCCGAAAAATGACAGTTGCGATATTATAATATAAATTATAGCAAAGTATGTTTTTTAATCATAAGTAAGTTATTTAGTATTTATTGAAGTTTATCATGAACTTAATGAACTTTAAGCCAAATAACCAAATAAATTAATATGTATTTATTTTTAGTAATGTTTTAAAAGATTCAAAAAAAATAGTTAAACTGCAAAATCAATATGTCAAACTTTCATACGATTTTGGTTTAAAAAAATATATAATTTAAATAATAACTCACAGTTTTATCAATGGGAACCGTAAATTACTATTACATTATGCATTTTTTAATAATTATGGCAAATAAATATTTTTGGCAATTTTTAAAATCAACATAAAAACATGTATTATTTTCTGTGCAATATTTAAAATATTTGAAGTTAAGTATTTTTTATATTCCATAATTTTTAAGCAGCTCCTTTCATATTTATTGTAAGAGAAACCTACTTGGACCAACGTATGTAAAACATTTCCAAGTCATCCTCAACAATGCCAATTTCCTCCTCCTGGTGCGCCTGATTGAAGTTCTCCAGGATGATGGCAATGTACATGTTAATCACAATCATATAACTGATTATTATGAAGCTCGTAAAGTATGTGATGGCCAACAAGGGATGACCGCAGTCTCCATTCGTTTGTCTATTGAAGAACGGATCACAGTCCGGCGGCTGTATCATGAGAGATTCGAGGACATCGTTCCATCCTGCCGATGTCATGAGGCGAAACAACAACTGCATGCTCCGGCCAAATGTCTGAAAATTGACCATGTCATCGAGTGCGCCCTGTAGCTTCACATGGCCAAACAGCGACATGCCCAATATGGCATAGATGAATGTAATCAGTCCGAGTAGAGCGCCAATATTGAACAAAGCCGGCAGTGACACTACCAAGGCAAAGAGCAGCTTTCTTATGCCCTTGGCAGCCTTGATGAGTCGCAGGATGCGTCCGATTCGAAAGACACGAACCACACGCAACAGCGTCGGACTTATGGGCAAATCAATCATGATGTCCTCCATCAGAATGCCGAAGATCGAAGCCAGCACAAGCAGAAAGTCAAACACATTCCACGGCACGGTAAAGTAATGATAACGCAGTCCCACAATCTTCACTATGGCCTCTGTGGAGAGTTGAATAATACATTTTTTAACAAAATAAAATTTAAAAAAATAATTAGTTTATATGTTTAGTTTAAACAAGTTATGTTTTGTGAAAATTTCAGCTTTCTAGCTTTAACCGTTTGGCCTACACGTTGATTCTCAGTCAGTGAGTCAATCAGTCAGTCAGGACAAAGTGTTTTACATATTCAAGTAAAAAGAAAACTGTCTTACTTACCGAGACCAAAGACAGTGGTGAAAAACGCATTGCTTACTTCCAGGATAAAGAATACAGCATGGGGTTGATCGTAGTGCTCGATGCCCATCGTAAGCATATTGAGAAAAATCAGTACAAAGATCGCAATTTCGAATCTGATGACGATTTTGGTATAGTACGTGTACATGACAGACAGAGTTGAAGTTAATGGTACATATATGAAATAAAAGTCACAGATACACATTATGTAATACGATAAATAAATGCGGAATAAAATAACAAAACTTCGGTTTAACCGAAGTAAAAATGCTACTCAAAACTTAGACTTTGTGTAAAAGTTCATATATTTACAAACATTTGAGGAGCATTGCATAAAGTTAAAGTTAAATCTAAAACTATTTATATACATGCTAATTATATTGTACATTTAATTTGGAAAGTAAATTTGCCCCCCATTTTTTTGTAAGTAGAACCCAGAAACGGAATCTACTCGGTCTAAATTCTATTTTACTGAGAGCATGCCCACACTTCACTCAAATGCAATTTAAAGTGCTCGAGAGTTATCATATTATAATAATTATATATATATATAGTTGTATAGAAATGCAATAGGAGATATTTGCATACATACATAGTAATACTTATTTATTTTGTTTATTTAACGACAACTAAAAACAGTCGACAAATAACTTATTTATCAATAAAATTTAAATTAGTTACAAATAATAAGAGAAATACAGATTTAAATTAATTTTAAGTTAATTAAAAAATTTTAATTTTTGGAGTATGGGGGTAAAGTTTTTTCTTTTTTTTTTGTACAAAATGTGCTCTAAAACATCTAAGAACAGCTTTAAAAAGTTAGAGCTAGAGTATTTAAGTGGTTGCATTTCTGATGGCGTTTGTGCGACTTCTTTTTTTTATATATTTTTATTTTTTTTTTTGTGTAATAAAGAAGCGGCAAACACCCTTCGATTCATTAAATGCGTAGAATGTGAAGTGTTCAAATGAATTTTATCACCAAATCGAAAAAAAGATCAGTTAACATAATAGATAGTATTTTGTGTGTAGATATATCTTAGAGAGTGTGTGTGTGCCTAGGCCAGAGAGTATAAGTTAAGTTAAGTAAGACTATCAATAAGTAATTAGGTTAATTAAAACTATATATAATTATAGTTAGTTAGTTAGTTAAGTTAGTTTTATTAGCTGGGTTTTTTGCACAAAGAGAGATGTTTCGTTTGTTTACCTTCTCGAATTGGATAAATCATAAAACATAGCTAAAAAATGATTTATAGGTCGCTTAATAACTTTCTGTGGTTTCTTTCGTCCCAATTTTTTCATAGCGGTGTAATAATGTTTTTGAGATTCGGTGAGAAACATTTCCAACACTCCTCCTTCATACTATAAAAGTGATGAGAATAGAATGAACATTTATTCATATATATATATATATACATTTACAAATACAAAATGGACATTTAGACAAATACACACATTTATATATTTATATATAGAAAACATATCGACAACACACTCTACAGAAAGTTTTTAAGTATAACACTCAACTAACAACACTTTTTTGGGATTAGGATATTGTTTTTTATAATGCACAACTGTACAATTTCGTGGTGAGTTCAGTATTGTAGTGTGGTGTATTTGAAGTGAGCGTCTGGGGAGTTTTATATACAGTCAAGTTGTTTGGGAAGTATGGGGAATAAATAAAGAGGGCCAAAATTAGCTTACCTTCTTTTTGAGCATATTGAAATTATCAATGATAACTCCAATGAATAGATTGAGTGTAAAGAACGATCCGCACACAATAAATATAACAAAATAAATATACGCATATAAATTGGCTTCTCGCTGCGGCTGAAGATCCACTCCCCTGGCATCCACAGCATCCGCCATCACCTCCATCCATCCCTCAAATGTGGCGACCTGAAGCAATGCCAAATATCCCATGCCCACATGATCGAAGGTGATCTTCGAATTGATCCACGTGTAATTCAGGTTAAGGCATGCTTTTTTATCATTCACTTCCTACAAAGTCCAAAATAATTGTTATTTGTTTAAAAAATAATATATTAAGATCAGGGACTGTAGTCATTAAAAGTATTTATTATTAAAATTTTAATTTTAAAGAATTTATTTTGAATATTAAATTATACTTTAAAACACAAGAAATTAAATTTTTGCATTTCTAAAAATATTTTAATAATTTATAATAATAATCTTTACTATTTACAGTCCCTGGCTAAGAAATACGCTATTTTAAGGGAAAATTCATTTGAGGGGTCTGTTTTTTTTTTTAATACTTACATCAATTGGCAGCAATTCGCCCAACTCATTGACGCATTTGAAAAATTTACCACCAAAGAATTGTACACCCATTATGGAGAAAATTAACCAAAAAACTAAACAAACCAAAAGCACATTGAAAATTGATGGTATTGCATACATGAGAGCGTTTACTACAATCCGCATTCCTTGCCACCTGGAATAGAAATGTTTTATGAAATTCTCTAATATTTGCGGGATGGGCGTTCGATTCTACAAAATACAATTTATTTATCTACATATTGGGCCGATTAATTGTTTTTCGAATATCTCAGATCAAAACTTAACTACATTTAAGTTTATATACAGCATTTGAATTGAATTTGAACTTGACTTATTTACAAAGTTTATGTGGATATGATATTTGATAATTGAAATTGAACTATTCTGTTGCTATGTACAGTATTATTTTAGGAGACATGGCGATGCAATGCGGTCTACGTATTTCTATTCGAAATTCATAAAGAAGACGAGATTGTATTAAACACTGCACAGCTCTGACAGCGGATTTATCTTTTAGGAAGCCAATTAGACATACGAAAGTGGAAGAAACCTACGTAGAGAGCTTACTTCATTAATTCGGCATTTTCATGAATAAATCTCTTTGCATTGCAACCTATATTAAAGGCCAGCTCCAGGGTCCGACACTTACCTAGAGATGGCTCTCAGCGGACGTAGGGCTCGCAAAGTGCGCAATGATCGCAGCACCTTGAGGTTCTCATTCTCCTCAATGAGCAGGGAAAAAACAGATACCTAGAAGAGAAAGAAAATTGCATTATAAGTGTGTCATTTTTTCTAAAATCATTAAAAAACATTAACATAAATGAAAATAAACTTTAAAAAGGACTTATTATTATGAAAATCATTGAAAAATAAAATGGAATTTTAAAAATGTTACATTTAAATAGAACTTAAGATAATAAAATCAAATTTTAATATCATTGAATAAAATAATGGTAATAAAAAAATTTTTAAATGTATTAGACATTTTTAGAATAAAAATTACATTTGATTACTATTGATAAAAAAATGAATAAAAACATTAATAAAAATAAAAATTGAATTATAAATGTGACCTTTTTTCTTTTTTATTAAAGAACATTAATATTTACAAATGAAAACAAGTGGGAAAGGCTATAGTCGAGCTCCCGACTATAGGATACCCGTTACTTACATAAATAAATTACAATTTTTTATTGCATGCTTTTAGGCACTTTAATTGCTTAAAAGCTTCAATCAGACAGTACCACCTTTCTGTTTGTCCGATCTTGTTGGGACTTAGTAGGATGATAGGTAATAACAGTAGCTAACTTTCACCGTTTAAAAAAACCTAATATATTGAAAACTGTGCGTGTGGTGGATTTTCGCGATTTACGGAGGCGGATAGGGGCGTGGCAAAATTTTGAAACAAACTTGACCTGCGTGGGGTTTATAGAAATCTGTGTGCCAAATTTGGTTGCTCTAGCTCTTATAGTCTCTGAGATCTATGCGCTCACACAGACGGACAGACGGACGGACGGACAGACGGACATGGCTGTATCGACTCGGCTGTCGATGCTGATCAAGAATATATATACTTTATAGGGTCGGAGATGCTTCCTTCTCCCTGTTACATACATTGCAACGAATACAATATCCCCTTTTACTTATTTTTAATAAGTAACGGGTATACTAAACTTTTAAAAGTACTTATAATTATGAAAATCATTGAAAAAAAAAAAACTTTAAAAGATGTTACATTTAAATAGAACTAATGATCATGAAATCACATTTTAATAAAATTGAATAAAATAATGGTATTTAAAAAATGTTTCAATGTATTAGGAATTTTTAGAATAAAAATTACATTTGATTACCATTGAAATAAATGAATTTAAAACATTAATAAAAATAAAAAGTAGTAATGATCATGAAATTCACATTTTATTATCATAAAAAATAATTGGTATTTAAAAAGTCTTTAATGTCTTTAAAATATCACAATTACAGATACTTACAAACACTATGATAAAATCGAGTATAGTCCAAAAACTGGTAAAATATTTGGAGAATCCGAGAGCAAGCCATTTGAGAACCATTTCGACCACGAAGATGAGACAGAAGGAGAAGTTGGTCCAGTAGAGAACACGCTTCAGAGTCTTGTTGCTGTCCAGATAGATGTCCTCGAAGCAGAGCGTAATACTCGACGCAAAGATCAGCACTAGCACAAACCACTCAAAGGCTGGAGTATCGACAACCGTCAAGACTGCCGTCCTCACTCGCGTCCAATGCTTGGCACTCGGCGTGTCCATGCAGGACATGAACCAGGGACAGCGAAAGTAGAAGCTGAAAAACAGATGAAATGAGTTGAATTTACAAACATATGTATAAAATTTAAGAGAATTCCCTCAATTGCACGATTATTCACTATTAAATTGGCACGCAATCATGACGCGATTCCCTAACGATTTCCCTAACGATTTCATTATTGATAAATTAAAATTTCAAAATAAAAGTGTATAATTCAGGTAAAATACTTACTGATCATAGCACTTTTGGGGAAAACAATCGTCTGGGACTTTTGGCGGCTTTGCCTGTCCGAAGCTCGGAAAAGTCATGGGATCATTGTAAGCGCCCTGCGAGTTACGTCTCCCACCGACAGTGAGATCGTCTACGTAGGAAACCAAACAATGCCATGGTTTTTCGGTAAGGCGTGAAAACGTCGATGCCGGCTTCTGTTGTGGCATCGTTTCAGTCTTCTCTTGCTCTGATTGATGGGACATTGATAGGTTGCCTAGACCCATGCCCAGGCCCATGCCCATGCCCAATGGCATTCCCATTGCCGAGCTACTGTCCGCTGCCCCTGAGCTGTGAGATTCAGTGCGAGCGGATTGAAAGGATGCGGCTTTGTCTAGTGTCGATTGTGGATGCTCGTTGGCGCGATGATGACGCGATGACGATTTCCCTAACGATTTCCCTAACGATTTTGTGTTTGTTGTTGTCTTGGATGTCGTTGCTATCGTCGTCGTCGTCGTCACGCCCACAGCCTGTGGTTTTGTGGTTTCTGGTTGTTGTTGTATTTTATTGGCATGATAATTTTGCTGATGCTCCGTTAAGGCAGCCAGCGGTGGTGTTGCCACTTTCAGTGATGAAATTTGCGCCAGTGTCGGCGGCTCAATGCTCGATTTCAATGATGTGGGCGGCGTGGCGGGTAAAATAACACCATCCACACCACGACACAGTTGCTGTTTTTGTATCAGCAAATTCTCATAGGAGTTTGTGCTCTTCAGCGATAAGCTGTCCATGTGCATGTGCTGATTATTGTGCAGAAATTTCCGTGGCATTTTCTCCGACTCAATGCGCAGCGTCGAAATGGGTTTATCCTCCTCGGGCAGCTCCTCGACGCGTTCAATTAACGACAGACGCTTGAAACGATCGAATTGCACGCTAAATGGATCATTCTTTCGTCTCATGAAGGGGGAGACGACAGTGTTGCCACTTGTGGCTGCCACAGCCAGTGCTTCCATGGCGGCAAAGGGTGCATGGATTTGATCACAGATTTTGCGTATTTCATTCGATATGCTAAAATCGTCATCGATCTTGCGTTGTTTTTCGAGACTCCTTCTTTTCAATTTGATCGACTGACGTTGTGCGGCGTTGCTGACTTGCTGTGAACGTCTTGGAACTGTGGACAGATCGTAACTATCGTAGGGATTCAGTGGATGCACCACCTCATCGGCAGTTGTTCGCTCCGAGGCCCCAGTGATGATCGCTATGTGATCCATGATCGCTTTCGTTGCCTCATCCGCAGCGGGCGACGGTTCGATGGACAATGTGGAGATCTTACGTTCCAGCGAGCTCGTGGAACGCTTAATCTCCTCCAGCTCCTTTTCGAAACTCTGTATGATATTGTCAAATTCCGAGTGCTCCATTAGCGGTTCACTTTCCTGCTGATCGTGCAGGTGACTGGAATTATTTCTGGACATTATGGAATTGGAAATGTAGCTGAGATTCGATTTGATGCTCAGCTTTTTCTCTCGCTGCAGTTCCTCGTCGTCCTGCAGAAATTGAAATAACTCCTTTTGATCACAATTGAGCAGCTCCTCGCGTAGATTCGCCTGGGAGAGCAGCTCGTCCTGCTCCAGGGATATGGAGTTTAAGCTGTGTCCACTCGAGTGTCGCCTCATGGCGCTCTCCTCGGACTTTAAGCTCCGCGAGGGCAACAAGGAGCGTTGCGATTGTCCACTGGACTGGGATAAGCGATCTAAAGATTTGCGATAACTTGGCGAGCGAGTCAGCAGAGATTTCTGATACTTGAGATAGGCTTCATCGGTATCCTGAAGGGAACCAGCATAGCCAGCATAAGGATCCGTGTCCGTGGAGTTGTATTGTCCCAGCAGACGCAGCTCAATGGATTCCGTGTAGGTGGCCTCATCCCTAGAATCATTTTGTTGAGTGCCCACACCAGAAGAGATCTGATGCTGCAGTCGACTGCGCTCCCCGTGACCCACTTGCCTGGGCGACAGACTGTGGCTATCGTGGTTACCATTCACTTGGCCATTGCTCGAGGCGCACAACATGGCCGACTCATATGTGGGAGGCAGACTATCGTGAGGAGCTCGCTGCTGTTCCAGCTGCAGGGTATCTGCCTGTCTAGCAGACCCCTCCTCCGCCTCCTCGTACTCCAGGCCATCGACTATCGTGTGCAGCCCGTCGCTGAGCGGAATTTGAAAGCCAAAGTCCGAGCCAGAAACTGGACGATTCATAGATTCCTATAAAAATAAAGCAATTTTTTAATTAATAATTTAATTAATCTTACTTAAATTTAGACTATTTAATAGTCGGAAATTTGAAAAAAACATGACTTGTTTCAATGATTTTAATAAAATACTAATTTGATTTTTTTTAGGCTAAAGTTATGGAAGTTTCAGGTTTTTGAAAAAGTATCAAGGGGACGGTATGAAAAAAATAAAGTGTTTAAAAATCGAATTTTTAAAATAAATAACAACAATATTTTGTCAAATCAAACTAAAATTCAAACAACGACAAAATTGACATTCCGCAATCAAATCGGCTAAGTTCTGACAAAGTTATGAGACTTCAAAGTTTTTGAAAAAAGTAGACAATTTTGGAAACAAATTTAGTTTTTAAATAAATAACATTTTGATGCGAAATCAATTTAGAAATAAAAAAAAACAGACAAGCAAATCGTTTAAGTTTTGACACAGTTATAAAAGTTAATATTTTTTTTAAAGTGCAAAATTTTGGAAAAAAAAACACATTTTTTAAATGAATAAAATTTTGAAGCAGATTCAAATGAAAGGCAAAACTATGCAAAAATTTACATTCCGCAAGAAAATCGGTTAAGATTTGATAAAGTTATGCCAGTTTTAAGTTTTTTAAAAAGCATCAAGGGGTAAGTATGGAAAAAGTGGACGGGAAAAAAACATAAATTTTCCAAATTAAAAAATAAATAAATAAATAAAAGTTTTGACAAAGTTAACATATTAGAATTCAAAATTTATAAAAAAAAAAATGTTAAAGAATTGTAAAGGCGCAAGTATGGAAAAAATTTATAGTTTTGGGAATCAAAAAAATTTTCGAAATGAATAAAATTTTGATTCAGAATTAGACACCAAACAATGACAAAATTGACATTCCGCAAGGAAATCGGTTAAGTTTTGACAAAGTTATAAGAATTCGAAGAAAAAGCGGGCAGTGTGTGAAAACAAAAATAAATGTTTCAAATCAAAAATCAAGCAATGCTAAAATTGACAATCCGCATGGAGATCGATTGAATTTTGACAAAGTTATGGCAGTTTCAACTTTTAAAAACCCCAATTTTTATTGGGATTCTTTTATAGTGCCCAACTCACTTGATAGCTCAATCTATGGAACTTTGTTTCCGCCAGCAGACCGGGCTTGTCGATGTCCCTGGTGGCCACCGTGGTGTTTGTGTGAGTGGCGTGATGAGCCTGTTGTGCCTCGAGGACAATTTGCTGAAACTTTTCGGCAAATTTGCGCTCCTTGCGATCCTTGCGCTCCTGCCGCTTTTGCCGGATGAGATCACGGACTCGTTCAATGCTGCGTGCGAGTTTCGACTCCTCGCCCACCTCCTACACAGAAAGAAATTAACGCAATTAATTGAAAGTTTCAATTAAAAATATATGCAAAAACTCAAGAGTTTACTACTAGTTATATTTTTGAATTAAAATAAATATAATAGACATTTAGATTGGTTTCCAATACACTGAGCATAATTACGAGCTAAGAACAACAAAGCAAACAACACAAAAGTTGCAAATTCAACAATAGTTAATAACAATCAGCTAAGGGAATATTATATACACACGGTTTAAATTTCATTTGATTTTTCTTTAGTATTTTTATTTTTGGTTAACAGAAAATGAAGCAAACAATTTGTTTAAGTAGTTTGAAGATTTAGTCTGGAAAAATTACCTTTTTCTTGAAAATCTGTTTAACGGTTTTTTGTGTATTTAAAAATATTTTTTTTTGTTTGGGGTTTTATTTTGTTTGGTATTTTGTGTGTGTGTTAAAAGTAGTTAAAGTTTAAAACGCATTGTGCAAAGTTAATAACAGAAGTTTTAGTTAATTTAAGTAGAGTTTGAGATTTGATAGTGCAAATGGAGAGATTATCACATATATATATTAAGACTTAGACACTGAGACTTAGACAGGGTATTAAATGCATAAGACATACACTAATAATTAAAAAATTAATTTAACAAAAACATTGTAAATTTCGAAACAAGCCGAAATTAAAGTCAAAGATCGAATGATCCGAATGTTAATACATTTATATTAGAAATAGTTTAATTAACATTAACAAAAACACATTAGTTGAAATATGTATGGGAAATTTGGTAAATAATTTAACTGAAATGTGTTAATTTTTTTGTGTGTTTTACACTTTTTCTTTTCTTTTTTTTTTTGTTAAAAAAGTGCTTTACATTTCTCACTGTGTACGTGTATAATTCAATTGGTTTCAATTCCTTCAATGCAGTTGAGTGAATGTTTAATGTATTTTGGAATATTTGTATATATTTATACTAGAGAACAGACACACACATTCTCACACACAACAAGTGCAAACACCACATAGATATAATATAATTATAGTTGTTAAGTTTTGAATTTTTTTTAGCTTTTTTGGATTTTATGACAAGCTCATTGCTTGATCTTAACTATTTGTTTTCAATTTATTTATTCTTTTTTTTAGTTAAACATTGATTGGGCACACACATACACATACATAGATACAAAAATAATAAGCATTTTTAAGTGGAAAACGCATCGGACTTGCCTCTTTTTTAGACTTCAGCTCCTCGGAATTGAAGCTATTGAGCAACAGGGCCAAGAACAAGTTGAGAACCATAAAGTTGCCCATTACCAAAGTGGGCAGAAAAATGGCAAAGCATGTGGAAGCTCCTTGCTGTAAAATAAAATATTAAAATTAGTTTTTAAACAAAATATTTAGAAAACAAAATTAGAGATCAAAATTAATGCCAATACCCAATATATACATAGTTGATACAGTAATGGAAAAAATAATAAAAGCGAGTCATTTTGACGTTTCAACCCGAATATTTAGTACTGTAATAAAAAGCTGCGGATAAATGTAGAAACGCGTTATTTTATTTAATTTTGAAATATTGTCAAATAGGTATTAAGTTAAAATGTATAAAAATAATATTTTTCGGTTGCAATTTAAAAAAAAAACAAATTAAAACATGTTGAATAAAGTTTCTGTTTATTTTTTATTTCATAAATTAATAATTTTAATCATTTGTAATTTTTTGTCAAACATTTAATTATTTTATTTTAATTTAGTTAAAAAATTATGTTTGCCATTATTTTTTCCAACACCTTATGTGTATTTTTTTTTCGTACTAATATTTTTTTTGGGAATTGTTTAAAACAAAACTAATATAATATATATAATATATGATTGTAATAATTACCTCCTCCTCGGCACGCATGCAATCCCAGAGAGGTTCAATCCATTCGCCACACAAAATGCGAAAAATCATCATGAACGAGTGAAAGAAATCATTAAAGTTCCATCTGTAAAAAAGCAATATATTCTAAAAGATAAATCTCTAAACAATTTAATGAAAAACTTGCCTTGGCACAGGATCTGGATCGAATTTCTCGGGCGTGTAGTCCTTGGAGAACAATTGCATGCCAATCACAGCGAATATGTAAATGACTATGACGAGGATCAACGTGAGGTTGCCGAGTGCACCAATTGTCGATATTATGATGCTCAACAGCACCTTCATCGTCGTCCAAGACTGTGCCAGCTTCAACACCCGCAACTGCAAGGACCACAAAGATTAAACCATTATCACTTGATAATACTAATGAAATTAAAAATATGATTTACCAGGCGCAGACCACGCAATACACTCAATCCGTCGACCAGCTCGAATATAATATCCAACAGACTGGCCGTCACAATTAACAGATCAAAAATATTCCAGCCGCAGTGGAAAAACTCCTTCGAAAGCGCCATCAATTTTACAATGCATTCGAATGTGAAAATCGACGTGAAAACCTATTCAGAAATACAGTCTACGTTAAGATCATTTGCTTAATTTTAAATTAAAATTTTTACTTTATAATGATGTATTAATGTTATTTTTAAAATTCTATTTTGTAAGTTATTTTTATAAATTTGAAAGGTAAAGTTTAGTAAAAGATTATTTAAAAAATAAAATAAAAATTTTAAAAAGGTATTTATATTATTTTTGTGCTTTTTAAATTTTGTAATTTAAAATACTACATAATTTTAAATTGTTTATTTAAACATTGATTTTATAATTGAATTTATTTTACTTTAATTACATTTTTATTTAATATTTGTTAACTTAGTAAAAATGTTTAGAAAATTCAAATTTTTAATTTTAAATGCTATGTATATCAAAGTTTATTTAAAATGTTATCTTGTAATTTAATTGTATACATTTGGATGGAAAAGTTTAGTTTGGAATTATTTGCATTATTTTTTTATTTAAAATAAAACTTAAAATAGAGTTTTTAACCCTTACGTCTTCTCTAAATGTTGAATCTAAAATACTATATTGCTTTAAAGTGTTTATTCAAAAACTTATATTCTATGTAAATTATTCTTCTTTTAATTTAATATATTACAATGAATATGCCCACCTTGTTGCCCACATCGAGGGCATTCCGGAAGCTCTCACTCATGCCGTGATGTTCCATGGCCAAAAAGGCCGTGTTCAGCACAATGCACAGCGTTATTGCCAGCTCAAAGAGCGGATCCCTGACCACCTTATAGAGACAGTTCTGGAACTGCAGCCAGCTCTCATAGTCGCCACAACACTGCACACAACGATCAAAGTTTCGATCGGGCAGATCATCTGTGATTTAAATGTTTCGTAGACCAATATAAACTTTAAATAAATAACTAAATGTAAGTCCATTTAATGCTACGCACCAATGACGACCACCTCGGAGGAGAATTCCTGATGCAGCGCATAGACATTGTGATTCTTGATCCTGGCAATGTTTCCATTGCACTTAATTAAACGCACCTCGCGTGGGGACAATGCCAACTCCACGGTGGAAACGTGTCCGATATCATTGACCGTGTCCTGTTCCTGCTCCTCGTGATCGTCGACAACACCGGAATCGTCTTGAGAGGATTCGCGATTAACGCAGCCGCCGCCGCTTGAATTGGAGCTGGTTTGGCGACTGCTCGTTATCAGTTGTCCCTTGTAGTCCGAGGGATACAACATGTTGGGATTCTTCACATTCCCCTCCCGAAAGCTGATGCGTATCTTTTGATCCTTCGATGTGGCCGCAGTTTCTCCACTTTTGACCAACTGTTGTTGTTGTTCTTCTGCTTGTTGATTATCCTGTTGTTGTTGCTGTTGTTGCTGCTCCATTTGTTGGTATTGTTTTTGGGCCTGCAATGTCAAGGCCGTAGGACGTTCTCCGGTGCTGCTATGACGTGGACTTGGTCCTGGACTGGGTGTCGCCGAATGCGATTTATTGTGGTTATTATCCTGGTCATTGCCATTGCTGCCATTGCCATTGCTGGCATTATCCTTGCCGCCTTTGGTCTTTTTTCGACGCGTCTTCTTCTTGCTGTAGGAGGCCAGAAGGACTCCTTTGCGGGAGTCAATCTTCTTCTTATTGTTCTTGTTGAGCTTCTTCACATTCAGCACCGAGGGATCAAAGCTGAACGTGGAATCTTCACGATGATCCAACAGATCCTTTTTGCGCTCCTGCAAATTGTTTTGAAAGTCTGTATTAATATTTATTTAATTTTTTTATTTTATTATTTAATCTATTTAAATTTTAATTTAATTTATTTATATTTTGGTTTTTATTTTTCTTGCTTGTTTATTATTTTTTATATTTATATAACTACTTGCCTCATTTGTGATTTCCGCCTCCTCCTCGTAGCTCAACGCGACTACAGCTAACATTAAGTTAATTAGGTAGAATGAGCCAAAAAACACAACCACAGTAAAAAAGATTACACTCATTGGACCACAAGTTGCAAGCACCTGCAAGAATTAAAGATTGCAGATTATATTAAATTACATTTTAAAAATACAAATTATTTGTTAAATGATGTTTTTCAGTTTTAATTTCTTAAACTCACCATATTGTAAACATTCTCCCAGTAGTCGAGTGTAATCAATTGGAATGTTGTCAGCATGGACCACATGAAGTTGTCGAAGTTCGTGTAGCCGTGATTGGGATTGTCGCCAACACAGATGCACATGAATCCAAGGGGGCAGTGTCGAGCTCCAGTCAGATTGCCACACAACATGGGCATCTCCTCGTCGTCATACAGCCAGTTGTCCGTATCATTAACCCATCTGAAAAACGATAGGCATCGATATTTATGCATTTATTAATTAACGGAATATATTTTCGTAGCTTCAGTATTTTTTAAATAAATAGCGAAATATCGATATCGATATTTGTAGAATACTCACAGCCGCCAGTCCAGATGCGATATGTTAGTCCAATCAGTGGGAAGAGAGCGGACACATTTATTCCTCAATTCGCCCATGTAAACTTGCAGGGCGAACAAAGCAAATACCATGAGACAGAATATGGTCAAGGTCATGACCTCGGCCAATTGGCGAAAGGAATGAAGCAGTGCATTGATAATGGTCTTCAGGCCGGGCATAATGGAAACGGTTTTCAGTGCACGGAGGACACGAAATGTGCGCAAACCAGCAAGATTGCCAACTTCCATGCCAATTGTCGCATATCCGCTGGTGATGACCACAAAGTCCAGCCAGTTCCATGGATTCCGCAAATACGTATACTTGTTGAGCAAAAAGCCTTTGGCAATGATTTTAATAACCATTTCAATCGAGTAAATGGCTAGGAAGATATATCTGCAAAAAAGAACCAACATTTATATTTAAATTTAAATGTAATGCCTTCGATATAGATATCGATAGGGTTGTAAGCCACAAGCTTATTGTATCGATATCAATATGCAGTTATCAATACAGGACAGGAAACTTACTCAGCTTCCTCCACAGTCTCAGTCATGGCTAGGAAAATGCAGTTGAATAGAATTGTTGCCATAACGCAGTAGTCGAAGAATTGATTCGTTGCAATATAAACACAAACGCGACGCCATTGACTCCATGGATGGAAGAGGAAGAGACTTTTGGTGCCCGTAAAACGATGTATGTAGTTCTTGCGGAATCTCTTCGAAACCACACAAAATGTCTGTAAATAAAATCCATTTTCAAATTATTTAAATTTTAACATATCGATATCGATAAATGTATATGTATGTCGAAAGCACAACCCGTGTTCAGGTAACTCATTTGCTAAAATATCCTTGCTTTAAATACTTTTATCATTATATGACACCTATAATAAAAATAGTAGATTTCAAAAACTTAACATTTATCAGTGCCAAGCTGTCTTAAAATCTATCGAATTAACAGCGTTATTGCTCGCTTACAGAATTACTCCTCACTAACACAACTGCTTCCTCAATTTAACAGAACTACTCGATGCCATGCAACACTGTCATTTGACTTATCGATAATTTGCAGCTGTCAACCCGGCCACGCGAAGTTGCCAGCTAGACTTCCGTTTTCCAATCGTTCTTTCGTTCTCAGACCGTCTTCGAGACTAGAAGGAAAATGAGAGCTAAGGTAAAAACCAAAAATAATCTCTCAAAGTGCAAAAATACAAGTGTATAAATTAATTTTAAAGTAAATCAAACTAATTGAATTGTTTTGTTGTGTATTTTTCAGTGGCGTAAGAAGCGTATGCGTAGGTTGAAGCGTAAGCGCAGGAAGATGCGTGCACGTTCCAAGTAAATCGACATCTCACATCGACGCCCCAACTGAGTGGTAAGTGTAAACGAGACAACCCTGACTGCCCAGCGGAGCGCTACCGCCGCTTTGACATTTTTTGCAATGCTAATGCAAAGTTCTCTTTTTATCTCTTTACAGGAACTTCTGACGTACAAAAAGAAAATGTTTATACCGACTGGGCATCAAAACACGCCCGAAGTAATTTGCAAAAATACAAGATTCTCTCACCAGAAAAATGTGCTTTTCGAGATTCATTTTGAAATTTCAAGTTGAAACTTTTCAATAAATTACTGGTTTAATACAAAAGTTCCACAGAAAATTTGTTGTGTAAATTTGTTGTCATTTATGAAAAAAAGGAAAACGAAAATCGAACAATTTCGAGCGTGCTTTTTCAACATAACCAAATTTCTATGATTTGGCTGCGAATACATTCAGAGTTGGTCCGCTCTGTGTAAATACTACAGGTGTAGTTCTAAAGAACATTATTGTGCTTGCCTCGTGTGGATATACTCAAAATATTCAATATTTGCAGACGGATTGGCGGAGAAAATCTTTGAAGCGAGAAAACATCAGTGAGTAACAAAGACAGCGCATTTAAAAGCAGGGCTGTCATGCTTTTGTGATTGGTCAAAAGGCGGTAAATGTGCGCTAATTGGAGTGAGTCCAATCAGACACCAGTTGGGAATTGGAATAAATCGATTTGTGGAGCCCTGGCTTGACCGCAAGTAGTTTATTAGCGCTCTCTGATTGCTTCCAATTAAATAAGCTGCCGATTAAGGTTGACAAAGGGTATAGCCTGCTTGAAGGTCGTTTGTCACACATAAATGCCGTTCAGCCGAGTAAGCAAAAATTTTAATGTAACAGGCAGAAATTACGATTGTGCGGCAGTTTGGCCATTCCCCCCCTCCACTTTCAGTCTGTATGTAAATTTGCATGTGCTTTTTCTGTCCGCTTTGGGCAAATGTTTCTTCTGAGTGTGTGTGTGCAAGAAAAGGAAGGAATTGCTGTAGGAGCAAGGCAAAGAACATGTGTGTGTACTTGTGTATGTTCAACACGAGAGCTTGAGCGTGTTTATTTTAAGTGCAGAAAATGAAAAGTTGTGTCGGCTGTTGTAACTAAGATTGCAAAAGTGGGTTTTGGTTTTGTGGACATTTTTGGGCAAACATGCGGTTGAATTTATCACTGTCTGCTATCGTTGTCGCCACAGTTGTTTGCTTTCCCTTAGCCGGCTTAAAGTGGCCCATTAAATGCTATTAAACACTTTGATTTTCCGTTCCTAGAGAAATTTCGCATCGTCTCGTGCGTTTGGCATACATACATACATATGTTCGCACGTATGCAATCATCACACGCATACACATGAATTATGCTTGGCGTTGCCATGCAAGCGTGCGTGCAAATGTCTGGCAACATTTCGTTACATTTACGCCAGCCCTGGCTGCGTTCTTGGCCATTCAAATTGGAATGCATGCTCGTATTTTGTGTTGGACCAACCACCCAACACCCACTTCAACTCAGCCGTTTGTTGAAAGTATTTAGCCACGACACGTGGTATATGTATGTACATATGTATGTATTATACTGGGCTATGGAACGCCGCCAAGTTCTTGAGCAAACTTGCATGTTCGTCTGTAATTTGTCCACTCTGTTGGCTGCTGCTGCTGCATAAGCCAGGGGGCCAGGGACAGGGCTACCACAAAACTCGACTCGACTCTCAACTAACTGTGGGCAGTTTGTTTAAGCTGCCGTCACGTAAATACTGTTGTCACATTGCTTGGGCCTTTTTAAAGGCAAACTGTGCATGACCCATTTCCTACCGCAGTGTGTAACAGTATCTGTGTGTAATTGTATTTGCATTTATATTAGTATCGCTCTGGCCGAAGCTGTTGCTAAATTTACTCTCGCCTTGCGAATATACTTATACAGTCAGTCAACAAAGTATGTGCACACCAATCATTTTTGAAGAACTCAAATATTAAATTCACTATTTTGATAATTAGAATTAATTTGTTAATTTATTATTATCAAACCAATACTGAATTAAATATAAACATATAAAAATATATATTTATTTTAATAAATTATAAAATATTTTTTAATTTTGTTCTCCTTTAAATTAATTATAAAATCAAGTTAAATATTACAGGTGTGCCAATACTTAATGGGTTAGCTGTTTGTGTCTCGCTCTCTCTCCTTTTCTCATTCTGTATGTGTGTGTGTCGCTAGACATTATGCTGATATCCGTAGCGCTTTTCGGCTGTGGCTTTCAAGTGGCCCACGAGGGCTGCTCTAGCCGTTTGCATTTCCATTAACCTCAGCTTGGCATCAAAAGTGCATTCATTTTCATTAAGTCGTTGCATTTGCACTTTTGCACAATTCACACAAATGCAACAACAACAATAATAAAACAACAGCGCGTTCCATTTCCGCCTGTGCCACTTGCTGTACACTCTTTGAATTTGTTTTTGTAGTGTTGGTTAAGGCTGGAGTAAGGTGAGGAATCAAGGTAGGAGTAGAGAGAGAAAGAGAGACAGAGAGAGAGAGAGAGAGAGTAAACTGGCACACAAACACCCTGTGTGACTTATTAATTAAAACGGAATGGAAATGGAAATGGCAATGGGCCAAATGCAGCATTTTCCTTTTTGTTGCTTGTTTTTGCTTTGTTCCCCTTATTTTGTTGTTTTGATTTTGTTTTTTTTTTTTGGTTGGCACGCTAATAACACTAGGCAACAAAATTAACTTTTTTTTAGATGAGAATAAAAAACATTTTACAATTTTTTTTTGTTATGAAACTTATTAATGCCGACCCGAATAAATATTTTTCTGAGCTCATTAATTTGTTGCCTAGTGTAATATATGAATGATTGTTTGTACATAGTATGCCGACGCTTACCTCTTCGTATATGAAAGTGTCAATCTCCTCGAGCGGCTTGCCGTACATGTGCTCCGGAAAGGGCTCAAATTTTCGGGGCAACACATCGCCATCCTCGACGGAGGCCTTGGTCCGCGGATGGAAGCCGTATTCCCGCACCAACTGAATGTGGCGATTCTCGTGCTTGACCTGCGACTTTTGCGTGTAGGCAACCACTTGCTGTTTGGCAACTGAAATAATCAGATCAGGTGGAAAATTATGGAAAATTAATGCGGATTAATTTTAGAATTATTTAATTATATACATATATTATTTATATTTTTTCAGGCTAATTAAAGCAAGTGCAAATAACTTTTAAATTAATTTTAAAATCTGTTCCCATTTTCATTTTAACTGTTCCCATTTCCCTTACTCTTTACGCCTTACGAAAATGAATGCGGGTTTAATTATTTAATTACATAGGTCAATTTATAGTCTTTTATTAGAAATCAAGTCAATTTCTTAAGATAATTAAAACAAACAGAAATAGTTTTAAATTGATTTTAAAATTGCCAATGTAACATGAACAGTTCTCATTTGTCTTATTAGCTGTAAAATGTATTAAAACTATTATTATAGAAATAATTTGCAACAATTTATTAGTATGATTGTATTTTATTTTCTTTTTCAGGTTTTTACATTTTAGATATCGATTTCAGCTGTCCCCTGTATTTTATAAACTGTTTCCAAATTTATTTTTGCTCTTTTGAACAATTTAGAAATATGTCTGTATTTTACTTCAATCTTCCCGTTTTTATATTTGAATTTAAGATTTCAACTGTGCCCAGTATTATTTAAACTGTTCCCATTATTACTTGAACTGTTCCCAATCGCTTGAAATCTAAAAATTTTTATTTTATAGAACTTTAAAGTTCTAAAATTGTAATTCTTATTCTTAATTTCTTAAATGCACACAGATGACTAACTCGCACGCGAACTCGCCAACTGTTCAGATCCTTCAAGCAGTCGGCGGCGGAGTTTCCGGAGCCGTAACCCGATTCATCACACAGCCCTTTGATGTGCTGAAAATTCGATTTCAATTGCAGGTGGAGCCCCTAAAGTCCAAGCATAAAAAGGCATCGAAATATGTGGGAATGCTGCAGGCCTTCAACAGGATCTACAGAGAGGAGGGCGTCAGGGGCATATGGAAGGGACACTTGGCCGGACAGATGATGAGCATTACATATGCGGTCATACAATTCTGGAGCTATGAACAGTTGCGTCATGCGGCCCATCAATCGCCCTTCTTCAGTGAACATATGAACTTCAGTTATTTCATTTGTGGCGGCATCGCCGGTTGCTGTGGAACCATTTGTGCCCAGCCCTTTGATGTGGTCCGGACTCGTGTCGTGGCCGCCGATCCCGACAGTCGAACGAGCAAATTGCGACCCGTGTCGGGAGCATTCAAGGTCTTCCAGAACGAAGGATTTCGTGGCATTTCGAGTGGTTTAATGTTGACTTTGTTGCAAATCTATCCGCTGGTTGGTGCCAATTTTCTATTCTACAAGATCTTTAATCAAATGATCGTGCAGCTGGGCGAATATATAACAGATGTACCAAATCCAAAGCATACAATACCAGGACCATTATTATTTTTAAGCGCCGGTCTATCGGGCGTCATCTCCAAAATGATCATTTATCCGGCGGATGTGATCAAGAAGCGTTCGATGCTCCATCATTTTGCGGGTGATCGCAAATCGTTTGGCTTGAATCCCCAGTGTCGCAGTGTGAGGCAGTGCATCGTGAATACAATGAAGCACGAAGGATTTGCCGGCTTCTACAAGGGCATGTTGCCCACTCTCTACAAGTCCGGAGTCATGTCCGCCTGCTACTTTACCGTTTACGACTATTTCAATCACTATGTCACACACTCCTATCAACGCTACGAACGATCTTTGCAAAAGGAAGAGGACGAGAAGAAACGCAACAAAGCCAAAGCCAAGAAAACTAGCAATTGGTAGCACTTCTTAGACGCCCTCTCATTCTTCTTTGGGCTTCCTAACTCTTCTTTGTATTCAATATTTATCTTGGAATCTATTCGAAGCGGTCAAACAGTTCAATTTGTACATTTCTACATATACAATTTGTAACCCACATATTTTCTTTATATATTAGTTATGTAATATATAACTTATATTATTATGAAAGAAGCCACATATATATATTCTAAATGATCACTTGCTAGGATCTGTACTTTGTTTGAAGAATTAGTGGAACTTTTTACACTATCTGCTGTAGATGATAATTAAATAGAGTCTTCAAATTTAACATTTCCTTAAAAAATTTCACTATCTTATATTGTTAAAAAAATTTCAGAATATTCACAGCAACAATATAATATTTAACTGCTAAGAGGATTGAGTAGAAAAAAGAAATAACACGTTATTGTTCATGTTGAAATATCACTTTGTTCAAAGACGCAAAATTTAATTAAAGATATTGGGAATCTAGAAATTCATACAGTCAAAATAGCGCTGGGATTATAATTTCAACCTGCTTTAGTTTAAAGCTGTCGAATTCTAATTATTCAATTTCTCTTAGCTTTCTAATATTTAATTGCTATTTTTAAATTTTTTTTTTTATATAAAATAAAAATTGTTATTAGTTTTAAAAATTCCAGTAGAGTTTCCTTTTCAAAGTAGCAATATTGTCATTGCGAAATTACAAGATATTATTAGTTAAGGTCAAGGTGCATAAAAATGAATTATAAAATAAATACAACTATTTATTTATGTAAAATAAATTACAAAATAACAAAAATGTTTAATCGTAATGATAAAATTTCCAATAGTTATTTGATATGAGGAGTGTGCAGAGCGACACACGGTCAAGGGTTTGATTATCTAATAGCTTCATCCAACAGCTTTGAATCATCTGACGGTGATGATGACAAACACTTGAATATCGTGAAGATGCGATGAGATAATGACTCTTCTCTCTCTCTCTCTCTGTCTCTTCTCTCCATCTTCCGCTAATCACTTTCACCCCGTCTTAAGTCTGACATAATTTCCATTATAATTTATTTTAACTATGAATAAAAGAGATGTTTTGAACTTTTAACTTATTACGCTATAAATATATTTTATTTTGTACACCGACATAACAGATTGCAGGGGAATCCCCTATTTTTTTATGGTTTGTTTTATATATAAATACGAAGAGTACGTAAATGGGGAAATGGATGTGATGTTTATAACTTATGTTGGTATCCAAAAATGGGCCATGAATTTTTGTATGAACATAGACTAGACACGCAGGCAATGGCCCAGAAGTGTTAACGTGTTTTTTGTTGCGTAACGCTTAAGACCAGCTTGAACCGGCGCCAGACCAACCACCAGCGGGTGCGGAGTAGCTGTAGCCAGCAGCACCACCGCCACCACCATGTGAACCACCGCTGGAGGCGGCAGCCACCGCGACAGTATCATCGTGTCCATGTCCAGAGCCACCACTGTAGCCACCACTGTAACCACCGGCACCACCGCCTCCGCTGCTGTAGCCACCGCTGTAACCACCGCTGGAGTAGCTGGAGCCACCGCTGGAGTAACTGGAGTAGTCGGAACCACCGCTGGAGTAGCTAGAACCGCCGCCGGAGTAGCCGGAACCACCGCTCCAACCACTGGCTGGTGCCGCATAGCTGCTATAGCCACCAGATCCATGATCGGAAGATCCGTGCGAGGAGGAGCCAGCTGAGGCAGCTGCCACGGCAGCCAAATGCCCATCATCATGTCCACCTGCACCACCGTGACTGTAACCACCGCCTCCACCACCACCGCTGTAACCACCATGGGAACTGGCATCCGAGCTGGCTGCAATGGCTGCAATGTGAGCCACACCATGATCATGACCACCACTGTAACCACCGGCACCACCGTGACTGTAACCACCGCCTCCACCACCACCGCTGTAACCACCATGGGAACTGGCATCGGAGCTGGCTGCAATGGCTGCAATGTGTGCCACACCATGATCATGACCACCACTGTAACCACCGGCACCACCGTGACTGTAACCACCGCCTCCACCACCACCGCTGTAACCACCGTGGGAACTGGCATCGGAGCTGGCTGCAATGGCTGCAATGTGTGCCACACCATGATCATGACCACCACTGTAACCACCGGCACCACCATGTGCACCACCGTGTCCACCACCGTGTCCAGATCCAGAGCCAGCTGCCGCTGCAATTGCTGCGATCTTGGCATCATCATGTCCATGACCATGTCCATGTGCACCACCGCCTGCACCACCGCCGCCGTAATGAGCACCACCTCCGGAGCTGCCATGATGATTCTCCGTGATGACAGCAAAGGTGGCAACATGTGCACCACCACCACCGCCGTTGCTGTAGCCACCGCTGCCTCCATAGCCACCACCGTGACCACCACCACCACCACCTCCACCACCGTGTCCATGATCGTGTATTTCGTAGGCAGCAAAGTCGCCGCCGCCGCCGCTGCTGCCATGATCATGATGATGATGATGCTCGTCATGACCACCGCCACCGCCATGGTCTGCACCACCGCTCTCTGGCAGGTGGATGCGTATGTGCACGTGTTCCCGACCAAATGTGGGTTTGCCCCAAGTTGCCGAACTGGCGAGCAACAAAATGCTCAGCTAAAGTTAAGTAAAAAGAGAGTTTCTTGATAGAAAAGCGCTTTGGCTGTACCACCCAGTACCAGGTACCACCCGGCACTACCGTCCTGAGTTCAACTCACTGTCAAATAGGCCGCCATCTTGATCAAGTTTGAAAGGATTTCTGCCAAATTTGGGTTTTTCTTAGTCTAACTCCGACAACGACAAACTGTAAATGATTCGGCAAACGGCAAATGCGGCGGGTTTTATACACATCACCAAGAGCCACCAATTATGTAATTGTGTGTGGTGCAGAGAAAAGTGAAGTGAAGAGACGCCGCAGCGTCTGGAAGACACTCTCTCTCTCTCTCTCTCTCTGTCTGCAACTCTTCTCTGCAAGTTCATGTCTCTTTGAAGGCCACATTGTTTCAGTTTTCAGTTTCGGTTTTTTTAGTTTTCGATTTCATTACGTCTCTCAACAGTGTTGGCATTTTCGCTGTTTTAAAGCTAGATATTTTTTAATATATTTATTATTCAGTTTTTTTAGTTTTCAATTCTCGATTTTTAATTTTCAGTTTCTCTCTTTAGTGTGTTGCCATTTTAGCCATTTTATAGCTAAATTGCAAAGTTAGAAAATTGTAAACAGTCATCGCAGAAAAATTAAGCAGACCAAAAAATGTATGATGGATATTTTTAGAAATCTTTTTAATATTTTCCATATTTAAAAAACAAATTGAAATCAAATTAATATATCAAACATTTTTTATTAAGATAAAAAATTAATGTTATTTTTTTGCATTTTGATAAAACTCAACACGCAAATATTTATTTAATAATACATTTTCTTTTAAATTATAACTTTAAACTAATTTAAAACTTTAGGCATAGCAATTGGCTGGAAATCTGACTATTTTCAAAAAGTATTTACCAAAAAGGTTTACTTTTTAATTTTTAAAGCTATTTCTAGCTGCTTTTTTTTTTCTAAGCTATATTCAGCTCCATTTTTAAAAATCAAATTAGCTTTTCAGTCCATGAAATTTGGGCAACACTGACGCTGTCTCTTTCACTCTGCCCCGCCCCCTTTGTCAGCTCAGACTGTTGACCTTTTGCACGAGAGAGCGAGCGCCCTTTTTGCCAAAATCCAAAAACCGGGCCATCAACTTGTTACCAACTCGAGATCGAAATCTCTTCGCAACAATAACAATAACAATAACAACAACAACAGCTCTTCCGTCTCTATCTCTCTGTCTGCTCCACTTTCATCGTCTGCCGCTGGACAAATTGTTGTTATTGTTGTTTTTGATGATTTTGTTGCTGCTGGGCTGCCTCCATTTTTGGTGGCAGCGTTTTATTTTCTTG
This sequence comes from Drosophila limbata, assembly GCA_963924055.1. NCBI lineage: Eukaryota > Metazoa > Arthropoda > Insecta > Diptera > Drosophilidae > Drosophila > Drosophila limbata. The sequence continues at coordinate 23,815,232 of OZ001355.1, read as the reverse complement.
TTTCAAATATTTTCAATCGAAAATCAAATTAATATGCAAGTTGATCAAGCTGCCTTGGGCCGCACCTCATTCCCCCTATCTCCCTCCTTATTACAGACTTGCAGAGGGTATTTTAAATTTGTCATGCACTTTGTAACGCACTAAGGAAAGAAATATTTACTCTAAGAGAAAACATTGAAAATTTAAATTTTAAAATTTACAATATTAAAAAAAAATTAAGAGAAATTAAATAAAATATTATTGTACAATAAAATAAAAATGACAACAGCAACTTTAAGTCAAATTTATTCATTTCTCAGAATCAAATTTAAAGTTTTAATTATTTTAATTATAATATTTGAAGTTGGTTAAAAGTTAAAATATAAGTTTTCTTTTTAAGATACTTAGACTTAATCACTATTTTTCTTTTTTATTATTATTTTTTCAAATATTTTAACTATTTTTAAGATATTAAAGCTTGGTTAAATAAAAATTGATTTTTTTTATTGAATTTTTGTTTCCAAATAATATAAGTATTTTTATGATATTTAAACTTGATTAGATAAAAAATGTTTTTTTTTTTTTAATTTACTTTACAAGTCAAATTTATTCATTTCTCAGAGTCTAAAAGTTTTAAGATATATTAAGATATATTAAGATATCTTAAAAAAGTTATAATATTTGATTAAGTTTAAGTATTAAGTTTAAGTATCTTAAAAGGAAAACTTATGTTTTAACTTTTTATCAACTTCAAATATTATAATTAAAATAAAATAAAACTTTTAGACTCTGAGAAATAAATAAATTTGACTTGTAAAGTGAATTAAACAAAATAAAATAAATTGAATTTTTGTTTCAAAATAATATAAGTATTTTAAGCTATTTAAATTTGATTAGATAAAAAATGTTTTTTTTTTCCAAAAAACTTTCTTTTTCAATATGAAAACCTTTTGAAAAAACTGCAACAATTTCAAAGGGTATCTAATCTTCGTTGAACATATGGTTTCTTTGATTTTTATTAGATTGTTGTTGTTAGCCCAATACTGGTTAGAGTGTTCACCGTTATTTTGATTGTGTTTACGTTTATGCTTATGGTAATAAGTATGGCTGCTGATATGAACTTCCTATTGGCAATTCCTTTTGCCACTCAGTGTTTGTTATTGTTGTTGTTGAGCCTTATACAACAATAAACATCGTCGACAACATCGTCAACAGCAGCAACAACAACAACAGCAACAACAACGACAACAACTTGCATAACTTGGCCCGATGGGATGCCAACGATTTGTTTTAACCATGATTTGCCTTTGCTTTGGTTTATTGGCCAAAACCCTTTTGGCCTGGTCTTCGGATATTTTCCGAGTATACTACGATTACCCGTTACTGTTATTGTTGTTAACCCATTAACGATATTACACAAAGTGTCTCAGTGCAATTAATCCATCAACATGCCGCATTTTAATGTTGCAAGCTGAAATTCGATTGGATTTGTGGCCAATTTAATTGCTTTTCTTTTTGTTTATTTCCAATTAAACACAAATTAAATCTCATTTAAAGTATCTTGTTAGCCTGTATCTTTAGATCAAATGCAGTAGCTTTTAATGATTTTAAGCTGTTAAATGCTAACTAAAGTTTGCCTTTTATAAAATAAAGAAATTTTCAGTATTTACTTAAAAAATATGAAAAAATTAAAAAAAATCGTAAATACGTATATTAAATTAAAGAAAATATAATATAATAAAAATCTAGATATTTTTATAATTAAGTATTATTTTTTATATTTATTACATAACAGTTTAATCGGGAAAAGTTTAAAAATAAAAAAAGGTTTGCCAAAATGGAAGAATTGCAAAATAATATTTAAAATATTAATTTAACTCTCGTTTTTTGTTAAAAGAAATAAAATTTAGTAATAAAAAATAACATTCATATAAAATATTAATTAATTTTTATTAACCTTGTTTTGTTTTCATTTTTTAAAATATTATAAAAAAGTTGACTTGACTTTGAAAAAATGACTTGAAAAAAAATATTAGAAATTTAAAAATATCAGACAGAAAAAAGTTGAATATAATTTTTTTTTTGTTCATGTTGTTTGTTTATTTTGTTGTGTTTTTATTTAACGCTTAGGGTTAAGACTTGCCACACAACAGTGGCTGCAGCAAGTGCTGTGCCACTGTGGGGCATCATCAGCATCATCAAAAAAAAAAATCATGTCATGCTCTGGTTGTAATTTTTGTTGTTGTTGATTTTTGCCACTCATTTTTCAGTGTGATTCTTACATCAGAGAAAGAAAGAGAGCGAGAGTGAGGGAGAGGGAGAGAGAGAGAGGGAGAGGAGGTCATGGCCAAAACCCGCAGCTGTCTTCGGTCATCCATCAGATGCACATGTAGCTGTAAATGTAAATGTATCTGTAGCTGTAGCTGTAAATGTATCTGAATCTACAACTCTTGTATCTGTATCTGTATCTGTTAGTGGACATGTCCATTGTTTTGCTTTCGTTGTTGATTAACCATTTGCATTTGGCCATGCTGGTTTTTCATTAGCACCATATTCATTAACTGTTCTTCGGTTTAAGCCAACATTCCGTGTATCTGTATCTGTATCTGTGTCTGTATCTGTATCTTTACATCGCTGTAACAATGCAAATTAGTTGATTACAATTTCTCTTCTGGTCTTTCTCTGTGTTGTGCAAGTCAAGCGATCAGATTCAAATTCGAATTTCCAATTTCAACGCTCTTGCCAAATTAATTAATATACATTTTAAAGTTTTCGATACAAAATGTAAACAAAGCGATTCGACTTAAACAATTCAAACACAACTCATAAGCTGCTTACATAAACACTACTTAAGCAACAACAACATATAACAAAATGTTACAAATAAAACAAGAGATGATCACGATTTGTTAACGCACCGCAGCTTAAATGCTCTTACTTTTAAAATATTAATATGGTAAAATATAAAAAAAAATAATACTTTTTTTTTGTCTTTGGAAATAATAATTTTTTTGTACATAATTTTTACTTGATGTTTATTTAGCAATGTTTGAAAATTTAACTTGTTTTTTAACTTTTTATCATTCGATTCAATATTTGATTTGAAATATTAAAATGTTCCTTGTTTCTATTATTTTTTCCAACACTGTAAATAAAATGACAACAATGAAATTCTAAACCAAAATTATTAAAAGCAATAAATCAATGCGAGAAATACAATTCAAGTTATTAAGTCTCTCTTTTTGTTATTTTTTAATAGGTTTTTGTTTAAACTTTTGTTTTGTTAATTTTTTTTTTTTGTTAATTTGATTGAAGTTTGGAAAGTGTAAAATTGTTTAGGAGCGCGTTTTGAAAGAATTGCCTAAACTATTATTTAAATTTTTTGACGTTGCTTTTATTTTGCTGCTCATAATTTTTTATTTGCTATTTTTTTCAATAATTAAACTAAAAAAGTTTTAAGGAAATATCCTTAAAGTATTTCCAAATATATTGTTTCTTTATTTTTAAAGTGCTGTTTCACTGCTGATTTTTACAATTTTTTATAAAAATAAGCCTAATTTAAAATTATATTTTTTTCATGTCGTTACTTAAACATCAAATAAATGGGGCATAATTCTATCAATAAAATAAAAAAACATTTACGTTTTATTTACTAATATTAATAGTTTGTAAATCTATAAGATTGATTTTTTCTTATCTCTTCAGTGAAGATTTCTCTATCATTTTATTAACAAAATATTAAAATATGGAAAAAATAAATAAATATTGAATTGCGTTACAAACGTGACTTGAGAGTTGTATTACCCGGAATTGGTTTTGGATAGTAACGATGATTAGGTAAAGTGTACGAAATGCATTTCATATACACTACTTACATGTACATATGTGTGTATATATATACTAAACAATACAAGTATATATGTATTTCGTGCCTTTAAAAGTCATTAACTATCAAGTGGAAATCAAGTTCGTGTGTAACTTTTGATGAAGATTAACGGGCAATGGCAACAGCTATGACTCCAACTATGTTATGATGAGAGCCAAGTTTCATCTCGTTAATGCGGCCAACACAGAAAGAGAGGCCAGATGCTGTGACCGAGATGGAGCAGGCCGGAGAAAGAGGGCTGAGAAAGAGGGCTGGCTACAAAAAAATTAAGATGATCAACCGGTTGGTGGCGGCGGTCGCACATTAACATGAAATGCAACGCGACGACGACGACGACGACGCACATCTTCCCCATATTGCATAATGCGCCCCCAAAGTCAAAAAAAAAAAAATAAAAATAAAACTGTAGTGAGGAGAAACCGGCTTGCAACATCTTCGGCAGATGCGAGACAAATCTTCATGCGGAAGCAAAAATTCAGATTCTCAAAAGCGCCTGCAACAAAAGGAAATTGCACAAAAGACACTGCACAGTGGTGGACAAAATAATAGAAACGATCGCCTTATTTCTTATTTTGCTTACTTTATTTAAAATCAACTAATAGGTAAAAACTACGCTTGAAATTTAAAATAAAATTGGAAACTTTATATGATTTTTAATTGTTATGAAATTATAAATAAGAAAACAAATTAATTATTAAAAGTTTAATAACGATTCAACTATAATATAAAAAGTATAATGTAAATATAAAATTGGAAACTTAATATGATTTTAAATTTTTTATGAAACTATGTATAAATTTAAATGCAAACTGAAAGTTTAAAAAAACAAGTTAAATATTAAAAATGAAATTACGATTCAAATCTAAAAAAAAATTAAAAACTTTTTACATGAAATTGAATTATTATGAAACTATAAATACATTTAAATTCAGACTTAATGTATAAGAAAAGAAATTAATAATTAAAACTTAAATTACGATTCAAATTAAAAAAAAATTAGAAACATGAAATTAAATTATTATGAAATTATAAATTTAAATTTGAACTGAAAGGATCAAAAAACAATTAAATATTTAAAATGAAATTACGATTCAAATTTAAAATAAAATTATAAATTATTATGAAATTTTATATACTCGTAAATTTAAACTGAAAGATGTAAAAATAAAAAATATCAACAGTCATTTTCACGTTTTTAAACCAAATATTTCGAAAATTATTTTATACGAAGCAATTTTAAAAGTAAAAAAAAAAGTATTTTCGTCTCTGTTTATTTTTTTATCACCGTACACACACACACACACACACATTTATTCAAGCAATATTGCAAAACTTGGCTTTTCCAAAAAGAAAACCAGTTGCAAGTTGCAGTTTCAGTTGCAAGTTACAAGTTGCAAGTTGCAAGTTGCAGCTGCTTTGCAGACCTTTGCACAAGTTCAATGGTGACTGGGAATCGCAGTGGGTTTGGGAATGCTGATGGCAATGGGAATGGGAATGGGAACTGTCTGTAAATTGTATGGCATAATTGCCAGACAGCATGGAGCTGCACTTTCTTTCTCTTTAAGCCCACTGGCTTCCTGGCCAAAAGTACAATTCAATTGAAAAGTGAAACAGAAAGAGCGTAAAAAAAATAAGAAAAAACCACTAAGAATGGAACAGCCGAGCTGCCCGACTTTTAGTGGCCCAGCAAACACATCAGACACCATAAATTAAATACAAATTGTAAGCAAGAAAAATGCATAAAAATATCTTACTGTTCAAATAAAAGTTTTTATACCAATTTCAAAATTTATTGAGCATTATCAACAATTGTGCTGCCTTCAACTTTTAAATTCCCTGAGTTCTGTGTGTCCACAAATTGTATTCATTATAATAATAGATGATTCATTAACTCAAAAATTTAAAAGCCTTTACAACCCTTTGCTTACTGGGCTCACAAGACATGCAATAAAACAATTGCATGTAATAAGAAAAAATAAAAAATAGAATGCAGTCCAAGGTAAACTGAAAGCTGCAGTTAAAACGCATAAAAAATAGTTTGCTCTACATATTTAATTAGTTTCCGTTTCCGTTTCCATATTTGTAATCCAACTGTCGCAGTTGCCCCTCTCCCCTCTCTACCCCTACCCCTTTTAGCCCCCCCTTGGCGCTTCTGTATTTTTTTCTCTTTTTGGTTTTTTTTGGCCTTTGTGCTTTGTTACGTTCCCCAGCTGCAAACTGAGAGCTGAACTGAGCGTTAAGGCCAACAATTGGACCAACTGGTAATTGTCCTATGTGTGCCCCTCAAGAGCACCCCCTGCCCCCTCACTCCTCACTCCTTTCTCTGTTCTCCTCTCTCTCTCTGCCCTCTATCTACACTATCCCCTTCCCAGTTAGCCAGAATGCGTTTAGTCGAACGGTTGCGTAACTTATGGCCAGTCATTAACAAGACAGGGGGAGGGAGGGAGACTGAGGCTCCCAAAGCGATTGCGTTTTTAGTTAATCATTTATTTAAATTGCCCTCGAGCATCTTCCAAAAGCATCAGTGATGCCAGAACAGAACATAAAGACCAAAAAAAAAAAAAACTAGAAATTAAAAAAAAAAACATAAATATTAAAAAAAAGACTGAAGTAGAGAAAGAGTTTTTGGTTTTTAACTCATTGTTAAATCCAGCCAAATAGATTTTGGTAGGGGGGATTTTTGATATTCTTTTATATTTATTAAATTTGAACTAAAAAAGTTCAAAGAAATTACTTTTAAGAGATCTAAGCTAAGCCAAAAATAAGATAGATTTTCGAATAATTGAAAAAACTAAAAATCGAATACAAAATATTCAATATTAATAAAAAAGACTAGTTTTTAAAATCAAGAATAAGAGTTTTTAGTTATCAACGTATTTTTTGGATGGAAAAAATGCTAAAATCAAACAAAACTGATTTTTGGAATGCATATTTTTGATATTTTTTTATATTAACCCTATTTTAACTAAACAATTCTTAGAAAGTACTTAAAAAATCAAAGGTAAACCGAGAAAAAGTTAGGTTTTCAAATATTTGATATTTTTATTCGGCAAAAATAGTTTTTAAATACAGTCAAACTTCCCTAACTCGAATCACCATTATCCAAAGAAAAGGTTCGAGTTCTGAAGATATTCAACTTATAGAGTTATATTCCTTAAGTGTATTAATTTTACTGCCACTCATTTAGCTCGAGTAAGAGAGAAATTCGAGTTATAGAAGTTCGAGTTAGGGAAGCTCAACTGTATAACAAATCTAACCGAAAAAAAGCTAAATTGGCAACGCTGAAAGGCATCCTAAGCGTAAATTTAGTGTTGCCGTTTCTTTATCTGTATCTGATTCTGTGTGTGTGTTTGTGTGTGTGTGCGATTTAGAGTCCAATTTTATTGGGCAATGCTATTTAATTATGCTGATGAGCCAAACAGCTTGAGCACAATCCCAATTCCAATCCCAATCTCAATTCCAATCTCAATCCCAAAACTCAATCCCATTCCTGAACTGAGACACGCACACACAAGCCGAGCGAGCTAACGGTTAATACGAGCAGTCAGCCTAAATGTTTGGCCTTCTGTTTGCGTGCCTCGTTGTTTGCGTTGCCTTTGGGCCAAGTGTCAGAATATCCACTGTGCTGATTTCATATGCACGCTCAGGCCATGCGCAGATTTGATGGCACCTTACTCCCAATCTACTATAAGTATAAATACTATGCTTATTTATGCTAGCAGAGAAGAAGCAGCAGAGTCTGAAACTATATAACTGTCCGATTGCATAGCTCATTTAGTGCTTACAATACTTCATTCTCTCTCCCACTTTCCTCATTTTATTCACTTACCAAGTGGCGTAGATAAAAAAAATGCACAGGGGGAAAACAGACAAAACATAAATTCCAAATTCCAAATAAAAATTTTATTTAATATTTTAAATGCAATACCGATTGAACTTAAAAGTCAAGTTAATTTTTTATTTATATTTCAACGGTAGTAGAGATTGAACTAACCCAAATACATTGGCGCCCCTTTTTTGTCCCGCCCATTGAGACGACTCTGCACTCACCTTTATCTTCATTCTGTGATGCTAACGGTTGATCATCACTCATTTTGACTGATTGTCCTTGTTTATCTGCTTGCGTTTGAGGTTGCTCCTGTTGATGTTGTTGTTCTTATTGTAGTTGTTGCTCTTATCGCAGCTGCATGTCTCTCTCTTTCTCAATGACGCTCGCTCTCACTGTCTTTTTGTCTCGTTCATACACACACACTTGTGCTGCTTAAAGCTTTAAGCCGTTGTTCTCTTCACACACACACACACATTGGGATCATTTAATATTGTCGCCTTTGTTAACATTGCTCAGTGCTCTTTTTGCTCATTTGCTGCTGCTGTTGTTGTTGTTATTGTTGTTGTTTTATTTGTGCTTATCACGTCTGTCGCTTTCATGATGCTCCACGCTCCACTCTCTCTCTGTATTATGTATGTGTGTGTATATATATGTACATTAGTTAGTGTGTGTGTGTGTGCAGCTATGCAAATCTGATGAGTACGACAGTTTCCAATAATGGAAATGATGAGCTTTTGCTTTTGCTTACGCTTTGTTGCTTTTCGTTTCGTTTAGTTCCCTTGCTTTGCGTTACGTTGCTTTGCGTTGATTATTGCCGCCTTACATTTAGTGCTTTGTGGCTGATTACTGTAAATGGCAAGAAAGAAAAGGGGAGCTTATTAGTTTGAGCTTCATTTACTATTGTGTCTATAGCTACATATGCTACGCTATTGTGTGTGTGTGTGTAAACTGCAACTCCCGAACAGTATGTCAGGTAATTATTTTTACAAAGAAAGAAAAGCAAATACAGTTTGTCGAGTAATTTTAAAAATAGTAAAAAAATTCGCCATTTTAATTTTTTATTCTATTTTTTTTTAACTGCTCCTCTTTTAATATAGTCTTTAATATGGGCAAAACCGTTACTTGACATACTGTGAGGTAATTTCCACAGAAAGTTCTAATTTATAAAATATTCACATCATGTTAAATTTTCTTGCAAAAAGTAATTTTAAGTTACTTATTTAAACAAGCTGCATATGAATTAATTTTGTAGGATAAAAATACTTTCACATTAAAGTTTTTCTGCATTGTTGCCTGTTTTCATAAATATTAAAAAAATGTAATTCTTTGTATGGAATTTTCGTCAAACTATCAATAACTTGGAGAATTTACTAACTTTCTTGGAACTCGGAACTTATTTCTATTAATCCAACTTAACGTCTTAGAATATTATCGCCTTAAACTTTAATCTGAATGATTTGTACCTTTTTTTTCTTCTTTCTTGCATATTTTTATATTTCATATTCAAAAATACTTAAAAATTATGTATCATTATATATTTTTTCTATAATTAATTTTAAAATAAGAAGAAATAATAAGAGAAATGGTTTTTCTTGAAATGCGATATTTTGTTGCCTGTCAAATCAATTACTTGATATACTGTATGTTGCCCACTCAATTGACAGCGTCATTAAACGGAAATTGTCAGGCGCTAATGCGGAGCTTAAGACACCTATACAGCTTATGCGCGCACGTAATACGTTCGCATTACGTTTACGTAACGTACATACATACATAATGTGAGTAACGGAAAAGATAAAAACACGACAAACGGCAGCCGGCAGAGACAGCTGCAGAGACAGAGACAGAACCGGAAAATGTGCACACACTTTAAGTCTTAAAGCTTAACAAAGATAAAGTTAATTAACATTATGGCATCGCACACACACACACACTGACATACACACATATACACGCACACAGGAGCAAGTAACAAGAATTGATAAATGGCGCACAGTAAAAGGCAAACAGAAGGAGGCCACGCTTGGATGCTGCTCACTTTTCTGCTCAGAGAGCTTTTGTGTGTATTTGTGTGTGGCTTTGTCGTTGGACCCTGTAATTGAATCGTACTAAGCGAGTCTTATAAGTTTGTCAGAACAAATGAGTCGTTGTAGTTGTTATATTATTATTAAGAGCCAGACACACCAGATTTGATTGTGTAACAGCCAAAATAAGCCTATATAGCCGTGTTTTATAAGAGCTAGACATACCAAATTTGGTTAGAGTACTCCATAACAGGCACAATACGACCACTTCGAACAAAATTACAATTAGGCACAATTTAAGTTGCATAGAAATTGTCCCCAAAAGTAATTTTATAAATTTACAAAATATTCCACTCTATAAAACTGGTTAAAATTTTCCCAAATTGTAATTTTTTGTTCTCCAAAATAAGTGTGTTAATATTATTTGTATTTTTAATAATGTTTTATTTTAACAGAGTCTCTGGCAGTCGAGCTCGCTCGACTGCTGCCTTGCCTACTAGTTGTTTCATCTACTTGCTAAAGCTGTTGTTGTTGTTGTTTTTGTTAACGTTTTGTTAGGTAGGCCTGCTTCCTGTTGTGTTTTACAAAACTTCTTGACACCGCTGACGTCGGCGAAATGGAAAAGCGTTAGATGAAGTGCCATAAAATATTCAATATCAAGTTTGCTTCTTCGCTTCTTCTCTCATAGTGCAGACAGACAGGTGCGAGCTGTATTCCTTCTGTCGGAAGTCACACAGCCATTGATGAGAGCGAGAGAGAAGGGAAGAGTGGGAAGAGGAAAGACGAAAGAGGGAGGATATGGCAGCTGTGCTAAGCAACAATGCAGTCATAAAGGAGCCGGCCTTAGAGAGAGATATTTATGTACAGTATGTCAAGTAATTCTTTTGACAAAGAACGAGAAAACATGTACTCGTACTTTATTTTATATGAAAAAGGAAAAACCTTTTTTTGCTTTTTTTATTTTTGTATCTCATATTTTTATAGTTGTAGCTCTTGGAACAAGTTTAATAATATACATAGCCAGGCTTGTTAAAAAATTGGCTAGAAAAAAGCCAATCTAAGAGTTAAACTGAGAAATCATCAGGAAAAACAATCGATTGTTCCTATGTCAGTTATATGATACAATGTAATTTTGATCAAATTTGGATAGTATAAAACGTAAAGTAAAACAAGTGGGAAAGGCTATAGTCGAGCTCCCGACTATGGGATACCCGTTACTTACCTAAATAAATTTAACTTTTTTTTTTATTGCATGCTTTTAGGCACTTTTATTGCTTAAAAGCTTTAATCAGCCAGTACCACCTTTCTGTTTGTCCGATCTTGTTGGGATTTAGCAGGATGATAGGTAATAATAATAGCTAACGTTCACCGTTTAAAAAACCTAATATCTTAAAAACTGTGCGTGTGGTGGATTTTCGCGATTTACGGAGGCGGAAAGGGGCGTGGCAAAATTTTGAAACAAACTTGACCTGCGTGGGGTTTATGGAAATCTGTGTGCCAAATTTGGTTGCTCTAGCTCTTATAGTCTCTGAGATCTAGGCGCTCACACGGACGGACAGACGGACGGACAGACGGACGGACAGACGGACATGGCTATATCGACTCGGCTGTTGATGCTGATCAAGAATATATATACTTTATAGGGTCGGAGATGCTTCCTTCTCCCTGTTACATACATTGCAACGAATACAATATCCCCTTTTACTTATTTTTAATAAGTAACGGGTATAAAAACTCAATCTGTGAATTGTCTGTGATTGTTCAAAAAACAACAACAGCAATTTCAGTCTCCTAGGTGTTGCCGTTTATGCTCCATAGCAAAATTGATATATAAGATATAAATAAGTTCAACAATTTTCAAAAATACATAAATCAAATTCCTAAATTTCTTTCTTCCTGAAAATAATTACTTGACATAGTGCTTAAATTTCTCTCGGTGTGTTTGTTTGCCGATAAGAAAATGGCCGAGCAGCAAATGAAATCAGTTAGCAGAACCCCTGTGGCATCCCCCACCCCCATTCACGCCCCACTCCCTCCCTCCCCTTCTCCGTGTTTTGCTAAGCACACAAATCGTCAAAATATTTTTATTACAACAAATAAGAGCAACATGGCCAACACAATTTTTATGGGCGGGGAGGAAGTTACGTTTCCACAGCCACAATTTGGGCGTGACCTCCGGGAGATGCCTGCCCCATAGGAGGCGAAGGAGGAGGAGGAGGAGGAGGAGGAGGAGAAGTGGCAGGTAGGAAGGGGAGGGGGCTGCTTTAAAGTTGACTCCACCATAAAACGAAACGGAAGCTGGCCTGCGCCTTAAGCTCTGCTGTACTTTTTTTTATATACCCTTTACTCGTAGAGTACAAGGGCATATTGTTATCACTGTAATGTATGTAACAGGAAGAGAGAGGAGAGGAGGCGGTATGTCTTGTAATTGTTTTGACAAAGAAAATATCGTATTTTAAGTTTTTGATTCAAAACAAAATATTAAACGTAAAAAAAGATATATGTATTTATTTTAATTTAATTTTACTTAATTTTAAAAGCTTTGTATTTAAAAATAAGCTAGATCTGGCATTAAATAAGCTAAACTGACCACACTGACCTAGAAGTATGCAGTAATTTGTTAAATTCATAAATTCATAAAATACATTTTAAAAATTTGGTAATGGGTATCATTTCTATTGTATTTGAATAGTACTATTTGTAGTTAGTTTTCCACTGTGTTAAACAATTTTTTTGGTTGAAAAGAAGCAAATAGAGCAAGTAAGCAATATTTTTAATTATTATTATATTTTTCAATTCTATTAGACTAGTTTGAAGTAAGTTTTCCAATAACTTCAGAAACGGGACAAAAAAAGTGAAAGTAAAGCGCTTAAATGTATGCAATATTTTTTGATAAAAGTTTAAATGGGGTAATGGATATGCTTTAGTCCGCGACTCGACCAAAGTTATATTACTTGTTTTTATTTTTTCGGCTCTTGCACGAACTGTGCGCTAGTTAAGTGCACATCAAGCGCTAATTTATGGCCCCGAAAAATGTTCGCCACAAGCCACAACCGCAGTGTGGTTGGCAACCCTACCCCTCTCGAACCCACCCCCGCAATTCTCTCCTTCCCCGGTAAGCAGCGTTTTCAGCTGTATTAAATTGAAATGTTCAATGATTTACCTTTAAACATTGCTAATTGCATTTTTGTTGCTGTTGTAATATTTCTTTATGTAACCGCAGGATATGTAGGCATACAGTGTGTCAAACTATTGTTTTGACAAAGAAATTTATTTATATTTTTCTTTTTTATTGTGTATTTTTTTTAGCAACTAATTTATTTAAAAAAAATAGTGAAAACCAAAAATGTTTATTTTTTTTGTTAAAACAATTTCTTGAGCAACTGTACACATGCACTTCTATTTGTGTGTGTATTTTACATATCAATTTGCACTAGTTACTATTTTTACATTTTTCGCTCTCTCATTCACATTGCATTCGAATCTTGTTTCTATTTCCTTAAGCACTTCACTTTTTTTTTTTAGCTTTCTTTCTCTTTCTCTCTTTGCACTGCGGCTACTTCAAATTTTGGGCGCAGCTGGTCACACTTTTGTTGTTATTATTAATTCTGTTGTTGTTGTTGTTGCTGCTGTTACTTTTGTTTTAGTTAGTTTGTGGCTTTTGTGTACTTATTATATTTATATAATATGGATGTATGTGTGTTCGTATATTTCACATTAATTACATTTTTATTTCAGTCGGGACTCTATGCAACAATGCTGGCAAAGTAAGCAGCGCAGCGACGCAGGCAGCGGCAGCGACGCAGGCAGCGGCAGCGACGCAGGCAGCGGCAGCGACGTGGGCAAAGGCAAAGGCTAAAAAAGCGCTGGCACGCACATTGTTTGACACACATGCACGCACGCACACGCACACAAAAATATTGCGCGACTACAACAACAACAACAAGAACACGCACGCACACACCTTAAGCTAAGAAGTGTTATTACAATTTACTGTTGATTTCGTTTTTTTTTTTTCGCTTTTTGAGCGGAGAGGGAAGCGCGCGACGTGAGAGCGCGTAAACGAGAGAGAGAGAGCGAGCACGAGAACAGGCGTCACAGTTGCTTGTAAGTGTGTGTGAGGCGATTTACTTTGTATGTGTAGGTGTGTGTGTGTGTTGTGGCTTGTGCGAAAGCGTGCGAAAGAGCGCGAAAATGTAGGTTAGTTTCCGTTACACCAACAACAACCACAACGATATGCACATTTCACTCTATTTTTGGGCGCAGAAGACTTTTTCGCTGCTGCTGCTGCTGCTTGCACTTGTAAATCTCAGATCACTGTGTGTGTGTGTGTAAGTGAGGCTTAGTCTGTGTGTGTGTCAGTTTCTTTTGTTGTTGCTATTGTGTTAAAGTGTGTGTGCTTGTTAGTGTATTTCTGGCTATTTTTGCTGGTATTTTTTTATTATTATTTTTGTATTTTTTGTTCTTTTGTATTTGTGTCTCGCTCTACGGACGCGTGCATTGCATTTTTTGGCGACTGCTCGATTCTAAGGTTCGTTGGTGACTGAGACTCGGACTCGGTTTTGGACTCGGACTCGGGAGCTAACGGGTTTTGCCTGTTTTCCGTTTGACGTAATCTGCAGACCCCAAAGAAAATTTCCCCATATTAACGAGCATACATGCCAGGACACGCTCTTTTTCTCGCTCTTGCTCTCTCTCTTTTGTTCTTCGTGTTTTTGCCGAGCGCTTGAGCTGCCAAATTGCCGTGTGCCATGTGCGTGTCGCAGCGTGTTCTGTTTTGGCCAAAATGTCAAAAGCAACGACCGCGGGCCAACACACCACACACACACACACACGCAGGACTCTCGTCCCGTCATTGCTCAGTGGTCCTTTTTGCTCAATTTATTCTAAAAACGAATTTCAGCAGAGCAAAATTAAGGGACTTTTTTGTGCATTTAAAAGTTACTTTTAGCTTTTTTATACATATATTTAATTTATTTATTAATTTTATTTGACTTAAACAAATTTTATCAAAAGGCTCACTTTTTCATTTTAAACTTTATTTTGAATTTTTTTGCATCCTTAAAATATTTAGTAAAATTTAATATTGAATTTAAAAATTTAATTAATTACTTTGTCAAAAGCTGTCCGCATTTTATTATAAAAAATTAATCTGCGCAGGAAAAATATTAGACATATTTTATTCAAACTAATTTTAAGATTTCATTTTTAATATTTGTTTTTATTATATTTTTTATGGTTAATTAAAGAAATCATTTTTGTTTTTCCAAAAAAAAAACTCTAAAAAACACACAATTTTTTTGTTGTTAATAGACCAAAACGTTGGTCAACTCTAAGTTGATATTTAATGAATTAAATAAAATAAAAAAAGTAAAAAGTAAAAAGTAATAATGTCAAAAATATTGGTATTCTTAAATTCAAAAATGGAATAAATTCGAGCTAAATGGGTTAAAAGTACCACTGTGCATCGTCACATTTGGCACACTTTCTCTCCTGCCGGCATAAACAAATGCGCTGTGGGGCATGGCGAATTTCCCACTATTTGTTGCGACGCTCTTTGGCAGCTGCTGCTGCTGCTTCTGTTCTTGCCACTGTCGTTGCCGTTGCTGCTGCTGCTGCTGCTGCTGATGCTGCACCGCAGGCCGCTGTCTAAAAATGTCAAAATTATTAAGACCAAATATGGGCCACTCACGAACAAAAGCTGCCTTTAGAAGAAGATGCCTGTCTCATTACAGTTTCCAATCGAGTTGTAAAGTTTATCGCTTGCCGTATACGTAATGTCAACATGGCGTATGCGTAATATTTGAATTTAATGCACAACACACAACAGCCTTGCCTACTAGGCGATCAGCAATGCCAGCAATCAAATGTATTCCGTTATTAATTAATAAATAAAATAAAAACAAACTCAGTTGCGAGCGTGAGATTTGATTCTCTCTTGAGTTTCTTCCCCATTGCGAAACTGATAAGAAACTGAAGCTGATAACTCGCTGCTCGAACGTGGGTGGAAATACAATTTGAGCAAACTAATGAGCTGCTCTCTAAAATATATATTAAATAGCACCTTAAAATAACTATTACTTAATGCTCGATTAAAGTAAATAAATGTTATGATTTTTAAATTAAAATTGAGTAAAATGTAATTTTTGGACTTATTTTTTATTAAAAGAAGAAAAAATATAACAATTGTAATGAATCTTAAATAAAAATTGAGTATGACATAACTATATATTTTCATTTAAAAATAAAAGTTTAAAATAACCCAATTTAAAAAAAAGTGGAAAATAAAAATATATTGCAAATCAAATTAGAACTCTACAAAAAAAAATTAAAATATCACAAAATATAATAAAATAATAAATACACTAACGAAAGATTGTATAAGTTAAGTAAATAAGAACTGCTGTAGCCACCCTCGCATTAATGAGCAAATGTCGCTAGAGAAACCCAAGTTCAATCCGAGAATTTAGTGCACAACGAGAGCTCAAAGCGATCGCAACAACTGTAAATTGAAAATCAAGAAACTACAACGCATTTTCAAATTGGCGATAAGCCCTTTTTTTTTTAAGTGTTATCACTGAGCGAAGTTAGCACAAGACTTCAACGGAAATCAGCCTAATATATATTAATAAATATCCTTGCCATGTTGTGGCGATATTTGTTGCCTTTACTGCTGCTCGTGGTTACCGTAAACTGCCATTCCAATCACACGACTAATTATGAAGAGTCCACGCTGCGTATACTTGATGTGGCCACACAGCGAATGCGTTCGATTTGGGAAATGCGCAAGCGAATCTTTCTGCAATTGACTTCGAAGGGCAAGTCCCCATTGGGTGGACAGGCGCCCAGCAAACAGGAGGTGGAAATGGAGACCTATAGATTGGTTTATGAGCTGGCTGCCAATTTAAGTGTTGTGCCCGTGGAACAATTACGAGATCCGAAACTGCGTCGTCGTGTTCAACGTCTGGCCAAATTGCAGTTGCAGGGCTTGCGACCGGAGCATTATGAGCAATCCAAGGATTTGTTGAGAGCCATGCAGAATTTTATAAGTGGCTCTCTGGTTTGCACCCACGAGGATTGCTCGGCTCGTAGACCGACGGCAATGTATCCACAGCTCTACAATCAGAATATGCGAGCCAAGCGATATGAGGATCTCAAGTTCAACTGGTTCACGTGGAGGAGTACCATCAATGACAAGGACACGGCCAGATCGACGTTTATCGACTACGTGCGAATGCTGCGAATGGCGGCCACCTACAACGGCCATGTGACGCCATCGCGCACTTGGTATCTCTACTACGACACGGAGAACTTTCAGGCCGAAATGGAAGCGGGTAAATATTTTAATAGTAAAAAAACGAGAATATATACTTTAATTTATCACTGCAGCTGGCCATCATCCATTTAATAATAATTATAAATATTTTATTTTTGTTATTTTTATTAATTTTTTTTGCGTTTTTTAGTGCTACAAAGTGAAACTTATTATTTATTCCAGGGAAATTTCTTTAGAAACACTTTTAACATTTTAATTGTCATTTATTAATAGCTCGAGATAAACTTTCAATTTTATAAAAAATTTTATATTTGATATACTAATAATGTAACATAATTCTTTTATTTTTTAAGACTCAAATTGTCATATATTTATAATTCGAATTAACTTTAAAGTTAAATTTCCGATTTCATAATTTTTTATGTAAATCAATTTGCTTACGATTTGATTTAATTTTTTTTTTATTTGTCTGTTTAGAAAAATTTTAATTGATGTTATTAATATTGTAATATATTTCTTTATTTTTATAAGAAAACAAATATAAAAATAAGTTTAAAGTTCAGTTCTTAACTTCATCATTTTAATATTATACATACTTATTCTGTTTTATATTTTTTTTAATATATTTTTTATTGGTTTTTTTTATATTTTTCATTGACAAATTTATCACAGTAAGATATTTCCATATTTCTAGTTATCTGGGAGATAATGCCGCTGTATCGGGAATTGCACGCCTACTTGAGGCACTCCGCCATGCAGGCTTATCCCAAGGCCAGCTTCAAGGACGACGGCGCCATCTCAGCGCCAGTGTTGGATCAGATGCTGTCGCAGGCCTGGTATCCGCATCAGATATTTCCATCGCCATATCCCAAGGATCAGTTGCCTTCGGTGCATCATCGACTGGAGGAGGTTTTGGTTACCCCGGTGAAGATTAACAAAAAGGCAGCCGAGTTCTTTGAGTCACTAGGACTTAATCATATGTCCGAGTAAGTTCATCAATTCATTTTATTTGAATATCTTTTGAAAAATTAGAGATATAGTATTTATTTCTAACAAACGAAAATATAAAAAAAAAACAATTAAATTCTAGAGAGTGCATTTTTTTCTATTTATTTATAATTTTTTGACTTTTACTTTTATTTTGAATTTTTTCTTTTTTTTTATAATTTTTTGAATATTTTACTTTTATTTATTTATTTACTATATTAAAAAAATTAATCCAACCATAATTAATGTATTTTTAGTTTATATTTAATTTAAATGCATAAAAATCTTAAAAAAAAGAAATTTAAAATTTAAAAAACTAAAATATTAATTCTAAATTGTGAATTTTTTTCTATTTATTTATAATTTTTTGACTATTTCACTTTTATTTTGAATTTTTTACGAACCATAATTTATGTATTTTTAGTTTATATTTAATTTTAACGTATAAGCAAAATTAAAAAAAATCGAAATTTAAAATTTAAAAAACTAAAATTGAAATTTTAAATTGTGAATTATTTTATTTTTATAAATAAAAAAAAATATTTATAATCCTTTTTTAATACCTCCTTTTAGCGGCTTCTATGAGCGCTATTCGCGACGCATGAACGATGATGAAGGTGGTCCGGATTGCAAGTCGCAGGTCTATTACTTTCCGCCGGAGGTGGCTCTACGTTATTGCCCCAAACTGGACTACAAAAAGATGATGCAGATCCATGGCACCATGGCCGAGTTGCAGTACAATATCTACAAGAAGGAACTGCCCTTTGGACTGGACACTGAGCCCTGTCCGGGATTTGGCAGCGCCCTGGGCGAGACGGTAGTGTTGGCCTCGGGAACGGCTCGGCATTTGGAGCGATTGCACATCCTGATCAACGACAGCCTCACAGAGGGTCAATCCTTGAATCGTCTGCTCCGGATGGGAGTTCACACACTGCTCGCCGTTCCGCAGTATTTCATCAATGACAAGTTTCTGGTGGATGTCATGGACGGCAGGATCGCGGTGAATGAGTACAACTGCGCCTATTGGGGGCTGCAGGACAAATTCGCCGGAGTCCAGCCGCCCATTTGGCGCACGGAGAAGGACTTTGATCTGGACTACAGATTCTATCGCGGCTTGCATCCAGATACTTCCAATACCAGGTCAGTGGCAGATAAAATACTACAATCTATAAAATACTAAAGTAATACTAAAATAAAATACTTAAATTAAAAAAAATACTAAATTAAAATAAAATTTAAAAACATACTAGCATATAAAAAATTCTAAAATAAAATAAAATACTAAAAAATTGAAAAAAAAAAATTGAAAATTTGGAACATATTTTGGAAAGCAATCTATTTTGGTAAATTCTATTAATAACATAATTAATAATACATAGAACGCAAAAATTATAGAGTAAAAATTTAGTAATTTTTAACAAAATTATTAGAAAAAAAATTATATTGATGTGAAATTTTCACAATTAAGTAAAATAATCCATAACTTCTTAAAAGACAATTAGATCATAGTCAGAAAAATCAAATCTTTTTTTCATTACAGAATATTTATTTAATTTTTGGACTATTTATTGAAACTCTTAGTTCTAATCGGTTTTTTTTCCATCTTTACTTTGGCTTCCATAAATTTTTAATTAAAGCTTTTCTAATTTTGCAATATTATTTAAAATGATTTATTATTAAACCAAAATTTTAAATTATTTCCTTTACCTTAGGAAATTCATTGCGGAAATTCTGGGCTTTCAGTTCTATCGG
The DNA here is from genome assembly GCA_963924055.1 of Drosophila limbata. Taxonomy (NCBI): domain Eukaryota; kingdom Metazoa; phylum Arthropoda; class Insecta; order Diptera; family Drosophilidae; genus Drosophila; species Drosophila limbata. Next base: position 23,795,499 of record OZ001355.1, on the reverse strand, counting down.
TCCTTCTGCCTGGCGAGCGGTCAATACAAGCCGGGAAATTCCTCATATCCGCTGCACAACTGCGATTTCCATGGCAGCATGGAGGCGGGCAATTTGATGCGGTAAGTAAGTCGAAAATCCAAAGCGCATTGTTTTCTAGATAGTGTTCCCTTAGAGAAATGATGCAACTGGGCGCCACAAGACATTGGCGGGATATCATGGAGATTGCCACGGGGGAACGCAAGCTGAGCGGACGTGGAGTCCTGGAATATTTTGCTCCACTCTTCACCTGGCTGAAGGAACGCAACATGCAGCTGGAAATCGAGCCCGGCTGGGATGCTGATGATTGCAAGTTGATTTCACTATTTTTCTTAATTTTTTTATACTAATTATTTCGTATTTACAGTGTGTCGCAAGGACTAGAAAGGAAATTGCTAGCAACATAAAATTTGTCTATAAAAAAACTTCAACAAGTGAAAAATTTTATAAGCAACTTCTAAGAAATTTTAAAGCTCTCAAGAAAATGCTAAGAATTAATCGAATTTGTTTAGCTAATAAAAGAGTCTATTTTTATTTCCAAATTAACACTTTTGGTATTTTTAGTATTAATTCTCAAAATTCGCATAAGGATAATGAATAAATTAATCGAATGCTAATCGAATACAAAAGAATCGTTTATTTGTTGTAATATATACAAAGGCACTTTGGTAAAAAACGACAGAAGATTGTTCTTAAACTAATTTTAGAAATACATTAAATATATATAGTAGATTAAACAATTATGAATTGTGGTCGATGCCAAAAGTCTGGATGAATGAATATAACTAGCTTGTAGCACAGATACATATAGCATATAAATATAGTTAGTTTTATCCAGTTGATGTTTTGTTTCAATCGATTGTCGAGATCTTAGATGTGAATGCAGATAAATAAATCAGCGGTGCGCACTATTTAAGCTCGCGTTGACGGCGACTTTTTAATGTACTTTGTAGTTTGTGCTGCAGATCGTTTAAGGCTCGCGTGGACGGCGACTTTTTTAACTTATTGCTCGCATATTTGTTGGTTTTTGTTGTAGTGCTTCCGCTGATTTGAATTGGATTGAATAAAGCATAGAAATAAATCTATAAGATGGCGATTCACATGGTTGTCTCCGAGTCTGGCGGCGTGTGATAGTTGAGATTGTAGGCGGGCGGTCCGTTGTTGAGAAATGCCATGGAGCGTATGCTTTCCCTGGACGCGGTGCGCTTGGAGAATGACATGTGGCCATGTGATGATGGAATCTGCTGGCTGCTGACATAAACAGGCGCCGGCGGATCAGGCAAAGGAGGAGGTGGCAAATATTGTTGTTGCTGCTGCTGTTGTTGTTGGTGCAGTGGATGCTGCTGATAAAGCGGCGGTGTGCAAGGCGCCTGTGGCGGACTACTCTGGCTGCTGGCACCACTCAATCCCGCAAAGACATTCTCGCTCGCAGTGTAATTGGCCGTGGAAAGCGGACGCGAGCCATGAAAATTCGAGTAACTGGAACGCACAGAAGGCGGTCGATTGTTGTACAACTCGTCGTTGTTCAGTTGCGTTGTGGAGTGTTGATAACTGGCATTGTAGTGCCCACCAATGGAGGCTGGAACTGGTGGTGGTGGCAACGGCGGCGATGCCTGCTCATCCATATTGGGCGGCAACAACATGCCCTGACCATTTGTATTGTAATAAATGGGATCGAGTGGAATATTCTTGCGATAACTGTGATAATTGTAATGATTGTTGCTCTTGCCCAGATTATCCAAATGTCCCAAGGAGACATTATTGCTGTTCAAGTATTGTAAATTGCTCTCGGTGAGTGAACGTTTCTCCTGGCGATGGAATGAGCCCAGTTGCGGTTGTTGTTGTTGATATTGCTGCTGTTGTCCAAGTTGCTGTTGCTGATCCAAGAGTTTTGTGACTGGATTCTGATGATATTTGCGGCGGGAGCTGCGTGTGCTGCTCCGGACATAGCTGCCACTGCCGCTGCTTTCTGCTCCGCCTCCTGCTGAGCCGTGCTTGGATCGCAAGGTGTCCCTGGAACCATGATGAGAACGTCCGCCGCTCGATTGTCTGCCTTGGGAGCCGCGTGCCATCACCGAACGACGTTTAACTCTTCGAGGTGTCATTGGTTTGGGACTCAGCTCGCCACCATCCTGATCTCCGTGTGCATCTCCTCCAAGGACATCGCCGCGATTACTGTGCCGTATTGTGTCGCTGCTGCTCTGGCCAAACTCAATGGAGTACAACGACGACTGGCGATGCTTCGACTGCTTGTTAATGTGCTTCACTGCAGATTAAATAAATGCAATTAATAAAATCACTCGCAACCATTTGAACTGAACTAAAAGAGCAGGCTAAAAGAGTAAGCAGCAGTTACCTGTTAGTTAGAGTGATTGTTTTTGAAGGTGATTGAAGGCGGTTAAATGTGGTACAGAATTAGCTACAGAGAAAGGTCCGTTGGGTTAGAGTACGCTAAACGCTACATGAAGAAGCCACTTGACCAAAATGATACATACAGTGTGTCAACAAATTGATTTAACAAACGGTAAAAACTTTAATATTTTTTATTTAATTTTAAGACAATTTTAAAATCAAGAAATGTGGTTTTTCTTTCAAGAAAATTGTTAAAACAATTGAAAACAACATCAAATCATAATTTTAAAAATCAAAAATTATTTTAACAAATGAAAGTAATATTACAAATTACAATATTACAAATTTAAAATTTTCAAAATTAAGAAAACGATTTTTTACAAATTTACAAATCACAAATTTGATTTTTTTTAGCTAAAAACAATTTAGAAATCAAGAAATGATTGTTTTTTTTAAGTAAAGAATGTGAATTATTCTTTTGTAAAAACAAATTAGAAAAATCAAATTTTAGTTGACGTTAAATAAATAAAAATGGTACCATAAATAATAACAAAACGTAATAAAAATCGCATAATTTAATTTACAAAAAGAAATATATATTTTGTTATTGTTTTTTTCTATTAAATTTTATACCGTAAAGAAAAAACTTTAAGTGTTTTTTTTTTATATATTTTTTTATGGTACCATAATTATTTTTCTTTGCAAATCTAAATCTCTTGACATACTGTATCGTAGATAATACTTAGGTAGATGAACAACAAACAACAAGTTAAGGAAAAGTTAAAGGCGGCCAAACATTTGTGTAAATGAACATTTATTGGAAACGCTTTTGAAATCTTTGCAAGAAATTGGCACACGCAATTAGTTTGTAAATATGTATGTAGTTATAGCTATACTATATAATTGTATATATATAGATCGATAGATCCTGGCATAACTATAATTACTAAATTAGCAAATTGTTGTAGCTTAATGTCTAGACTTAACAATTCATATACTATATATAACTATATAATTTATATACTATAACGAATCTCGCAACGCTTTTTATATCTCTAACTGTACTGTACGCATGGTATGCTCCTTTGATATAATATATTTTAAATATTTCTCAACAAAAAGGCAACTATTTATATTTATTTTTATTTAGTAGTTCCATGGAGAAGTTCACGCTTCTCACTTAGCTTCTCCTTCTCCGGCTTTTCTCCACTTTCAAAGGCATTCTGGCTTGCAAATTGGCAAAAGTTCATTATTATTTTTGAAACGTTTTTATCATTTATCAATTATTTTTAAAAAATTTTCTTTGCTTTTTTTCGATAAAATTTTGTGACATATTTTTGTGTGTTTTGTTCTACGTTTTATCGTGTTTTTGTTTGTTTGTTTAGTATCACAGTTCAACATAAAATTATGAAGGCATTCTTCAACTTCCGCTTTGCGTTTTCGCTTCTCTTTTGCTTCTCTCCCGTTTTGATTTACTTCTCGTTTCGAATTTTGTAACGTTTTCTATCACATTTCACAATGTTTTTTAACAAAAGCCATTTTTGGAAAGTCTCTAAGATGTGTGTAAGTTGTGTATTTTTTTTTTTTTTTTGTGTTTTTTGCACAAATTTAGTTAATGGCTTTTTTCAAGGCATCCGATTTAAAGCTTAATCTTAAATCTAAATTTCACTTAAAGTGCAATGCAAGTGAAAATGTATGATATTTTGCAATTGTTCATGTTCGAATTCCCAATAGGTTTCTTTTTGCAATGCGGAACGTTTGGAACTGAAACACACATTTTTTTAGATCGTTAAAAATTTCATTTGAGTCTCAGTTGCTTAATTTCCAATTTGTTCTCTTTTAAAAATGGAAATTTCGGAATCTTTAGATCTTTTAAAATTTCTTTAGAACCTCAGTTGTTTCATTTCCAAGTTGTTTCCTTTTAAAAATGGAAATTGCGAAATTGGGAACCATTTTGTTAAGCCTTCGACTTGCTTAAGTTTCAATTTAAGTTTATATTTTTCCAGTCATTTCCATTTATAAATTGAAAACTTACTTTAAACGTAAATTTTAAATTAATTTCATTATTTTTAAATGATTTCAAATGATTTATTCAATGTCTATTGAAAGAGTTTTAAATAATTTTCAACTTGCATTGCCCCTGAAGTGTGCACGGGACTGTACACGAATTTGTTATAGTGTTTCTATTCCGTTGTTCCTAACCTATTTATGATATTTCGTCGTGATTTGTAGTCTATTTAAACATTAAATCTCTGTTAGCCACAACAAAAAACGACAATCTACAGAGATTAGTATATGGACAACAAAACACATGGGACACAAGCGGCAAATTGACCAGCACCTGGAACAGATTTCAGAGATTTTTAAAGAGAGAGAGAGAGAGAGTCATAGAGAGAGAGAGAGGGATTTAATAAAAGCTGAACATACTGAGAGAGACAGAAAGATTTAGAGAGGCAGGCAGGCAGGCCTCAAGAATCAAGAGCAGCCGCTGTCATGTTGCTCCTATGTCTATAAAAAAGTCTATAAATTTTGGTCAGTAAACAGAGGAATCTAAGGAAGCTTTGAGGATCTTCAACTTTAGCTGGGAACAGCAAATCTTTATAAGAAACAAGTTTTTAGGCTTCAAAAATTAATTGATTAATTAGCTGAGAATTTCAACAATTTTGAAATCCCTTTGAAAATTCATTAAATTTAAATTCAAAAATAATTTTTGTTTTGAATAAATGTTTTTGAAATAATAATTAAGTTTAAATTATTAATTTGCATTAATTTATTAATTTCAATGGAAATTAGATTTAGTTGAAATACTTAACTAAATCCAATCAGTTTGAGGAATGATTTTTGATCAAAAAACAAATTTAAAGCACTATTCCCAGCTCTAAGGACTAAGGACTAAGCCTGGGCGCCCACAATGGAATTGCAAAAGGAGCGAGGACGTGACTTTTTCCCGCTGCGCCTATTGACATGGGGAGCCTGCTGGGATTGCTGATGCAGCTCCTCCCCCTGCTCCAGGCGATCATCGCTCTGGGTGCGCACAATGTCACAGAAATTGGCCTGCGATGGCTGGGGGCGTGGCTGCGGGCGACGCCCACTGCGCCTTACCATGGGCGAACCCGGCACAACAACAACATGTTGTGTGGGCATCGCATATTTCTCGGCTATTTCCGGAGAGAGATCTGGATACGGAGCCTGGCCCAGACGTGGCTGGAATATGTGTGGACGTGGCGGCGGAGGAGCCGGAGCAGGCGGAGGTGGTGACAACTCTGACAGCTGGCAACTGTGTATGGGCACCGTGGGCAATGGTATTTGTGTGGGGCGTGGCAGCTGCCGCCCACCAGCACGCAACATTCTAGGTGAATAACCCAAAGATTTGGGCTGTGAATCATAGACATATGTGTGATTATTATTGGGACTAGACTGAGACGAAGTGTTGTTGTTGCTCTGAGTATGCTCAAAGAGACTGTTGGGCGTGGGACTCTGAAAGGGCACATAGGTAACACCATTGCCGTGCTCACTGGGCAGCGAAAAATTATCATCCTCATCCTCCTCGAGATTGCGCGACAAGCGATCCAATGGCAGCTGGGAATATTTAAAATCTGGCAAAGATTTGGGCGGCTTTGGTTTGTGATGAATGCGTGCAAAGTGCGAGTTGTTGGCAGTTGTTAAACTGTTGTCATTATTATGTTGGAATATGCTATAGTTGCTGTTGCTCAGCGACGAGTTGTGGGCCAATTGTGGATTCGAGTTTTGCAACGAGGCATAGCTCAAAGAGGGCGTCGTGGACATGGACATGGGACTGACACAGTTTAAATTTGAATTCGACTTTGGTGTTGTTTTGACAGCATTTAAATTGGAATTTTGATTTTGATTTTGATTTCGAATCTTGCGTCTTTGGCTGCTCTCGCTGTGACGCTTGTTGCTGCCAATGTTGTTGCCATTGTTGTTGTTGCCATTGCTGTTGTTGCCAATGTTGTTGCCACTTGTGTTGCGGGTTAATTGTTTATATGCATTATGGTTAATTGTTGCTGTGTCTGTTTCTGTTTCGGCTTGACGATTATTGAGTGTATTATTGTAGCTGTTGCAATTGCTGTGATTGTTGTTGTTGTTGCTCGTTTTGTGTTGTCGTTGTTGATGCTGTTGATGTTGTTGTTGTTGTTGTTGTTGATGATAAAATTGTTGCAGTGAATTTTGTTGGAGCTGCTTATTTGATTGCATTGTGGCGCTTGCTGATGCCGTTGTCGGAATACTTGTATAGCTCACGTACATTGGATGGACGACCGTGTGCTGTGGACTCTTCGCGTCGCCGTTCACGAAATCGACTGTAAACCACAAGATTGAATTAAAATGCTTTAACATTTATAGATCACATGCCGTAATTGTTATGAATTACATCATGTTGTTGGGCAGCTATGTTCCACAAATCTCAAGAAAACAACCAAAAAGTAACGTCGATTTTTTAGTTTTTTAAACAGCCTCGATTTTTAAATTTCTTTTTATCCTTTCAGTTTAAATTTATATATAATTCTTTTCAATTTTTTTTATATGTTTTTTAATTTTTAAAAGTCAACTGCTCTTAGTTAACATTAATTAAATAAAAAAGTTAATAATGTGAATAATAAAAGAGTTTCGTCGTTAATATTATTGAATTTTAAAATATAATTGAATAAATACAATTTTTAAAATTAAAATTAAATATAAAAAGAAAATTTAAGCAATTTTATGTTCTCTTAAAATTGTTTGCATTTCAAGTTCCTAATTTTTGTACTAAATGGGCAAAGGGCGATTTTATTCATATTTGCATTATTATAAATTATTGGTTTATGTTAACCTCAAAATGAGCTTAATTTAATTTAATAAAATATAGTGTTTTTTCAAATATATCTAAAAAAAATCTCGACACCGACAATTAAATTTCTGTTTCATTCGAATTATTGAAGATTTGTGGAACATGACTGATTAATATGGAAATTTTGATAAAACAGCGCTTAAAAACAATCGTAGTTTTTTTGTTTGGTTTTCTTTTTCTGGTTATAAAGACATAAACATAGATAACAACATGAATTATAAACATACGTATATGTATATGATATGATATGATATATGGTATTCATAACAGTTTTTTTTGTTTGTTGTTTCTGTTTTTTATAGACAAATCACATGACGAAACAGTTCACACATTGGTTAATGGCATTCCGGGTAAGTTTTTGATTTTGGACATAACAAATAAATCGCTTTCATTACGTAATAAAAAATTAACAATATAAACATAACATTCATTTCATCTTGTTTTGTTTTGTTTCGTTTCACAAACATTCGGCATAATTTTGTGCAGCACTTGGGATTGAATTTTTTTATAAGTTGAGTGTAGATAAATTTACAAAGGAAATTCTAGTTAATTTTAAAGAGGAGTATAGAATATTGGGTTCACAAAAAAATACATATATAAACTACAACTTTAAAAACATCAAGGCTGCAAGTCGTAAACAGGGAGAGACTTTAAAAAATGTAAAAATATAATAAAAAAAGGAAGATTTTAAACTCTTTTTTTAGCTGTGCTTTTGTGTCATCTATCAAGTGTTTTTTGTTGAGCAAAATCACAAGAGTGTCACTTAAAATAACACTCTAATAATGACACAAGAAACATTTTAAAATATATTTTTAAAAAATGGCACTTGTAGAAAAATTTAAGAAAAAGAAAACAAAATTACGTTCAGTTCATTTTATATAAAAAGTGGGAACTCTTAAAGGGTTCAACTTCCTGACCGACTTTGCAGCCTTGTTTAGAATAATATCCAGCACCGATTAGTGATTGATAATACGAGTACGATAATGTTTATGTGCTATATATATAAAAACTCTTTGTGTCAACTTACATCTGTCGTCCTCATCGAGAAATATGCAGCTGATTAGAATCGCACCAAGTATGCCCAGCAGCTACATATGGTAGAGTATATGAAAATGGGAGTATTGTATATAATTTATAGCAATTTGAAGCACTTTAAATTGATTAATGCTCACCGCCAGCGCGCACTGTACGCCCGAGTGTATGACCTCAACGAACTGATAGTCCAATAGACAGTCCTCGACACGCTCCGGGCGCAGGGGACGAAATGGATCATCGGATGTGATGTTGTAGGTGGGCTTGCAGCCATAACCATTTGCCTCGAACCACGATACGCTCCCGGTGCCCATATTCAATAAATCGCTTTCCTTTGTTCAATAATAAAAGAAGAACAAAAAAATAAATATAAAGATAAAATATATAAATATTTTTTTTAATACAAATATTAAGATATAAATTCATAGTATGCCGACAAAATGGTTTGATAAAGATCAACATTAAAATAGATTAATTTGCAAACAAATAAAAATTCTATTCTTAATTACTATTTATAATCTGATTTATTTTAATGTGGGTTTTAAAAAGCCAATTCCGTAACTTTCAAAATTTAAAACAAGAGTGTAATGCACATACGAATACTTTTTTTTTTTAAATTTCAATTTAATTATTATTTCAAAATTTTTAATTAGATCAAAATAGACAAAATAAAAAACAATTGAAAATTCTAAGATATTGCACTTTATCCAGATAATCTTTATCAGATACTGATAAAAATTTAAAAAATTACATTCGTCGTTTGTTATTCGTTTCCTTGTCAAAACAATTACTCGACACACTGTATATATAGTATTTATGGTATGGGGAGAATGACCCCAATTACTTACCCTATCCAGGTTGCCGACATTTAAATAGAAGCATATCAAAAACGCATTCCAGCCAATCCATATAAAGTTCCATAACAAATACTGACAAAATAAAAAAACAAGTAAAATTTGGGTTATCATTATCGCGTTATCGCCCCAAACGCAGCGAGAGGGAGATAGCATGTGCATGTTTACTTACAGTTATGATATATTTGATTCTAAAATGATATGCTCCATAGAATCCAAATATTATAAACAGGATTTGAAAGAAATTAACCAAAATGGGCGCCCACATATATCCGAGAAAGTCGAATACCTGGCGTTCGATAATCGTTATCTATATAGCGGAGGGAGGGAGTGAGAACAGATAGCACGCATTGTTTGCATGCATAACATATAATAATAAATTAGAGAACAAGGTCAATACACAGTGAGGAAGATAATCAGACTTACCATTTGCAGGAAGCATATTGACAGCAGAAAGTGTCGCCGTGTACACGAGCACGATCCCATCACAACATAATTATTCCATTCAGAAATTTGTGCCAAAGTTTACGTGTGTGCTTGTGTGTGTGGGTGTATGAGGAGTGTGTATCAGCTGCAATGCAGAAAGCTGCATTTATTTAAAATAGCACTACACCACTCTAACACGTTACTTTCGCTATCACTGTCCCGCTCTTAATGCTTTGTTTGTGTTTCAGTTTGATCGCTTTATGCTTTAATCGCCTTCCTTATTTATGCTTTTTATGTTCTTGTTGTTGTTTCTATTGGCATTTCCGGGGATGCGTTTTACATTCTGCTTCAGCCTGTATCTCTGCGAGTGTGTATGGAGTGCAACCTGCTTTGCCAGCCACTTGTTCTCTTTCGCACCTTAGAATAAATATGTTAAAAGGGAGACGAAGAAATGTAATGCAGCTGCAATGACGAGGACTACACTTGGCTTCGGCTATCGTTGCTCGTAGCAAAAACCTGATCTGTGTGAACTAAAAGTAAATAAAAGAAAAAGAAATTAAAACGAAATGAGCAGCAGCTACCGAGAGAAACTTGGCTCTCGCATAAATATACAAACAAACAAATAAACACACACACATACACATGGACTCTCTCAAGCACTAGCAGCATATCTCTGTGTGAACTACATACAGTATGTCAACTAATTATTTTGACAAAGATTAAACAATATATTTTATTTTAAAAGAAAAATAATAATACATTTTTGAGTTTATTAAAGGTAAAAAAATAATTGTGTAATTTAAGTTTAACTATTTCTTGTCAAAACAATTACGCGACTAACTGTATGTGCACATGTACATATGGCAGGTGTGTTTGTATGTGTTCACACAAGTATTACGTGCACACGAACTTAACGCGAACTATTTCATTGCTTTTCTTTTGTATTTGTATTGCTTTAAACATTTCTCAAGCTATTAGCGCGCACAGTGCCGTGCCCGTGTGCCCGGGTCAAGTAATTAATTAATTAATAAAGATGAGCAAGTTGCACTAACACACCAACACTTTAGTTTACTTTAGTGCACACACATACACTTATATATATAAAAGTTCTGTATATAGATTTAAATAATGTTGTTGTTTTGCATATTAATTCAATTGTAAGCGAGTAATCAAATTAATGCCTATGACAACACAATACGTAGTATTTGGGTATCAAAATGTATGACGCGTTTAACTTCTGGCTTATGACTCAATTTCAATTGATTTCCGCTTTGGGACACAGGAGCACCACAAAACACACGCACACACACATACATAAATCATATCAATCATTGAATCACTAATGCAGCCCCCATATATTGCAATCACTTCCGTATGTTTACAGTTCAATCATTGTGTTTGACCATTTATATAATATGCCACTGCTGAGTTTACTTTTTTTTTATCAATAAATTAACACCCTTTCTTACGTAGCAAGTGCGCGGAGCTCCGATACGCGTTGCATGCAACAACAACTAAACTAGAACTGACAACACTCGCGAGTCGCGATACTCAAAAAATACCACACTGTGTTAGTTACATCCAGTGTTGCCAACTCTACGGGTCATAAAGAAGCTAAACTAGCCTTTGAAAAAAGCTAGAAATAGCAAGAAAATGTTATTGGTAGCTAAAAAAACGATAGATTGGCAGCACTGGCTACATTGATAGCAAGCACGAGTATTTTTAATGTAGCTGCTATTGTTATCGATAGTTTATTTAATTTCACAATAATGGTTAATTGCTATAAACTTATTAATAAAAATAGTATAAAATATATGAATTTATTTAATAGTGGTTTAGTGTCTAAACTTAATTTGTTTAGTGCAATATTTGAACTCACCCAAGTATCGATACCGGACAGCCCTGTTATCGGCATCGTCACCAACAACAACAATAACATAAAAATATAAATAAAAAGTGCAATTTTGCGGCGTTTTTAATTAAGTTGAAATCCGTATGTCGGCAGTAAAAAACCAGGAATATGACTGCACCGTCAAGTGCCGGCAACGTCAGCATGGCAACAACATTACGGCCGCGATCACAAAACGTTCAATTGACGATCAAACCTTGGCCGCATTTATTGCCAAAACTTGTGCTAATTTCAGCAATATACGGGATTACCTCGGTCGCTCAGCGGTTCATATGTGTGCCTCCGTGGCACGCTACAGAATCCTCGAATGGCTACTGAATCACGGTGCCCAGATCGATACACGCGATTACGAGTCGGGGAGTAGTCCACTTCATCGTGCTCTGTTTTACGGCTGCATCGACTGCGCCGTGTTGTTGTTGCGCTACGGCGCCAGCTTGGAACTGCTCGACGAGGACACGCGTTGTCCACTGCAGGCCATATGTCGCAAATGGGATGATGTCGATGCCACGGTGTCGCAGTGAGTAGCAGTTTCTTACTCGATACCCGGGACTCATTGAGTAAAAATTGGGTATATTCGATCTGTTGCAGTGTATGTTACAGGGACTTCCCAAAAAAATATCAACAGCTAGTCAAATAATTGTTTTGACAAACAATAAAATAAGTTGAGCCCAGTGCATGATATATATTTTTTAATTTTTCAAAACATCATAAAATAAAAAATAAAACAAATTGTTTTTCAAAGTAAACTGAATTTTTTTTTTAATTTTACGTATTTTGAATGTTTTGGAAATTTTTCGAATTTTTATTTTTATTTTGGTTTTATTAAGTTTTACCCTTAATTTTAATGTCTTAATTTTTTAAATGTAAGTAAAAATGTATTATATATTTCTTAAAAATATTAATCTCTTGATTTTTCCTGCTTGCAGAAATGAAATTCTCGTCTGGGGCTCGAATAAGAATTATAATCTGGGCATTGGCAACGAGCAGAGCTCGAATTCACCGCAGGCGGTGGATTTCTTTCGCAAATCCAATCTCTGGATCGAGCACGTTGCCCTCGGCGCCTATCACAGTCTCTTCTGCGACAACAAGGGGCATCTCTACGCCGTGGGACACGGCAAAGGCGGCAGACTCGGGATTGGCGTGGAGAACAGTTTGCCGGCACCAAAAAGAGTCAAGGTGCCACTGAAAAATGCCAGCATGGAGCACATCATCTGCTTGAGTGTCTCCCGACAGCATTCGCTGCTGTTGACCAATCGTTCGCTGGTCTTTGCCAGCGGCGTCAATGATAACCATCAGTTGGGTGTCCGGGATGCGGGTGAAAGTCTGGCCACATTCAAGGAAGTCGTCGCATTGCGCGACAAAGGCGCCCAAGATTTAATCCGTGTCATTGCCTGCGATCAGCATTCCATTGCCTACAGTGCCAAGTGTATCTTTGTCTGGGGCGCCAATCAGGGACAATTCGGCATCAGTTCGCAGACGAAAACGATACTGGCGCCAACATTGGCACGTATTATATACAATGTTTTTATTAATATATTATTGATTGATTTATTATTTATTGAATTACAGATGAAACTCGCGGAGCGCACAACCATCGGCTTTGTGGAGGCGAATAACGCAGCCACAGTTGTTTACTCAACGGAGAAGTTGATATTTCTATTCTACGCTGACAAAACGAGAACTATAAAGACACCCAAGTGAGTGCGATTTGCAACATAAACTTTGAGAAACCAAAATAAGGGAGAAAAAAGAAATCAGAAATTAAGAAATGCAACTAAAAAAAAAAACAAATAAATAAAAATTAGGAAAAATTAGAAAAAAAAGCAATTTGGAAGACAAAAATTAAGGAAAGCCAATGCCAACAAATTTTATTAAAAATCGCAACCATCCAGTAATATTAAAATTTTTAAACTAAGCTATGAAGGAGCAAGAGAAGATAGGCTCGAAAGCAAACAGGTCAAATCGTCGATAATCGAAGAAAAAGATGAAGATTTTATTGGATTTTTAAATATTTTATATTTATAAATAGACCCTCCTTGATTCTAGCAGTTTTTTAATAAATAGTTCGTCGAAATTTCATGTTCTTTTTGCTTATTTATTTTGTAAATATATTCTGAAACTTAGCAAAAGTATAAATAGTGTTAGGAAAAAGTCAAAAATGTGTTAATAAAAATCGAATATTAAATATTACTAATAAAATAATGCCTTGCACTTTTTTAATAAATAGTTAGACAAAATTTCATGTCTTTTTGCTTATTTATTTTGTAAATATATTCTGAAACTTAGCAAAAGTATAAATAGTGTTAGGAAAAAGTCAAAAATATTCTATAAAAAATTGCGCGATTTTGGCTTTTCTCAATTTTTATTTCCTATTGAAATTATTCCTAATTTTGGATTAAAAATTTGTATTTTCAACTTTTATATTTCATACTAAATGCTTCCTTATTTTGTTTTCCCAATTTTCATTTTAAAATTTTCATATTCTTCTTAATGTTTTTCGACATTCTAATAACTTCTACGTTTTTCAGCTATGAGGAACTCAAGAGCATTGCTGTGATGGGCGGCAACGTCAAGAACTCCACCAAAGGATCGGCTGCAGCTCTTAAGCTTTTGATGCTCACAGAAACGAATGTGATTTTCATTTGGTACGAGAATACTCAACAGTTTTACAGGTGCGCAACTTAGAGAACAAAACGAATATAATTAAATCCGATTGAGAAATTTAAACTCCTTATTGCAGCTGCAATTTCTCGCCCATTCGTCTGCCGGAGATCACGAAGATTCTTTACAAGTGCAATCAAGTGTTGATTCTCTCCGATGGCTGCGTCTATCGTGGCAAGTGCAATCAACTCACGATTCCAGCTGGCGGTCAGGATAAACCCAAGCAAAATATGGATATTTGGCAAAACAACGATCAGAATCGCACGGAAATCTCGAGAGAACATTTTATTCGCATCGATTTGCAGCGTGTGCCGAATATCGATCGTGCCGTCAACATTGTTTGCGATGAGAGTTTCGCCTCGTTTGCCGTGCTCCAGGAATCCCACATGAAGTACTTTAGGAAACCAACGTTGCCCCGACGAGAACATCACTTTAAGAAGCTCTATCACGACACCTGTGACTCGGATGCCGTCCATGACGTAGTGCTCCATGTGGATGGTGAACGATTTGCCGCACACAAGTTTATCATCTTTAGTCGTGCTCCAGGACTAAGGGAACTAATCCGTTGCTATCTGGACAAGAATGTCTATTTGAACTTTGATAATCTGACTGGCAAAATGTTTGAACTGATTTTAAAGCACATTTACTGCAATTATTGGCCCACAGAAGATGGTGAGACTGTAGTTCAAGTCACAATCATTGTCGCTTTCTAATGATAAACTAATTTCCCTCTCAGATATCGACTGCATGCAACAGAGTTTGGGTCCAAATAAACCTCAGAAACGTAGCCGTGTCTGCGAAATGTTTCACGCTCACCTGGAGAAGTTTCAGTTGCAGGAATTGGCGAAATATGTGCACAGGTGCGTGGACTTTTTGAATCGAAAGCTGGGAATCCTGTGTAGTTAAAGTGCGTAACAGGCAGAAGGAGGCGTGGCAGACCCCATAAAGTATAAATATTCTTGATCAGCATCAGCAGCCGAGTCGATATAGCCATGTCCGTCTGTCCGTCTGTATTGAAGCGTAGATCTCAGAGACTATAAAAGCTAGAGGCTCCAAACTTGGTATGTAGGTTCATCTATATTGCAAACAGATCGAATTTGTTTTAGATTTTGGATCGGATAACTACATCATATAGCTGCCATAGGAACGATCAGTCGAAAATCAAGTCTTAGTATGAACAACTTTTTTGTAGTTTGAGATATCTAACCCAAACTAATAGAATATGCATATGGGATGGTCTAATACATCCTGACCAAATTTGGTTGAAATCGGACTACTATATCATATAGCTGCCATAGGAACGATCATCAAGTCTTAGTATGAAAAACTTATTTGTTGTTTAAGATATCTGAACCAATAGCTTTTTATATAATTTTATTTTAAGCAGTGTTTGCTTTTCCGTAGTAAGTACGGGGTCTTCGACAGTCCAGTATGCTCAACTGTAGCACCTTCCACTTGGTTATCTTTTATATTAATCTTATTAATCTGCCTTGTTGTCATTGCAGTTACATCACCGAGGGACAGTTTCCTTTGCCGAGTCGTCAACGCTTCAATCGTTTGCATCGCAGCAATTTCCCAGATCTCTACGACGTGCGCATTGTGTGCGAGGAGGGCGAAGTGCTGGAGGCGCACAAATGTGTCTTGGTGTCGCGTCTGGAGTACTTTGAGATGATGTTCATGCACTCGTGGGCGGAACGGGCCACAGTCAACTTTGACAGCGTTCCCGTGGAGTATATGGAACCCATTCTCGATTATTTATACAGTCTGGACACGGAGGCATTTTGTAAACAAAACTATACGGAAACCTTTCTGTATAACATGATAACGCTGTGCGATCAGTATTTTATTGAATCGCTGCAGAATGTGTGTGAATCCTTGATTCTGGACAAGATTAGCATAAGAAAGTGCGGCGAGATGTTGGACTTTGCCGCCATGTACAACTGCCAGCTGCTCCAGGAAGGTTGCCTCGACTTTATCTGCCAGAACTTGGCACGTGTTCTCACCTATCGCAGCATTGAGCAGTGCGAGGCAACGACTTTGCATCGCCTCAATGATCATTACCGGAAAATGTTCCACACGGTGTTTGACTATCGTCAAATTACGCCCTTCTCAGAGGCTGTAGACGACGAGCTGCTGCTCAGCTTTGTCGATGGATGCGAAGTTGATCTGGAGTATCGCATGGTTGTGGTGAGTCTACCTAAAGTCGACATATGGGCTAATCCGAAAATTTATAAACCAAGGTCGAAAACTTAAAGTTGTCAAAAATCTGCTTGTTTTTTAATAATACAGCTAAGCTTCCATAACTCGCACTTCTATAACTCGAATTTCTCTCTAACTCGAGCTAAATCAGAGGCAGTAAAATTAATAAACTTAAGAAAAAGAACTCTACAAGTCGAATATCTCCATAACTTGATCCTTTTGGATAATGGTGATTCGAGTTAGGGAAGTTCGACTGTTGTTGTTTTTTTGTTCTAATAGAAAACATTTTCAGGCGTCAAATTACAAAAACATAAAAGTTGTACGGTGATTTGTTTGTTCATCAATTAATTCCTATTTTTGCCTCGAAATTTTAATATGTCTTGTAAAAAAAAGGGTATTTTTAATGGCACAAAAAGTGGTCAACACAGTCGTCTGAGTGTTTAGCGCTTAGCTCATCTTAAACTTTGTTTCATTTTCTTTTATTTAAAATTAAAACTTTATCGAAAAGATATTTAATTTATATTAATAATTTTAAAATAAGCGTGTGTGTAAAAAATGTAACGTCCGCAACAGACAAAAACTAAGATATTTAATTAACGAGACCACTTATCTTTATTTTTGATGCTTTGATATGGTCATATATTTCACTTAATTTTTTTTATTTGGATATTTATTGTTTGTTGTGCAAATGCACGTTAACCACAAATCGACTTCCATTCTTTGTAACGGCCTCAACGGAGCTTTCTGCAAGCCTAATTTATTTTTCAAAAGCAGTAAGGCTTTTATCTTAAAATAGGTTTAACTACCAATAGTTCCAGAAAATTTCATTAAAATTAATCAATCTGAGCGCGAGCTGTATCAGTTTAAATATGAAAATTACGTGCAAATGTAACGTTCGCAACTCAGAATTAGCCCTTATAATATCATTAATTAGGTTGTTTTTATCTCCTAGGATGGCAAGCTGAAAGACGCTGCTCGGACGAAGCAAAGGGAGCACAACAAACAGGATGCTCATCACTATGAACAGCAAGCCATCTCCAGCATGATGCGATCACTGAGCGTGAGTGAATCCTCGCCAGAACAACAGACTGCAACTCAAGAAAGCAGCCCAAATGAGGCCAAGAATTGGTCGCGAGTCGTGGACAAAAAGGAGCAGAAACGCAAGTTGGCCGGGGAGACGGCACTAAAGGTCAACAATGTGCTGAAGCAGGAGGAGCAGTCGAGTCCCGAACTGATTGTCATGTCACCAAGAACTCCTGGCAAGGAGCAAACACAGCCATCTCTGCCCAACAGTCCCACAGAGGTCAGCACACCTTTGAGCAAGAGTTACAATCTAGATCTAAGCACCTTGATGGGACAGTCCCAGAAACTGTCGCAGAAACAGCGCAAACGTCTCAGCTCAGAGACACAGAGTTGGCGCGCCGCCAACAGCTCGGCAGCATTGGAACCGAATGCTCCAACTCCTGCTCCCAATGCTTGGGGTGTTGTCAACTCCAACTCCAGTTCAACTACAACTTATCCAGAGGCTTTTAATTCGCCGCCTGCAACGGGCAGCATAACAGATCCCACCTCCTTTGCCAACATGATGCGTGGACAATCTTCGTCAGCTGCAGCAACGACTACAGCAGATCAGGGCAATAGCTTCTCCAAGATCCTGGCGGATGAGCGTCGTCAGCGTGAGAGCTACGAGCGCATGCGCAATAAATCTCTAGTCCACACCCAGATCGAGGAGACTGCGATTGCCGAGCTAAGGGAATTCTACAACGTGGATAGAATCGATGACGAGACCATCACAATTGAACGCAAATCGAGGCCCAGCAATATTAACTTTAGCACCTGGTCAAGACATTGAAGCTATACCATGTTGTCTTTGGAAACCTGACGATTATAATTTTTTTCAAAATAAAAATTATAAATTATAAATTATTTGTAAATTTTCATTTTGATCTGACTATAAAAATTATGATTTAATAATTAAATGTTTATTTAAAAATCCTAACAAAACTCTTATTTGTTATTTATTTTTTCCAATGGAAAAATATATTTTTTATTAAAATTGGACTTAGAATTTGAATGCATGAATAAGATATGTATGTATGATTTTGTTTCTGTATTTATTTTGTTTTTTTTTGCGAATGCTTTATATTTTTAAATAAATTAAATTTAATTATTATTATAACTTTTTTATTAAGATCACAAATAAGAGTTAATATTAATTTTTATAATAATCTAAGCAAATTTAATTGAATCCCGTTTCAGGATATGCCATCCAGAAATTGTATATTTTGAAATTTTCCCATTTTTTCAGATCAGTTTTTGTTTGTTTTAATTTTTGTTTAATTCTTAACTCTTATTTGCGATTCCTGGAATAATAATCGCCATCAGATGTAGAACTCGGAACCACCTGGAAAAGGTTGTGGGAAGTGGTTTGAGTCGTCAGCAAGGCAAGAACACAAAAAAAGGGACATCACAATGTGGCACAAATCGAGTAACAACTTTTTATTTATAATAATTAATTAATTATGTATTATCATCTTTATGTGATTATATTTACAAGCTTGAAGACAAGGCGACAATATGAGGCAGTAAAACAATAGAAAACACAGGACAAAATAAATAGCTAACGATATATATAGAGATACATACATATATATATAGATTTGAGAATTGGAAAACGAGATACCCGAAACCCTACGACGACAATGAGGATATAGAAGCATAATGAATGCATATAGTATATGTAAATGTAAAGCAGCAATCTCAAAAGCACTCCTTACGAAAGGCGAATCCGTACTGATCGCATTTGACCCGCAGCGTCTTGGCCAACTGCGGTGGCCCGCAATAGAAGACGGTGACCTTGCCCTTCTGCTGCGCCTGCAGCTGCTTGAACACCTTGTCCCAGTTGGGTCGTCCCGCATTCGTGCGCGTCTTGAGACCCGTTATCAGATCACGCTTGCCCTGCAAATTGATAACAGAGAAAGCTTATATTAATTTCCTTTTTCATCACTTTTTTCTGAATTTGCCTTTGCAGGTTATTTAAAATTTTAAAACATTTTCAAAACTAACTTAAAAATATTTCTTTATACTTATTATGGTATAAGCAGTTGACTAAAAGTTCGAAAAAATATCATGTTAACCTAATTAATAAAATGTAAATGCAGACTGAATTTAGAGGTCTTAGAATCGAATTCAATGTGTTGTTTGTTGACTAAAAGTTAAAATTTGAGATTTAAAATTTTTAAGTTTCATTTACCTTTGCATTGAAATCTGAATTTTTCGCAAAAAAAATTATTTATGTTAGTGAAATTATTAAAATTAAAATGCAGTCGGAATTTAAAAGTCATTGAAATGTGAATTTTTCGCCAAAAAAATATTGTTTAAATGAAATTGATAAAATTAAAATGCAGACGGAATTTAAAAATAAAACTATGATCAAAATGATATTTCGTTTGAAAATCGGCTAAGTTTTAATTTAGTTAGGAAAGTTTAGAAATATGGTTTGATTATGAATCTTCATGGAAATTTGAATTTAAAAATACTTGGAATAATTTTCCAAAATTCCAAAATACTTTAAAATTCATAGAGAAATAGAAACTATAATTGTTTTCTTTGTGCATTTTTAAAAATGCTTCGGAAATCATAATATTTGTTACTCTCATAATTTTTACTTAATGCCTATTTAGCAATGTTTCCAAATTTAACAAAACAACAGATTTTTAATTTATGCGCTGCTTTTTATCATATTATTAAATAATTGGCTAAAAATGTCAAAATGACTCTGGTTTCTATTATTTTTCCATCAAATGTAAGAGTATTTTTATTTTATAAATTTCTCTTGCTCAAGTTACCTTCTCGTGGAGCAAATCCAGGGCCAGTTGGAGACCCACCGCCTTCATGTCCGTGCGCTGCAGGGCGCTCGTGATGTACATGTGCATGTCCAGAAAACTAGAAACGAGAAATGTTAGTCAAATGTAAATGTTAGTAAAATGTTAGTTAACAGGAAAAGAAGTAATGTTTTATCTTACCGCTCCATGGCGCCGCCCAGCTCCGCCTGCTCGATCTCCAGCTGCGAGAGCAGATTGACAAACCACTCGAAGGATCTCTGATCGCGATTGATCCAGAAGAAGTCGACCTTGCGCAGATTCATCACAGATTTGGGTATCTCGCTCGCCCACTCGAACTGGCAGCGGGGACAACTGTGTCGCGCCTTCCAGTAACGGTGCATTATCGACTGCAAAATGGAGGCGAAGGGCGTGACCCCGATGCCAGTGCCAATCAGCACCGCGTGCTGGGCGCCAAAGATGTGACTCGATGGCGCGCCATAAGGGCCATCAATGAAGATCTAAACAAAGGTCAGATAAATTTTATTAGTTGGTCTATTTTTATACGTGTCAGTGTTGCCAACTACTCGCCACAAAACTAGGATTAAAAAAATAATAAATAATAGAAACATAATAAAATAAAATAAGAATAGGAATAAAATGAAAAAAAATATGGAAAAATAGAGCGAATGGTTTTTTTATTGTCTTTTGATTAGTATTATTGTTGAAATTTGTATTTATTTTAATTTTTTAAATATTAAGCCTTATTAATTTTTTTATGTCTAACTAGTTGCAGTTAACAAATTTTCTGAACACCCCCAGATTTTTAAACTTTTAGTAATAATTTTCATTTTCTCTTAAGTGTTAAAAAACAAATATATTTGAACAGAAATGTGCAAATGGAGTTATGTCTAAAGTTTTTATTTATTCGACAATAGAAAAACGTATGAGACCTAGGAACCGTTTAAATGATACAAATCTTTCCTTAACCCATTGAAAATTTCGAATTTTTGTAAAAGTCTACTTAAATTTTTTTCCTCGGGATCAAACAAAAAATGTTTGGATGCAAAAAAAATTCTTCAAACAATTCTTATAGTGACTGCAATAAAAAAATTTCAAAAATCTCTTCGATAGTATTTTTTTTTTTTTTTTTGTTACGGCTTACGTGTCCGGTTCCTGTATTATTCCCTGCTTTTAGTGTTGAATTTGTTTGTAATCCTTTCAGTTCAAACTTAAATTATATACAGTCGAACTTCCCTAACTCGAATCACCATTATCCAAAAAAAGGTGCGAGTTATGGAGATATTCCACGTATAGAGTTATTTTTCTGAAGTTTATTAACTTAGAGAGAAATTCGATTTATAGAAGTTCGAGTTATGGAAGTTCAACTGTATATATGTAAATCATATTCATTTAATATCAAATTAAGTGACATAATTTCACTTTAGTTAGGGTTGTTTTAAAAGTCAAAGAAGGCTAAATTGGCAACACTAATGTAAGTGTGTGTGTGTGTGTGTGTGTGTGAGCCCAAACCTCCATGACGCCCGCATCGAGTGTGACCTTGGCACCGCTGTTAGTTGTGGAGCTGCCACCGCCACCGCCACCGCCACCTCCATTTTGAAGGCCCCGATTTGCAAAGGACGTGGACAAGGTGCGCAGGAATGTGGGACGACGTAAGCGGGACTTTCTGCCGCCCGACACCGTGTTATCCTTAGAGATTAGATATTAGAGATTAGACTTAATCTTAATAATTAAATGTTAATTGTTAATGGCACCCACCTCCAGAGGTTTGTCCTCCGCTGAGAGACTGAGTCTCGTCATGGGCAACTTGTCCGCTGAACTCTCCGCTCTGGACAGACGTAATCCCGCATCTGTCATGACATCATTCAATGATCCTTCTCCTCCTCCTCCTGCTCCTGGCTGTGATGTCTGTTGCTGCAGCTCACTCGACTCCACGCTGGGCGTCTTGAAGGCGATGATTGTGGGCTTGTTCCTCATGTAGCGGAAACTCTGAGCCAGCGACTTGTTCTGCGGACTCAAATAGGCCAATCCCACGCTGTTGTTCCGAGCCCGACGCATCTGCTTGTCGTCAAAGGCACGCTCCGACTCCGAGCGTCCCAAGTTGCGGAGCCTGCAAAGCGAAAAGAGGAGGAGAGGGAGATTTACACTTGGTAACAGCCAAAAAACATTGCTTATCAAAATAATTATTTCTGATATTCAAAATCTACTTTAAAATTTTTTTAATGCAAGACTTTTATTCTAAAATATTTGTAAATTCCGTTATTGTTTTTTAAGCGTTTTTAAAGACTATCATTTTGGTGCATTTAGAAATCAAATTTAAAAAATGATAGAGTCGAAAAATACATACAAATTTCTGATGAATTAAGAAAAATTGAAATTTTCGTGGTTAAAAACACAATGAAAAATAAAGAAAAATTTAAATAAAGTCAATACAACATATCTAATTTAAATTATTGATTAGGTTTCTAATCGAAATGTTAAAATCGTCAAAACAAAAATCGAGTTGCCGATTTATCGTCAAAAAAAAAAAGAGTAAAGAAATTTAAAAATCGATCCCGCGTAAATCGATTAGTCGTTTGTTCAATATAGTAACAATTTTAAAGACTATAATTATGATGAATTTGGAAATTGAATGGAAGAAAAATTATATAATCGAAAAATATATACAAATTTATGATAAATTTAGAAAAATTTGACTTTTCGTGGTTAAAAACAGAATGAAAAAAAAAAGTTTAAAAAAAAGTCAGTACAACATATTTAATTAAAATTATTGATAAAGGAATAAGTTTTAGCTAACTTGAGGTCTAGTAATGTCTGTAAGACACCAACAAACAACAACACACAAAACACTTGCAGATTGCAAGGAGCATGGCTCGGTATACAGCTGTTTCAAGAGATGCCAATCTCTATCATCAGTACCAGTACAAAAGTGAAAAAATAGCTGTGAAGCTTATCTAGTCCAACAACACACAAAGGGCTAGATCAGCTTCACAGCTATTTTTTCACTTTTGAGAACTAAAATTCACAACTGGTTCTGGCTTCTCAAAAGTGACATTAGGCTGAGATCGCTGGTCAAGTCAGCACAACGGTACTGATGATAGAGATTGGCATCTCTTGAAACAGCTGTATACCGAGCCATGCTCCATGCAATCTGCAAGTGTTTTGTGTGTTGTTGTTTGTTGGTGTCTTACAGACATTACTAGACCTCAAGTTAGCTAAAACTTATTTCTACAATATAGAAAGGTCGCAAAAACAAACATTTTTAAATTATTGATAAAGTTTTAAATCGAAATGTTGAAATCGTCAAAGCCAAAATCGAGTATTCGATATATCGTCAAAAAAAATCGTGTAAAGAAATTTTAAAATCGCTAATGCGAAAATCGAGTAGAAGACTTTTCGATGTATTTTAACAGATCTAATTAAAATGGTCGATTGAGATGTAAATTGAAAAATTAAAATCGTCAAATAAAATTGAAGTTGTCGATGTATCGTCAAAAAGTTATCGAGTTAAAAATAAATTACTCGCTTTTTTTGAGTATTTTGATGGAGTAAACGCTTGACTTACGCCTTGAGCCTGCTGCGCTTCTTGCTCTTCATGCTGATGTCCGGCAGGGAGATGCTCTTCTCCAGCGGCCTCTGCTTGAGGCCCAAATCCTCGCGCTCTGCGGGATCCGGCACAAAGGCGCCATTGGCAATGCCCGTGATCTGGCTCAACTGGCTGGATTTGGGCTTTGGTTCGGCGGATTCCTTGCGGGAAAAGGTGCGTTGCAGTGACTTTTTGATGCTGCGAATGCGATTCACACCTGTGACAGGTGCTAAGGAATCTGCAGTTGGGCTGGCTGCCAGTTTACTGCGATGCTGACGTGGTGGTCGCTGTGGCGGAGTCACTGCATCATTCAAACTATTGCTGGCCATGTTGCGTGCCAGGAAGTCCGTTTGCGGCGTCGACGAGAGTTGTCGAGCTTTGTCATGGGCCAAAATGGGATTTCTCGTTTCATTCAGCAGCATAAAACTGGGCGTGGGAATCGCATGCATATGAGTATTCACCTCGCCCTTGTGCAGCCGCTGCTGTTCCCGCTCAAAGTAACGGTACAAGCGATTTGTCCACTCGCCCACAGTGCGTATGTGCAGCCACATGTAATCCTCCTGCTCTGGCGCGGAACTTATGGTAAACGGATGCCACTCATAATTGGCAATTGCCGGAATGTTGACAAACACATAATCCCCGGGACGAAAATTAAAATGATACGGTCGCTTGATCACCAAATGGATGACCTTGGAGGGCAGCAGTAAACCGGAACTAATATAGGTCTTGCCGTGCTCGCCACGCATCCAAACAAAGCGCAGAGCTCGCTCCACAATATAAACCGCACCCGGCAGCAGAAACCACTTCCAAAAGTTGGGGCCATGGAATAACGTGAGTATCCAGAAGGGCACATACAACAGATGCGTCCAGTAGAAGACCTCAAAGCTGCCCTTTCGCCGCACAAATGGCTGGGAGCACACAAACATCACCAGGAGAATGATCAAGAGCGCAACTCCCGTGGGATTTGCACAGCCCGGAATGAGGCCATATAATCCGGGACGATCTGTCAGCAACCATTCGGGTATCGTAAAATGTCCAGCATTTATCTTCGGATCGTTGATCACAATTATGGTGAGATTAAACAGATGCATTATCGTGTGCACCAAACTAAGCACCGAGATCGTAATTCCCGTCAGCTTGTGCAAATACACGTGATGATCCAGGGGCAGAAACGAGGACAGGCCTCGGGATCGCAGATAAGTCAGCGAGTGTCTCAGCATCAGCACCAGCACCCAGGCGCAATTAAAGTTCAGACATTGTCCTGCAAATAAAAATAGAATTTTGGTACACCAACATTTTTTACTGCATACATTTAGGCTGACTGCAACTTAAAACAACCATAACTATCGTTATATTGAATCGATCTTGAAGCGATTGAGAAGAATGATGGATAATAACATTAGTTAAAGTTCAGTCTCAGAATGATAATTATATCTCCAAAGCTGTGGATTTTATGACGTTTTTCGGATTTAACTTAGCCATAACTGACTATCTAACCATCGTATTTTAATTCTATTTAGTGGGTTGATGGATAATTATAATAGGTAATAATCAGTTTTAAAATGAGAATTTTATTTTCAAAACTGTGGGTGTTATGACGTTTTTCGGCTTTAAAGCAGCCATAACTAGCTTAATAATAGTCGGATCTAAATGCGATTTATTGGAATTATGAATAATAATAAATGAGAATGTTTAGTTCGAAAATGATAATTCTATCTTCAAAACTGTGGATTTTATGAGGTTTTTTGAAATAAAAAGAGCCATAACTTGCTTTCTAATAATCGGACTTAAATGCAATTTAGTGGGTTGATGGATAATTATAATCGGAATAATAAGTTCCAAAATGAGAATTTTATTTTCAAAACTGTGGGTGTTATGACGTTTTTCGGCTTTAAAGCAGCCATAACTAGCTTAATAATAGTCGGATCTAAATGCGATTTATTGGAATTATGAATAATAATAAATGAGAATGTTTAGTTCGAAAATGATAATTCTATCTTCAAAACTGTGGATTTTATGAGGTTTTTTGGAATAAAAAGAGCCATAACTTGCTTTCTAATAATCGGACTTAAATGCAATTTAGTGGGTGGCGGGATAATAACAAATTGCAATGTTCAGTCTTAAAATGAGCGTTTTATGTTATAATTTGTGGGTGTATGAAGTTTTTCAAGAATTATGGTTTTTACAATACCCTAATATCTTTAGGAAAAATAAGTTTCTGAATGTCGATTTTAGAATCGATATCTGTTATATTGCAAGATATAAACTTTTTTACTCAACGAGTTTCGGGTATATAAAAACATGTTTTGAGAGAATTATTTTCAGAAAAAACTCACCGCAGGCTCTGGCAATGATGACGAATCCATTGCTGGCGCGATATTGAATGGCACGCGAGATGAAGAGGCACAGATTGACGGTTATGTAGAAGAACAGATACGAGACAAAGACCTGGTTGTTCTTCATGTAGGCCAGCGTCAGCTGGTGAGGTATTGTATTCCACAGTCGTGAGGTTTTATTGCTCGCCGGCTGCTCCTCGCCAATGGGCACCAGCCAGCGATCGATGCTAAGTAAAAAATAATAATAATAATACAAATAAAAGCTCATTTGTAGTTATTCACTTACGTAATACTGAGATTCTCGAGCAGACCGCCATGTTTATGCAACTGATTCTTCAGGGCCTCATAGGTGATTTCGCCACTGTTATGAGGATCAGCGTCCTCGAACATGGCACTGGTTAGATCCTCGATTTGATCCTCTGAGAACTCCATGCCATTCTCTTTAATACAATGGCGTATCACATCGTGCAGCTCCTTGTGCTGTATAAGACCATCGCCTGGCAAAGAGTTTAAATAACTAAAGGGTTCTCTGAATGAGTTTAAGTCTTACCATCGATATCGTAGACTTTGAATAGAAAACGTATTTTATCATCAGCCGATTGTCCTGAGAACTGATGTATGGCATCTATGAACTCTTGCAGGGATATCGAACCCGAATTATCCTTGTCGAAAATTTGAAACACGCGCTCCGTAAAAAATGGCTATTGATTTGAGGAAAATTAATTTATTATTAAAGTATTTTAGTGTATTTTAAATTTAAAGTATTAAATAAGAGAATAAAAAAAACTGGAAAATAAAAATTTAAAAAAACCTTTATTTTTCAACTAGGTATTTTAAAAAAATTTTTTTTATTGTTCAGTTGACCTACATTTTTGGAGGTAACAATTTTCTGAAACTCCTCCCTGCGTATTTCCTGTTCATTGCCCACAGTATTGCGAAAAAGTTGCTCCAGACGCGCCAGGGAACTTTTGTCGAAACCTGTGCGGGGTCTAAGGGGAAAAAAAAGAAAAATAATTATGTTAATGTGAATTAATTTAAAGTAGTAGCATGTTAAGGAGTGGGTTTTTCTTATCAACCCGATCTGAATAAAGAACAAAGAAATTCCCTCATATTTTGCAATTAAATTCATTTAAAACAAAATTTTTTAGCAAATATAATTAATTTAAAAATGTTGTGCCCATAAAAACAAGTTATTTGATGAACAAGCTGCAAACAGGGAATATTTGAAGAGTGAGTGCGATCAAGTTATCGACTCACAATTGAAATTCTAATCAAAAGTTAAAAACAAAAACACTTGTTTTTACAGTTATATAACCATTGTTTGTTTATAAATATATTCATTATTTTTTACTCTTTTTAAGTGAAAGAAATTAATGTCCAATTCCAAAATGTTAATTTAAAATAAAAAAACTAAAAAAATTGAATAAATTGTTAAAAATAATACTTGCCCAGGAGAAAAAGGTTTAATTATGACTATTAATTCCGCTAGTGACTAGCGTTAAATATAAAATAAATAATAATAAATTAAAAATATTATAACACACCTGGAGTTGGTTAAGTGTGAAATAAACTCCATTACTTGATTTGTGGATATGAGATTAGTGCCATCGTTGTCAATCAGACGATACAGCTTGTCCAATATCTGTATAAATAATGACATTTTTTTTAAATAAAATAGTAGGAAAAGTGGGCGTGTCACTTACGCCTCTTGTATGCCAGATATCGCGAAAGTTCTTAAAGCACACTTGACTCTTCTCACCACAAATGACATAGGCCACCGATTCAATTTGCTCCGCAAAATCCATTTGCCGATCGTCGCTGATAGAATAAAAAAAGTCGAATATAAATAGAAGGACGGAAAGAAAAGAGTCCAAGCTCGGTATTAACATTAGCAATGCCATTGACGGTAACAAGCCCCCAATCCCAATCCAAGTAGCTGAAGCTGAAGCTGTGCTGCTCCAGCTTCGATTCCAACTTCAGCTTCAACTCCGACTCCGACTCCCGCGCCCGACACGCTATATTTGTATTTGAATGACTTCATTACGACAGGCAGGCCAGTGACAGTCGCTGGGAGGAACACGGCACTGTGGTCACTGATTGATTAACTTGGCTCGATTTCATTTAAATTTCTTGTTTAAAAATAATGCATATATTTTATTTTCATTTGGAGATATTTTTAAAAACAATTGGAAATTTTCTTTTTAATTAACTAAGCTTTGAAGAAAATTTTTTAAATTTCCAGCATAAATTTTTGGGCATCAAGAAATATTCCGATTCAAATTCGTTTGTCTTTAGACCCTGTACTTAAAATATTCTTTAATAAACAAAGTTTATTTAAACTGTACAAAAGCTTAAAAAAATAAAAAAGGAAATTGAAAAAAAAATTATTTTGTAAAATCGAAAAACATCTTCGAATTTTTCTGGCACAAATGAGTTTACAGTATAATTTCAGAGTTTTCTTTAGTTCCAGTAACTTAGAACGTGTTTAGAACCAGTGTACAGTGGAGTGGAGGAAATGTGTTAAATGTTAACAAAAACCACAGAAAAACATTTTTTTGTCAACTATACAAAATTTAAAACTAAAAAAAAATAGTTAAATACAATTTTTTTTGCAAATTTACGAAAAATATTGTCATGTTTAGTGCGGAATTCTGTTAACAATGTTCATTGTTAAGAATGCTCTGTTAACAATGTTCTGTTAACAATGAGTTAACAGAATAAAATTTGACATTTTTCGAAGTATCTTTCGATTCTAGCTGCATTGAATCCGTATTGAACCACTGTGCCAGGGAGCGGGTGTGCTGGGGGGAAGGGGAGGGCAACGGCATGCGGACTATGTTAGCTGTTGTATATGTTAACATACAACACAGATAGCATCACCATTGGCGATGGCATCGCCGTTGTCCGTGTCCGTTGTCGTGCCAAGTGCAACGATGGCATTTGTGCTTTGGCTTTGGTAGCAAAACTTGGCGCAGCTGGAATGCCTCCGCCTGGGGCATGCCACTTGGACAGTGCAACAGTGCAGCAGCCAGAGCTGCAAGTGCGTGTGTGTTTGTGCTCGTGATTGGGAATGGGAATCAGTATGGAGACTGCTTTTTTTTGCTGGCAGTCAGCTAATTGTTTTGGCACCTCTTTACAATCAGTAAGAAGCAAATGAGTAAGAAGTGGAAACAGCTTCATCATTTCAGCCAGATCCGGAGATCCCTGGACACTTACGTGAGTCGACCTTTGAGATGCTCTATCCAGCGATCTTGCAGCAAATATCCATGACGCTCCAGATCAAAGAGCTGGAAGAGCTTCTGTTGAAATTCCTGTAAATAAATGAAAACACATTGTAAAGAAAATCAATTAATGTATCTGCAAAGTTTTGCTAATTAATTTATGTGCTACAGTAAACACTCGGTAAGTGGGCTTTCTTAATTTGTTGTTAAATACATATATCACTGACTAATTAGTCATTTAAATTAATAATTCATTTATTTTAAACAAACAAAAAATTAATCTAAATATCTTCCAAAATTTTCAAATAACTTTTTAATAGTAAAATAATTAAGTATAAAGACATTGTAAAGAAAATCAATAAATGTATCTGCAAAGTGTTTTGCTAATTAATTTATGTGCTACAGTAAACACTCGGAGAGTAAGCCAGTATAATGTATCATAAATTTGTTGTAAACTAATTAAAAATTAAGTTAAAGTTCTTCCAAAATTCTTAAATAATTTTTTTTAATAATATGATGAAGTATAAAAATACAAATCAAGTGGAAATTTAATATTCAATACATAAATCAGAATTTAAGCTTACAATTTAAATTTTGAACTTAGAATTTTATTTTTTTAAAACAGGCAGCAATTAGCGAGTGCTCACTGTACGGTTATTTATAGTATCAATCGATTGTTTACAATCAAGCACAATTGTAGGCAGATTTATGGACTCCCACCAGAGAACATAATCGCAGAAGCTGATTGATTCATTTGCCCAGCGATGAATTGACCTTAAACTCTCAATCGGGGAAGTCAAGCGAGGAAATTGTGTAAGTAAAATAAAAAAAAAGTACGTATTAGCATTAATTAAATGCTTATTTGTATACACGTATGTATTTAATGCTATT